>CM066039.1:220876522-221476522 GCA_033557465.1 Ichthyophis bannanicus | reverse complement strand
CCTTGTGACCCCGAGGTGGCCCAGACAGCCATGGTTCCCCCTGCTGCTCTGTCTCTGGTCGGAACACCTGGTCCCTCTCGGGAGGTTGCCGGAGCTCCTAACACAGGAGGGGGGCTTGCTCCTCCACCCCAATCTGGGGTCTCTGTGTCTTACAGCTTGGCTGCTGAACGGGTTGCCTTAGCTCCCCTCTATCTCCCCAAGGAGGTCGAGGACATCCTGTTGGCCTCTCGGAAGGCCTCGACGAGATGGGCGTATGCCTTCAAGTGGCATAGGTTTTCGGTGTGGTGTTCGGAGAACTGTGCGAACCCTTTTTCCTGCCCAATACACTCGATCCTGAAATACTTGCGCCATCTCTCGCAGTTGGGTCTAAAGTTTAACTCTGTCAGGGTTCACCTGAGTGTGATCTCGGCGAACCATCATCCCATCGAGGGCAAACCCCTCATCTCTTGCTTCATGCGGTGCCTGCTCCTCTCCAAGCCTCCTATCTGCCCGCCCCTGGCAGAATGAGACCTCAATGTGGTCCTCGTACAGCTGACCAAGCCACCTTTTTGAGCCCCTGGCTACTTGCTCCTTGCGGTATCTATCCTGAAAGGTGGCCTTCCTGGTGGCGCTCACCTTCGTCCATAGAATCAGTGAACTCCAAGCTCTGATGGTTGAGGTGCCTTACACCAGGTTCTACAAGAACAGGGTGGTTCTCCGCACCCACCCCAAGTTCCTTCCTAAGGTTGTCTCAGATTTCCATCTCAACCAGGAGGTGGTGTTGCCCACTTTTTTCCCCGAGGCCCCACGCCGACCTGACACAGTATGGCATATCTTATGTTCTTATAGTGCCGACATTTTTGGTTCCCAGGGCAATTGCTCTGCCCTGTGTATATTTCCATTACCTTAGAATTTGGTAAGACAATCCTTTCCTAAAAATCACAGCTACCCCTGCACTATTGATCTTCCTTGGTGAATGGCACACCTCTGCGGCCCAACGAATCTGCATTTTACTCATGTCTTGTCTCCCCAGGTGGGTTTCCTGTAGGAGATATATATTGGAGGGATAGGTGGGCAATTCTTTAAGCAGCAATCGCTGCCTCCTCAGTGTCTGCAGCCCCCTGACATTAAGGGATGTAATTTTAATACTCATTTTCATTCATCTCATCCTGCACATTCTCCCTGGCCATGCATACCCCGCCACCATCCCCCACCCCTCCCTCTCAGCTGGTAGCCTGCATATAGCCTGATAATAGTGTAACTAATTAACATCTCTTAACTCTGTTGACTAATAGACCTTAATGGTCACTTGGAGGACACTCACCGGGAGGTGGTGAGCCTGATCCACCTGTGTGGGGGGGGACCCTTGTGGTCAAACCCGACAGCACCCGATCTTCCTCCCGGGGTGTAGGTCATGCTTTACCTCCTGCCGGGCTTCCCTGTGTTGACAGGGGCCTTGGCTAATTTTTGTGGGGACTCAAGTGGGCGGACCGGTGGGCAGTATATTCTTCCAGTCTCTGAGCACCTGAGTCCCCGGCTCATTTCAGTCCTAGCTGCATTGTCCTGCATTTTTTTTATTCTTTGTGTTATAGTTATTGGTGATGCAGTTCAACTTTGTTGCTGTAGCCAACATTTCACCTTCCTTTCCGTCACCCTTTGCAAAACCTACACCACCTGACGATGGTTCTCCTCTTAACTGCGCATGAGGGTGTCATCTTGCGGAACGTTTCCGCTTCCCTCTCTCATGCTTGGCCTTTCCTCGCCAAGAGGTGAATCATCTGGAAAGTGTTGTCCTTAGCCTCCTTGGGATTTCCAAAATACAGCATTTCGCCCTTCCATGCCACCCTCAATTGAGCAGTGCTAGTGGTATGCTGTGGTCTGCCAGTCGATGTTTAATATCCCTGAAGGCCTGTCACCTCTTATCTGTCCATGCTGTAGTCCAGAAATATCTGTATTTTACTGTTTTGATGCAAAATCACCCCAATCTGCTGGACCTCTCAAAATCCAGTCCTGGTGCCTAAGTTTAATATTTTGACCAGCACTGGCCGTGGCCTGTCTTGGGGCTGTGCTCTTTCTTCTGGTATTCGATGCGCCCGCTCAACCACCAAGCTGGTTGGGAGGGAGGATCTCTAAACTAATCTCCAGGAACAAGCAGGAATGTAGCCTTCACATATAGGTATCGTCGGTACCGATGGAGCCTGCACGGGAATGCTCCCCAGCGTCCAATAGGAAAGCTTTTGGGAGCATCCCACAGCGACTGCGTGCTGCCTTCCCGCCTTTCCCAACTGTCCCTCTCCAGTTTTTCATTTTCCACGGAGCCGACAGGTCGCACATCCTGTCACCACAGAAAATTCCATTCTTATGTTCTTTTTTGTGGTCGCGTCTGTTTTCCCTCGACGCTATACCGGTACCGCCGGTTCTTCTTTTCTTTCTTTTAAAAAAAACAAAACAAAACGTAGTTTCTGGAGTCTTTTCCTTCAGTAACTTTCTTTTGTGGTGCTAGGCGCCATTTTGGGCACTAGGCCCAATTTTTTCCTTAAACATGGAAAAACCTGCTACAGGTTTTAAAAAATGTTCTTAGTGTGGCGGTACTATCTCCATCACCGACACCCATGAGTGGTGCCTCAAATGTTTAGGTCCTGACCACTCCATTTCAGAGTGCCTCGCCTGTGGAATGATGTCTAAAAGGGGCCGGCAAAACCGGGCTGCTAAACTTAGCACCCTTTTTCCCTCCGATGCGGCATCCGTGGCATCGATGTCCTCCAAGGCTTCATCTTCCTCCCATGGATCTCAGGTAACTAAACAGAAATCTAGCCGGTCCTCAAAGGGTAGATCTCCTCCTTCTAAGCATCGAGATGCCTCTGGGGTTGCACTTGAGGGATCTTCACCGGCAAAATTGCCCCGGCGGGAGGCTTCGGCTTCCAAAGCACTAACGGGGCTCCAGGATGTTCTCGAGGCCTCAACCTCGACAGAACTACTGGTGCCATGCTCTGGGGTTCTGGCCGCTTCAGCCGGCACCGATACCCAAGCATCGGCAGCATCGATAGAAAAGAGATTCTTGGCTATTGATGCAATCTGGTGGCTCTTCTCACGGCCTCAATGCCCCTGAAATTGTTTCAGACACTTCAACCGGTACTGGCACCGACTGCATCGACATCGGCGGGTATACCACCGGGACCGAGTCATGCGTGTCTATCCGGCATCGACAAGTCAGTACCGGACCACTTCGATACCGACTTCGATCAGTACTGGTACCGTGCCTTGCACGATCACTGGGATCAGATACTTCGAATCCTCGGATGAGTCTGAAGACTCCGAAGACTCTGCCGATACCAGAGTACTTCTTCCCGAGGATTCCTCTTCTCCTCAGAGTAGGATGTCTCCGCCAGAGGATATATCCTTTCAGGATTTTATCCGAGATGTGGCCATAGGTCTTTCCATCACAGTGGCCTAGGGCAAAGGAATTAGAAATCCTTCAGTACCCTAAAGCTCCCAAGGAGGCAGCTACCTTACCTATTCATGAGATCTTGCATGATCTTATGTTAAGGATGTGGGAAACACCTCTAACCACATCTTCTCATTCCTGAAGACTCGACAACATGTATTGAGTTCCTCCTTGTCCTGGGTTTCAAAATTTATTAATTATTTTATTTATTTACATTCTCTTATATACCGCGCTATTCTGCATCAGTGCGGTTTACATTGAACAAACTGAAATTACATTGAACAGGGCATTATAACTTGGAGATAACTATTTTACAAAAGACTCAATTACCACACCATTCCATGGTGGTGGAATCAGCCATGAGATGGATCAAGAGTGCAAAAAGGCATGCATCTAATCCTCCAGGACGTGAGTGTAGAACTCTTGACGTCTTTGGGCGTCGATCCTTCCAGGCTTCCATGCTTTCTGCTAGGATCCGTTCCTATATCTTGTATATGGGGATGTTCCTTAAGGAAGTCACAGGAGACTTAGAGCTTATGAGCCCTCTTCTTCCTGATGATAAAAGGCAAGATTATCTTACTCTTGTTAAACATGCTCAGGATGTTTCCAAGTTTGTGAATCGTGCAGCCTTTGACTGCTTTGAATGCATAAGCAGAACCTCTGCTATTGCCATAGGTGCACGTAGGATTGCCTGGCTCCAGGCATCTGACTTGGAAATCTGGATACAGGACAAATTGGGAAACATACCTTGCACAGGAGAGAATCTCTTTGGCAAGAATTGGCAGGAAAAAGCTAATGAGATAGATGCTGACAATATCACTTTGGATAGATTGTCCAAATCCACAGCTGATCCTGCGAGGAAAAAATCCTCTAAGAAGCCATTCTTCAGCAAGAAGAAGTAGTTATCTCCAGGAACAAGCAGGAATGAGTCTTCACATATGGGTACGTCGGCACCGACGGAGCCTGCATGGGAACGCTGCCCAGCTTCCAATCAGAAAGCTTTTGGCAGCATCCCTCGCGCCTGCGCGCTGACTTCCCGCCTTCTCCAGAGCCTCTCTTCAGTTTTCGTTTTTCCGCGGAGCCGGCAGGACGTCCTCCTGTCACCGCAGAAACGTTTCTTTTTACTTACTTTAATTACTTTAGTTTTTGTTTTCTTGTGGTCGCGGCTGTATTTCCCGCCGCCACCGGTACCGCCGGTGGATTTTTGACTAAATTCTGAGAAACATTTTCTTCAGTTTTTTGCCTTAACTTGTTGGGCCTACCAGGCCTCTTCCTCATGGAGCCTTTTTTTCCTAAGAAGTGCATTTGATGTGGAAACACCTGTTTCCTTTTAGACTCCAATAGTTGGTGTCTCAATTGTGTGGGTCCTGACCCTTTTTCCCCTGACTTGTCAGGGGATACTTTTGTGAGGAAACCTTCAGTTTTTAGAGTTTCCCTCGATACCGTTTTTTATTCGGCAGTGAGGGAACCCGGTTTCTCCTCTTCACAGGATCAGGTAACCCACAAACAGTCTGTTAAAACTAGTCATTGCTTGAGTGGTATGTCCCATGCCCAGCATGGTGACGGCTCCGGCCTTACCCTCAAGAATACATTGGCATTACCCCTGCGGGAGTCTGCGGGCTCCAAAGCATTAAAGGGGTTTCAGGTTGTTCCTGGGGCTCACCCCTCACAGAACATACCTGAGCCATGTCCGGGGGTGGTATCCGCTTCGAGCGGTACCGATCCCCCGGCATCGGCACCGGTGTCGAGTGTTTCACTCTTCACCAGGAATCGTCCTCTAGCATCCTCGGCACCTTTGGGGCCGGGCGATATGATACCGATGGACATTTCCATATCTCAGCCATGCTCCGGGACGGTACCGGCTTCGATCGGTTCCGATACCCCGGCATCGGCACCGGTGTGGAATAACGTTCTCTCCCCGGCGAGAGGTTGTCATCGGGCATCCTCGGTACCTTCGGGACCGATCGATGTAACCCAGGCTGCTTTACCGGTATCGGCATCGCCGATACTACCACCGACGTCGGTACCCTCGAGACATGCATCGATAGACTCGCTTCCTTTGATGCTGAGTCTTGAATCAATATCTAGTCTCGAGGACTGGGTACCGACGCGTCCCGGAACCGACTCCCGTCGTTTCCAGATAAGCAGTTCCGAGGATCCTAGCCATAACTCTCGCATGATCTCGGTACCATTGCAGCAGTTCCCGATGACAACTACAACTGCTGGCCCTGTGTCAGTATCGATGTCGATGCCTGTTCTTGCACCGATGCCTAGTTTGGAACCGATACCTGGGGTTGCTGATGCAGTACTCACTGCCTCTAAGTTACCATACCAGTATCCTTGTCCATCTACTAGGTTTCTCTCCTCACACCACGGTACGTCCTCTGGTGCTCAGCCTCTTTCTTTAGCCTTACCAGGGAAGGTTCCCATAGGAGATCAGTCTTTTCAGGCTTTTCTCCTGGATATGGCAACCTTTCTTAATATCTCTATCCCTGGTTGTGATGCTATTCATGGCTCACCGGCACAAATGGAAAATATGATGCTTCCTTTACATCCTGCTCTGCAGGATCTCCTTCTGAGGGTCTGGAAATCACCCTTACGGCTTCCTCTACCTTCTACAGCCACTGAGGTTCGGTACCGGGTGCCTCCCTCCCCAGGATTTCATAAGCCTCAACTTCCTCATCGTTCCCTTGTAGTGGAATCAGCACTGAGGAAGGTTAAGAGCAAGAAGAAGCATTCTTCTTATCCGCCAGGTCGTTCTTCAAGAACACTCGATGCGTTTGGTCGTCAAGCCTTCCAAACATCTATGCTGGCCTCCAGAATTCTTTCATATATTTTCCACCTGAGTCTCACACTCCAGGAGGTCACGGAGAGATTGTCTCTTTTGACCCCTTTTTTGCCAGAGCCCAAGGCTACTAATTATTCCTTGCTACTCAGTCATAGCCGGAATATATCTTGGTTCCTTTCTCGTGCTTCTATAGACTCTTTTGAGTCTGTTAGCAGATCCTCTGCTATTGCCATTGCAGCACGTCGCAGAGCCTGGCTCGAAGCTTCAGACTTGAGCAGATGGGCACAAACTATATTGGCTCATTCTCCTTGTACAGGAGAAGGTCTCTTCAATAAGGAGGTTTTACGTCAGGTTGCTCAATGCTCTGCTGACTCTCCTTCCACTAAGGACCATTCTAAGCCACCTCCTTCTTCGAGAGGTAGGAAATGTCCTACCAAATCTTCTTTCCCTAAGAAAAGAAAGTTTCATTCATCTCCTGCCCATCATTCGGCTGTACCTAAACAAGGGACACCTCAGCCTAGTCTGAAGTTCTCCAGCTCTGGCCAGTCTCAGCATTCCCAGCAACCATAGGGGCTGGGAATTATACTCTACAGTTCACTTCTACCCATTAGAAGTTTATTCACTGTGCTTTTCTTTTTCAGTGTACTAAGCTGTCGGAAAAGTTTTGTTCAGGGACTACAGACTTCTCCTCTTCTTACTCTCTAGAAGAGCAGTTGCAACTATCCCCTGATAGTTCTGTCCCAACTGAACATTTTTTCCTTCAGTTGACTTACCCTATGGGTACGTCACCCTCCAATTACTTGCTTTACCCTCTCAACCGGGCTTTTTCCCTGACTGAGGGATACCATACTGAAAAGCTTCTCTAGCAAGCTCGTTCCTCAGACAGGGAGAAGGGATATCTCCTCTCCTTTCTTGTCTGTTTTTCTTTATTGGGCACAGGACAATCTCTCTGCTGTTTCCGTCAGCAGCTGTGCCTGCAGGAGTTACAGTGATTGTATTACTGGTACTTTTTACAAGTTCCAGTCCCTTGTTCAAAATTTTGTCTAGCCTCAGTAGTGATTCCAAGCTACTCGTCAGCTATCTTGGATCCTCCTACTCTTTTAGGCTTTCTCACATTATTCTATCCATCTCCTCTCCTAGGATATGGCAACACACCTGACTTCAGTCAGTTTATCTCATATCTCTCCTGCACAATGCTCTCTGCAGTCTTCAGAGAAGCTTTCTACTATGAGGGCCTTGCTATAGAGCATTGACCTTGTCTCTGAAGCTTCTCTATTAGTAGGGAAAAGCTTATAATCCCTTCCCATGCCTGTGAGGGTTCTCCACACCCTCTGGCCTGGGGTGTTAACATGAAATATAAGTTCTTCTGCGTGAAAATCCAAGGCTGATGTTTGCGCATGCTACCTCTGGGTCCCTCCAGTAGGTCCCTCTGGTATCTTCTTCTGCGTTTCTGCACATCTGCCATGTCAGTGTTCTGTGGAACTCCCGCCTTGTTCCTTACAGATTCATATGATCATCTGTTCTCACGCAAACATCACGGTTATCTTGTTGGATTGCCTTCCTGCATCCCTCAATCCACGGAAATAGATTCTCTATACATATCCCAAGTGGGTTCACCCTCTTGTAGAGTGAAGAATCTTTTTCTTTTATATTCCCCATGTACAATTATGGGGCTGGGTGGTAGACATGTATCTTCAACTTGTTATCTTGTATGTAGCATCTCCATATATGTCTACATACCTATATCATTACTCTGGTGGTGCAAAACCATGCCCCACAAATGTATATATATTTAGGTATATCATATCTATCTATCTATATATCTATATCTATATCTATAGATATATCTATAGATATAGATATAGATATAGATATAGATATAGATATAGATATAGATCTCCACCCATATCCTAATATACACATATGGACATATGTGTATATATATCTGTATATATATGTGTCTGTTGAGGGGCTTCTTAAGGGTTGATATGTCTTACACACTATCACCCTTACTGTCTATACTAAATGTTTTACCTTCTAGAGGTTTTAGACAGTCTATCGCCCTACTGCGCATATCATATTACGATGCAGAAACTGTTATGCACCAATAACTACTGTGGTGCTAACATCTTCCATTTTTTCTTTAAGTCCTTGAAGCATCAAGCTTCAATATTTTTCCTACCTCTCGCCAGCTAGGAAAAATAGTGTACATCTTTATCTTTGAGTACACAGCTGTTCTCCGTGGGAATAGGGGTTTTTCCAGTCCCCCTCTTCCCGCCAGGACTGGGCTAGTTCTCCAACTCCGTCAGTCTTCTTCCTTTAGTCCTCAATGTTAATGACTTTCTGCCTAAAGGAGTTTTCAGCTTTTTTCCATAAAGCTTCCATTGAAGACCTGACGTCTAATCCTACCCAGTTGACACCTGGATCATCTGCTACCTCCAGGTCTGGACCTTCATCCTCACTGCTGGGAGGTCACCTTGAAGATTCCGCCACTGCTTATCCAGTAGACTCCATCATGCTCTCTACTTCCTACAATATAGTAGGTAAGCTGCATATTTTAAGTGTACATTAAATGTGTTTTAATGCTACTCATCATATATACCAAGGACTCCTGTAGTCTGTAGGGCCCTGTAGTCCTTGGCTATGCTGTTTCTTTCCTCACAGCTCCTTTATTGTCAACTCCTACCCTCCATCCCACTTTGGATGCCGGGGATTCCTGGAGACAAAATGCACCCCTGGTCCAGGCTCCTGCATTTTTATGGGATCTCCCCCTGGCATCTCCAGCTAGGGAGTCCCCATATGTGAAGACTCATTCCTGCTTGTTCCTGGAGATAGCACAGTTACTTACCTGTAACAGGTGATCTCTGGGAACAGCAGGAATTAGTCTTCACAACCCTCCCACCTCCCCTAGGAGTTGCATCTCTTATCTTCTTCTTCCTTTCCTCTCCTTGCCTTTGTCTCAGCTTTGAAACTCAACTGAAGAGAGGCTCTGGAGAAGGCGGGAAGTCAGCGCGCAGGCGCGAGGGATGCTGCCAAAAGCTTTCTGATTGGAAGCTGGGCAGCGTTCCCGTGCAGGCTCCGTCGGTGCCGACGTACCCATATGTGAAGACTAATTCCTGCTGTTCCCAGAGATCACCTGTTACAGGTAAGTAACTGTGCTTTATCCCTCCTATACCCAGTAGGGACATCGTCCGGGTCAGTCTACCCAAAAGGGACAGCAACAGCAACCTAGACAACAAAGAACGCCAAAAGCTGCTAAGCCTACCGGCTCTGCAGACTCAACCTCCACAGTGGCTTTGACTCCTGTCTAGAGAACTTTGCCTTCCTGGCCCTGAATGGACCAGAACCCTCCACCATCCCGGGAAGGTTATGTCATTTTGTCCCCAGATGGTTCAGATAACAGTAGAAAATTGGACTCTGTCCATTGTGCGAGAGGGGTACAAGCTTCATTTCCTCAGCATGCCCCCTCCTACAATAGTAAGACAGTTCAATTCTCAGACCTCTCTCAACGATGGGTTAGGTCAAGAAGTCACAATGCTCCTTGCTCAAGGAGCAATAGAAGAGGTACCCATTCCCCAACGGGGTACAGGGTTCTACTCCCCCTATTTCCTTATTCCAAAGAAAACAGGAGGACACAGACCCATTCTAGACCTCAGAGAATTGAACAAATTCCTGTTCAGAGAGAAGTTCAAAATGATTTCTCTAGGAACTCTGCTGCCATACCTTCGGGGTCAGGACTGGCTTTGTTCTCTAGGTCTCAAGGATGCATACACTCATGTTCTCATCCATCCAAGTCGCAGGAAGTTCCTTCGATTCCTGTTTCAAGGAAAGTACTACCAATACAGTGTTCTTCCTTTTGGCCTGGCTTCTGCACCAAGAGTGTTTACAAAATGCATGGCTGTGGTAGCAGCATTTCTCCGCACTCTGGGAATATTCGTCTTCCCTTACTTAGACGACAGGCTCATTCGAGCCCCTTCAGGGCCAGAAGCCAGTTTTGCTCTGTCTCGCACAATGCGCATCCTTCAGTATTTGGGACTTGTCGTAAACTTCCCAAAATCCAACCTTGCTCCCACTCAATCCCTAGAATTTATAGTAGCTCATCTGGATACCAGACAGACAAGGGCCTTCCTTCCACAGCCCCGCTGTCTTCGCATTGTGCAGTTAGCTTCTCAAGCAGTGCTCAAACCTCATCTCACTGCTCGGGGAATGTTACAGTTGCTAGGCCACATGGCATCCACTGTGTATGTGGTTCCTTATGCTCGCCTCCATATGAGGGCAGCCCAGTGGACCTTATCCACTCAGTGGACTCAGGCGTTAGGTTGCCTGTCAGACAAAATAGCAAATTCAGATCGTCTTATTTTGTCCCTCCAATGGTGGCAGTCACCCAGAAACCTTCTGGTGGGGTCTCCTTTCCACCAACCCCTACCCCAAGCCACTCTAACAACAGATGCTTCACAGGTGGGTTGTGGAGCCCACCTGCACAACCTCTCTATCCAGGGTACCTGGACTCTGCAGGAGGCCTGTCTTCATATCACCCTCCTGGAGCTCAGAGCAATCTTCCTTGCTCTTCGAGTGTTTCACACCCAGCTCAGCTACAAGACAGTCCTAGTTCAAACGGACAATCAGGTAGCCATGTTCTATGTTCTATGCAATGAAACTTTGCGACTATGGGCCCTCGCCAGAGATCTTCAGATTCATCTCCTTGCGGTGTATCTTCTAGGCATTCAAAACTCTTGGGCAGACAAGCTCAGTCGAGTTCTGCTTCCACATGAATGGTCTTCCATGCAGACCAGGTGGTCCAAATTTTTCAAATTTTGGGGAACCCCGGACATAAATCTCTTTGCAAGTCCGCTGAATGCCAAACTTCCCCGGTTCTGTTCCAGAATTCCATCTCGAGGTTGTCAGGCCAGGGATGCTTTCCTCCTTCACTGGGGTCATGACTTCCTGTATGCCTTCCCACCCATTCCCCTAATTCCCAAAACCCTATTCAAGTTTCAGAGAGACAGAGGTCATATGATTCTCATAGCTCCATGTTGGCCATGGCAACCGTGGTACCCTCTACTCCTACATCTCTCTCAGGCTCCACCTCTGGAGTTAGGATCTGTTCCAGATCTTCTCTTACAAGAGGACGGGATGCTGTGGCATCCCAATTCCCAGTCTCTGCATCTCAGGGCCTGGTTGCTGAAAGCCTAGAACTTCAGAACCTTAACCTTTCCCAGCAGATAAAGGATATCTTTCATGCTTCCAAGAAACCCTCCACAAGACACACTTATGCATTTAAGTGGAAGAGGTTTACCATATAGTGCTCGCAGAAGGGTCTTAACCTTCTTGCGATACCTCTAGAATCATTACTGGAGTATCTTCTTCATTTGTCAAATGCAGGGCTTAAGACCAATTCAGTGAGAGTCCATTTGAGTGCTATTGCAGCTTCTTTCAAGCCTCTAAATGGACAGCCTATTTCCTCTCATCCTCTTATAGTGAGATTTATGAGAGGCCTTCTTCTAACAAAGCCTCCCATTAAGTCACCATTGGTGGCATGGGACTTGAATCTGGTACTTGGGCAGCTCATGAAACCGCCCTTTCAACCATTAGCCACTACCTCTTTGAAATTCCTTTCCTTGAAGGTTATCTTCCTCATTGCAATCACATCAGCACGTCGCATCAGTGAATTGCAAGTGTTGGTGGCTGATCCTCTTTATACAAGGTTCCACCATGATAAGTAGCTCTTAGGACTCATCCACACTTTATGCCAAAGGTGGTTTCGCCTTTAAATTTAAACCAAGTGGTTTACCTTCCTGTATTCTTTCCGAGGCCTCACGCCTCCAGTGCAGAAAGGAACCTTCATATTTTGGACTGTAAAAGAGCTTTGGCCTTTTACTTGCAAAGGACAAAGCAACATAGAAAATCCTCTCAGCTCTTTGTTGCTTTTGATCCTAGTCATTTGGGACTTCCAGTCTCCAAAAGAACACTGTCCAACTGGATTGCATAGTGTATATCTTTTACCTATGAGAGTAAGAACCTTCCTCTTGAAGGCCATGTCACAGCTCACAGTGTGAGAGCCATGGCAGCCTCAATGGCTCATCTTCACTCTGTGTCTATTGACGACATCTGTTGAGCAGCTACTTGGGCTTCGGTACATACCTTCACAGCCCATTACTGCTTAGACAAGGACTCCTGCCGGGATGCCTTGTTTGGTCATGCTGTTCTTCAACACCTGTTCCAGACTTAATCAACTCCTACCCACCATCCCTGGTAGGATGCCAGAGTTCCATGGGGGGAAGTGGAGCCCTTTCACAGGGACACACAACTTTCTGGGGCCATCTCCCTGGCATCTGCAGCTTGGGAGTCCCCATATGTGAAGACTACATTCCTGCTTGTTCCTGGAGATAGCATAGTTACTCACCTGTAACAGATGATCTCCGGGAACAGCAGGAATTTAGTCTTCACAACCCGCCCACCTCCCCTAGGAGTTGTATCTCTCTTTCCCTCTCTCTCTCTTATCTCAGCTATAAACTCAACTGGAGAGGAACAGTTGGGAAAGGCGGGAAGGCAGCACGCAGGCGCTGTGGGATGCTCCCAAAAGCTTTCATATTGGATGCTGGGGAGCGTTCCCGTGCAGGCTCCGTCGGTACCGACGATATCCATATGTGAAGACTAAATTCCTGCTGTTCCCGGAGATCACCTGTTACAGGTGAGTAAATATGCTTTCCTGGAAAAGGTTCTCTGTGTTTTGCCATGCCTTGCTCACCTCCTCCCTCCGGTAGTCCCAGTATTCTCAAATTAGATCTCCGTGAGCGGTTTTCTGAGTCATCTACTTTGGCCCACAGTTTTTTTATTTATTCATGATGAGCTGAGTAGTCCTTTTTTAATGAGTACCTGATCCTCCATGTCTGAGATGCGCTGTTCTGCTTTCTCGATGTGGCCCACTGCAGCTTGTATTTTCGTCCGTGCTTTGTGTATCTCCCCCTGAATAGCGGCCAATTTCCCTCCCAAGTCTGTGCTGCTCTCTTTGATTGCTGCTAGTATCACTGCTGTTTCAGGCAACACAGGTCTTGCATTTGCTATTGCAGACTCCGCTCTCAACTCTCCCTCTGTTGATATATAAGGCCCTCTGCCATATTTGTTCCCCTGCCATCTTGTGTGCTTAAGCACTCTGTCATGGTCGGCTGGCACGAACCTCTCGTCGCTTTTGCCGTACCGGTCTGCGCTTTGGCTGTTTTTCTGGAGTCTGCTTTAGTCATGCTTTCTGTCACTTTAAATTGTTACTTTGCAGGAATTAACTGAGTCTTGCTTTATAGGGCATCTCCCCAATTAACAAAACACAGGGACTTGGGACAGCACATTTTGAATATAATTACAGAGATTTAACTGCTTTTTCTCTGAAAGGTCTGCTGGGAAACTGGCTGGTACTTTGGTAGATCTCTCTCTTTTGCTTTAACAGATACCTAAGTTCCACGAACAGAACAATGGCTGGGAAAAATCATATCGCTAAAGCTGTTGCCCCCATTACAGCTTCTGCCTCTGTCCAGACAAAGGTCCCAATGCCAGTTGAAGAACCGGTTCCATGTGCAGGGTGCCTGTATGTTGAAGCTCTCTGGAAACAAGTAGAGGAACTGAGAGAGGAGGTGGCGAGGCTGAGGAGCATTCAAGATCGTGAGAAGTACATTGATGAGATGCTTCTTGCAGCAACCAAGCTCTCCAGCAGAGGAGAAGATGGGTGCCTACAGAATGACGAAGGTTGGATACAAGTCACCAGAGCCTGCAGAATCGCCAATTCAACTTCTTCAGCCCTTGAATTGAAGAACCATTATTCAGCCCTGGAAGTGGAAGAGGTGAAAGCATCCCTGGAAAGGGAAAAACTAGAGTTTGTTGCAGAATCAGTGACCACAAGGAAGCGAAGGGTAGTGGTGGTTGGTGACTCTCTTCTGAGGGGTACTGAGGCGTCCATCTGCCTACCAGACTTGATGTCCAGAGAGGTATGCTGTCTGCCTGGTGCCAAAATCCAAGATGTTACGGAGAGTTTGCCGAGACTCGTCAAGCCCACTGACTATTACCCAATGTTGCTAATCCATGTCTGAACAAATGATACTGCCTGGTATCCCTCTGAGAGTATCAAAAGGGACTTCATGGCTCTGAGACAGAGGGTGAAGCAGATAGGTGCACAGGTGGTGTTCTCTTCAATCGTCCCTGTTGAGGGTAAAGGCCAAGGCAGAGAGGCTTGCATCCTGGAGATGAATGCATGGCTGCGTGGATGGTGTCATCGAGAGCGTTTTGGTTTCCTGGACCATGGGATGCTGTTCCAAGGATTGCAGAGCAGAGATGGCGTCCATCTGTCAAAGAAAGGTCGACGCGTCTTAATAAATGCACGGGGAGAGCTTCTTTCGATTGAAAGCAAGTTCTGCTACGATGGGACATGGGATGAGGGTGAAAGGGGATAGATTCAGGAGTGATATGCGGAAATATTTCTCTACGGAAAGAGTGGTGGATCTGTGGAATAGTCTCCCAGTGGAGGTGGTAAAGATGAGGACAGTATCTGAATTCAAAAAAGCATGGGACAAACACAGAGGATCTCTAAAGGAAAAAAAAGGGGACTGTTGTAGTTGTTGATATGGAAGGATAGACTAGATAGGCCATGTGGTCTTTTTCTGTCATCATTTTTCTATGTTTCTATGTTATCACAGCACTTAGCTGGTGTGGTCCATGAGAACAGCCACCTTGCATCCTTCCCTCAGCCCGGCATCACATGACCCCATGGTTATGCTTTTTTGAAATAAAGGCTTAATTTATTAGCATTTTGTTTTTTTATTTTTATGTTCTATATAATTTTATTCTTTTTGCTGTGAGAGATTTTTATCTTGGATGGGCAGAATATAAATATTTTCCAAATATATAACTACTACCCCTCTCTGCAGAGGTTCTGCCTGTAACACATACAAGGGCCCCAGATTATTTATATATTTCCAAAGCTTCTATACTGCTGATCTGATACAAACTCCTTGGTTTACAATATAAACATTATGACATACACATAACAAAAACAAACAACTCAAAAAAACCCCCACAATAATAAAACATGTACAAAATTAAAACAGATTCTAACGGAGCCATACTTTATCCAACTCCTAAACTAAATGCTTTTCTAAAATAAAAGGATAATAAACAATTTAAGGAAGAAATATGTAATGGAATGAACCATAGATAGAAGTGGCCATGGAAGGAAGTGACGTCACAGTCCTGAATGGGTGGCTGATCTTACAGCTCCATCGATCAGAGCACTAAAGCACCCCGGGAGGTGTTTTGTGGAGTTGGAAATCCCTTGTAGTGACTGAGAGCTTGCCCTAGTTGGTAATGGTGAATATGCAGCGAAAAATGTCTGACCTTAAGGAGTTCGCTTACCAAGGCCGCAGGGACAACGTGGAAGAAATGGCAGCTGTGAGGGACAGCCAAGTTGAGGCTGTGCTGGAGGATTGCCTCGCTGAACAGTTGTTGGGCAAAGGTACAATTATGCACATGATCAAGGAGGAACTGAGGACTTGGTTCGTGGATATAGAAAAGTGAAATTGGAGCGGTTCGCAGTCAGCTGAGTGGCATGGTGGGCAAGCTGAGGATGGAAGCACTGGACTTGGGTAGGTGTGTGTAGGAGAAGGAGGGCCTGGTCAAGGAATGCCAATCCAGACTGGAACAGCTGTCTGAAAGCCTGCCGTTGCTGGAAGAGGGAGCTCAGCAGATGGCCCTGAAAATAGAAGACCTTGAGAACTGCTCACGCAGAAACACTTTGCACATCAAGGGGGTCCCTGAAAGTCCAGAATATCAAGATTGCAGGGCAGTTGCAGTGTCTGTCTTTTATGTGCTGTTGGACGATAACATCTGAGAGGGGGGAGCCCCCGAGATAAAGCTGGACAGAGCACATTGGATTTGGGCCCTGCACAGGGTGCGATCTCAGGGGACTTTGTAAATTGTTTAAATTATTACAAGGTGAAGGAGAAGATTGCGGCCAAGATGAGAACGGTGGGCAAATTTCATTGGCAAGGGCATACAGTTGCAGTGTTTGCTGACCTTGCTATGGGAACCATGCAGAGAAGGAAGACCTTTAGGCCAGTGACAACATTTTCGAAGGGAGCAGATCAAGTACCATTTGGGGGGTACCCCTTTGGACTGGTGTTCACAATTAATGGGGTAATTCAGAAAGCGGCAGTCGTGGAGGAGGTGATAAAAGCAATGGAGGAGGTAGGGATGGGGGAAGTTTGGGATGCTCCTTGAGACGTTGCCGGCAGAGCCCTGCAGGAAGATGTGGAAGTTGATACCGGAAGAGGACAGACAGAAGAAAAAGCAGGGAACTAAGCATGTGGAGAGTACCTGAAAAGACTGAAGAGATGGACTATTAACATAAAACATAGGATGGGGAAAGCCTCGAGTCTAGAGTCCTGTGGTTTATCGCTTCGTAATATTGAAATATGAGGAAGAGGGTGCTTTTTAAGGTGTGTGGGGGGGGGGGGGGGTGCTGCATAGATTTACCAGAGAAGTGGAGAGACCCCTTAGAGGGCCTTGGTGAGGGGAGAATGGTGTATGGATAGTAGGAAAAGTGTAAGTTGGATGAAAGGGGAGAGAGTGCGAATGGGGTAGAGGGAATGATGGGAGGGTCAATGGGGGAG
Organism: Ichthyophis bannanicus; assembly: GCA_033557465.1. Taxonomy (NCBI): domain Eukaryota; kingdom Metazoa; phylum Chordata; class Amphibia; order Gymnophiona; family Ichthyophiidae; genus Ichthyophis; species Ichthyophis bannanicus. Next base: position 221,459,658 of record CM066039.1, on the reverse strand, counting down.
CGCAGAGGGGGAGTGATGGTTAAATATATAAGGGTTAAAGGGGTGCTTTGGGTGCTTTGGGATTTGGGTCTGGGTAGCACTACTCCATGGAGGAACTGGCATAGGAGGGAATGCAAGGTTGGGGGGGTTGGAGAAGGGAAGGGGCAGGGGGGGAAGGCGGGAGGACAGCAGGGGAGCCACCCTTTGGTTGTGAGATTGAGAGAGTGGAGGAGTGGAGGGAGGGATTTAGGAGCCATGCATAAGAAAGGGGGTGGGGGGTGGGAGTGGTGGTGACCCTGAATGTGAATGGGCTAAACTCTTGGCAAAAGAGGTCTTTGCTGTTTAAGGAGGTAAGGTGGCTAAAGGCCAATGTGTGTTATGGTTCAGAAAACACATTTAAAGCCCTTTGAAGAGGGCTTGAGGGGGATGGCCTTTCCCCATGTGTACCTGGCAGCAAACAAAGAAAACCAGAAATGGAGGGAAATAATAGGCATTCTGATTTCGGGGACGTTGCGAGTGGAGGTACGGGCAGTCAAGCAGGATGTTTGGGGGTTGGAGAGGTATATTATCATACAATCAGAATTGAATGGGGAAGAAGTTAATCTAATCAATATATACAGGAGAAGTATTTTTGAACTAATAGACCAGAACATCAGGAAACTTGGGGGGGGGGGGAGGGGCAGTGTATATCGGGAGGGGATTGTAACTTCACGGTCCAACACCAGGGTGAATAACTCAAGTCAAGGGAGGGGAAGGGTTTTTTTCTTATCTGCGCCCGGTTAGCTTTGCTCTGCTCCTGGTTGGGGGTATATAGGGGCGCTACAAGGAAGGTGAGCAGCTTTCAGTTCCGTGGTTCTCGGGGGACAATGTCCGCCAAGCCACAGTGTGTGGTCTGTGGGGCTAAAAAGGCCTCCAGCACCGGTGTGTGTAAGGCATGCGTTGGGGGGGGGCTGCGGATTCAGACCTGCCCTCAGTGCATCAGTCAGGTGCTCCGGGGGGGGGGGGGCTCCCTTGTTCCCGAGACAGTACAGGAGGAGACAGTGGCAGGGCCCTCTTCCGTCGCTGGTGCCCCTCTCTCGCAGGCATCTCTTCCTACGGATTTGATGGCCATTTTTTCTCCTCAGTTTGTGGCGCTTCTTCAACAGTCTTTGGAGGTCCCCCGCAGCAGAAGCTGGCAGCAGACGCTAGTGGAGCAAGGAAGCTTCCGGTGTCGCAGCGAGTAGAGATTCCTCCGAGCGGGGGCAAGAAGCCCCGTGCTGAGGAAGAGATTGGTGAGCAGCCAGAGGCGTCTGAGGGTCCTTTGTCAGATGAGGAGGATCACAGTTTGGCCTTAGAAGGAGAACTGGAAGAAGGGGAGATTTCTGAGAGGGAAGATCAAGCTAGAGTGGTGCGAGTCTTCCGACGAGAGGAACTGCCTGCTCTCATTGTGGAGACCCTAAAGGTGCTCAATATGCTGGTTCCAGGTTCGGCGGAAGATGATATGCTGGAGGATCCTTTGTTGCAGGTGTTCAGAAAGACCCAAACAGCTTTCCCTGTGCACAGGGTGTTTCAGGAGATGATTCAGGAAGAGTGGAATGTACCTGAGGCACCGTTAAAGGGAGCCAGAGTTATGTGTCGGCTGTATCCGTTGCTCGATCAGGATAGGGACGTTTTTAAGACACCTAGGGTGGACGCGGCCGTGTCGGCAGTGACCAAGAAAACGACAATACCGGTGGAAGGCAGTACGGCCCTCAAGGATGCGCAGGACAGAAAGCTGGATGTTTTGTTAAGACAAGTTTTCGACGTCAATGCAATTTCCCTTCAGGCAGCGGTGTGCGGAGCGTGGGTAGCTAGAGCCTGCCTTCGCTGGGCGCAGCAGGTACAAGAGGGGCTGCCGAGTCCCTTAGCGGGTGAGGCTGCACGCTTGGAATCAGGGGCAGCCTACCTGGCGGATATTCATTATGATCTCATGCGCGGCCTGTCCAAAAGTATGGCGTCCGGCAGTAGCAGCACGGCGGTACCTGTGGCTGCGTAATTGGGCGGCGGATAGCTCCTCCAAGACTAGATTGAGTAAGCTGCCTTTCAAGGGTCGGCTGCTGTTCGGAGAGGATTTAGAGAAGCTGGTGAAGGACCTCAGAGTCAAAAGGCGGACGGTTACCGGAGGATAAGCCCAGGCCGTCTCGAGGTGCCCTCGGAGGCAGGGGACAATTGCGGGATTTCTGTCTGTTTTGATCCCAAAAGTTCTCTTCCGGATAAAGGGGGCGCTTTCCCTATAGAAACCAAGGGTTTCGAGGCTTACACGGAGCGGGAAGGGGCTTCGGTCCCTCTTCTTCTTCCTCTCCTGCTAACTTCAAGAAGTCACAATGAGATGAGGGGGACCCAGACGCCCCTAGTTCCGGTAGGGGGGCGTTTGCGGGAGTTCTATCCTGCCTGGGTCCAAATCACTTCAGATCATTGGGTTCTGGAAATCATCTGGGAAGGCTACGCTCTGGAGTTCTTGAGCCCTGTGCGGGAGGCCTTCGTACAGTCTCCCGGCAAGTCTGTAACAAAGGTGCGGTGCTACGGGAGACGGTGCAAAGGCTGTTGGACCGCAGGGTGATAGTTCCCGTGCCCTCAGATCAGTACGGATGCGGTCGGTACTCCATCTACTTCGTCGTCCCGAAAAAGGATGGCGGGGTTTGACCGATCCTGGATCTCAAGAGCGTCAATCGCTGTCTGCGGGTGTCGCATTTTCACATGGAAACGTTGCGATCAGTTATAGTGGCGGTGCAAAAACGAGAGTTTCTCACTTCCCTGGACCTGTCGGAAGCATATCTTCATATTCCCATAAGGAAGGACCATCACAGATTCCTGAGGTTCGCAGTGCCGTTCGGCTATTACCAGTTCCAGGCATTGCCCTTCGGTCTAGCAACTGCCCCGAGAGTCTTCACCAAAGTTATGGTGGTGGTAGCAGCCGCACTGCGCAAGGAGGGCATCCGGTGCATCCTTACCTAGACAATTGGTTGATTCGCGCAAAGTCGCAGGCTGAAAGCGAAAGAGTGACGGCCCGGGTGGTAACATTCTTGGAAAGTCTCGGCTGGATAGTCAATATGACGAAGAGTCACTTACTGCCTACATAGAATCTAGAATATCTGGTTGCTCACTTCGGGAGAGTGTTTTTAACAAGGCAGCGAGCACAAGGTCTGCGGGCTCTAGTGGGGAGCTTCTTGAGGTCCAAGGCTCCATCGGCATGGTGTTACCTACAGTTGCTGGGAGCATGGCGGCGACGATACAGATGGTGCCGTGGGCGAGGGCTCGCATGCGGCCCTTGCAAAGGGCGTTACTTCGCCGGTGGTCGCATCAGCTGGATCCTCTGTCCTGGAGGCTGGTCTGTCCAGAGGAGACTCGTCAGGCTCTACGTTGGTGGTTACTTCCCGAGTCGTTGGAGCGGGGAAAGTCCTTGGAGGCTCCAGACTGGGTGGCGGTGATGACGGACGCCAATCTACTGGGCTGGGGGGCCCATTGTCAAGGCAGTTTTGCGCAGGGGCTTTGGAATTCCCAGGAGAGGACGTGGGCGATCAACTGGTTGGAGCTAAAAGTGGTGTATCTGGCAATGCAAGGGTTTCGGGCTTTGCTCGGAGGGAAGACGATCCGAGTGTTGTCCGACAACGCGATGGCGGTTGCCTATGTCAACAAGCAAGGGAGCACCAGCAGTGTGACACTAGAGGCCGAAGCCGAAGTCCTGTGCGGCTGCGCAGAAAAAAATCTCGTGGACCTGTCAGCAGCAAATATAGCAGGCGTGGACATTGTAGAAGCTGATTTTCTCAGCCGGGTGACGGTGGATCCGGGGGAATGGGTCCTGCATCCGGAGATCTTCGAGATGGTGGTTCGCAGGTGGGGTTTGCCGGTCATGGATCTCATGGCGACCTTCGCCTCGACAAAGGCCAGTCGCTTCTTCAGCAGGCGCAGAGAAAGGATGTCTAAAGGCTTGGACGCCCTCATGCAGGGCTGGCCGGAGGGGCAACTGCAGAGGATAGACGGGTCCTGCAGAGGTTAGAAAAGTTCAGAGGTCGCGTGATTCTGATAGCACCAGATTGGCCTTGCTGTCCCTGGTACGCAGACCTAGTGAGGTTGTTGGTGGCAAAGCCCTGGCGGCTTCCCTGCAGGGCGGATCTGTTAATTCAGGGGCCCCTTGTCATGCCTCACGTGGGTCGATTCTCGCTTACGGCTTGACTCTTGAGCGGTCTCGGTTAAAGTCCAGGGGATACTCGGCGGCGGTTATTGCGACCTTGTTGAAATCCCGGAGACAGTCTACCTCACTAGCGTATTTTCGTGTCTGGCGGATCTTCGAGGCGTGGTGCAAGGCAAGAAAGTGCGAGGCCCTGAAGGCTTCTGTTTCCCAGATCTTAGAATTCTTGCAGAATGGCTTCGACAAAGGTCTAGCGGCAGCGTCCTTGCGTGTTCAGGTAGCGGCGTTGTCTTGTTACAGAGGCAGGTTGGCGGGACAGACGCTCGGTGTTCAATGTGATGTGAAGCGTTTTTTAAGGGCGGTGTCGCTTGTGAGGCCGCCGGCGAGGCCGTTTTTTCCTAAGTGGCATCTGCCCTTCGTCTTGGACACTTTGGAGCGGGCGCCTTTTGAGCCGTTAGCGCGCTCGTCGCTCAAGGATCTCATGTTGAAGGTAGTCTTCTTAGTGGCTGTTTGTTCGGCTAGAAGAGTGTCGGCGTTGCAAGCTCTTTCCTGCAGGGAACCTTATCTTTCCTTCTTTGCGGCTAAAGTGGTCTTGAGGACTGTGCTGGTGTTCCTACCAAAGGTGGTCTCAGCATTTCATGTGAACCAGGAGATTTCCTTGCCGGTGTTTGCGGAGTGCAAGGTTGCCACTTCTTCTAAGAAGCGGCATTCTTTGGATGTCCGGCGAGCTTTGAAGAAGTATCTTAGCCGCATGGCGGCTTTTCGAAAGACAGATAGGCTTTTTGTTCTCTTTGTGGGTCCACAAAATGGAGAAGCGGCATCCAAGGCGTCTATTGCGCGTTGGATTAAGGAGGCTATTACGTCAGCTTATGTCCTGAAGGGTAGGGCGGTGCCAGACGGTTTGAAGGCCCATTCTACTAGAGCTCAGGCGGCTTCCTGGGCGGTGTTTCGGTTGGTGTTGCCGGTGGAGATTTGTAAGGCGGCGATGTGGTCGTCTTTGAACTCCTTTGTTCGGCACTATCGCCTTGATGTGCAGATGGCGGAGGAGACTTCGTTTGGCTCAGCGGTTCTTCAGGCTGGTTTGCCGGGTCCCTCCCGCGGTTGAATTTATTTACTGCTCTGGTACTGACCCAGAGGTTTCGGGACTAGACTGGGGACACGATCAGGAAGGTGAAATTAGACTTACCTGCTAATTGTTGTTTCTCGAGTGGAACCAGTCTAGTCCCGTATCCCTCCCAGCGTTCTTTGGCAAATGGCAGCCTGAACGGTTGGCGTGGTTCACAGGTAAGACATGTTCTACTTTTCCTGTTTTAAGTGAAAAAAAAAAAGTATGTATAATAGCTACTAAATGGGGTAGGGGCTGTTGGGAGACGGTTCCTAGCCTTGTTTTCTTGGGGTCCTAATATCCTTTCTTTGGGTGAAGGAGTGGCCTGTTCAAGTGTCCAGTCACAGTTCTTGCTGAGGGCGTTAGTGTCCTCTTTTCAATTTTGGTGAGTTAATTTAGACCTGGTTGGCTTTATGATGTTGTAATTTATTACTGTTTCTCCGGTGAGTCTGCTTTGTCAATAGGTTACTGGTCAAAACAAAAGCATTAGCTCTGTATATAGAAACAAGAAAGTGTTGTTGTGTCCCACTCAAAACTTCATGCAATGAATATAGAGTTCAATAAACAGCTTCAAGCATAGTGAGCAAGCAAAGTTTGAAAGCAACAAAAGGTCTCAGACTTAACGGGCTAGACATAACACCCCAGACAGCAACAGCTGCCAGAGCATAGCCCTATTTGCATCAACGACCTTAGATATTATATTGCAATAGAAAAAGGGGCTACCATCAACTCCTTTAGCATAAACAAAAGAACTGTTTCTCTTAATGAATTCTTTAAGGCTAATATAGGAGCATATGTAGCAGAACTTAGCTCATAAAGTATTGCTTGAAAAGCTGCTTTGCCATCATCTCATCCCTGCATGAGCCCCAACGCTCTCAATCGCGCTGTTATTGCGTTTCACCCGAACAGGTTTCTTCAGGGGGTGACTGGCAGAGGATGGCTAGAACACAAAAATATAAGATGCATTAGTTTGTAAAAAGCACACACTTTCATTATTGCGCTTCAAGAAGACATCCAGTAAGGAACGGAAGAAGAACCACATCACTTACGGCAGATGACAAGAAATCCAAGCACTACTAACCGCTGCTGGACGCCGCGCATGCGAACTGCATATTTATAGACCATGCTGATTGGGCTATTGAGGGGCCATTGGGAGATTACACACAAACTTCCCATTCAACCCGCACATTAAGGCCAGAAGGCGAAACTGAACTGACCCGATGGATCCAGCGTTGTTCATGCCAGGATAAAGTACTATCTCTAGTTTTACCACGTTGTGCAGAATCAATCACATCTAGGCAAAAACATTGTAGTTCTTGAAATGTGTGATGAAAGCCGAGGCAATGTTCCACAATCGGAGCTTCATGGCGTTGACATGTGAGCCTGCTCTTATGCTCATTCATCCGCACTCTAAACATTCGGGTAGTTTTACCAATGTAAGCCAGCCCACACGGGCAAAGGATACAGTATATCACGAATGTAGAGGTACATGAGGTAAAATGACGAAGCCGATACATTTTGCCACGGTAATGAAACTCACTCAATTCTTTAGTGATGGTACAGATGTTACATGCTCCACACTTCACATGGCCAGCTTGCACATAATGAATTGAAGATGAAGAAGGTAACGGACGAAGCACTGCAGGACTAAGTAATTCCTTGAAATTCTTATTGCGCTGCCACACAAAGCGTACCTGCTTGTTTTCTAAACCGGGAATACTATGCAGCACATTTGCATGCCGTCGGATGATCCTTTTAAGCTGAAAACTAAAGGGAGAGAATTTTGTAATCAGATTGATTGAAGAGTCCGCATCGGACAAATCGGCTGATGTTCCACAGGGATGTAAGAGCAGGTCACGATTAGCGTATAAAGCTCGTTTATACGCTCGCTCCACTACAGCCCGAGGGTAGCCTCTATCGATAAAATTCTTACCCGACAGCCCTTCTGCTATATCACTAACAACGATGTTAAAAAGAATCACACCAAGGACAGATCCCTGGGGCACACCACTGGTAACATCCTTCTCCTCAGAGTGAGCTCCATTTACCTGTACTCTTTGTCGCCTCCCACCCAACCAATTTCTAACCCAAGCAGTAACTTTAGGGTCCATCTCTAGGGTGCTCAGTTTGTTTATAAGTCACCTGTGAGGAACAGTGTCAAAGGCTTTACTGAAATCCAAATACACCATATCTAGGGCTCTCCCTTGGTCCAACTCCCTGGTCACCCAGTCAAAGAAATCAATCAGATTGTCTGACAAGACCTGCCTCTGGTGAATCCATGCTGCCTCGGATCCTGTAATCCACTGGACTCCAGAAATCTCACTATTTTCTCTTTCAGCAGAGTTTCCAATAATTTACTCACCACCCAAGTTAAACTAACTGGCCTGTAGTTTTCAACCACATCCTTATTTCCACTTTTGTGTAAAGGCACCACATGAGCCTCTCTCCAGTCATTTGGCACCACTCCTGACTCCAACGAGGCATTGAAAAGGTCAGTCAGTGGAGCTGCTAGAACGTCCCCAAGTTCCCTCAGTATTCTAGGGTGTGTCCCATCGCTTTGTCTACTTTAAGTTGAGCTAGTTTCTCACGAATACAGTCTTCTGAAAATTGTTCAAGATGTCCCTCACTTCTGTTCCTGTTTGTGGGTGTTTTCTGAGGTCCTGCTCCTGGTTCTTCTTCTGTGAACACAGAACAGAAATATTTGTTAAGCAATTCCGCTTTATCCTTATCAGCTTCTACATATTCCTCCCCTGCACCCTTGAGTCTGACAATACCACTTTTGCCCTTCCTGTTCTCACTAACATATCTGAAAAATGTCTTATCCCCCCCATTTTATTGCATTGGCTATTTCCTCCTCCTTTTCAATCTTTGCCTTCCTGACTACTTTGCTAGCTTCTCTAACTTTCTCTGTGATCTCTTGTATTTCATGAAGGCCTCCCTCTTTTTCTTCACTTTTTCAGCTACTTCTTTCGAAAGCCATAGTGGTCTCCTTTTCCTTTACATTTATTTACCATTTTAAAAAATAGGTTGGTTGCCCCTAAAATATCCTCTTTCAGTTTTGCCCACTGTTTTTCTACATCCCCCAGTTGTTCCCATCCCACTAACGACTCCCTGAGGTATTGGCCCATCTTGGCAAAGTTAGTCTTCCTAAAGTCTAAGACCCTCGTTTTTAAATGGATTCTAACAGCCCTAGTCCTATTACTGAACCACACTATCTGGTGATCACTGGATGCAAAATGATCTCCCACTACAACATCAGAAGCACTTTCACCATTGGTAAGCACCAAGTCCAGTATGGCCCCTTCACGTGTGGGGTCTGTTACCAATTGCCTGAATAGTTCTCCCTGTAGAGAATCCAGGATCTCCTTACCTTCTAGATGATACTGCAGCAGGAATGTGCCAATCAACATCTGGCATATTGAAATCTCCTATCAGTAGTACTTCCCCATTCCTAGCAATGCTGTGTATGTCTTCGATTAACTCTCTGTCCAACTCTTCCTCTTGTGAGGGAGGTCTGTATATCACGCCAATGCAAATAGATTTCTCTTTCGCTCTTTCTAGTTTAACCCACAATGCCGCCTCTCTCCCTTTTAAGCTCTGTAATTCCAAAGCTTTAATAGTAGTTTTTACATATAGTGCCACTCCTCCTCCCCTTCTTCCTACCCTGTCCTTTCTGAATAAAGTATAGCCAGGTATAGTTACATCCCAATCATGGTTTTCTGTGAACCATGTTTCTGTAACTGCCACTAAATCCAAGTCTGCTATTCCCACCAAAGCTTCAACATCAGGGATCTTATTTCCCATGCTACGGGCATTGATACACACTGTTTTCCATATGTTACCCCTATTACCCATTTCCATAAAGGTATTTAATGTATCACCTACCTGGGGACTTTCTTCACCCATCCAATGAATCTAGTTTAAAGCCCTCTTCAGTTGATTAGCGAGTCTACTACCGAAGACGTGTTAACCTTTCTTGGACAGATGGATGCCATCCCTGCTCTGCAATCCTTGGAACTGCATCCCATGGTCTAGGGTTTGGAGTGATTGTTTCTGAGGATCTCAGGGTGGCGAAACAGTGTGACAAGGTGGTGGCAAAAGTCAGAAGGATGCTGGGTTGCATACAAAGAGGAATTACCAGCAGAAAGGAAGAGGTACTAATGCCACTGTACAAGTTGCTGGTGAGGCCTCACTTGGAATAGTGTGTTCAGTTTTGGAGACCGTATCTTGCAAAGGATATAAAAAGTCTGGAAATGGTTCAGAGGAAAGCGACCAAAATGATTTGGAGCCTGTGTCAGAAGACTTATGAGAAGAGACTTGAAGACCTAAATATGTATACTCTGGAGGAGAGGAGGAACAGGGGAGATATGATTCAGACCTTTAAATACTTAAGAATATTAATGAACAAACAAACCTCTTCCAAAGACGGGGAAGCTGTAACACTAGAGGGCATAACATGAAGCTGAAAGGGGGTAAACTGAAAGACAATGTCAGGAAATATTTTTTCACTGAAAGGGTAGTGGATGCTTGGAATGCTCTCCCGATGGAAGTGGTGGGTGCAAATACAGTGACAGAATTTAAAATGGGATGGGAAAGACACAGTGGATCCCTTTATAGCAACAGGATAAAATCAAAATAAGCATAACTATCTCTTATACCTCAACAAATAGGGGTGACCTACACGGAGTGGTGGGTACATCCCTAAACAAAGGCATGAGTAAGGGTGACCTGCACGGAGTGGCAGGTGCACCTACTCTTGCCGCCTTGCTGGGCAGACTAGATGGACCATACTGGTTTTTATCTGCCGTCATATGCTATGTTACTATGATCCTGGAATACTATCGAGGTGGGATTAAATAATACTGTGAGCCTTGTGCAAACGTATAAACTGATAAATAACGAAGAGTGCAATACAATGTAATATGGAAAAAAATGTAAAACAGACAACCAAATAGTGAAGTGCATAGAAAGGTCCAATTAAACAATGCCTAGTGCAAAGGACTAGTTTGCATTGGATCAAAGTGACAAGCTAGCTACAATACGGAATACCATCGCAAAATGAAATACTGATGTGAAGCCTCATACTAAAAGTAAAAGAACAGAAGACACTATCCTATAGAATAATTCATGTGCTCCAAAATAATTGTAAAAGGAGTGAAACCTCTGTGTAGACACATAACACAGAGCACTGTACCTGAAAAGAGCCCAAGTATCCAGTGACCTAAGGACGACCCAGATGGCAAAGTTGACGCAAACATGGATCCCCGGGAGCTCGAAGGAGAACTTCCTCGAGGGGAGGAGTCCCGCATCGTACGTGTTTTTCAGCAATCTTCAAGTAATGCCACAGATTCTCAATTGGATTGAGGTTTGGGCTTTGACTAGGCCATTCCAAGACATTTAAATGTTTCCCTCTAAACCAGCTTTAGTAGTATGTTTAGGGACATCGTCCTGCTGGAAGAAGAACCTTTATCCCAGTCTCAGACGGAAACAGGTTTTCCTCAAGAATTGCCCTGTATTTAGTGCCATCCATCATTATTATAATCCTGACCAGTTTTCCTGTCCCTGCCACTGAAAAACATCTGCATAGCATGATGCTGCCACCAAAATGTTTCACTGTGGGAATGGTGTTCTTGGGGTGATGGGAAGTGTTGGGTTTCCGCCCCACATGGTGTTTCCCATGATGGCCAAACAGTTCAGTTTTCGTCTCATCTGACCAGAGAACCTTCTTCCACGTGTTTGGGGATCTATACATATTTTCTTATTTCTTTCTTTAAGCAATGTTTTTTTTCTGGCCACTCTTCCATAAAGCCCCACTCTGTGGAGTGTATGGCTTAAAGTGGTCCTATGGACAGATACTCCCATCTCCGCTGTAGCTCTTTGCAGCTCCTTCATTATTATCCTTGGTGTCTTTTTAGCATCTCTGATTAATACCCTTCTTGCCTGGTCTGTGAGTTTTGGTGGGCGGCCTTCTCTTGTCAGGTTTGTAGTGGTGCCATATTTTTTCTATTTTGTTGTAATGGATTAAATGGTGCTCCGTGGCATATTCAGAATGGGATATATTTTTAAAACTCAACCCAGATCTATACATCTCCATAACTTTGTCTCTGAGCTGTTTGGAGTTCTCCTTGGTCTTCATGTTGCTTGCTTAGTGGTGGTGCAGAGTCAGGGGCCTTTTGGAACAGAGATATTTATTTAGCCATCATGTGGCAGATCATGTGACACTGATTGCATACAGATGGATCCCAGTCAACTAATTATGTGACCTCTGAGGTTAATTGGTTGGACCAGATCTTATTTAGAGGTTTCATAGCAAAAGGGATGAATACATATGCACTCACAACTTTTCAGTTTTTACTTGTTTTTTTATATATACAAGATATTTTATTGTTATTTCATTCACCAATTTGGGCTATATTGTTAGGTTCATTACCTAACATCCAAATAAACTTCCATTTTCATTCCAGGTTGTACGTAGTGCAACAAAACAGGACAAAAACCAAGAGAATGAATACCTTTGCAAGGCACTGTAAATGGAATGTTCCCAAGGCGTGCCTGAAATATACGCGGGTTTTGACTCAGTTGTATCCTCTCCCAGATCAAGATAAGGAACTTTTCCATTCCCCGAGAGTTAATGCAGCAATTTCGGCTGTCACAAAGATGACCACCATTCCCGTGGAGGGGGAGGTTAGCTCTGATGTGCAGGACAAGAAGCTGGAGACCTTCCTCAAACAGGTGTTTGATATCAATGCCCTATCCTTTCAGGTATCAGTCTGCAGGATGTTTGTGGACTGAGCTTGTTTATGCTGGGCGCAAGCAGTTTTGGATAGTGCAGAGAACTCCTAACTGTTGCTGCCGGAGGCAGCAAAGTTGGGGTCAGGAGCAGCATACCTGGCGGACACCTTTTTATGATCTCATTAGGGGCCTTTCCAAGGATATGGCCTCAGTGGTAGCTGCACGCTGCTACCTCTGGTTGAGAAACTGGGCGGCTGATGTCTCCTCCAAGACACGTTTGAGCAAGCTTCCCTTCAGGGGGAAGCTTCTGTTTGGGGAGGATCTGGATGAATTGGTGAAGGACCTTGGGGCTTCTAAGGGGGACTGGCTCCCAGAGGATAAGCAAAATACGGTGCACTCGGCGGCGCCTGAGAGAGGCCAGTCCCAGGATTTTAGGCAGTTCCGAGTGGTCCGGTTTGTGCCTTACCAGAGAGGCTGGTTTCCTTCTTGAGACAGTCCTTTTGAGGTTTTCAAGATATGGGCAGAGGTTTCTACTCCTCTGCAACCTCAACTAACAAGAAGGCGCAATGATGCCAGGGCAGTCCGGGAGATGTCAGTTTCCGTAGGAGATCGGCTATGGGACTTTTGCACCGCCTAGACCAAGATCACCACCGACCAGTAGGTACTTGAGATAAACCAAGAGGGCAACACTCTGGAATTTGCTTGGTACCTGCAGGATGCCTTTGTCAGATCTCCTTGCAAGGCCCCTCGAAAGATCAGGGCTGTGCAGGACACTCTGTGGCACCTTCCTGAGTTGCAGGCAGTGTTGGAGGTTCCGAAAGACCGAGGTTATGGTTGATACTCCATACTTTGTAGTCCCCAAAAAATAAGGCTCGTTCCGACCCATATTGGATCTCAAGCATGTTTGGTGTCTAAGAGTACTCTCCTTCCACATGGAGACCCTCCATTCGGTCATTGTAGCAGTCAGGAAAGGAGAATTCTTGACGATCTCACACTTGCACATTTCCATTCAGCCAGAACATCAGCAATTCCTACGTATTGCGGTGCCAATGGGGCATTTCTAGTTTCAGGCCTTGTCATTTGGCTTGGTGACCTTGATGGTGGTTACGGGGCTCCAGCAGGAAGGAATTCTAGTACATTCCTATCTGGAAGATTGGCTCATAAGAAACTGTGCAGACCACGGACCGCCTAATTGCCTTTCTGGAAAGTCTAGGCTGGGTCATAAATGTGGCAAAGAGCCGGCTCTAGCCTTGGGATTTGGTGTATCTGGGGGCCAGATTTCAAAAAGACATAGGCAAAGTGTATTTGATGCTGGAGAAGATAATCTCATTACAAAAGCAAGTCTAGCAGTTTCGCCACATGGTGACACCAATGGCATAGCATTAGTTGCAAATGCTGGGGTCGATGGCAGCATAGATTAGAGTTGGTGCCTTGTGCACGTGCGCACATGAGGCTGTTTCAGAAGTGGTCTGCTCAACACCACAAGTTGTCACAGGCATTGCCCTGCCTGCAGCTCGTTTGGTCGTCACTCTGGTGAGGTTGTATTCAGGAAGTTGCTGGCAGGGATGCTTCTTGAGACCCCACAGTGGATTCTATTAACAACGGATGCCAGCTTATCGGGCTGGGGGACACATTGCGAAGCCCAAGTGGCTCATGGGTCTGGTCCCTGGTGGAACACACATGGCCAATTAGTCGGTTGAAAATGAGAGTGGTATATCTGGCGCTGCAGACTTTTCAACCTTTTCATTAGGGGAAGGTGAAGAGAGTGTTCTCGGACAACGCCACCACAATGACACACATCAGTCGACAAGGCAGCATGAGCAGCGTACAGTTGGAAGATGAGATCCAACCCTACTGGAATGGGCAGAGGGCAACGTGCAAACAGTCTCGACAGTCCATGTGGCCAGAAGGAACAGTGTGGCTGTGGACTATCTAAGTCAAGTCTGGTTGGATCCAGGTGAGTGGACTCTCAGTGGCTCAGTCTTTACGCAGCTTGTGTGCCACTGGGGGAAGCCGATCATAGACTTGATGGCGACCTTTCAGAACGCCACGGCAGAGCGGTTTTACAGCAGAAGAGAGTGAATGTCCAAGTTACTCGATGCACTGCTGCAAAGTTGGCCAGCGGACAGGCTTCTCAACATCTTCCCTCCATGGGCACTGATAGGTCGCATAGTACAGCGGATAGAGGCACATCGGGGTCTGGTCATTCTAATCACCCCCAATTGGCCGCGGAGGCTGTGGAATGCTGGTGTGGTCATACTGACAGCTGATTGTTCTTCACCGGCAGGTGCCAGGGACAATCTTCTGGTTCAGGGACCCATTTGAATGCCTCAGACAGATTAGTTCTCGCTTACAGCTTGGCTCTTAAAAGGGCTAGGTTGAGAAAGCATGGCTATTCTGCCCCTGTGATTGCAACTTTGTTAAAAGCCCATAAGTGTTCCACTTCCCTGGCCTATGTCAGGGTATGGACAATATTTGAGGAGTAGTGCACAGAATATAGCTCTCTTCCCCTTTCAACCTCGGTGCCAGAGATTCTTGCCTTTTTACAGGCAGGGTTGGCATGCAAATCATTCCGCGTACAGGTGGCGGCTATCTCCTGCTATCGCAGTAGGGTCCAAGGCGTTTCTCTAGCAATGCTTCCAGATGTTTGTTTTTTTGCGGGCAGTAACGCAAGTTCGTCCCTCGCTTAGGACAGTGGTCCCTCCTTGGGACCTTAATCTTGTACTGTCTGTTCTTACGGAGGAGACTTTTGAATCACTCAGGGATAGCACCTTGAAGGATTTGACATTGAAGACTGTGTTTTTAGTATGTTTGGCCAGAAGAATTTCAGAGTTGCAAGCACTGTCGTGGTGCACTCCATTTCTGTGCCTTTCCAGGGAGAAAGTAGAGCTGCAGCCAGTGCCCTCTTTTCTTCCCAAGGTGGTGTCTGTTTTTCATCTCAATCAACCAGTCATGCTCCCAGTATTGGTGGGGGCAGAGGACCCTCATCTAAGTCTGGATGTCAGCTGAGTTTTGCGATATTATCTGAAGCGAACAGCACCATTTCCCAAGTCTGATCATCTTTTCTTTGTGCTGGCCTCCGAACAGCACAAAGAGGTGGCCTCGAAAGCATTAATTGCCCGCTGGGTAAAGGAAGCCATTGCCTCGGATTACCTGTTGTGGTGGCACAAGTTGTTGCCCAGAAGGCTGAAAGCACACGCGACCCTCGCACAAGCGGCTTCATGGTCGGAATCCAGCATGGTACCACCAGCGTTTGTAGGGCGGGTGACCTCGTCTTCCTTGCATTCTTTTGTGAAGCATTATTGGTTGGATGTGCAGGCAGCTAGGGATGTGCAGTTTGGGTCAGTGGTACTTCAGGCCAGGCTTGTAGATCCCTTCCAGGGTTAGTACTGCTATGGTATGCCCCACAGGTCTGAACTGAACTGGAGGAACGATAGGAAGGTGAAATTAGGTCTTACTTGCTAATTGTCTTTCCTTGAGTTCCTACAGTCCAGTCCTAAAACCCTCCCAGTCTACTAATTCTTTGATGCTGTGGCGTTTCCAGGCCCAAAGGAGGTTATTGGTTTTTGGTCTGGAAGTTGGACAGGTGGCTATTGGTGTGGGCAGTTCCTGGGCAGGTCATCCAATTCTTTTCTAGAGGAGGTCATCTGGAGAACTCAGAGTGACAACGTGGTCACGTTAGTGTGTTTATTTCAATACAGTTTCATATTGGGGGAGGGACTTTGTCTGCCTATTGGGAGATGCATGACTTTTTATAAAGTAAATTTTCTTATTCGTTGCTCTTCTGAGTCTGTTTTGTCAATAGGATACTGGAGGCTGGTGGGTGGTGCTAGCTATCTATCTAGGGTGATGTCAGAAGTTGTAACATGCTCAGTCTCCAAGCTGCTGGTGAGAGGTGATTACCCACCGGTCGGGGCTAGACTGTAGGAACTCGAGGAAAGGCAATTAGCAGGTAAGACCTAATTTCACCATTTTGACTATAGTGGTTTTAAATCCCAGCTTTCAATGAAATATGTAAAGCTTAACAAAGCACACACATTTATGTTGAAACATTGTGCTGGCAGCAATCCCCTGCTCCTTTGTGATAAGTCTGGCAGTTGGTGGTATGAAGTCCCAGATGCTGCTAGGCAGGCTTTATTTAGCAAGGCTACTGCTGCTTATGGAAATGGGGGACTCTCATCCAACTTTTACTCCTGGGAGAGAATACTGTGCAATGCAGAATTTGTGTAGAATTCCCCACCTGCACAGAATTCTGCATTTGTTGTGCAGAATTTTGCACAGACAGCAGAAACTGCTAGCCCGGGGGGGTCATTCTGTTTGCTGCAGAGATCTCATCCCCGTGGTCAGAAGTGGTTGAGAAGGCGATTGTGGCCTGGACTGGTGCTGTCTGTCTGTAGGAGATGGGATCCCCACGAGCAGATAGGATGATCTATCTAGGCATCACCCTCGACTCTGCCTTGACATTCCGAGAACACATATCCTTCGTTGTCCAGTGCTAGTTCCACTCCCTAAGGCAAATACGTGCTATCCGACCTTTCCTCCCTACCCCTTCCCTGACTACATTGCTTCTCTTCCTTGTTATGTCTTGTTTGGATTACTGTAACGTCTCCCTGGCCTGCCTCCCCCACTACCAATTCAATAGACTCCAGCTTGTTCAAAACACAGTGGCCCGTATTCTTATGCATGCCGCCCGCTCAGACCATGTCACTCCCCTCCTTATTCACTTCCATTGGCTCCCTGTGGCCTTCCGCATTTGGTATAAAATTCTAATCTTCGTCCATAATGCAATTCATACTGGCACACCTCAATATCTCTCCAACCTGGTCCGCCTTCACACCTCCCAGCGTTCACTCAGGTCCATATACTCTAAACCGCATGCCCCTTCACTCCCCCTTCCAGGCCCACCTAGAGTCCACCCAGTCCTTTGTCTTCTTTTTCCTCGGCCCCAAGCTCCAGAACTCGTTCCCCCCAGCCCTCTACCTAGAGCCCTCCTTCACCAACTTTAAAGTAAGACTGAAGACCCACCTTTTCCATCTTGCTTTTGACCTTGCTCCCCCGCCCCCTCCGCCTACCCCTCTCAGTAAGGTTCCTACTCTCCCTCTGCTTCAGGTCTCTTCCTTTGTGTTTTCTTCTCTTAAGCTATCCCTTTCCTGTTTACTTACTGGCGTTCTGTTTCCTTTCCTAGCAGCGTTTGGCGTTTTATTGTAAACCGTTCTGATGTTCATGTGTGGATGGTATATTAAAAACAGAATAAAAATAAAGATAAAAGTCCTGGCTACGATCGCGGCCCTCTCTAGCACTTTTTCCCCCAGGCCAGGGGATGGGATTCCCTGGGTAGACTGTATGACCACCTGGGCTAGCCATTTTTGGTGCCTGTGCTGAAAACGACTAGCCCAGGGGGTTGTGCTATCTACTTGTGGGGATCCCATCCCATCCCCTCCCCCACATGGGATGAAGTGATCAAGAAGGCTGCGATTGTGGCCAGAACTGTCCTATCTGCCCATGGGGATCCCATCTTCTGCAGGCAGACAGCACTGGTCTTTGCCACAATTGCCTTCTCGAGCACTTCTGTCTGTGGACGATGGGATCCCTATGGGCAAGCAAGATGGTCTTGGCCACCGAGCACTTCTGCCCGTGGGGGATAGGATCCCATCTCCCATGGGCAGAAGTGCTTCAAGACTGAAGGGTTCTGGTGCCTGCAGTTACATTTATGAGGTGCGGGGCTGCACACACGGCTAAAGAAATTTGAAGGGGCAGTAGGCTTTACTAAATGATGGTGAGGGATTGGAGGTTAGGGGGAGTGCAACAGTGGAGAGAAAGTCTGAAGGGAAATAGAGTTGGAGGTTAAAGGGACAGCAGGAGAGGGGTTGGAGAGAGACGGGAAGAGTGCAAGGGGTTGGAGGGTGAAGAGATGAATGCATGGAAAGTGAAGGCACAACGTATTTTGTGAAAGGTGTGCTTTTTCTACTATACACATGTAAGCAATCCACCGCCGCACCCACCAACACATGTGCACCCCCCCCCTCTGTACCCAGTTGGAGTAGTGGGAGTGTTGGCACTGTGCAGTGGCCCATTAAGAGCCTGGGGACTGGGGAGAAAAAGGTGGAGGTATGTGCCTGGGTAGAAAAAAGGCGAAGTAAAGGAGAGAAAAGGTTTGGTGCATGGAGAGGGAAGAAATGAGGTAAAGTGGAGGTATATGCATGAAGGTTGAACTTGGGGATAAACAGCAGTAGGAATCTGGTTAGAACAGCGATTTTCAACTGCTGTGCCACGGCATATTGCTGTGCTGCGAAGGTTTGGGGAGGGTCATTTATTAGTAGGGCCATTGGGGGAATTTGAGGGAGGGCAGAAACAGTTTCATTCATCAGTCGGATATTGTTTGGATCAGGAGTGTTCCATATAAGCTTGCGCAAATGCATTTTTGTTTGTTATTTCTGAATTTAGTTCCTAATGTTCAGGTTTTTTTTTTCAAGGCTTATTAGACATGGTTAGATTTTTAATAAAAAAAAAAAAACATAAGTTCCTTATCGTTCCTCCAGTGCAGTCCTCTACCTCTGGGTTGTCAACCTCCTCCTGCAGCTCGGAGACTGGCATGTCAGAATTATGACATCACTGGATATAGGCTGCTGCTCTCGCTCCACCTCCCCAGTGTGACCAGTCTCCTTGCAGCAGGAGGACGTTGTGAGCCTCATCTGAGGCTCACTGGAGGAGCAGATAAGGAGCATATAGGCTAGGGTAGCTAGTTTAATTTTAGGTCATTGGTTTGGTTACTGTCCCTTTAAAATATATTGTATAACTAAATAATTTAAATAAGACAGCAGGAGAAGGTTTTCCTCACAGGGGAGGTGGGAGAAAGGTTCTGGCGTCTCTTACACCTTCCCTGTCAGTGTTCAGGCTGCCTTGGATATCTTTCTGCCTTGCCGGGGACTGCCGGATCTCTCCCCCCGGACTTTTCAGAGGAGAGCCTTCCATCAGGTCAGTGAGCTGCCTGGACCGCGGATTCCCTTAGCCGCGGCTGGTCCGGTGCCGGCAGAGCGGGACAGCGCTTTGCAGCGCTAGTGCAGGCTCGCGGTTGCTGAACCGAGCCGAATTTAAGAGCCGGAAGGCAGCCTTGCCACAGAGCAGACCTGACCGGTAAGCCTGTAATCGGTTCAGGCTGCATCTGATGAGTGAGCGTCGGGGAGTTTCTTCAGCAGTCTGCGCTGGCCTGCTGGATCCCTTTCGCGCCCTTTTCTTTTTCCCTCCGGGTCTTGCGGCGGCCATTTTGAGCGGTGCAGGGCGGCCGCGTGGCTGGCTGCTGTTTCAGGGCTGTTGATCCGAGGGACAGCAGATTTAGCGGCTACGTTTATTTTCCTTATTTCTCTGCTTTGATTTGGAGATTCCTTTCTTTTTTTAGGGGAACGTTTCAGTTTTAGCGTTACAGCCTCCGGGTCTGAGTGACGGGGGTTTGTTTCTTTGTCAGTCCTATTGCAGGGCAGGGTTTTGTAGCATAGGACATTTGCCTTTCTGCGGAGTACTTGACGGGCTTTGGTCTCTGTTTAAAAAAAAAAAAAAAAAAGAGACCTATATATATTTATTTTGTGATGGGGCCCGTGTAAATGAGCCCTTTAAAACCCCATATAGGCGGCTGCCTAGGGTTGTGTTAATTTACCCTGCTTCAGCTATGTAAAAACAGTCTCTTGTGGTCAAGGTAAGGAAACAAAATATGGGTTTATTCCCCGTCCCGCTCGGACCTTCTTCCAAAGGACAAAAACTCAAAACACAGCAGTGCACAAAACGGAAACAGAACTTCTTTTCTTTGTTATCTTCACAAAGTATGTTCAAACAGGTTAACACAAAACAGTGTGGACATTCTTGTAGCATATGTTACAGTCCATCGGAATGGGCTCTGAGGGGAGGCTGGTATTCTCCCACACCATCCCCTCAGACTCACTTCCCAGTCCGTCTATATCTGACTCCTCTCCTATATAGGAGTCTGGCCCAACCTCTTCTGAGAGATCACTGTTACTGCCTGCATTCACTCCTTTAAATCCCAGGTTATAACTCCCTGGCTCGAGGAAAGCTCTCCGCTGATCCTCCTCATGCAATGAATGTTTGGGATATCTCTCCCTTACCCCATTACTCACAGGGCCACGCCCTTTGCCACAGTCTTGGTACTCGTACCTTTGTTTAACAGAAGAAGATTCCCTTTTCTGTACCTTGGTGCTCTTTCTGGCTCTAGGGTTGTAGTCACTCCTTCCCCCGGCTTCCCAGACAGGCTGAGAGTTAATAAACTCTGTATCAGGGTTCCAGCCCTGCTTTGGCTTACAGCAGCGTTTGGAGTTCCCTCCTCTTGGTACACTCCCCCTGGGCTGACCTGTGCTCTGTGACTGATAGCGTCCTCCGGAGCTGCTGCTACTTCCTGGTTCCTGGGTTGCAGGTTCCCTTCCCAGCAACCCTCTGCACTTTCCCTTGCATGTGACCTGGGAGTCCTCTCTGCTGAACCCTCTGCAGCTCTCGTGGATATCCCTGGGGATCTTCCTGTGTCCCACTCTGTGGCTTCCTGTGTAGTTCTCTGTGGGGCTCTCCGGGTAACTCTCTGTGAGGCTTTCCAGGTGACCCTCCTTATTCTGACTAAAGCCCTTCCTTTTATGGTTCCCAGCCCTGCACGTAACGTCAGGACTAGGAGACAGGTGCTCTTGATGAGCCCTTGGCTTTTGCTGTAGTAACGGCATTTTCTGTTCAGCTGTTTTTTTCTGTCCTGTATCCATTTCTACAGCTGAATCAGAGGTAAGCTCTTCACTTTCCTGAATTTGTATATGGTTTATTTTACCCACTGCATCACATATCCCCCCTCTTAAGATATTCCGTGATGGGGAACTTCTGTGCACACAGCCCGGAATCCGGGACAAAGCATCCGCATTTGAGTGTAACTTGCCGGCTCTATGGTGTACTGTGAAGTTAAATGCCTGCAATGCTAGGTGCCATCGGGTGAGACGAGGATTATGATTACGCATGGTACCCAACCACTTCAAGGGTGCGTGGTCGGTAATTAGCACAAAATGCCGGCCGGTAAGATAAAATCTGAGCGCCTCTATAGCCCATTTAATAGCTAGGCACTCCTTCTCGATAGTCGAGTAGTTGCCCTCAGCTCTCGACAGTTTTCTACTTAAGAAAAGAACGGGTGTTCAGTGCCCTCGAACTCTTGGGAGAGAACCGCTCCCAAACCAACCTCTGAGTCGTCTGTCTGAAGGATAAACGTGCGACTAAAGTCTACCCCATACAGGACTGGAGCCTTACATAGCTTCCCCTTTAGTAGTGTAAAAGCATCCTCCGCCTCCAGTGTCCGATGTAAATTGTTGGGTGCATTCTTCCTCAGCATATTGGTTAATACAGCGCTTTCTTCTGCAAATCTGGGTATGAAGCGTCTGTAATACCCTATTAACCCTAAGAAACTTCTAAGTTGTTTCTTGTTTTGTGGCTGCTGAAAATTTTGCACGCTCTCTATTTTATTGCGCAGGGGATGGACCGTCCCCTTTCCCACCAAGTGCCCCAAATATTTAACCTCTGTTCCTGCGAACAGACATTTACCCGGGTTCAAGGTCAACCCGGCTTGTCGTAAAGCTTTCAACACCGCCTCAACCCGTGGAAGATGTTGCGCCCAGGTGGTACTATGGATGACTATGTCATCCATGTAGGCCACAGCGTAACTTTGGTGAGGACGTAGGACCTGGTCAACGAGCCTCTGGCACGTTGCCACGGCGCCATGCAGGCCAAAGGGCATGCGCCGAAATTGAAACAAACCAAGCGGCGTACTAAATGCCGTCTTGGGTCTGGAGGCCCGGGTCAATGGTATCTGCCAGTATCCCTTGGTAAGGTCAAGGGTGGTCAGGTACCGGGCCTGCCCTAATCTGTCTAATAACTCTTCGATCCGGGGCATGGGATAGGCATCGAAGAGAGATATAGCATTGACCTGCCTAAAGTCGATGCAAAATCGAAGGCTGCCATCGGGCTTAGGGACCAGGACCACCGGGCTGCACCATGGACTTTTGGACTCCTCCACGATGCCCATGCGTAACATGTCCTGAACTTGGGAGATGACTTCCTTCTTACGGGCCTCTGGTAAGCGGTAAGGCCGCTGGCGCACGATTTGCCCGGGGGGTGTAAGAATTTCATGCGCGACTAGTGCAGTTTCCCCTGGGATGGGCGTGAGGACGTCTTTAAAGCGTGCCAGTAATTGGGCCAGCTGGTCCTGCTGTTGCAGGGATAGTTCCGTGCCTATTCTCGGTGCGGAATCCATTTTACAGTCCTCAATCTGGGGGCCTAAGTCATCTTCTAATTTTCCCTCTGAAGTGGCGGTGAGCCCTTGTACCTCCCTCTGCCCTGTGGAGCCAAACCCCCCACTTCCTCGATCGGTAGGGGTCAATTGAGACACCTCCTTCACCTCTGGAGACCCAAACCGTTCGCACACAATCTGGGCAATCCTGTCTCCTATCTTTATTTCAAAATCCTTTTCCCCAAAGTTAAAAAGCAACACCTTAACCCCTCCCCTGTAGTCGGGATCAATAACCCCCGCCCCGACATCAATAAAATGCTTTGATGCCAGTCCGGATCGGGGAGCTATCCGCCCGTAGCACCCTGTGGGCAGCTGAATTTGCAATCTGGTATCTATTAAAGCTTTCCCCTTCTTAGGAACTACCCCCTCTACTGCGCTAAAAAGGTCAAAGCCCGCTGAGGCCGCGGTTGCATTTTGGGGACTTTGCGCGTCCGGGGACATCTTACAGAATTTTAATATGAAACCTCCTTTATGAGGTGTTTCTGCCCCCACCGGGGCTTTTTGGTTGGGAGCTCCCTTTGGGGTTTTTGCAAACAAGGGTTCTGGAATTAACGTTACCATAGCCTCTCCTATACTACCAGGCGCTAATACCTGCTTCTCTTCCGTGGCTACCTTTTTGGGGCACCCCTGGGACCCACCCTTTTCAAAGACCAAGGCTTCCCTTAGCCCTTTGTCCAACAGGGGCCAGTCCCGACCTAATACCAGGTCAAAAGGTAATTTAGGGACCACGGCTACTAGAATTTTCTTCCGTACCCCTAACCCTTGTATCTTTAGCCGGTATAGTGGATAACATGTGGAAGCCCCATGAATACACCTTACTTTTGCTGTGCCCTCTTGCTGACTCGGGGAAAAATCATTTCTGGCCTGTATGATCTTCCAGAACCGCCGGGAGACCATACTTTGATCGGCCCCCGAGTCAAGCAAGGCCGTTGCAGGGACCCCCTGCACCTCTACCTCCACTCGGAAGCCTACTGGTACATGTTTATCATCCTTTATAATGAGTGCCGTGCGCTGCATGCAATGTTTCTTTAAGTGCCCTGGCTTACCACACTTAAAACACTTAGGCAATGCATTCCTATCCTCTTTTTTATCCAGAGGCTCACTCGTATATCTCCTGTTTCTATGAGGTTCTCTATCATCCCTTACAGAATTGATTAACCCCACTTTGCTCTCAGCACTGGTCATTTTAGCCATTTCGGCTTCAAAGAACCGTTCAGTTAATAGTGCTGCTTCTGTGGAGGTTCTGCAATTCTGCAGTGTCAACAAGGCCTTAACCTCTACAGGTACTGCCTCATAGAACTGCTCCAGCACAATCTGATCTATTATGCTTTCTATGGGCTTTCCTTCCGGTTCAAGCCATTTTACAACTAAACCATGCACTCTATAGCACAGTGCCTTGGGTGTTTCATCAGCTTGAATCCTCGTAGCTCTGAGCATATGTCTATAGACTGCCGGCGTTAGGCCCAGCCTATCCCGTACTGCTCGCTTAACCTCCTCATATTCCACTGCTAAAGCGGTGGGCATGGCTCTATAAGCCGACTGGGCTTCTCCCGTTAATGCTGAAGCCAGTCTCACCGCCCATTGCTCCTTTGGCCAGTTAGAATTGAGAGCTACCCTCTCAAAGGTATCAACAAAGTCATCAAAATTATCTGTTTTACTCATTTGTCCGATAGTCCACATCCCACAACTCTGTGGGCCTACCCCACAGGATGTTGGTGGTGCTGTCTTCGTCTTCGGCTCCTCCAGCAAAGCTTGCAGTAAGTCTGTCAGAGGCTTTTGCTGGTCCTTCAGCGCTGCGATGGCCTGCTCCTGGCTGAGCTGAGCCAGCTCTCTCTGTTTGTCAAATTGCAGGCTCATCCATCTCAGGACTTCCGAGACCTCCATCTTTGCACTCCTTGGCTCCTGAAAAACAGATTAAAACACAACCAAGTGCCGGGTACTAACACAGAGAGAAAGTTTCCCTTTCCTCCTTCTTGTACAAGCCCTCCCTTCTCACCAGGAATCCTCCCAGCCTGTGCCCAAATACCGTTTACCTGAGCCAGGTGGAGGTTCTTGCCTTGAGAAGGTGCTTGATTTTTTTCTTTTTCCTTTTTCCTTGCAGGCACTGGATCCTCTCTGGGTGTGGCGCCGTCCGCTCTTCCGCGTTGTAGCTTGCTGCGCTGTAGTTTTATATCTTCCAGCAGGGATCCTGCCAACTACGCCATTTTGTGATGGGGCCCGTGTAAATGAGCCCTTTAAAACCCCATATAGGCGGCTGCCTAGGGTTGTGTTAATTTACCCTGCTTCAGCTATGTAAAAACAGAGTCTTGTGGTCAAGGTAAGGAAACAAAATATGGGTTTATTCCCCGTCCCGCTCGGACCTTCTTCCAAAGGACAAAAACTCAAAACACAGCAGTGCACAAAACGGAAACAGAACTTCTTTTCTTTGTTATCTTCACAAAGTATGTTCAAACAGGTTAACACAAAACAGTGTGGACATTCTTGTAGCATATGTTACAGTCCATCGGAATGGGCTCTGAGGGGAGGCTGGTATTCTCCCACACCATCCCCTCAGACTCACTTCCCAGTCCGTCTATATCTGACTCCTCTCCTATATAGGAGTCTGGCCCAACCTCTTCTGAGAGATCACTGTTACTGCCTGCATTCACTCCTTTAAATCCCAGGTTATAACTCCCTGGCTCGAGGAAAGCTCTCCGCTGATCCTCCTCATGCAATGAATGATTGGGATATCTCTCCCTTACCCCATTACTCACAGGGCCACGCCCTTTGCCACAGTCTTGGTACTCGTACCTTTGTTTAACAGAAGAAGATTCCCTTTTCTGTACCTTGGTGCTCTTTCTGGCTCTAGGGTTGTAGTCACTCCTTCCCCCGGCTTACCAGACAGGCTGAGAGTTAATAAACTCAGTATCAGGATAACAGCCTAGCTTTCGCTTACAACAGCGTTAGGAGTTCCCTCATCTTGGTACCTCCCCCTGGGCTGACCTGTGCTCTGTGACTGATAGCGTCCTCCGGAGCTGCTGCTACTTCCTGGTTCCTGGGTTGCAGGTTCCCTTCCCAGCAACCCTCTGCACTTTCCCTTGCATGTGACCTGGGAGTCCTCTCTGCTGAACCCTCTGCAGCTCTCGTGGATATCCCTGGGGATCTTCCTGTGTCCCACTCTGTGGCTTCCTGTGTAGTTCTCTGTGGGGCTCTCCGGGGTAACTCTCTGTGAGGCTTTCCAGGTGACCCTCCTTATTCTGACTAAAGCCCTTCCTTTTATGGTTCCCAGCCCTGCACGTAACGTCAGGACTAGGAGACAGGTGCTCTTGATGAGCCCTTGGCTTTTGCTGTAGTAACGGCATTTTCTGTTCAGCTGTTTTTTTCTGTCCTGTATCCATTTCTACAGCTGAATCAGAGGTAAGCTCTTCACTTTCCTGAATTTGTATATGGTTTATTTTACCCACTGCATCACTATATATATATATGATAAATAAAAAATAAAACACAGGGGGGTGCCGTGAGTGCAGTTATGGCATCCCGACCGCAGTGTGTGGTTTGCGGCACCCGGAGGGGGACGGTGGCTGACTCCAGGATCTGTCGTGGCTGTGCATCTCTCTCTTCCACAGTGGAACAGCAGATGGACCTTAACCTCCTTATCTTGCATCCTTATAAATGCACGATCATTGAAAAATAAACTCCCAATAATCAATGACTTGATAACTGACTCAAAACCAGATATACTATTCATTACAGAGACCTGGCTCACTGAAACTGATACGGTCATTCTAAATCAACTTGACAATTCAAGCTACGATATTAATCACTCACATAGAACTAAGAAAAAAGGTGGCGGTGTACTGATTATGACACATAAAAACCTAAAAGCCAAGAAAATTCACGCTGACACGGCCAACAACATTGACACTCTCATAATAAAACTAGGATCCCTTAGAATCTGCTTAATATATAGACCTCCCAACCAAAAAGCTGACAGCCTTCACTCTTTAATCGAACTTCTCAATACATCTACTGAACAAAACCCCTTAATAATCCTAGGAGATTTCAATCTCCCCTCACTTCCTTTATCTGAATCCAACCTTTTCCTTGATACCATATCTGATTTAGACTTTCACCAAATAATAAACATGCCAACTCACAACAAAGGAGGCACACTTGACCTGGTCCTCCTACCCCACTCACTCTTCAACCTTTTCAACCCAGACACTTTAGAATGTACTCAAATACCCTGGTCTGATCACCACCTTATCAAATTAAATCTCACGTGCTATACCACCTGTTTCATAAAACACACTAGAAATGACCCGCCAAGAAAATTCAAGAAATTCAACGAATTAGAATTCTTGGATACTACAATCCCCCACCTTTCATCATCTCCAACAGATCTTGATGAAGCGGTCATAAACTGGCATACCACAATTAACAATGCAGCCAAACTTAACCAACAGATTAATAAAAAGATAACCCACTCAAAAATTAACTGTAATCCATGGTTTAATAGCACATTAAAACAAATGAAACGAGAACTAAGGAAACTAGAGCTTAAATGGCGCAAAACCAAAACCACAATCCACAAAGAATTATATTATAACCACCTCTCAAAATACAAGGAAGCCTTAAACAGCACAAAGAAAAACTACTATGCAACAATCTTATCCAACTCATATAATAGACCAAGAGAACTATTTTCTATTGTTAGTAATCTAACTAACAACTCTCAAACTAATAGCAAAGAAATTACTGACATTTCATCTCAAACTTTAGCTAACTACTACCAGGACAAAACAAAACAAACACTTAAGACCCCAGTATCCATCTTCAAATCTCTTCATCTGACTGATGAATGGTCAGAATTTCATCCAATATCCAAAGTATCATTAAAAAATATTATTCTCAACCTCAACACCACAACCTCTGATCTTGATCCTTGCCCAGTAATCTGGATAAAAAACACGCTCCCATTCCTTCTCTCCTTCTTACTCCCCATTGTCAATCTCTCACTTCTCCAAGGTTACCTCCCCCCAACACTAAAAACACGTACAAATCCGCCCAATTCTTAAAAATGGTTCACTTGACAAAACCTCACCAAAATCTTACAGACCCATCTCAAGTATACCATTCCTAGCAAAAATAATTGAAAAAACTGTACAAATACAAACACAAGAGTACCTAGACTCATCCTACCCACTTGACGATCAGCAATATGGATTTCGTCCCAGACACGGAGTGGAAACACTTCTTACAGTTTTAAACCGATGCCCTATTAAGAGGAATCGATAACCACAAACAAGCCTTCATCCTCTTATTTATTGATATATCAGCAGCTTTTGATAGCGTTCACCATACTATTATGCTTAACAATCTGAGACAAATAGGAATAAATGCCACAGTTCACAAATGGTTCACCTCTTATCTAAATAACAGATCTCAAAATGTAAGAATTGGCAATCAAACGTCCGCCTCATACAAACTAGAAACAGGATTACCACAAGGTTCTGCGCTTTCAGCACTACTATATAATATATACATAAAACCACTCTGCAATATCTTTAAAAAATTTGGTGTACTCTATCACCTATATGCAGACGATATTATGATGTACATACCGTTTACTATCCCTCACTTACCGATACAGCTCCTATCCGATTGTTTCAATGAAATCACATCCTGGTTAAACGCCCATAACTTCCAAATTAATCATTCAAAAACTGAAGTGCTAATTGTCACCAAAAATCAATCATATAATCCCCCTACACACATAACACTTCAAAACCAAGAAATTAAAATAAAGAATGAAGTAAGATACCTAGGAGTAATCCTAGATAAACAACTGACAATGGATACCCATATTAGAAACACTATAAAGAAAATTTACTTTAAACTTAAAATCCTTAAACAACTAAGACCTCTGGTATACATACAAGATTTTATCAGCATAATTCAAGCTACCATAACACCACATTTTGACTTTGCTAATCTAATGTTATTAGGCACAACAAAACAAAACATTAAAAGAATTCAACTTGCACAAAATGCTGCAGCTAGGATAATAATGAAAGCACACTCACATCAACATATAACCCCAATACTTGCATCCCTTCACTGGCTCCCAATTCAAAGCAGGATAGTATATAAAACTTTAATAACTTCATTTAAATCGCTAAATGATTTGGCCCCAGTCACGCTAAGTAATTTAATCAGTAAAGAACATGCAAAAGCTACTCAACGGAAAGGTCAATTAAACAAACTAAAATTTCCCATAGACTTCATAAAAGCAAACAAATTAACAAACAACAGAGCTTTCTCACATGCAGCCCCAACAATCTGGAACTCCCTCCCAGACGACCTAAGAACGATAACTGAGATCATTGAGTTTCGTAAAAAATTGAAAACCTATCTATTCACCTTACATTACAACAATATAAATCATCCTTCACTTGATTTGGATAAAGGCTAACCAGTATTGACCTTAGTTGACCACGATCTAAACAGACACCGCATCCCAGCTGAAACTGTACTACCCCCAATGCTAAAGCCCTAAAAGCTGTATCTGTATATAATGTATATCGTTTTTACTGTTATGTTCTGCTCAAGCTTAACATTTGTTGTTTACTTATAATATTCTTTGTTATTTGACGTTACATGTAAAACAAACGCTGCTTTGTTAATTGGTTGTTTATTGTGAACCGCAACTGATCTCAGGAAGATGCGGTATATAAATGTTTGTTAAATAAATAAAATAAATAAATAAAGAGCCCTCTGAGCTGCAAGTGCCTCCGCTATTGGCAGGGATAGAGTCATTGCAGCGCGTGGAGCAGAGTCCCGCGGTTGAGGACGCGGGGGCAACGTTGGATTCTCTCCCGAGTACTCAGCCGGCGGATCTCGGGGATTTTTCCCCGGATTTCGTTTTGTTGATGCACCAAGCCTTTTGTTTGCGTCGTCAAGGTAGACTGCCGTCTACGTTACTGCCTTCCCTTCCGTCCCCGCAGCTGGAGGGGGCGGAGATGGGGGGCGAGGGTCCCTCGGCACCTAAAAAGGCGAAGGCGTCATTGGAGGCGGAAGGTGAGCAACTAGACGTCGAGGATGCTGACTGGCAGCTTGATGAGGGGCTGGAGGATCTCGAAGAAGGTGAGATCCCAGAGCCTGAAGATCAAGCCAAAATCATACGGGTCTTCCGTAGGGAAGAGCTGACGGCACTGATTACGGAGCCTCTGCAGATCTTAAATCTAGCGCCGCCGGCCGCCGCTGAGGAGGAGGTTGAGGATCCGGTGCTTCAGGCGGTGCGCTATACGCAGGTGGTGTTTCCGGTGCATAGAGTGGTTGACAAGGTGATACAAGATGAATGGGATCAGCCGGAAGCGGGACTTCGAGGTATTCGGACCATGAATAGGCTCTACCCACTGGCTGACAAGGACAAGGATCGGTTCCGTGCCCCGCGGGTGGACGCGGTGGTATCAGCGGTCACTGAAAAGACCACTATTCCGGTAGAGGGCAGTGCTGCCTTAAAGGATACTCAAGACCGTAAGGTCGACGGGTTACTGAAACAGGTGTTTGAAGCGGATGCTATGTCTTTGCAGGCTTCCATTTGTGGAGCTTGGGTAGTCCGGGTGTGTTTGCGCTGGGTTCAACGTTTGCGCCAGTCCCCGCGTTTGGACCCTGAGGAGCTCCGAGAACTCGGCAGGCTGGAGTCTGGTACAGCATACTTGGCGGATGTACATTATGATTTGATAAGGGCTCTAGCTAATAGTACAGCTTCCGTGGTGGCCGCCCGCCGGTCGGTCTGGTTGCGAAACTGGGCGGTGGACGGTTCTTCCAAATCACGGTTAAGTAAGCTCCCCTTTCGGGGGAGGTTGCTCTTTGGAGAGGATCTCGATAAATTGGTAAAGGACCTTGGGGAGTCCAAAGCTGGTAGGCTCCCAGAAGATAAACCGAAACAGGGTAAGGCCCCGCATGGTTTTCGTGGCCAGTTTCGGGACGTTCGGAGGTTTCGTACTTCTCGGTTCAGCGGTTACCAGAGGGGCCGTTTTTCATCCCGAGCCCAAGGGTTTCAGGGGTTTCGAGGAGCCAATAGGGGTTTCTCCTCGACTGCCTCTCCAGCAGCCCGCAAGTCGCAATGAGATGAGGCGGGTCCTGGCAGGGGAACCTTCAATAGGCGGGAGGCTTCGGGGGTTTCTCTCTGCTTGGGCCCCCATCACCTCCGACCAGTGGGTGTTGGAAATCCTTCGAGAGGGTTACGCGCTGGAGTTGGCGCGGCCCGTGAGGGATTCTTTCGTCATGTCCCCCTGCAGGGGACAGAGGAAGACCCTGGAGGTCCGCAACACTTTGGAGCGCCTGCTGCGGTTAGGTGCGGTCGTGGAGGTTCCGGAAGCGGAATGCGGCCTGGGTCATTACTCCATTTATTTCGTGGTGCCAAAGAAGGGCGGAGTGTTACGGCCCATTTTGGATCTCAAAGGTGTAAATCGCTGTTTGCGGGTCCCTCTTTTCCGTATGGAAACCTTGCGTTCCGTCATTGTGGCGGTACGGCAGGGAGAGTTCCTGACGTCGCTCGACCTGACGGAGGCGTACTTACACATTCCCATTAGCCCGACACATCAAATGTTTTTGCGGTTTGCTCTTCCTTGGGGTCACTATCAATTCCAAGCCTTGCCATTTGGGCTCGCAATGGCGCCACGCACGTTCACCAAAATTATGGTGGTGGTGGCGGCGGCGGCGGCGTTGCGCAGAGAAGGAATTCTGGTGCACCCGTACCTCGACGATTGGTTGATCCGAGCCAAATCCGAAGCGGAAAGCAGGCAGGTGACAAGCAGGGTTGTCGAGTTTCTGCAGAGTCTTGGTTGGGTAGTCAAACCGACCAAGAGCCGTCTGGAGCCCTCTCAGGTGCTCGAGTATCTGGGAGTCCGGTTCGACACGAAGCAGGGTCAGGTGGTCTTGCCGGTCCAGAGAGCTCAGGCTCTTCGGAGTATGGTGCGCAAGTTCAGGGTCTCTCCAGCGCCGTCGGCGTGGGACTACCTTCGGGTGCTGGGGACGATGGCAGCGTCCCTGGAGGCGGTTCCTTGGGCCAGGTTCCATATGCGTCCGCTGCAGAGGGCGCTGCTCTGTCGCTGGTCTCATCAGTCGGATTCCCTGGGCAGACGATTGCCTGTCCCGTCCAAAGTCAAACAATCACTGCGGTGGTGGTTGCAGCCGCAATCCCTGGAGGTCGGGATGCCGCTGGAACAACCGGAGTGGCTCCCGCTCTTGACGGATGCCAGTCTGATGGGCTGGGGGGCCCACTGCGAGGGCAGGTTCGCACAAGGTCTGTGGTCTCCTCTGGAGGACTCCTGGTCCATCAATTGCCTGGAACTTCGAGCGGTAGCTCGAGCACTACTGGCGTTTGAGAACTCTGTGGTGGGTCGGTCGGTCCGGGTTCTATCCGACAACTCGGCGACGGTCGCCTACATCAATCGCCAGGGCGGTACGGGAAGTACGGCCATGGAAGAGGAAGCAGATCTGCTTTTCGCTTGGATAGAAGGTCGCTTGTCGGCGATTTCTGCGGCGCACATCGCGGGGAGAGACAACGTGCGGGCCGATTTTCTCAGCAGGGTGCAAGTAGATGCGGGGGAGTGGGAGCTGCATCCGGACATATTCGATCAGATTGTTCTTCGTTGGGGGAGGCCCATAATGGACTAGATGGCGATTTGCAACTCAGCGAAGGCGCCTCGTTTTTACAGCAGACGGCGAGAGAGAATGTCGGAGGGCATAGACGCCCTGTTGCAGCACTGGCTGGTCTCGGGCCTCCTGTATGTGTTCCCGCCGTGGGCCTTGATAGGCCGCGTCATCCAACGGGTCGGAGCTCATCCGGGAAGGGTGCTGCTGGTAGCTCCCTACTGGCCGCGGCGCCCTTGGTATGCCGACCTGGTGCGTCTTCTGGACGGGGAGCCATGGCGGTTGCCGGAGAGGGCAGATCTGTTGAGACAAGGCCCCCTCTTCATGCCGCAAGTGGATCGGTTCTCGCTTACGGTCTGGCCATTGAAAGGGCACGGCTGAAGAAAAAGGGCTATTCGGCTTTAGTTGTGGCTACTTTGCTCCGAGCAAGAAAACAGTCTACGTCTTTAGCGTATGTGCGCGTTTGGCGTGTGTTTGAGGATTGGTGTTCGCGGCGGCAGATTCGAGCTGCTACGACCTCTGTCCCGGTGATCTTAAGTTTCCTTCAGGATGGCTTTGATAAAGGGCTTGCAGCGTGTTCAGCTGGCGGCGCTCTCTTGTTATCGGGGCAAGGTGCAGGGAATGGCTTTCGGGACTCACTCTGATGTTTTGCGGTTTCTCAGGGCGGTCTCTAAGTTGCGTCCGTCGTGTAGAGTGGTAGTGCTGCCATGGGATCTCAATTTAGTTCTGAAAGCTTTATCCGATTCCCCCTTTGAGCCGTTGTGTCACGCGTCGGTGAAGGATTTGA
Organism: Ichthyophis bannanicus; assembly: GCA_033557465.1. Taxonomy (NCBI): domain Eukaryota; kingdom Metazoa; phylum Chordata; class Amphibia; order Gymnophiona; family Ichthyophiidae; genus Ichthyophis; species Ichthyophis bannanicus. The sequence goes on along the minus strand of CM066039.1, from coordinate 221,426,951 downwards.
CCTTGAAAGCGGTGTTTCTGGTGGCGATCTGTTCTGCTCGGCGCATTTCAGAGCTGCAGGCCTTGTCTTGTAGAGATCCCTTTTTGTCCTTCTCTAAAGAGAAAGTTGTATTGCGGCCGGTTCCTTCCTTTTTGCCCAAGGTGGTATCGGCATTCCACTTAAATCAGGCGGTTACCTTACCGGTGTTGGGTTCGCTGGGAGGTAGTGATCAGGATCGCCGTTTGCACGGGTTGGATGTCAAAAGGGTGTTACGGCGATATCTGAAGGTGACACAAGCTTTTCGTAGGTCGGATCGGCTTTTTGTGTTTGGAGGTGTCCGCAAAGGGGAGGCGGCTGCTAAGGCCTCCATTGCCAGATGGATTCGAGAGGCGATTGCGTCCGCTTACCTCCTTCACAGGCGGTCCGTACCAGTCGGTTTGCGAGCGCATTCTACCAGAGCGCAGGCAGCTTCCTGGGGTGAGCACGGTGTGGTGCCCCCAGGGGAGATTTGTAGGGCGGCGACTTGGTCGTCCTTGCATACCTTCAGTAGGCATTACCATCTTGACGTGGCGGCTGCTAACGATGCTTGTTTCGGTTCGGCAGTCTTACGTGCCGGCTGGAAAGGTCCCGCCCCATGATTACTGCTCTGGTACATCCCAGAGGTAGAGGACTGCACTGGAGGAACGATAAGGAAATGATAATTACACTTACCTGGTAATTGTAGTTCCTTGAGTGACGACAGTGCAGTCCTCAGTCCCGCCCTGGATTCTCTTTTTATTCAGTTTCAGATCAAGCATCACGGCAGGTGGAGACGAACTTCAGGTAGGTCGCCTGTCATACGCTTTCATTTTCCTTGGCTTTCCTTATATGAGTATCTGCATCTGTGTGTCGCAGGGAAGGTTTAAGACAGCCTTACCTAGGTTGGGATTAGTCCAGTTTAGTTAACGATGTTTTTGATAGCTACTTATTTGTTGCTCTTTTGAGTCTGCTTTGTTAATAGTTCACACTGGGGAGGTGGAGCGAGAGCAGCAGCCTATATCCAGTGATGTCCTAATTCTGACATGCCAGTCTCCGAGCTGCAGGAGGAGGTTGACAACCCAGAGGTAGAGGACTGCACTGTCGTCACTCAAGGAACTACAATTACCAGGTAAGTGTAATTATCATTTAGATGATGACAATAAATCAGGTGTGGCAAGCAGCAGTTCAGCTAGTAACCGTACATAGTACCATCAATGTTAATTTTAAAACTGTCGTATGCCAGTATAATGAAGACTGTTTGTCCTTCGGTTTCATTTCATCTGGAGAAGTGCTACGTGCGAAGTGTGGCATTTGAAGTGAGAAACTGGCAAACCAAGCTATGGTTTCAAATAGGCTGAAAAGACACAAATCACTCACATTTATGCAAGAAACTGATTATTTTAAAAGGGTTACTGATCAAATACCTCAGGCTAAACAATTTACCAAAATCACAACTATTTCTGGCAAAGTCAAGAAGCAAACTGTGTCATTGCCAAAATTATGGAAACAGAGACAAACATATAATTTTTTGTCGGAACGTACACCGTGAAGAAACAATTCCTCTCGAGGTGTAATGTTCCTTTTTTATCTTTTTAAGTGGAAATACCACAGAATAGGCCCTGAGAGAATATTCTCTCAACACCAAATTATAAACATCAACTACTCAATTGGGAGATCACTTAGCTGAGTCAAAGTATGCGGGTCCAGTCCTCATTACATCCGAACTTTGAACACCTGTGTGTAATCTTCAAGCACCAAGCTCCAAAGTGGTATGAAAAGCACCGCAATTTCAGCTCAGCTTTTGCTTCGATCCGCATTGTGGCAGCATCACCGAGATAAACCCATCTCAGTCTAGTAACCCAACGTTGTGTTTCTGGCCAAAGGCATTCCTGGCCCTTTCTCAAACCATGTCGCTCACTTCACTTCCGGATACCAATCCTATTTAAAGTCCCTCAAAAGTAATCACATGATCAGTTGATGTTTAGGTCCTGACCACTTCATCGCCGAGTGTATGGCTTGTGCCATGATGTCCAAGAGGGGTCGACAAAACCGAGCTGCTAAGCTCAGCGCCCTTTTTCCCTCCGATGCAGCTTCTGTGGCATCGACGTCTTCCAGGGCTTCGTCTTCCTCCCATGGATCTCAGGTAACTAAACATAAGTCTAGCCGGTCCTCAAAGGGTAGATCTCCTTCCAAGCATCGAGATGCCTCTGGCATTGCCCTTGAGGGTTCTGTAGCGGCAAAATTGCCCCGGCAGGAGGCTTCAGCTTTCAAAGCATTATCGGGGCTCCAGGATGTTCTCGAGGCCTTGACCTCGGCAGAACTACTGGTGCTATGCTCTGGGGTATTGGCTGCTTCCGGTACCGATACGCAGGTATCGGCAGCGTCGATAGACTAGAGGTTCCTGGCTATTGAACGCAGTCTGGCGGCTCTCCTTGCGGCATCGATACCCTTGGAACCGCGTCAGACAGTTGTACCGGTACCGATAGCATCGACATTGGTATCGGCTTTGCCGGAACCCAGTAATGCGATGCCTTCTGGTGCCGATACACCGGTACTGATTCCTGCCCCAGTACCGACTTCGGTCGGTAGGGGTATCGGGCTCTTCAAGAACATCCGGACAGAAGGTACTTCGAATCCTCGGAGGACTCCGAGGAATCTGACAGCTCTGCCGGTACTGGGATACTTCTCCCGGAGGAGCCTTCCTCTCCTAAACGTAGGATGTCTCCTCCAGAAGATATCTCCTTTCAGGATTTCATCAGGGAGGTGGCTCGAGGTCTGTCCATTACTGTGGCTCCTGAAACAGCTCAGGGCTAAGGAGTTGGAGATTTTACAGTATCCCAAAGCTCCTAAGGAGGCAGCTACTCTGCCTATCCATGAGATTTTACATGATCTCATGTTGAGTATGTGGGAGACACCTCTTACCACCTCTCCTCACTCTCGCAGACTGGATACCATGTATCGAGTCCCTCCTTGTCCTGGTTTCCAGAAAACTCAGCTTCCTCACCACTCTACTGTAGTGGAATCAGCTATGAGAAGGATCAGGAGTGCAAAGAGGAATGCCTCTAATCCTCCAGGACGTGAGTGTAGAACTTTGGATGCCTTTGGACGTCGTACTTTCCAGGCTTCCATGCTTTCTGCCAGGATCAGTTCCTATATTTTATATAAGGGAATGTTCCTTAAAGAAGTCACAGGAGACTTAGAGGTTTTAAGCCGTCTCCTTCCTGAAAACAAGAGGCAGGATTTTCTCACACTAAACATGCCCAGGATGTTTCTAAGTTTGTCAGTCGTGCAGCTTTTGACTGTTTTGTGTGCATAAGCAGAACCTCTGTCATTGCCATAGGTGCACGTAGAATTGCCTGGCTCCAGGCATCCGATTTGGAGCTCTGGGTGCAGGACAAACTGGGAAATATCCCTTGTACAGGTGAGAACCTATTCGGCAAAAATTGGCAAGAAAAAGCCAATGAGTTGGATGCTGACAACTCTACTTTGGATAGGTTATCCAAAGCCACAGCTGATCCTGCAAGAAAGGTTTCTTGAAAGATTTCTTTCTTTTCAAAAAAGAAAAGGTTTTATCCCTCTTATTCCCAGCAGGGACATTCTGCAGGTCAGCCTGTCCAGAAAGGTCAGCAACCACCTAAACAAAGGAAAGCAAAGACTGCCAAGCCTCAACTGTCTCAGCAGTCTCAGCCTCCACTAGGCCTTTGACTTTCATCTAGAGAACTTAGCCTTCCTGGCCCTCAATGGTCCAGAGCCTTCCACCATTCCGGGAAGGTTGTGTCACTTTGCCCCCAGATGGGGGCAGATAACAGCAGAACATTTAAGATGTTCTATGTAAAAATTAAGATGTTCTATGTAAAACAAACTTAGCTTTGTTAATTGTTGTTGTTTGTACACCGCACCTGATCTCTGGAAGATGCAGTATAAAAATGAGTGTTAAATAAATAAATAAATAAATAAATAACATTGGACACTCTCCATTATAAAAGAGGGGTACAAGCTTCACTTTCTGTGCATGTCCCCTCCCACAATGGTAAGACAGTTCAATTCTCAGACCTCTCTCATCAACCTGTTAGATCAAGAGGTCACTAAGCTTCTTGCCCAAGGGGCAATAGAAGAAGTACCCCTTCATCAACAGGGTACGGGGTTTTACTCCCCCTATTTCTTTATCCCAAAGAAAACAGGGGGACACAGACCTATTTTAGACCTCAGAGAATTGAACAAATTCCTGTTCAAAGAGAAATTCAAAATGATTTCTCTGGGAACTCTGCTGCCATACAGGATTGGCTTTGTTCTCTAGATCTCAAAGATGCGTACACTCATGTTCTCATCCATCCAACTCACAGAAAGTTCCTTCGGTTCCTTTTTCAAGGAAAGCACTACCAATACAGGGTGCTTCCTTTTGGCCTGGCCCCAGCACCAAGAGTGTTCACGAAATGCATGGCTGTGGTAGCAGCATTTCTCCGCAATCTAGGGATATTCGTCTTCCCCTACTTAGACGACTGGCTCATTCGAGCCCCATCAGAGTCAGAGGCCAGGACTTCCCTATCTTGCACAATGCATATCCTTCAATATTTGGGTCTGGTCATAAACATCCCAAAATCCAGTCTAACTCCCACTCAGTCTCTAGAGTTCATAGGAGCTTTGCTGGATACCAAAAAATGAGGGCCTATCTTCTCCAGGCCCGTTGCCTTCGCATGGTGCAGTTAGCTTCTCAAGCAGTGCTAAAACCTCATCTCACTGCCCGAGAAATGTTACAACTACTAGGTCACATGGCATCCACAGTGCATGTGGTTTCTTATGCTCACCTCCATATGAGAGCAGCCCGGTGGACCTTATCCACTCAATGGATCCAGGCATCAGGGTGCCTGTCAGACAAAATAGCAAACACAAATCGTCTTATTTTGTCTCTCCAATGGTGGCAGTCCACTCAGAACCTGTTGCTGGGGTCCCCATTTCAACAGCCTTTACCCCTGGCAACTCTCACAACAGATGCTTCACCAATGGGTTGGGGAGCTCATCTGCAAGACCTTTCCACCCAAGGCACTTGTACTCCACAGGAGACTCACCTACATATCAATCTCTTGGAGCTCAGAGCAATCTTCCTTGCTCTTCGAGTGTTCCACACCCTGCTCAGCTACAAGATAGTCCTCATTCAGATGGACAATCAAGTAGCCATGTTCTACGTCAACAAGCAGGGAGGAACAGGCACTCTGTAGCTTTGCAACAAAGCTTTGTGACTATGGGCCCTCGCCAGAGAGCATCAGATTCATCTCCTGGCAGTGTACCTCCCAGGCATACAAAACTCTTGGGCAGACAGACTCAGTCGAGTTCTGCGTCCACACGAATGGTCTCTACATGCAGACCAGGTGGCCAAGATTTTTCAAATTTGGGGAACCCCGGACATAGTCCGTTGAATGCCGAACTTCCCCGGTTCTGTTCCAGAATTCCGGCTCAGGGTTCTCAGGCCAGGGATGCCTTTCTCCTTCACTGGGGTCAAGACTTCCTTTATGCCTTTCCACCCATTCCCCTAATTCCCAAAACCCTGTTCATACTTCAGAGAGACAGAGGGCGTATGATTCTCATAGCTCCACATTGGCCACGGCAAGTATGGTACCCTCTGCTTCTACATCTCTCTCAAGCCCCCTCCCTGGAGTTAGGATCTGCTCCAGATCTCCTGTCACAAGAGGATGGAATGTTATGGCATCCCAATCCACAGTCTCTGCATCTCAGAGCTTGGTTGCTGAAGGCCTAGATCTTCATGATCTTAACCTCCCTCAGCAGGTAAAGGATGTCCTTTATGCTTCCAGGAAGCTTTCCACAAGGCGCTCTTATGCTTTTAAGTGGAAGAGGTTTATCATATGGTGTTCGCAGAAGGGTCTTAACCCCCTTGCGATACCTCTGGAATCATTACTGGAGTATCTCCTTTATTTATCCAATGCAGGACTTAAGACTAACTCAGTAAGAGTCCATTTGAGTGCTATTGCAGCTTCTTTCAAGCCTTTAAATGGACAACCTATTTCCTCCCATCCTCTTATAGCAAGATTTATGAGAGGCCTTCTTCTAACTAAGCCTCCCATTAGGCCACCACCGGTGGCGTGGGACTTAAACCTGGTTTTTGGTCAGCTCATGAAGCCACCTTTCGAACCCTTAGCTACTACCTCATTGAAATTCCTTTCTTGGAAAGTTATCTTTCTCATTGCAATCACATCAGCACGTCGCATCAGTGAATTGCAGGCACTAGTGGCTGATCCACCTTATACAAGGTTCCATCATGACAAGGTAGTCCTTAGGACTCATCCACACTTTATGCCAAAGGTGGTCTCGCCTTTTCATCTTAACCAAGTGGTCTACCTGCCTGTGTTCTTTCCAAGACCTCATGCATCAAATGCAGAAAGGAATCTTCATACTTTGGACTGTAAAAGAGCTTTAGCCTTTTACTTTCAAAGAACACAGCAACATAGAAAGTCCTCTCAGCTTTTTGTTGCTTTTGATCCTTCTCATTTGGGACTTCCAGTCTCCAAGAGAGCACTGTCCAGCTGGATTGCACAGTGTATGTCCTTTGCCTATCAGAATAAGAATCTTCCTCTGGAGGGCCATGTCACAGCTCACAATGTGAGAGCCATGGCAGCGTCAATGGCTCATCTGCACTCTGTGTCTATCGACGACATCTGTCGAGCAGCCACTTGGGCCTCGGTTCATACCTTCACAGCCCATTACTGCTTGGACAAGGACTCCCGCCGGGATGCCTTGTTTGGTCAGGCTGTTCTCCAACACCTGTTCCATACCTAATCAACTCCTACCCACCATCCCTGGTTGGATGCCAGAGATCCATGGGGGGAAGTGGAGCCCTTCACAGGGACACACAACTTCTTGGGTCTCTCCCTGGCATCTAAAGCTAGGGAGTCCCCATATGTGAAGACTACATTCCTGCTTGTTCCTGGAGATAGCATAGTTACTCACCTGTAACAGGTGATCTCCGGGAACAGCAGGAATTTAGTCTTCACAACCCACCCACCTCCCCTAGGAGTTGTATTTCTGTCTATCTCTTTCTCTTTCCCTCTCTCTCTCTTTGTCTCAGCTTTAAACTCAACTGGAGAGAGGCAGTTGGGAAAGGCGGGAAGGCAGCACGCAGGTGCTGTGGGATGCTCCCAAAAGCTTTCTAATTGGACGCTGGGGAGCATTCCCGCGCAGGCTCCATCGGTACTGACGATACCCATATGTGAAGACTAAATTCCTGCTGTTCCCAGAGATCACCTGTTACAGGTGAGTAACTATGCTTTCTTGCAGCCCATGAATAAAAAAAAAAATAAAAAAAAAGGCAAGAGAACCAGGCGGGTCCCGATTCGGGCTTTCCGCCCGCTGCAAGAGGGCTTGACTGTTCATCGCCGTCCTTCCCGCCTCACTGCCGAAGCCCTCAGGGTGGCTGAGCGGGAGGCCGCAGCCGGCAGACCTGATCCTCGGTTTGCAGGGTAGAAGAAGGGAATCCTGCACAGCCGAGGGAAGCGGCAGCTAACGAGATCAGAGACGAGGAGTGAAGCGGTGTACCGTGTGGTGTGTCAATCTGGCCACGCGGTTGCCTGCTGCGTGTTTCAGCACGGCCTGCTACCTCCGGTGGAGAAGTTGCAAGAAGGGCAGGTACGTGGTTTTACTTTTGCGCGCTTTTCGCGTGCCTTTCAATGGGTGGCCCCGAGCAGTTTAGTCAGGGGAAAAGCTTTCTTTGCCTTGATTTGGCAAGCTTGAGTCCCAGGGTTTAAAAAAAAAAAGGAAAAGAAGTTAGGAGAGGAAAGGCCTCTTGGGCTGAGTGTTTATATTTAGAGAGGTGTATATTTTGGTTTCATTTATTACTTGCCTTTATTTATATTTAAGTGGTGATATATGTTGCTGGGATAGAGAGAGTGACTGGATCTGAGCACCATACCCTCGAGACTGCAGTGCTTAGTTTGTGGGACCTGGCGAGGGGTGGTGTCAGAGGCCGGGGTGTGCAGAGGCTGCGCAACCATGGCAGCCTTGGTGGAGCAGGGAATCCAGGCCAGTATGTCCCAGGACCCACTACCTCCCACCTCTCAGGAGTCGGGGGAGCCCCTGGAGGCCATGCTCCTGTCAGGGTCTCCTCTTCCGTCAGCCTTAGATCAGTCGGTCCCTCCACAGCCTCAGCCCAGGCCCTCTACTTCATTGGGAGAGTTGGACGGGGGAGGTTGTGGGGGCTTTTCCTCAGAATTTGTTTTGCTGCTGCATAGGGCATTCTGCCTGCGGCAGCAAGGAGCCCAGGGGCAGTCTTCAGGGCAGGGCCGCATAGCTGCGCGGCATACGGAACCCAAGGAGCAAGAGGAAGCAGGCGTACCGCCTATGCGGGCTAGGCTCGTGAATGAGGAGGCCCTTCAGTCTCCTCGGTCGGAGACTCTGGAAGGTGATATTTCGGACCTAGAGTTGGGGGGGGGATGAGGAGGAACTGTAAGCCCGGATTGTTTGAGTCTTCCACAGAGAAGAGTTGCTGGCTTTGATCGGCGAATCCTTGAAGGTCTTCAATATCACGGCGGGTCCAACGGAAGAAGAGGTATTGGAGAATCCACTGATTCAGGCGGTCAGGAAGTCTCAGAAGGTTTTCCAGTCCATCGTGTGGTTCGGTAGATGATTAAAGAGGAAATAGGATCAGCTAGAGTTTGGTTTAAGGGGGGGTGCGGTCTATGGCACACTTGTACCCCTTGCCGGAATTGGAGAAGGAATTGCTTCGGTCACCTAGAGTGGATGCAGCGGTGTCGGAAGTCACTAAGAAGATGACAATACCAGTGGAGGGCAGTGTGGCGTTGACACATTGTTAAAGCAGACTTTTGATATCCGTGCCCTAGCTCTTCAGGCGTCAGTGTGTGGGGCTTGGGTAGCCAGAGCTTGTCTGTGGTGGTCTCAGCAGCTCCAACTGGCTAGTGTCCTCCCAGGCGAATCACTGGGGGAGGTGGCAAGGATAGAGTCTGGAGCGGCCTACTTGGCGGACAGCCAATATGACCTCATCAGGAGTTTGGCAAAGAACATGGCTTCTGTGGTAGTGGCTTGTCCGGTACCTTTGGCTCCGCAATTGGGCGGCGGATGGTTCTTCTAAGGCCCGGCCAAGCAGGCTCCCCTTTAAGGGAAAGCTGCTTTTCGGGGAGGAGCTGGGTAGGTTGGTAAAGGACCTGGGGGAGTCTAAGGGAGGTAGACTACCTGAGGATAGGCCAAAGCAGAGTCCCACGCCTGCTTCTGTGCGGCTTCGGCCGCGAGACTCCCGGAAGTTTAGGTCGGCTCAGTCAGTGCCCTTTCAGAGAAGTCTCTTCCCGTCTAGGGGGCAGGTTTTCCAAGGATTTTGGGGCCTCTTCCTCTGCCTCGGGGGTCCAGGAGGAAGTTCTGCCAGTGGGGGGACGTCTGTGGCAGTTCTTCTCCACCTGGGCTCGGGTCACATCCGATCAATGGGTTCTGGAGGTGGTGCGAGAAGGGTATGCCCTAGAATTCACGAGACCAGTTCTTCCATTGTTCGTGCAGTCTCCTTGCAGATCTCCAGCCAAGATCGCGGTGGTGGAGGGGACACTGGAACGGCTGCAGTTGTTGGGAGCAGTCGTGCCGGTGCCGGTGCCCGTAGACCAGTACGGCTGCGGTCGATACTCCGTCTATTTTGTGGTGCCCAAAAATAAGGGCTCCTTTCGTCCGATCCTCGACCTGAAGCAGGTCAATCAGTGCCTCCGGGTCCCTCATTTCCGCATGGAAACCCTAAAGTCAGTGATCGTAGCAGTGTGGCAGGGAGAGTTTCTGATGTCTCTCGACCTCGCAGAGGCATATTTGCATATTCCGGTCCGCGAGTCGCATCAGCAGTTTCTGAGATTTGCGGTACCAGGGGGCCACTTTCAGTTTCAGGCGTTGCCCTTCGGCCTGGCGATGGCCCCACGCACCTTTACTAAAGTCATGGTCGTGGTGGCTGCGGCACTTTGCAAAGAAGTGATCCTGGTCCACCTGTACCTCGACGACTGGTTGATCCGAGCAAAGTCCAGGGATGAGAGTTTAAGGGCAACCGACAGTGGTCGGACTCCTAAGGAGTCTAGGTTGGGTGATCAATTTGGCAAAGAGCAGATTGGTCCTCTCTCAGGAGATCGAGTATCTCGGAGCAAGGTTCGACACCAGCAGGGGCAGGGTGTTCTTGCCGGCTCAGAGAGCAAGGGAGCTAAGGCGCCTAGTGAGGCAGTTTCTGTCCATGGCGGCGCCCTCGGCTTGGCATTATCTGCAGGTTCTGGGGACCATGGCTGCGACAATCTAATTAGTGCCTTGGGCCAGGGCCCACATGCGGCCGCTTCAGCGGTCCCTACTTCATCGGCGGTCCCTTCAGCATCAGTCCTTGTCCATGGCGCTCCCCTGTCCGCCGGCGACCAAGGGGGCCTTGCATTGGTGGCTTCGGCAAGGGAATCTGGAACACGGCATGCCCCTCGAGCCTCTCCTGTGGTTGCAGTTGACGACTGATGCCAGCCTGGCCGGTTGTGGGGCTCACTGTGAGGGACAGTTTGCTCAGTGCCTCTGGAGTGCGCAGGAGGCCCAGTGGTCCATCAACAGGTTGGAGATGAGAGTGGTTGCCTTGGCTCTCAGAGCGTTCGAGCATTGGATCCACCAGAGGGTGGTCTGGGTGCTCTTGGACAACGTAACTATGGTGGCCTGCATCAACTGGCAAGGGGGCACGAGTCCTCTCTTGGAAGAGGAGGCAGAGAGTCTGACGGCCCTGTCGGCACAGCATGTAGCCGGAGTAGAAAACGTCACGGCAGACTACCTCTGCAGGTGCAAGGTGGACCACGGCGAGTGGGAGCTCTGTCAGGAGGTGTACGAACAGGTGGTGTGTCGATGGGGGACTCCCATCATGGATCTTATGACTCGATGGCAGTCGTCCAAGGTGAGCAGATTCTTCAGCCGAAGAAGGGAAAGAATGTCGCAGGGGCTAGATGCTCTGGTGCAGAAGTGGCCCACGGAGGGGCTTCTGTATGTGTTTCCTCCGTGGGCTCTCATAGGTAGGGTCCTCCAGCGAGTAGGGGCCCACCCAGAGCGGATAGTTCTCATAGCGCCAGACTGGCCACGGTGTCCGTGGTATGCCGACCTCATGCGGCTGCTGGCCGATCGTCCGTGGTGCCTTCCAGCGAGAGACGATCTCCTGACTCAAGGCCCCATGCGGATGCCGCAGGTGGATTGGTTCTTGCTTACGTCCTGGCTCTTGAAAGGGCAAGGCTACGGAAGCGAGGATATCCGGGGGCAGTGATTTCCACGTTGTTGAATGCGCGCAAGAGTTCCACTTGCCTTTCCTGTGTGAGGGTCTGGCGCATTTTTGAGGACTGGTGGTTGGACCAGCAGAGGAGGCCTCTAGCGGTGTCGGTGCCGGAGGTGTTGGATTTCTTACAGGTGGGGTTTGAGAAGGTCCTGGCCGCCAGTTCCCTGCGGGTACAATTGGCTGCTATTTCTTGTTACAGGGGCAAGGTTTTAGGAAAGTCCTTAGGGGAACATGCAGACGTCTGTCGGTTTCTGCGGCCTCAGCAGAGATCGTCGGTCCCTCCTTAGGATCTCAATCTTGTGTTGGATGTTCTGGCTGGGGAACCTTATGACCCTTTGGAGCGGGCCTCGTTGAAGGACTTGACTCTCAGGACGGTTTTTCTGGTGGTCATATGTTCGGCTAGGCGTATTTCGGAGCTGCGGGCTCTTTCGTGCTGTCCGCCGTTCATATCTTTCTTTAAGGAGAAGGTGGTTTTGCGGATGGTGCCTTCCTTCTTGCCCAAGGTGGTTTCGTCCTTTCATGTGGATCAGCCGGTCTCTCTCCCGTCCTTCCCCAAGGTGTAGCTGCGCCATTTGGATGTGCGTAGGGTTTGGAAGAGTTATCTGGATCGCACAGCGTCGTTCTGCAAGTTGGAGCGGTTGTTTGTATTGTTCGGTGGGCCGTGTAAAGGAGAAGTGGCAGCCAAGGCTTCCATATCTAGGTGGATCAGGGAAGCTATTGCTTCTGCATATATTCAGAAGGGAAGGCTGGTTCCGGTGGGGTTCAGGGTGCACTCTACTCGAGCCCAGGCGGCCTCGTGGGCGGAATTTAGTCTGGTGCCGCCACTGGACATTTATAGAGCGGCTACTTGGTTGTGTCTGCATACGTTTGCCAAGCTTTACCGTTTGGATGTTCAGGCAGCAGGAGATGCTGGTTTTGGGAGAGCGGTTCTTCGGTCTGGTCTTGCAGGCCTCTCCCAAGCTTGAACTGCTCTGTTACACCCCAGAGGAAAGGGACTGGACTGGAGGGACGCTTAGGAATGTATAATTAGGCCCTACCTGCTAATTAGCGTTCCCGAAGGAACTCCAATCCAGTCCCTGATCCCGCCCTGTTTAGGCTGCAAGACGTGTTTAGGTTTCAGACAGGGGGTGCCGGCCCGAACCTTTCAGCAGGCAAGAGGAGAAGTGAGTTCTGAAGACTCCCAGCTGAGGGTTCCGGTAATGAGGCGATGTGGACAGGCACGGTGCCCTGGTGGTGGATTGGGTTAGGACGAGTGCGGTATTCAGGTAAACCTCCAGTTGGACAAGTCAACTGACATCATTGGAAAAGCTCAACTCCTAGCATTCAGCAGGTTTGTTTTGTAATGGAGACTTCCAAATTATCCTGCTAGACCAGTCCAGACTAGTGGGTTATATCCTTGTGCCAGCAGATGATGGAGACAGAGAGAGAACCAATCAGAAGCTTCAGTGACTTCATCACTGGCACATATACGTGCTCCTCTGAAGGGATAGCTTCAGTATTTTCTCTCTCTCAGCAGATGGTGGACTTCGGCTACTCTGCTCCTGGCAGTCACTTTGAGAGTGACAATTCAATGTAGCTCTTTTTTGGTACCGGACATCCCCAGAGCACACAAGAGGTGCCTCTGAGGTTTCCTGGGATTTTGCTGGTGTGCTCTTGATCAGGTGGATCAGTTCAAGCTGCTTGGGGTGGGGGGGGGGGGGAGGCTGCTCAAGAGGAGCAGTGCAGCCCTTGGGGGTGAACCTGAATTCCTGCCTTCTGAGAGAAGCTTTTCTGTCAGGCTTTTATTTCTTTGTTGTTTTTTCATTAAAATTTAAAAAAAATTATAATAATAAGGAAGAGCTCCGTTTGTTTCAGTGAAGCAGTTTACCTCAGTCAGTAGCTGGTTCCCGCAGGGCTTGGGCGGTAACTGTGACTATTACTGCATCCCTTCCCTCTCTTCACTTTATTTCTCTCAGCTGGCCATGCTGTTTTTTCTCTTCAGCCTTTTAACATATTTTTTCCTGTGGTGTTCCTTCATTGGGACAGCTGTTTTTTTAAGCTTCTTTGTTTGTTTCCTGGATCAATTTTTTTCACCACAGAAGCCCCATTTTCAGTTTTTGTACCGTGCTTAGTTTCTTGTGCTGTAAATGTATAGACAGCCGTTGCTGCTTTTGTTTTTGGCATACCTGCTCTTTTTCTCTGTGACAGCAGAGTCTCGGGGGGTTTTCTGTATGGATGCCCTCTTCTTTTCTGTCTTGGCTGAGGCCGCAAGCGCCAGGATTCAATAGACAGCCTCTGCACTTCCTGCACTTTTGACCCAGAGGATTAAAGGATGCATACACTCACATTCTGATCTATCCAAATCACAGGAAATTCTTATGATTCATTTTCAAGGGAAAGCATTTCCAGTACAGGGTTCTTCCCTTTGGTCTGGCTTCAGCTCCAAGGGTATTCATGAAATGCATGGCAGTAGTAGGTGCATTTCTGTAAACCCTGGGGATATTCGTCTTCCCTTACTTAGACGACTGGCTCATTCGAGCCTCTACAGTTGCAGAGGCCAGCTCTGCACTGTCTCGCACAATGTGAATCCTCCAATACTTGGGGTTGGTAATAAACTTCTCAAAATCCCAACTTGTTCCTTCCCAATGCCTGGAATTCATAGGGGCCTGTCTAGATACCAGACAGGCAAAGGCTTTCCTTCTACAGGCCCGGTGTCTTCGCATAATGCAACTAGCTTCTCAAGCAGCAGGGAAATCCTCCCTAACTGCTCGAGAGCTACTACAGTTGCTGGGACATATGGCATCCACAGTTCATGTAGTCCCATATGCTTGCCTCCACATGCGAGCAGCTCAGTGGACCCTATCCACACAGTAGACACAGGCCACAGGACATTTATCAGACAAAATAGTAAACTCTCAACGACTAATTTTGTCCCTCCAATGGTGGCAATCACTAGAAAATCTGACAGTGGGGTCTCCTTTCCATCAACCCCTTTTTCAGGCCACCCTAACAACAGATGCCTCACAGGTGGGTTGGGAAGCACACCTGAATCATCTCTCTAAACAGGGCACCTGGAATTCACAGGAGGCTGGTCTACACATAAACCTCCTGGAATTAAGAGCAATCTATTTAGCTCTTCGAGTATTCCACGCCCAGCTCAGCTACAAGACAGTCCTAGTCCAGACGGACAATCAAGTAGCAATGTTCTGTGTGAACAAGCAGGGCGGGACAGGCTCTCTGTCGTTATGCAACGAAGCTTTATAACTGTGGGCCCTCGCCAGAGAGTATCAAATTCACCTTCTAGTGGTATATCTTCCAGGTATTCAAAACCTTTGGGCAGACAAACTCAGTTGAGTACTGCTGCCTCACGACTGGTCTCTCCACCTAGACCATGTGGCAAAGATATTTCATCTTTGGGGCACTCCAGACATAGACCTCTTTGCAAGTCCACTGAATGCCAAACTTCCCCGATTCTGTTCCAGAATTCCGGCTCACAATTGTCAAGCAAGGGATGCCTTCCTCCTTCACTGGGGTCAGGACTTCCTTTATGCCTTCCCACTCATTCCCCTCATCCCCAAAACACTCTTCAAGCTTCAGAGAGACAGAGGTCGCATGATTCTCATAGTGCCACGATGGCCATGCCAAGCGTGGTATCCCCTGCTTCTACATCTCTACATTTATATTGTTCTAATAGTTTAATGTTCAAACTTTATATTGTACCTGTATCTAATTCCACCTGTTCTATGTAAAATGACTTGGTATGATATTACCCATACCATATTACATACTGTTCTTTGTAAACCGCACTTGATACTTGGGAAAGAGCGGTATAGAAATAATTGTTAAATAAATAAATAAATAAATAAATAAATAAAATAAATAAATCTCTCTCAAGCTGCACCTCTGGAGTTAGGGCATGCTCCAGATCTCCTTTTCCAAGAGGACGGGACGCTATGGCACCCGAGTCCCCAGTCCCTGCATCTTACGGCCTGGTTGCTGAAGGCTTAGACCTCCAGGATTTCAACCTGTCCCAACAGGTAAAGGATATCCTTCAGGCTTCTAGAAAACTTTCCACAAGAAGATCTTATGCCTTCAAGTGGAAACGTTTTACTATATGGTGCTCCAAGAAGGGCTTAAACCCCCTTGTTTTACCTTTAGAATCGATACTAGAGTATCTCCTTCACTTATCGAATTCTGGTCTAAAGACCAATTCGGTAAGAGTCCATCTTAGTGCAATTGCAGCTTCTTATAAGCTTCTGAATGGACAACCAATTTCCTGTCATCCACTCTTATCCAGATTTATGAGAGGCCTTCTGTTAACCAAACCTCCCATTAAGCCACCACCGGTGGTATGGGATCTAAATCTAGTTCTCGGGCAGCTCATGAAGCCGCCTTTTGAGCTTTTGGCCACTACAACCCTTAGGTTTTTGACCTGGAAGGTCATCTTCCTAATTGCAATCACCTCTGCACATCGCATTAGTGAACTGCAAGCTTTAGTGGCTGATCCTCCTTATACTAGGTTTCATCATGATAAGGTTGTTCTTAAAACTCATCTTCCTAATTGCAATCACCTCTGCACATCGCATTAGTGAACTGCAAGCTTTAGTGGCTGATCCTCCTTATACTAGGTTTCATCATGATAAGGTTGTTCTTAAAACTCATCCACACTTTATGCCAAAGGTGGTTTTGCCTTTTCATTTGAATCAATCAATTTATCTTCCTGTATTTTTTCTGAGGCCTCACGCCTCTAATGCAGAAAGAAACCTTCATACTTTGGATTGTAAAAGAGCCTTAGCCTTTTACCTACAGAGAACACAGCAACATAGAAAGTCCTCGCAACTTTTTATAGCTTTTGACTCTAGTCATTTGGGACTTCCAGTCTCCAAAAGAACGTTATCTAAATGGATTGCCCAATGCATATCCTTTGCTTATGAGAGTAAGGGTCTTCCTCTTCAAGGCCATGTCACAGCTCATAACGTTAGAGCCATGGCAGCTTCCATGGCTAATCTCCACTCCGTGTCTATCGATGACATTTGTCGAGCATCCACCTGGGCTTTGGTACACACCTTCACAGCGCACTACTGCTTGGATAAAGCCTCCCGTTGGGATGCCTTCTTTGGCCAAGCTGTTCTTCAGAATCTCTTTCAGACCTAATTCAACTCCTACCCACCAACCCTGGTGGAATGCCAGAGATCCATGGGAGGAAGGATGCCTACCTTTCTAGGGTGGCACCTTCCTGGGGCTATCTCCCTGGCATCTTCAGCTAGGGAGTCCCCATATGTGAAGACTACATTCCTGCTGCTTCCTGGAGATAGCGTAGTTACTCACCTGTAACAGGTGATCTCTGGGAACAGCAGGCATTTAGTCTTCACAACCCACCCACCTCCCCTAGGAGTTGTCTCTCTATCTCTTTGTCTCTTTCCTCTCTCCCTCTATCCTTTCACTCAGCTACAAACTTAACTGAAGAGGGACAGTTGCAAAGGCGGGAAGGCAGCGCACATGTGCTGAGGGATGCTCCCAAAAGCATTCCTATTGGAAGTTGTGGAGCGTTCCTGCGCAGGCTCCATTGGTACCGACGATACCCATATGTGAAGACCAAATTCCTGCTTTTCCCGGAGATCACCTGTTACAGGTGAGTAACTACGCTTTATTGCTGGTATTTCATAGTTTGAGTGTAATAAATCTAATAAATCATCCAGAACAGAGAGAGAATATGCGAACTGATCAAAACAGGTTAATAAGAGTATGCAGGGAAAGAATGAAAATATTCTTATTTGTATTGACAAAGTTATCTCCTTTAAGGAAAAACTAACACACTAGGGAGCCAGAATAAAAAAAGAGCAAAGTTGAAATGTTTGAACTGACAAAAAATTGCAGACTGGACAAAAATCTTGTTGATTTAATTCTACAGATTTTTCTGCTAAGTAAAAAGATTGAAAAGTATTTCCTGTCACGTGATGTATCTTCCTTGGACTGAGTGAGAGTTTGTGTTAAGTGCATACGAGTCAGCCAAATTAACTGTTGAAAACGATGAAATGACAGAAATCGGAAATAATAGAAGACAGAAACTGAAACACTCAACAGATAGGGCCTGATTCTGGTTGTGTCTCTGAGAGGAATACCCCTTCATCACAAAGATAGCAATTAAAGCACTTCCTTTCTTGACATCTAATCTATGTGAGGCTGGTTTCTCTCTGCCATGAATACAATGAAGAGCAACAACAGGTTGTGGCTTCAAACACTGGAGGAGGACTTGAGGATATTTATCAACCATCTGTCCTCAGACAAGGGACATCATGAAAAGTCACCAAGCACAGATCTTCCCACTGATCTATTTTTTTTTTAAATAACACAATAATTACAATTTTAGTTTTTGAACTTTAAACACAATCTTCTTGGATTAGGATGAGATTTGTGAGCACATAATGAGGTTAAGAATCAGTGATTATTCCTAAGAGTTTGATTTCATTGCTATATTTAATCTTGTTAACTCCTATTGTGGGCGATTCGTCAGGGATGCCTCTTTTTTGGAGTTTACCCATAGTAGTTTGATCTTCTTAATGTTCGATTTGAGTTTATGGGAAAACATCCAGAAATAGATCAAGTCAAAGTAGTGTGTCAAGACGTCATGAAAGTATCAGTGGGATCATTGACTGGAATTCGTACTACAGTGTCATCTGCGTAAGAGTAGAATGTGATGCTGACCTCAAGATCCATGAGGTATTTCCTTAGGAGGCTTAAGAAAACATTGAATAGAATTGGTGACAGTGGAGAACCTTGAGGGAGAATTTAGAATCCTAAGTTCCAGTAGTTTATCATTCCAGCAAACTCTCTTATAAACCTGTTTTTTCAGGAAGCCTTCAAACCATTTTAGTACTTTGCTGTTAATACCTATTTTATTTAGTACTTCTAGAAGAATTTTTGAGGAGGTCTCAAATACCAGAGATAAACACAATTTCCCCCTTCAATCACTGGTGCCCCAAGGTCCAAACAAGCAGTTAGTTAACATTTATGCCTTAGAGAAGGTGGAAATGACAAATCCATGTTTTAAAGTATACTAAATTGTCATAAAATCAGAACTACACAATACTTTTCTGACTTACCCAAAACATGCCCTCTTCCAAACTGTGTGCCCTGTGGCTTTTACTCATGTAAATGGTAGCTTCATAAAATCGATATTTACACATGTAAACTCTAGACAAACCTTCTAAAATGACCACCTATGTCGGTAAATGTGAACTCTTCTCTCCCACACCTTTAGGTGGGGGTTTTCACCTTTTTGTGTGTGTGTTTGCAGAGTTTTGCAGGTATAAATATAGGTTTGAATAATGTTGCTTTAAAAGCAGACTCTTCCTCACCAGGCACTGTCTGTTGATAAAGTTCCCCTACTGAGAGATACTATTCATTATGAGCCAATAACAGCTTGCTGACTTCAAAATTTTTAGGTCAGAAACTGAGTTGTTCTGGAATGGTTGGTTGACGTCAATGTGTCAGTTAAAAAAAAAATGCAAAACAATCCTGCAGTATTTAAGATCGTATACAAATTGATAGAATGTTAACTTTCATTTATAAATAAATTATATATTTTTTTGTATAAAAAAGGGGAAAAGACCTCAACTCCACAAACCAAT
Source organism: Ichthyophis bannanicus (assembly GCA_033557465.1). NCBI lineage: Eukaryota > Metazoa > Chordata > Amphibia > Gymnophiona > Ichthyophiidae > Ichthyophis > Ichthyophis bannanicus. Next base: position 221,408,078 of record CM066039.1, on the reverse strand, counting down.
GTCCATGTTCACGCTGATGATATTGTCATGCTCCATCACACTAGCCCCTTGCAGCCTGATCTTTTCCCTCTTAATTCCTGTCTTTCCTTAATAGCTGACTGGCTAACTACCAATTGTCTCCATCTCAATTTGGCTAAAACATCAGCTATTTGGTTCATTTATGGAAGCCCTTGTCCTTCAATAGCTCCAGTTCTTGGTAATTCTCCTATTCCTATAGTATCCTCTTTCCGGTATTTGGGGGTTCTTTTGGATTCTGACCTAACTCTCAGGGATCAAGTTTCTCAGCTTACTAAGAAGTCCTATTACTTTCTTCGTCAGATCAGATCAATCCGTCCATTTCTTACGTCCTCAGCCTTAACCACCCTTACACTGTCCATAGTCATGTCTCGTCTTGATTTTTGTAACTCGGTACTTGCTGTTATCACTCACACTCAACTTCATCAGCTTCAGCTTATACAAAATACAGCAGCCAGGATTATTACACATTCTTCACTTAGAGACCATGTTACCCCTCTTTTGATTCACCTTCACTGGCTCCCCATAGACTTTCGCATCTGTTATAAGATTCTCATTTTGGTACATCAAGTTATCAATACTCATACTCCACAATATTTAGCAGACCTCCTCCATTTTCATGTCCCTACCCGCAACCTTCGTTCAGCCCACTTAAACCGTCTCCATCTTCCTTCACCATCACGTACTCATCTGCAGTCCACCCGTCAGTCAGCCTTTTTTTTCCTCTGTCCCGCCCTCTGGAACTCTCTGCCCACCCCACTCCGACTAGAGCAAAACTACTCCAAATTCAAGTCCTTGCTCAAAACATACCTCTTCTCTACTGCCCACGATCTCCCAGACTCAGCTCCATGACCTGGTTATATATGTATATTGATTTCTCTTTTGTGTCTTGTCTGAATGCTTGCTTGACTTTTCTTTTCTGTCACAAATTGTAGTTCCCTTTCCTTTTCTGGCCTTGAGCCTTACTTTGGATTTCTATTTGATTGTACACTGCCCTGATGTCATAAAGGGCAGTATATCAAGTGACAATAAACATAAACATGTAATAGCTACAAATATTATTAATAGCTTGTTAAAATCTTGTTACCATCATAGATTATAAAGACCCCTTTAAAAATAAATTTTATTTTATCATGCAATTAAAAACTTCAAAATAGATTTTTTTTGACTATTGCAAAAAATGTATAGTTTTCTATTCATATTTAAATGAATCTTTCTTCATTTTTTTGTATTCTATCAGTCCATAATTTGTAGAGAACTCTTGCTCCCAAAATAAGCTCATATATTCAAAGTGATTTTTTTTTTTAAGTGCCATCAAGTCAATGCTGACTCCAGACGACTCAGCAGCTCCTGGGCTTTCTTGGCAAGGTATGACCAGAAGTAGATTGCTAGGCCTTTTCTTCTGAGGCAATGGAGGGTAAAGTGACTTGCTCAAGGCTACAAGGAGCACCAGTGGGAATCAAACCCACATCTCCTGGGTGGTAGGTTGCTGCTCTAACCACTAGGCAGCTACTCCACTCTCAAAGTGATTATTCATTAGAAATTTCTACAGTTCATCACATGAATTTATGGACACACTTTCAATTCATGAACTTTCAAGAAGGAAATAGTTCCTCTTAAATACTTATCAAATTGATATCTCTTGTATTTCATTGCTCCACAAATCACATAATTAGAGGGCTTCTTTTTTCGCAACGTGCCACTCAGTTAGTTTAGTTTATTGAGATTTGATATACCACCTATGGTGGATAGAAGCTAGGCGGTTTACAGAGCAATAAGAACATAATATAACCTATGCTTCAAAATGGCTGCCACAGTATTTAGTAGCCAAGTCTGATCACATGATCTCATGGACAATCTAGATCTTATATTGTACATTAAAACTTCTGGTTGCCATTGTCTCCACACAGCCCTCGCTAGTTGTGCCACAAGTGGCACTTTGTGAAAGCCCCGAAGTAGTTCTTAGTGAATCACTGGCCAATGTTGGCCGTGACTATAGTTATGTGATTTGTGACGTACTGGAATTACGAGGGATGTCAATTTAATAAATATTTAAGAAGAATTATTTCCCTCTTGAAAGTTCATGAATTGAAAGTGTGTTCATGGATTAATGCGATGAACTAAAGAAATTTCTAATGAATAATCACATTGAATATATGAGCTCATTTTGGCAACACGAGTTGTCAAAAAAATCTGGACTAATAGAATACAAGAAAGATTTGAAGAAAGATTACATTTAAATATAATTTTTTTGCAATAGTTAATAAAAATCACTTTTGAAGTTTTTAATTGCATGGTAAAATCAAATTTATTTTAAAGGAGGCTTTCTAGCCTGTGATGGCGACGAGTTTAACAATCCATTAATAATATCTGTAGGTATTACATGAAAATTAGCTTGTGGAGCTGAGGTCTTTTCCTCTTTTTTTTTTAAATAAAAATAAAGCGTAGTTACTCACCTGTAACAGGTGATCTCCAGGAACAGCAGGAATTGAGTCTTCACATATGTGGGTGACGTTGGCACCGACAGAGCCTGCACGGGAACCCTCACCAGCGTCCTATAGGAAAGCTTTTTGGAGCATCCCACTGTGCCTGCATAGCTGCCTTCCCGCCTTTCCAACTCTCCATCCTCAGTTTGGTTTGTAGCTGAGATAAAAGGAGAGAGAAAGAGACAGAGAAATACAACTCCTAGGAGAGGAGGATGGGTTGTGAAGACTCAATTCCTGCTGTCCCCAGAGATCACCTGTTACAGATGAGTAACTAGGCTATCTCCAGGAACAAGCAGGAATGTAGTCCTCACATATGGGACTCCCTAGCTTGAAGATGCCAGGGAGATGACCACAGAGAGAGTAGTGACACACAGGTCTAAGTGGGTCATGTATCCTCCCAAGGATATCTTGTATTGAAACCCGGGACAGGGGGTAGAAGTTGATCTAAGACTGAAAGAGATGCTGGAGAACAGCCTGGCTAAACGAGGCATCCTGACGGGAGTCCTTGTCCAAGCAGTAATGGGCCGCAAAGGTGTGGACAGAGGACCAGGTTGCTGCTTTGCATATTTCATCAATCACCACTGAGCGTAGGTTTGCCATGAAGGCAGCCATTGCTCGCACATTGTGTGCTGTGACATGACCTTCAAGAGAAAGTCCCTTACTGTCATAGGTAAAAGATATACAGTTTGCAATCCACTTGGAGTGTGTTCTTTTGGAAACTGGTAGACCCAGGTGACTGGAATCAAATGCAACAAAAAGCTGTGAAGCCTTTCTGTGCTGCCTAGTTCTCTGAAGATAAAAGGCCAAAGCACGCTTGCAATCCAGAGTATGTAGACTTCTTTCTGTACTAGAGGCATTAGGTCTAGGGAAGAAAACAGGAAAGTAAACTGACTGGTTTAAATGAAAAGGCAAAACCACCTTTGGCATAAAGTGAGGATGAATCCTAAGGACTACTTTATCATGGTGGAACCGTGTATAAGGAGGGTCAGCCACTAAAGCCTGGAGCTCACTGATGCATCTTGCAGAAGTGAGGGCAATAAGGAAGATGACTTCCAAGAAAGAAGCTTCAGAGATGTAGTGGCTAGGGGTTTGAAGGGTGGCTTCATGAGCTGTCCGAGGACAAGATTGAGATCCCATGCCACAGGTGGTGGCCTAATGGGAGGCTTAGTTAAGAGTAGACCCCTCATAAAGCGCGTTACAAGCGGCTGAGAAGAGACAGGTTGTCCATCAAAGGGCATGTGGAAAGCCGCAATGGCACTGAGATGGACCCTTACCAAATTAGTTTTGAGTCCAGAGGATGAAAGGTGGAGGAGATACTCAAGTAATGCCGCCACGGGAATGGAAAAAGGATTAAGTTCCCTCTTTGAACACCAGATTGAAAACCTTCTCCACTTAAAGGCGTAAGCACGCCTTGTGGAAGGTTTCCTTGAGGCCAAAAGGAAATCTTTAACCTGTTGAGAGAGGTTGATATCCTGGAGTTCTAAGCTCTCAGCAGCCACGCCATCAGGTGTAAGAACTGGGGGTATGGGTGCAGAAGCGTCCCGTTCTCCTGGGATAGGAGATCTGGGGCACATCCCAACTCCAGAGGTTTGGCTTGAGAGAGACGTAGAAGCAGTGGATACCATGTTTGACATGCCCAGCACGGGGCTATGAGGATCATGCCTTGTCTCTCTGAAGTTTGAAGAGAGTCTTGGGGATAAGGGGAATGGGAGGGTAGGCATATAGGAAGTCCTGACTGTAGTGGAGGTGGAAAGCATCCTCGCCTGGCTGTTCTGAACAGGTATTCTGGAACAGAAGCAGGGAAGTTTGGCATTCTGAGGACTTGCACACAGATCTATATCTGGGGTTCCCCATATCTGAAAGATTCGAGCAATCTGATCTGAATGGAGAGACCACTCGTGTGGCAGTAGTACTCAACTGAGTTTGTCTGCCAGGAGATTGACCCGGTGAAAAGCAGGATATAAATACAGTTAAATAAATAAATAAATTCTGTTTGCCAGGGAGATACACTGCTAGTAGGTGGATCTGATGGCTTATGGCAAAAGACCATAGATGTAAGGCTTCGTTGCACAATGCCTGAGAACCTGTTCCACCTTGCTTGTTCACATAGAACACGGCTACCTGATTGTCCATCTGGACTAGAACTGTTTTGGAGCGAAGGTGGTCTTGGGACACTCTGAGAGCAATATGGATGGCTCTGAGTTCTAGCAGATTTATGTGAAGTCGAGCCTCCTGCTGAGTCCAAAGACCTTGAATGGAGAAATTGACCAGATGAGCTCCCCAACCCAATTTGAACGCATCCGTCGTCAGGGTAGATTGGTGTGGTAGCATCTGAAAAGGTGACCCTACGAGAAGATTTTTTGGTGATTGCCACCATTGGAGGGACGAAATTAAACATGCAGAGATCCTGATTCTGTCCCCCAGATGACCTGATGCTTGAGTCCACTGCGAAGCCAGGGTCCATTGAGCTGTACGCATGTGCAGACAAGCATAGGGAACCACATGTACAGTTGAAGCCACATGACCGAGCAACTAAAGCATTTCTCGAGCAGTTAGGAAAGTCTTCATACCTGTTTGAGAAGATAGTTGAACTATTTGAGCGCAGCGGACCTGTGGTAAAAAAGCCCTTGACTGCTACGTGTCTAGGAGAGCCCCTATGAACTCTAAGGTTTGAGAAGGGGTGAGTTGGGATCTTGGAAGATTTATTACAAATCTCAAGTGTTGAAGAACCTGCATTGTGTGGGAGAGAGCAGAGCTGGCCTCTGGAGCTGATGAGCCAGTCGTCTAAGTAGGGGAAGACAAATGTCCCTAGAGTCCTTAAGAATGCTGCCACTGCTGCCATGCATTTTGTGAAGACTCTTGGGGCAGAAGCCAGGCTGAAGGGTAGAACCCTGTACTGGTAATGTCTTCCTTGAAAGAGGAATCAAAGAAACCTCCTGTGTTCTGCGTGAATAAGGACATGTGTATACGCATCCTTTAGATCTAGAGAACAAAGCCAATCCTGACTCTGGATGTAAGGGAAAAGTGTTCCGAGAGAGATCATCTTGAATTTCTCCTGGAACAGATACTTGTTTAATTCTCTGAGGTCCAGAATGGGCCTTTATCCTCCTGTTTTCTTTGGTATAAGGAAGTAGGGGGAGTAGAAGCCCAGGCCTTGTTGAGAAAGTGGCACCCCCTCTATCGCACCCTGAGTGAGAAGGGTGGTAACCTGGCACAAGAGAGTGGTGAGAGGGGGCCGAGAGCTAAACTGTCTTGGAGTAGAGGGAGGGGGCATACTTTGGAAGTGAAGTTTGTACCCCTCTGCCACTATGGAGAGAGTCCAATGCTCTGATGTTATCTGGTGCCACCTTTGGGCAAAGTAACATAGTCTGCCTGGAATGTTGACTGGCTCTGGAATTTCCAGAGGTAGGACAGCTAAGTTCTCTAGAAAGGAGTCAAAGATTTTGTGGAGTCTGGGTCTGTTGAGCTGGTTGAGCCTTCCTTTGCCTCGGTTGTCGCTGTCCCTTCTGGGAAGCATGGACCGGACAGTGCACAGCATGGGTATAAGAAGGATGAAAGGAAGCTTGTCTGTACAGGGCTCTGTACATTGTGAGAGTACTTAATAACACTATATTACTGAAAGCCCTCAGAAAGAGTTAACACCACAGATTCAGTAGCTCAGACATTACAGGGCCTATTACTTAGCTAAGAATCTTGAGAGACTCTACTGAAAAACTAGGCGGAACTTTTACATAACAGAGAAACTAAGTTTGTTTATGAAACAGACAGTGCAGGGAGAAACTTTCTCTTCAGTCTTGAAACAAAGATATGAAAACTGCTTGTGTTAGAATTATTGTTTAAAAAGTTATGTCTGAGAATACAAGTATGTCTCCTCTTGATGACCTATGCTAATAAGATCTGAACTATGACATAGAGACATAGAGATGCACATTATGAATATAAGTGATGCTTGACGTAGAAAAATAAGGTGAAAATTATGCTGTGTAATGGAATTTTGACCTATAAATAAAATAGCCGGTCTGTGATGTCAGAGAGACAAGGTGCTAGCTTTGTTCTCTCTCCCAAAGCTTTGGTGGTTTTTTTAATACAATTGTGTGTGTTTTGTATTATTAACCGTATTTGCTTCTTTCTCATTGCTCTGGGTGTGGAAATCCGTTACCCGAGAGCCCAGGTGCTGTTACCGGTGAGGGGAGGTGCAGAGTACACTTTCAAAGGATAAAACTTATTTTTCTTTTTGAAAAAGGGCTTCTTTACAGACTCTTTCTTAGCTGGGTTGGCAGTAGTCCTAGAAAGCCTAGTTAGAGTGGTATTCTCGGACTCCATCTGAGAAGCCTTGTCCTGCCAATCCTTGCCAAAGAGGTTTTCCCCCGTGCAAGGAATATTCCCCAGCTTATCTTGCACCCACTGCTAAAGATCAGATGCTTGTAACCAAGCAATCTGACGTGCACTGATGCAGATAGCAGAAGTCCTGCTAATACACTCAAAACAATCAAAGGTTGTCCTGTTCGTGAATGTGGAAACATTCTGGGCATGCTTTACAAGGCTTCTCCATGTCATCAGGGAGAAGAGGAGCCATTAGTTCTAAATCTTTAGTCACCTCCCGAAGAAACATACCCATGTCGAGTATGTAAGAACTTATTCTGGCCGATAACATGGAGGCTGAAAACATCGACGGCTGAAGGCATCAAGAGTGCTTGCCTCGCGGCCCGGAGAATTAGATGAATGTGTCTTGGCACTTTTGATTCGACGCATTGCCGATTCCACAACCATGGAGTGGTGTGGTAACTGCGTCTTCTGGAAACTGGGACATTGTGGTTCCCGGTACATGGTATCGAGTCTCTGAGAATGTGGAGACAGCGTTAAGGGTGTTTCCCACATCCTAAGCATGAGGTCATGCAATATCCGGTGAATGGGTAAGGTAGCAGCCTCCTTAGGGGCTGCTGGATAATGGAGAATTTCAAGCTTCAGCTCTCGGTTCCTTCTTGGAGGTCACCGTAATGGAAAGGCCCCGAGCCACACCTTGTATAAAGTCTTGAAAAGACATGTCTTCTGGAGGTGACATACAGCGTTGTGGAGAAGGATCTTTCGGAAGAGCCTCCCTGGTACCGATTGATTCATCGGAAGAATCAGAATTGGAAGACTCGAAGTATCGATGGGCCGGGTGCTCCTGCCCAGCCCGTCGACGGTACCGATCAAAATCGGCATTGATATGCCTCAGTACCAGACCCTTGATGCCGAACACTGACTCCAAGGCCGGCATGGGTGGTAGCGTGGAGAGCAGCGCAATGGTCGATGCAGATACATTCGGTACCGGCGCCGGTACTGATGACTGCGGAACCGATTGCAGAGGCTTTAGCAGTACCGAAGCTGCCAGCAAGACCGCTAAACTCCGCTCAATGGTCAGGATGCGCTGATCCAGGGAACCAGCCAATGCCTGGGTATCGGTACCCAAACAGCGGGCCACGACCCCAGAACATTGCACCAAGAGCTCTCCGGAGGTGGAAGCCTCGGGAGCATCTTGGGACCCCGTTAATGCTTTGGAGGCAAGGACCTCCCGCCGGGGCTGTTTGGCCGGTGTCTAGGGCAATGCTTAAAGCATCTCGATGCTCAGAAGGAGATCTACCCTTTGAGGACTGACCAGTCTTCGAAGAAGACTTAGGTTTCGTTGCCTGAGATTCATGGGGAGAAGATGAAGCCCTGGACGACGTTGATGCAACGGACATTGTATCCGTGGCAAAGAGTGTGCCGAGTTTTACAGCTCTATTCTGCAGGCCCCTCTTTGTCATCTTCCTGCAGAGGAGACATTCCGCTGGCGAATGGTCTGGTCCCAAACATTTAAGACACCAGTCATGGGTGTTGGTAGCAGAAATAGTACTGCTACATTTGGAACACATTTTGAAACCACTAGTTGGTTTCTCCATTTTGAGGAACAAAGGGGCCTAAGGCCCAAAATGGCTCCTAAGCACCTGAAAGAAAATAGAAAGAAAAGAAAAAAGACACCGACGATGCTAGTGCTAGCGTCGACAGGAAGACAGACGTGACCACAAAAGAAGTAAATTTTCTGCGGTGACAGGAATTTCTCCCTGTCGGCTCTGCGGAAAACGAAAAACTGAGGGGGGAGAGTTGGAAAGACAGGAAGGCAGCTACGCAGGTGCAGTGGGATGCTCCTAAAAGCTTTCCTATATGACGTTGGGGAGCATTCCCACGTGGGCTCCGTCGGTGCCGACGTCACCCACATATGTGAGGACTACATTCCTGCTTGTTCCTGGAGATATAATTTTTTATAATTGAAAGTTGGTATTCTGTCAATTTGTGCATGATCTTAAATATTGAAGATGGTTAGTGGTTTCGATTGTTTTGCATTTGCAGGTTGACCATAGCATAAAGGTTACTTGTGTTTGATGTTATAAAATAACCCAACAATGGCTAGTTTACATTGACAAGTACTGATCAGTGTACTCAGGGTATCTATGTTGTAGAATAGAATAGCAGATAATCCTAACTTAGGGCTTCCAAATCCTGTACTGGAGACCCCACAATCGGTCGTGGTTTTAGTGAATATGCATAAGAAAATTTGCAAAATATTTGCGAGTCTGCAAGTTTCTCAAATACATACTCAAAGCAGATATCCTGAAAACCTGACTAGCTGTGGGATCCCCAGGACAGGTTTGGGATTCCCTCTCCTAACTCTGCCTATTGGAAATCTCTGCAACCTTATGGTCGTCTGTAAAGAATTTTAATTCTGTCTCCTCTAAGTGGATTGTGGGTTTTATTTTTTTGTTGTTGTTTTAGTTCCGATATTATGCATCTGAGAGAAGGAAAGGATTTCTCTCTGGATTCCTGGATAACATCAAGCAGGAGCTCTCCAAAAACAAAGAAATGAAAGAAAGTATAAAAAAATTCAGAGAAGAAGCTAAAAAGTTAGAGGAATCTGAAGCTTTGCAGCAAGCACGGAAGAAATATGTAAGTATACTATGCATGCTGTTTGTACAGGACTGTCTTGCATATTCAGGTTCTTGTCACCAGGACATCTCATCTCTGCTTCTGTGGTGGTCATTATTTCTAAAAATAGCAGAGCCTTTGGTTTGCAGAACAGCCTGGTCATGAACTTTGCCAAATACTCGCTATATTGGAGGCCTATAGTGGGAAATTAATACTCCATGTGGAATATGTTGTTAAGTGCCGTCGAGTCGGAGTTGACTCATGGTGACCCTCTGGATAGCTATCCTAAATTGTGTTCGGTCTTCAGTCAGGCGGCTCATTGTTGACAGACTGGTACCCGTAGCTGCTGTTATTGTATCGATCCATCTCATTGCTGGCCTTCCTCTTTTGCATTGACCTTCTATTTTGCCAAGCATGATGTCTTAATCTAATGATCTCTCTCTCCGCATGATGTGTCCAAAGTATGAAAGTCAAAGTCTTGTCATCTGAGCTTCTAAAGAAAGCTTAGGTTTGATCATCTCTAGTACAGACTGGTTTGTTCTTCGGGCAGTCCATGGTATACACAGTATTCGCCGCCAGCACCATAATTCAAAGGTATCAATTTTCTTCCTGTCTATCTTTTTCACTGTCCAGCTTTCACATCCATATGATGTTATTGAAAATACCATGGCTTGAACAAGTTGAATCTTTGTATGGAGAGAGACATCTCTGCTCTTGAGAATCTTATCTAGGTCTTTCATAGCCATTCTGCCAAGAGCAATGCGTTGTCTGATTTCTTGACTGCTTGTTGCTTCTTTATTGATAGTTGATCCAAGTAGGTTAAAGTTATTCACGATTTCAATTTCTTCTCCTTCGACGATGAACCTGTTGATTATGCCAGTTGTCATGATCTTTGTCTTCTTTACATTAAGGTGCAAGCCCATTTTGAGACTATGTTCTTTGATTGTGAGAAGCAAATGTTTCAGATCATCTTCACTTTCCGCCAGTAATGTGGTATCATCAGCATAGCGAAGGTTGTTGATGAGTCTTCCACCAATCTTCACACCTCTGTTGTCTTCATACAATCCTGCTTCTCTGATGATTTGTTCTGCATATAAATTAAACAGGAAGGGGGAATGTATGCAGCCTTGTCTTACACCTTTGCTTATTTTAAACCATTCTGTTTCTCCTTGTTCCGTTCGAACTGTTGCTTCTTGATCAATGTACAGATTGTGCAAGAGAACGATCAGGTGTTCTGGTATACCCATGCTTCTTAATGTGGCCCAGAGTTTCTCATGGTTTACACAGTCAAAGGCTTTGCTATAGTCGATAAAGCACAAATAGATATCCTTTTGGTATTCTTTAGTCTTTTCAAGGATCCATCTCACATCCGCAATGATGTCTCTTGTTCCTCGCCCTTTTCTGAACCCTGCTTGCACTTCAGGTAGTTCTTGATCCAGGTATGATTGTAGTCTCTTTTGAATAATCTTCAGTAGAATCTTGCTGGCATGTGGGATCAGAGCGATTGTGTGATAATTTCCACAGTCAGTTGGATCACCTTTGTTTAGTATTGGTATAAACACAGATCTTTTCCAGTCAGTTGGCCATGATGCTGTCTTCCATATTTCTTGGCAGAGCCTTGTAAGTACGGTAACAGCTGCATCAGATTGCTGTAATACTTCTATGGGAATGCAATCAATGCCTGGTGCTTTGTTCTTTGATAAGGCTTTCAATGCTGCTTCAACTTCTTCTTTCATCACCAATGGTTCCAGATCATAAGGTACAGGTTGAAACGGCTTTTGGTCCACTTGATCTTTATCATATAAAAACTCTGTATATTCCTTCCATCTTTTCTTGATCTTCTCAGCATCATTCAACATAGAACTTGAGCATCTTGTAACATTCCAATTCGAGGCTGGAACTTTTTCTTTAACTCTCGTAGCTTTAGGAAAGCTGATCTTGTTCTTCCTCTAATAGTTTCTGCTTCTATTTCCTTGCATGCGTCATTGTAGTACTTTTCCTTGTCCTGTCTTGCTGCACGTTGGAAATCTCTGTTGAGTTCTGTGATTGTCTTTCTTTCTCCTCTGGCTTTAGCTTCTCTGCGTTTCTGGGCAATTTTCAGAGTTTCTTCCATCATCCATTTTGGCCGTTTTTTTCTTTTTTACCTTTTGTAGAGACTTCTCGCTTTCTTCCAACACAACCTTCTTGATGTCATTCCATAACTCTTCTGGAACTCTATCATTTGTATCTAAAGCAGCAAATCGATTTTGCAGGCAGTCTTTAAATTCCAGTGGTATATTCTCAAGGTCATATTTTGCTGCATTCATGAGTGGTTTGCTCTTTTTCAGCTTTAGTTTGAGTTTGCATACTAGTAGTTGATGATCTGTACCACAGTCAGCTCCAGGTTTTGTCTTTGTTGATGTTATAGAGCTTTTCCATCGTTGACTTCCACAGATGTAGTCAATTTGATTTTTATACAATCCATTGGGTGAAGTCCATGTGTACAGTCGCCGCTTGTGTTGCTGGACTAGAAGGACTAGAAAGGGGGACTGTTACTTCTGGAGAGAAATCTGCAATTGTGAGTATATAGTTCTGGGAATTTTTCTGAAAGGAATTTTTTTCTTTTAAAGCTAATTAATCTGTGAACCCACTATTTTTTGTTAAATCAGTCAGGGCCTAGTAGCAGCAGTTTAAGATTCAATTTAAAACACAGAAGAGAACTTTCTGGTTACCTTTCATACCCAGTAGAGAGCTGTAGTTTAAATTTCATAATAGGTTAGAGCCTAGCAGCAGCAAAGAGCTATAATTTGAATAAAATCAGAAAATAGCTTTCCTCAGCAGCACAGGACAGGGTACTGTGTAGCAGCCCTCTTTTAATAAGTGTTATTGTGGATACCATGTTAAAACCCTCGGCCCAGTGTGCAGCGGCGGCCAAGAGAGCAAATAGAATGCTAGGTATCATAAGGAAAGGAATGGAAAATAAAACAAAAGATATTATAATGCCTCTATATCGTTCCATGGTGAGACCGCACCTTGAATATTGTGTGCAGTTCTGGTCACCGTATCTTAAAAAGGATATAGCATTATTAGAAAAGGTTCAGAGAAGAGCCACCAAAATGGTAAAGGGGATGGAAGGATACTCCTATGAAGAAAGGCTAAAAAGGTTAGGGCTCTTTAACCTGGAAAAGAGATGGCTGAGGGGAGGTATGATAGAAGTCTATAAATTAATGAACGGAGTGGAACAGGTAAACGTAGATCGATTGTTTACGTTATCAGAATATAGAAAGACTAGGGGACAAGCAATGAAGCTACAGGGTAAACTATTTAAGACTAATAAAAGAAAATATTTTTTCACTCAACGTGTAATCAAACTCTGGAATTTGTTACCGGAGGATGTAGTTAAGGCTGTTAGTGTAGCTGGGTTTAAAAAAGGTTTGGACAAGTTCCTGGAGGAAAAGTCCATAAACCATTATTAAGAAGGGACCCAGGATATCAATGCTTGACCCAGTACAAGCATTGTGGAACCTGTGTCCTTTGGGGAAACTGCTAGGTACGTATGACCTAGATTGGCCACTGTTGGAAACAGGATACTGGGCTTGATGGACCTTGGTCTGACCCAGTATGGCATATCTTATGTTCTTATGTTCTTATAAGGTGTTTGAGATGAATAGATCGTTGGTCTTGCAGAATTCTATCAGTCTTTCTCCAGCTTCATTTCTGTTGCCAAGTCCATATTTTCCAACTACTTTGTCGTCTTTGTTGCCAACCTTTGCGTTCCAATCACACATGACTATCAGGATATCCTGTTTGCATGTTCTGTCAATTTCAGCTTGTACTTGTTCATAGAACTCTTCAATTTCATTCTCTTCTGCAGCTGTTATTGGGGCATATACTTGAATTATAGTTGTGTTGATAGGCATTCCTCGTAGACGAATAGAGATTAAGCGTTCGCTGACTGCATTGTATTTCATTACAGTTCTTGCAAGTTTCTTCTTTATTATAAATGCAACACCATTTCTTCTTTGTCTTTCATTTCCAGCATAGTAGACCATGTGATCATCTGATGCAAAGTGCCCGATGCCAGTCCATTTCAGTTCGCTGACACCCAACAGATTAAGTTGTACACGTTCCATTTCATTCTTGACCACCTCCAACTTCCCTTGGTTCATGCTTCGTACGTTCCATGTTCCAATGTGTAAGACATCTTTACAGCTTCTGACTCTCATTTCATGCGCAGCTACATCAGCAGTCAGACGTCCCGAGGGCTTTGATCCAACCACATCATAAATGTTGGCTTTACTCTGAAAAGTCTTCAGCTCTTCCCCAGTAGCTAGTTGAGTGCCTTCCGACCTGGGGGTCTCATCTTCCAGCACTATAGCACAGTTTGTTTTGTTGTAACTATCCATTGGGTTTTCATGGCAAGATACAGAAGTAGATTGCCGGGCCTTTCTTCTGTGCAGTTTAAGTTTGGTGTTGTTGCCGTTGTCAGAGAAATGTGATCCTCCGCCGTCAACACTATCACATTCTGCTGCTGCCCAGATGGGTGGTTTGTCATGGTCTGGCATCTCAGCTGAGACCTGTCCATCTTGGGAGACCCTGCCAGTAGTTAAACTACCGATAGTTTAGCTGTCAGCATCACTGATGCACACAAGCCCTCACAGCACGACAAGCTGCAAACCAACCCAATGTTTATGGTCATCCCTCTCCCCTAGTCTCTCCTCTTATTCATCCCCTCATCCCCTTTTATGTATCAGTTCCCTGAAGGAGGTTAGATTTGCTGGATGTTTTATTGACTTTCTGCCTAACCAAGTACTCTCTTATCCAAGCCTATGGAAGGAGAGCAAGTCTGCTTTAACAGCATAGGATTCCAGCCTGACATGTCCTCTAAAACTACACATGCTTGTTTCAGTTTAAGAAAGGAGCAGGTCTGCTTGAACAGTACCACCTGCATTTGATCTGAGCAAAGAGCAGTTCTGTAGTGCTGCATGCGGTCTAAGAAATGGGCTGGTCTTCTTTAGCGCTATCTATTGACAGTAACCTGGCAAGTCTCGTTTAACAAGGCAGTCTGAGAAAAGAGCAGTGCACACTGATTCTAACCTGATAGGTTTTATTTAATATTATAGACGGGTTATAGTCTGAGAAAAGGGCAAGTCTCTGCTAGCACTTCATGCGTTGATTCCATTCTAAGAAAAGGGAAGATCTCCATTAAGGCTGCAAACTGATTCAATTTCTGAACTTGCAGGCCTCTTTTAAACATTATCTATTGACTTTAAACTCACAGGTTCGCTACTGCCTCCCCCCCCCCCTATTTATACTGAAGGCTTTTTAATATCCCTCTTTTAGATCACCTATGGGCTCATACATAACAGCTGGACAATACATGGGGTGATCATTTTCAAAGCCATGTCCATGACAGTGGGTCCTTTGAAAATTGCCTATCAAGTATGTGGGCAAAAATACATGTTTTGTTTCACAGTACATGCATTTTTACCTGCATTGTAGTGGAGACATTCTGGGTTAGAGTAAGGTTGGGGAAGAAAACATACAAGACTACATGTAGTATTTTGGTTGTAAAATGTACCCGAAGAAAGCAGATACTAAAAGAAACATGACGGCAGACAAAGACCATACGACCTATCCATTCTGCCTTTCCATACCAACTACTAAGTTTACAGTCTCTTTTTATCCTTTATAGATCTTCTGTGTTTGTCCCATGCCTTTTTGAATTCAGATACAGTCCTTGTCTCTACTGCTTCCACTGGGAGATTATTCCATGCATCTACCACTCTTTCTGTAAAGAAATATTTCAGCAAATTACTCCTGAGACTATCCCCTTTCACCTTGATCCTGTGCCCCCGTGTTGCAGAGCTTTCTTTCAATTGAAAGAGGCTCTTCTGCGCATTTGTGCTACGGAGGTATTTAAACATCTCTATCATATCCCCCCTCTCCTATCTTTCTTCCATAGTATACATATTGAGATATTTTAAGTTTTGTTCCTTCTTGACCAAGACCACTGACCATTTTGGTAGTTGCCCTCTGTACCGACTCCATTCTGTTTATATCCTTTTGAAGGTGTGGTCTCCAGAATTTCGCACAATATCCACATGAAGTCTCCCCAAAGACTTATACAGAGACACTATCATCTCCTCATTCCTGCTGGCCATTCCTCTTCCTATGCACCCAAGCATAATTGCTGGAATCGACAACACCCAACAAGGGTTTGCCCTCATCCTTATGGATATAGCCGCTGCATTCGACTCAGTAAGCCACAAGCTCCTCCTGGTGCGACTCAAGGAGAAGGGTATTCGTGACACAGCCCTAAGCTGGTGCAGATCATACTTGTCTGACAGATGGCAGCACGTACGATCTGGTGCTACAACATCAGAACCATTCCATCAGAGGCAGGATGTACCGCAGGGATCCTCCCTCTCCGCCCTGATGTTCGACATATACATGCAGCCCATCTGCACCCTTATTCAATCATTCAGTGTTGACTGCTTGATATATGCCGATGACTAGGGACCAATCTAATTCATGATTTCACGGCCGTGGCATTTTCCGTGAATTTGGCCGTCTTCCGTGAAAAATGTGAAGTTCCCACGAAGGGGTGAGAGCCGGTTCAGGAGTTGCTGACCTGTGTGTGGCAGCCCTTCTGATGTCATCTCTGGGCCCCAATAAAAGAACTGTGCATGGTGCTTCAATTTGGGAGCGTTTACTTACAGCCTGATTCCCGCGGAGGGGTGAGAGAGCCGGTTCGGGAGCAGCCCTTCTGACGTCATCTATTGGCCCCATTAAAAAGAACTGCGCATGCATGGTGCTTCAGTTTGGTAGCGTTTACTTACAGCCTGATTCCCGTGGAGGGGTGAGAGAGCAGGTTCGGGAGCAGCCCTTCTGACGTCATCTATTGGCCCCGATAAAAAGAACTGCGCAGGGTGCTTCAATTGGGAGCGTTTACTTACAGCCTGATTCAGGTAGTCCACAGTATACACTGTATTCTTTGCCACCACCATAATTTGAAGGCAGGGTGCTTCAATTTGGGAGCGTTTAGTCTGAATTAAAAAATTGAATTATGTCAAAGTGCATCAATGATGTCGATAATGAAGAAAGCTGAACATGTCTCTTGTGCAGAACGAGCTAAGCAGCATCCAGAAGGAACTTTACATGCTGATTCTGGAAAATTATTTTGTTCGTACTGTAACGTTACTGTTGATCACACCAGGAAAGGAAGTATTGACAGGCACTTGGAATCGTCAGTTCATGCTTCCAAAAGAAAAGCAGCAGAAGAAGCACTGGAAAGAAAGGCAAAAAAAGCAGGCGACAGTTACGGGAATGTTTTCACATAGCACGGAAGTGAGGGACACGCGTAATATGGCTGTATTTGAATTGGTTGAAGCATTTACTGAAGCTAACATTCCTTTGGAAAAACTAGATCATCCCACCTTGCGCTCCTACCTACAAAACCACCTCCTGAACCTCGGGCTGTTGCCTGCTTCACAACACCTACGAACAGACTTCCAACAGAAAGTTTTTTCCAACCACAAACAACAATTGAAGGAACTTTTGTCAGCTGCACCATCCGTTGCGATTGTTACTGACGAAGCCAGTGATTCTCAGGACAGGTTTTGTTTGCATATTTTGTTTGTTACTGAAGTTAAAGTATCTGCAGCTCGTCCGACTGCTTATTTAGCTGACGTCATTTATCTTGAAAAGGTAAATGCAGTTACTGTTAGCCAAGCTGTACTTGCCTGTGTGGCTAACATGGGAATTTCTTACAGTAACATTAGTGCTTTCGTAACTGATAATGTGTCATACATGTCTAAAGCGTTTGAGAAAATAGCAGCAGTACTACCGAACGCTGTTCACTGTACATGCAACGTGCACATTGTTAGCCTGGTTGGCGAGACCTGGCAAAAAAGCTTCAAACACGTTGATCGTCTGGTGGCATTGTTCAAGTCCATTTTTAGTTACTGCTCTGCTAGGAAGCACAGATACAAGGAGTTCTTGGCTGTGAAAACTGAAACAGAAGTGCCGCTGCCTACTATCCCAGTAGTTACCAGGTGGAACAGCTAGTTTAAAACTGTTATGCACCATGCCAAATTCATCCAGTTCTACAAAGATTTCATTGCTGAAGAATTGCAACTGAGAGATGCAAAAAATGCACTGACTGAATTGTGCAAGCTTCTTGATGATCCTGCTGTCGTCGCAGAAGATGTGAACTTCATCGCTGCTAATGCAGTAAAGCTTGTAGACTTGCTCACATGGTTTGAGTCCACCGATGTTCGCATACATCTGGCGTACAACAAAGTGATAGATGTTCTGGCTTGGGCAGAATACGAAGCAAGTATTGCCATTGTCGCCAAGTACAAAAAGGCCTTTGAAGATACCGCTGACAAGCTTAGTCAATACTACAAACCTACAGGTCGTCAACGATTCTCCCAGCCAGGGCTGAACTTCTTGAAGTCGGTCAGAGTGTTTGACTTTACGCAGGTCTTGCTTTTGCAATGTGATGAGTTGATACAGAACATACCTGGAATGGATGACCATCATCTCTTGGCTGAATTTGCAGCTTACAAAGCAGTGGCTGTAGATGTTCCCGCAGAAACGTCTGTCACATCATTGTGGTTTGCAAGCACTGGCAGATTCCCGCTATTGAGCTGGTTGGTGCTACGATACTTATCTGTGCCCACAAACAGTGTTGATGCTGAAAGGAGTGTGAGCCAATACACGACTGTCGGTGCACTGCAGCGCCAGAGACTGTTGACGAGCAATTTGACAAATCAAGTGATTATTGCAAAGGACTCAAAACTGTGAATGCCTGAGTATTTGTTCTTTAATTGTGTCTTCTTCAATAAAGTTCTTTTTGGATGTTCCTTGTGTTGGCTGTGGTTTTTGTCCTCCATTCTGACAGTTGACAGCAATTAGTTGAAATAGACACTGTAACTGTTAGTTAAGGTTCGCATAAAAGGTGAAATAAAGGCCCGTGAATTTTCCGTGAAGTATGTTAAATTTTCAAAGACCTCCCGTGAAATAGCGCATTTTTCCCCGTGAATTTGGTTGGTCCCTACCGATGACGTACTGCTCTACATGCCATTCTCAACCGACCAGCCGGACCTCTCCCCACTAACAACTGTTTTGACGCGGTATCCAAACTGGCTCCAGAATCAAAACCTTTGAATACTGCACAAGAAGACAGACGTCCTCTTCATTACGAGGAACCAAAGCTTCACCCCTCCTGCCTACTTAAAGGTCAAGGAAGCGGAGCTGCTAACCAAATCCACAATCCGTTACCTAGGAGTCACATTAGATCAATGCCTGGACATGAAGGCCCACATAGGCAACACAGTAAGAGCAGTTTACCACAAGATTCGGACACTCAGGCACTTACGCTCCCTGCTGGAGCCGGACGACTTCCGGACAATCTATTAAGCGCTGGTGATCCCACATTTTGATTACGCAAATGCAATTCTACAAGGGCTCCCGCAACCCACCCTGAATCCACTCCAGCTCGCAATGAATGCCGCGGCCAGAGTTCTATACGGTGCTTCCAGGAATGACCATGTGACACCCATCCTGAAACATCTCCACTGGCTCCCCATCCATGGCAGACTCTTTTTTTAAAACCCTACTACTGACTTTCAAGGCCATCAACAGGCTCTCCTCCACCTCCCTCACAGAGCTTATCCATCCTACGCCCTCTAACAGATCCAGAAGATCCGCAGCAGTCAACACACTGGTAATCCCGAAGGCAGTAACACAATGCACCCAGGCAACGATAAACAGGGCATTTAGGTTCTATGCACCCAGATGCTGGAACGCCCTACCACCCAGCATACGGGCAATCTCTGACCTGGCCCAATTTAGGAAGGGATTGAAGCACAACCTCTTCCTCAAACACTATTCGGTTGACAGCGCACAAACAGCCACCCCCCTCCACCAGGTCTGCCACACTAACACACCCAGCACGCGATGAGGCATCCACACTCAGTGGTGCCATCCTCGACTATGCATACTTTGTAAATAGCAGCATGTATATACCCCCACTTTGGTAAAAGCGGCACCATCCTCATCTATGCGTTCTTTGTAAATAGCAGCATGTATATTCCCCCACTTTTTGTAAAAGTCACTCTTCCCACCGATAGTCCTGCTCGGACCTGACTGGATTCCTATCTGTAAATAGTTACCCCAGCGATGTCCAAGTTATATCACCTGTTTCATTGTAAATACAGAGCAGCTCAGTCTGCACTGTATAACCTACTGTTGTATGTAAACCGCACTGATATTAAATAGCGCGGTATAGAAGAGACGTTAAATAAATAAATAATATTTTTATACAGTAGTAAGATATATAAGGGTAAAAATGGGATAAGGAGATGTGAAGACTAGTTTTAGGTTATGGAGAGGGGATGTAAGACATACAAGTAGGGACGTGGAAAATTGCCACTGTATTTTAGAAAGGCTCTGCCAAACGCAGAGCTTCTTGTAAAATACATATAAGAATGTGCAAGAGTGCATGTCGGTGTCTCAACACGTCCTGTGGGTGCAGCAATTTTTTAAAAGCTCCATATGGGGGGAAAAGAGCATCCCGCTCTCCCACAAAAGTGCATGGGAACAGTTTTTTAAAAAAATCACTGCTCCTGATATCCATGCGCCCCATCCTCTCTTGCCAGCATTACAAGCCCACCTCCCCCATCCCTTGATAAACCGTCCCTAAAATCCAGACCTCATAAGATACCCCCTCCCTCAGCTTTTTTAAAATCACTGCTCCTGATATCCATGCACCCCATCCTCTCTTGCCAGCATTACAAGCCCACCCCCCACCCCTTGATAAATCGTCCCTAAAATCCAGACCTCATAAGATACCCCCTCCCTCAGCTTTTACCTGGGTCCCTGGTAGGCTAGTGGGTGCAGGAGTGATCCCGAGTTGTGCCTCTTCATTTTGGAGTCCTGAGTTTAAGATGGCACCTGTTACCCCCTAGGGGTAATCTCACAGTGCTACTGCTAGGGGTCAGGCTATCAATTAAGGGCAAATTATTTGGCAACCTGATTGCAGTGATAGTACTGGGAGAATATCTCTAGAGGTCATGGGTGCTATTTTGAGCCTTGGATTATGCAGTGAGCAGGAGCTACGGGGGGGATTACTCCTGCTCCCTCTGGTCTACCAAGGACCTCAATAAGAGGCGGGGGAGTATGTAATGGTGGGGGAGGGAGGTGGATATAGATGTCAAAGGAGAATTCAGATAGGGGAATTGATATGAGGTGAGGTCTGAGATGTCAGGGGCTTATGGTGGTTGTGCTGGTGATCAAGTTGAGGTCTGGATGTCGGGGTTTTCTGGGGGAGTGCCAGGGGAGTGAAGGGGGGACTGGTCTAGATCTTTACACCTTACCCTTCAAGCAGGCACTTACTACTGCCTCAGGGAAGGTGTAAATACCGATGTCTAGAATTTTTTATATCAACATGTATTCCTCTTGTAAAATGGGAAATGCATGTTGCTAGTTTAGACCTGCCCAAGCCACTTCCTATAACAACATCTTGCAACCTCTACATGGTATATGGATATACACTTGTAAATAGCTTTCTAAAATTGCTGTGTGCATATGTAGGCTATCTACATGTTTAAAAGCCACTGTTACTTGCTAAAATTACTTCTGCTGGAATTCTGCACACAATAATTCAAAATGTTTCACTTTTTGAGATTTTTTTCTTTTTTGTATTTTAAATTAAGTATCATTCAAAAATAATATACTTTATTTTGGCAAACAAAGCATGCAGAATTTTGCGTAATTCATACCTTTTGATTAGAAGTTTGAATTTTGTTTGCAGAATTCCACCAGGAGTTAAAATAACCCCTATCTATTAGGTAGCCAAGAACTATTGAAACCCCTCCCAAATACCCTCTTCACTGTACAAATTGCCATTGTTTGGACATTCACAGTGTGCATTGTTTTAACTGTTTTTATTGTGCACCATCTCGGAATGGCTATGATTTAGTAAAGTGATATATATTTTATAAATAAGCCAAAAGAAAATGGGGGAGGTGGGAACCTGGTTAAGAGCCAGAAGCAATTCACAAAATTCTGTTTGACCAGGGAGCAGCTGAGTGGATATCCCTAATGAGCAGTCTATACCAAAGCTTTGGTTTATCTACTGGTTATTCACCAGCATATCATCTGTAGCCAAAGGGCAGAGCAGGTCTTCATTGAAACCAGGTACTGATGATTTACTTGAATGTAAAATTTTGTGTATCCATATCAGACTAGAAGGTTGAACTTGCTTTAAGTCTCGTTGCTCTATTAAAATGAGAGTTGACAGGCTCTTAGAATCCCCTTCACTGTGGGTACAGGCTAATTTTTGCCTCCAAAGATGAGTTGATCTGTTTGTTTTTGTTTTGCAGAAGTCCATAGAGTCTGAAACAGTGAAGACCTCAGAAGTGCTAAGAAAGAAACTTGAGGACTTAAGCGGTACAGTCAAAGAGGTGTCCTTCCTTGTATTCATTCTCAAGAGTTGTAAAGCATCTTATCCAGCTTATCCAAAGACATGCAATAGAGTGCTGTGTCTGAAATATACTGTCAAAAGAGTGTTGTCTTATTTAAAAAAAAAAAAAGCCACAAAAAGATAGCTATATTTCTTTGGTAGGATGAAAGACAAAGAATTAATTTCTCCAGGACCAAGCAGGAAGTCAGTCCTCACATATGGGTGTCATCGGCGCCGATGAAGCCCCAGCGGAGCATTTCCCCAGTTTCTATGAAAGCCTTTGGGAATGCAGGCACGCATGCGCGGTTCCCTTCCCGCCTAAAGGTGCCATCTTACCTCAGTCTCTTTTTTTCCGTAAAGCCCACCGGACGTGTGTCCAGTTTTCCCGGTTAAAATTAGATTTTTCAGCGATTTTTTTCTGCTCTTTTTTCTACCGGTTCGACGCCGGTTCCCCTCCCGCCGGGTTCGGTACACCGGTATCGAGCCCGATTCTTCTTTTTCGGTTTTTGACCTTCGTGGCTGGTGTTCGCGCCCTTTTTTCTCTTTTTCCCTGGAAGGCCGGTCTTTTGACCTCGCGGGGACTCTTTTTTCCCCAATGGCTTCCAGCGGTTTTAAGAAGTGTGATCGGTGTAAGAAACGAATGTCTCTCACCGACACACACGTCTGCTGCCTTCGGTGCCTCGGCCCCGACCACGATCCTAAGTCGTGCGGGGCATGTGGGAAAATGTCTTCCAAGGCACTACGAAGTCGCCAGCAGCAAAAGGAAAGGCTTTTCTCGGACTCAGCCTCCGGCCGGGCCCGGACCTCGTCTGAGGCCTCGACATCTCGGGATTCCGATCCCGAGCGCCATCGAAGCTCCTCGGACAGGGGGTCCCCTGACCGGGAATGCAAGAGGAAGAAACGGCTCGCGAGGGCGTCGTCGGAAGAGGTCCCTGGCTCCTCGAGGGCCAGATCTAAGACCCCCGACCGTCGCCCCGGGCCCGTGGAACTGGAGAAGCCTGCCAAAGTTCCTCGTGTGGAGCCGGAGTCTGCTGGACACGTAAGCCCCGTAGTCCTCGTGGACTCTCCTCCCAGGGAGCCGACGTTGGGCCCGGCGCCGCTGGGGCCCGAGTCGGTGGCTGCTGCGTCTCCCGAGCTGAGTCTCAGGATGACAGCCTTGGAGAGCAGAATGTCTGCCTTCATGGAGCAGCAGCGGGCACTGATGGCCAACCTGTCTGGGGCATCTGCCCTGACCACCGGGACGTCGACGTCGAAGTTGACCCCGGAGACCGAGCCGATACTCGAGTCCATCGTGGCTCGGAGTCGACCTCGGTCGCGGTCTCCCTCGACCTCCCATTCGGGGCTGAGGGCGTCGACGCCGGTGCTTCCGGCATCGGGGCGGGTGCTCCAGGGCCCCGTGGGGTTGGACCCCGACTCTTCCTCGGATGAGTCGGCTTGGGAGACGGAGGACGAGGAGTCTCCTGATACCTTTAAGACTCGGTGCGTCCCTTCGGACTCACCGCAGTCTGAGCCCCGGAGTAGGTCCCCCCCGGAGGACACCCGGTTCTCGGAGTTCGTCTGGGATATGGCCACTGCCTTGGCTATTCCGGCGGACCCCGAGGAAGAGCCTCGAGCTGAAGAGCTCGAGGCGCTGCAGTATGACTCTCCTCCGAAGGAGGCCTTTACTGTCCCGGTTCCTCCGATGCTGGAACGGCTCCTCTTCCGTATGTGGGAGGCACCGGCCTCGGCGCCGGTTCTTAGCAAGTGAGTCGATTCGATCTATCGGCTCCGGAAGAGCCCTGGCTTTCAAAAGGCACAGCTACCACACCATTCCATGGTTGTGGAATTGGCCATGCATCGTCTGAAGAGCCAGAAGATTCACTCCGCGGTGCCTCCTGGCAGAGAGGCCCGAAACCTCGATGGCGTCGGTAGAAAGTGCTTTCAGGGCTCGATGTTTGCTTGCCGTGTCCAGTCTTACCAGCTGTACATGGGCATGTACTTGCGGGATCTGGCCAAGGAGTTGGCCGGGTTCTCTGCTGGTCTCTCCGGGGAACCCTTGCAGAGATTTAAGTCCTTGTCCTCGGGGATTCGGGACTGCTCGAAGTTCATGTCCCGTGCCGCCTACGATGGCTTCGAGGCTTCGGCCTGAGTTGCGGCAGCCGGCATCGTGGCTCGACGCCAGGCATGGCTGCAGTCATCGGACCTCGCGCCATGGGTTCAGGACAAGTTGGTCGATGTCCCTTGCCGAGGTGAAAACCTTTTTGGCAAGCCCATGACCGAGAAGGCCGCTCAGCTCGAGACCGAGCACCTCACTCGGACCAGGCTGTCGAGGAAGACCTCTGCCCCTTCTCATAAAAAGAAGGACTCGGGTAAAAAGCCCTTTTACCCGAGGAAGGGCACTGCCTACAACCAGTACCCACAATATCAGGCTGCCCAAGCTGCCCCCCAGGGTCAGCAAGCCAAGGGCCAGGTAATGGGCCCCGTAGGCAGAGGACCCCCAAGCCTCAGGCCCCTGCTACCACTCAGCAGGGTGGGGGCTTTTGACTCCTTGAGCATAGCCTCTCCTCCACTGCTCTCCCAACCCTGCACAGGAGGTCGTCTCGCCCTCTTTGCCCACCAGTGGCCCCTTATCACCGGGGACAATTGGGTGCTGGAGATAATCCACAAGGGATATGCCCTCCATTTCCACCAACTGCCACCCCCATACTTTCCAGGGGAGCCTCCAAGGCCTCCTCTGCACACAGACCTTCTCCGTCAGGAGCTTCAGGGTCTGTTGGTGGACAGAGCGGTGGAGCCTGTGCCTCCCCACTTGCAAGGTCACGGATTCTACTCCAGGTATTTCCTGGTGCCCAAAAGGACTGGTGGCCTTCGTCCCATTCTGGACCTCAGGAACCTCAACAAGTTCCTAGTGAAAGAAAAGTTCAAGATGCTTACTCTTGGAACCCTTCTGCCCTACCTCCAGCAGGGAGATTGGCTATACTCCTTAGATCTAAAGGATGCGTACACTCGCATCCTCATTCATCCAGACCACAGAAAGTACCTAAGTTTCATCGTGAGAGGAAACCATTATCAGTACAGAGTGCTGCCTTTCGGCCTCACCTCTGCCCCCAGAGTCTTTACAAAGTGCTTAGCAGTGGTGGCGGCTTACCTGAGAAATCAGGGCATCTTTGTCTTCCCCTATCTGGACGACTGGCTCATCAGGGGTCAGACGGGTCAAGAGGCCAATCAAGCCACCCTCAGGACCATTGCTCTTCTACAACGCCTGGGGTTTGTCATAAACTTCGCAAAGTCCACTTTGCTCCCTTCCCAGAACTTGGAGTTCATAGGGGCAAGGTTGGACTCTCTCCTGGCAAAGGCATTCTTGCCAGAAAACAGAGCCCAAAGGTTGATGGCCTTGGCAAGTCAGTTTCTCAGCAGGTCCCTGGTCTCCGCCAGACTCTGCCTGAGGCTTCTAGGCCACATGGCTTCGACAGTACATGTGACCCCCAATGCCAGGCTCCATATGAGGCCTGCACAGTGGTGTCTAGGGGCTCAGTGCTCACAGGCCACAGGCAACCTCAGCGACAGAATAAGAGTGTCCAGACCATTTCTGCACTCCCTCAACTGGTGGCTACACCCACCCAATCTGCTGAAAGGGGTGCCCTTTCAGATTCCAGGTTACACAGTGATGCTAACAACAGATGCCTCCCTGCAAGGCTGGGGAGCGCATTGTCTGGGCAAGTGCACCCAGGGCCTCTGGTCTCCCTTGGAAGCTGCACAGCAGATCAATCTCCTCGAGCTTAGAGCTATTCGCTTAGCACTCAAAGCTTTCGCTCCTACCCTGACTCACCAGTCTGTCCTGATCCAGACAGACAACCAAGTTGCCATGTTTTATGTGAACAAACAGGGCGGAACTGGGTCCAGGATCCTTTGTCGGGAGGCTCAGGACCTTTGTTCTTTTGCCCTCAAGCACAACATGCTCCTCAGGGCTGTGTACCTTTCAGGCCAGGACAACTACCTGGCAGACAGATTAAACAGGATACTGCAGCCCCACGAGTGGCAGCTGCATCCTTCAGTAGTTCAGAAGATCTTCCTGAAATGGGGTCTCCCTTTGATAGATCTCTTTGCCAGCCCCATGAACAAGCAGCTGCCAAAGTTCTGCTCCAGGCAACCACATCCTCTGCGGATAGCAGTGGGTGCTTTTCTGATATCTTGGTCTCAGGGCCTCCTCTATGCGTTTCCTCCCACGCCCTTGGTGGCCAGAACCCTGTTCAAGATTCTTCAGGACAAAGCCTTGGTCCTGCTGGTAGCTCCCAGGTGGCCGAGACAGCCTTGGTTTCTTCTTCTGCTTCAACTGGCGGTGGATCCTCCACTGCCTCTGGGGTTGCAACCTGACCTTCTCACACAGGACCAGGGTTCCCTTCTGCACCCCAATCTCAAGTCTCCCAATTTGATGGCCTGGAGGCTGCAAGGGTAGTTTTGGCTCCCTGGGGCCTACCTCAGGATGTTGAGGAGGTTGTCCTAGCCTCTAGGAAACAGTCCACTAGGAAAACCTATGCTCTCAAGTGGAAGAGGTTTTCTGTGTGGTGTCACCTACGTACAGAGGATCCTTTCTCCTGTACTGTGCCGGTAGTGCTTCAGTACTTACTGCACTTATCCAATCAGGGACTTAAGTCCAATTCTGTTCGGGTCCACATCTCAGCTCTAGCAGCTCACCACTCATTGGTAGAGGGGCAGTCTCTATCTGGTCACCCCTTGGTGTCCCGCTTTCTCAGGGGCTTGCTTTTGCTCAAGCCTCCCATCCGTCCTCCTGCCCCTGAGTGGGAGCTGAATGTGGTCTTGCAGCAACTGACTCGCCCACCTTTTGAGCCGATGGCTACTTGTCCACTACGCTTCCTCTCCTGGAAGACACTCTTCCTAATAGCCCTTACCTCGGCTAGGCGAGTAAGTGAGCTTCAGGCCCTGGTCTGTGACAGGCCTTACACCAGAATTTATTGGAACAGGGTAGTCCTCAGGACTCATCCAAAGTTCCTCCCTAAGGTTGTCTCCTCTTTCCACCTCAATCAGGAGGTGGTTCTTCCAACATTCTTCCCTAGGCCTCATGCTGAAGCAGTCCTGCATACCCTGGACTGTAGGAGGGCCTTATCCTTCTACCTTGACCGTACGCAGGGGCATAGAAGGGCTACTCAGCTCTTCGTATACTTTGACCCCAATAAGTTGGGGTTGGCTGTGTCCAAGCGTACCTTGTCCATCTGGGTGGCTGACTGTATCACCTGGGCTTACAAGGCGGCTGACCTTCCTTTGCAGGGTAGGGTCATGGCCCATCGTGTCAGGGCAATGGCTGCCTCTGTGGCTCATCTCCGCTCTGTGCCCTTGGTAAACATCTGCAGGGCTGCAACTTGGTCTTCAAGCCAGACCTTTGCGGCCCATTACTGCCTGGAGAGGGAGTCCCGTAGGGGCAGTGCTTTTGGCCAAGCAGTACTCCGGAATCTCTTTGAGGTTTAGGCAACTCCTGCCCTCCTGCCCTCTGTTGGGTTACTGGTGGAGGTTGTGTCCTTGAAAAGCCTTTCTTTGCTGCTGAGACTAGAGGGAGTTCTGTTGTTCAGCCTGGGTTCCTCGGTAGCCCAGAGCTGGGGAGTCACCTCTGTTTAACCTTGTATTGTATTGTTTGTTTTGTTACCGCTTTGATTGAATGAAAAAGCGGGATATAAATCTGTTTAAATAAATAAATAAAATAAATAAATGAGGACTGACTTCCTGCTTGGTCCTGGAGAAAGAGTAGTTATTCACCTGTAACAGGTGTTCTCCAGGAACAGCAGGAATCAGTCCTCACAACCCTCCCTCCTCCCCTTGGAGTTGCATTTGTACATAGTTTATTTTTCATTTTTGTGTGCTGTTCTTAGCTATGTCATTTGACTGAGGTAAGATGGCACCTTTAGGCGGGAAGGGAACCGCGCATGCGTGCCTGCATTCCCAAAGGCTTTCATAGAAAGCTGGGGAAATGCTCCGCTGGGGCTTCATCGGCGCCGATGACACCCATATGTCAGGACTGATTCCTGCTGCTCCTGGAGAACACCTGTTACAGGTGAGTAACTACTCTTTCTTGTATTCCCAAAGTAAAAGGATGTTCAAATTTAGTGGTTGTTAATATTATACAGTTTAGTTATCAGTCCTGTTTGATTGAATTAGGAACTAGAACAGAGAGAGCCTCAAGTAGTTAGTAGTACAGCCAGAAACAAGGCAATATTTAAGCAACTTACCCTGCAGTGCCCATTCCTACTTCTCAGTGCAGTGTCTCCCTGGTCTAGATCAATATTAAAATAAAAAATCAAGAGGAAGTGGCGTCATGGAACGGGATTGCCACAGCTTGAGAGACCAATCCTGTGCAATTGCTAAAAAAGGAGTGGCGGGGGCCTCATCTTTTGTTGCCCCAGGGCTGAGTGAACATCTGTGGATGGAGGAGAGCATGTCTGTGAAAAAGCGGCTAGCAGAGTTCCGCCCCCCCCCCTATGTAGCTGCCGATTCGGCCTGGAGCATGGAGAATGACATCAAGAGGGCCGCCAGGAGTGTGAGGGATGCTGACTCAGCACTGGATGCAAAGTGGGGCTCTAGTGCAGCAGAAACATTAAAAGCTTGGTTGAGCAAACTCTGGGAAGATTTAAAAGTGGAAATCTGTGGTGTTAAGAATGAGCTGACCTTATCAGCGGTAAGACAAAATGTGGCAGATTTGGGGGCATGTATAAAGGATATGGAGGGATGTATAGAGCATCACGAAGAGGCCCTCACTTATCTCCAAATGGGCTGGGGAGGGAGGGGGGGGGGGCTTAAAATAAGCACTGGAGCTGCTCCAGGAAAAAAATAGAAGATCTAGAAGACAGATCTCAGAAGTGCAATTTGAGGGTGAAGGGCATTCTGGAAGAGATCCAATATAAAGACTTAAAGTGTTTTGCTACGCCTTTTCTGATCCCTACTGGTGACCACAGGACCTTAGAGAGATTATGAAAATGCTTTTCTTCAAATAGAGAGGGCTCATTGAGGCCTGGGCCCTGTGCGGGAGAATTGCTCCAGAAACATAGTGGCATATATGTGGTTCTACCCGATGAAGGAGAGACTGCTCACTATCTCCAAGCAGCAAGGACCTTCAAGTGGGAAGGCTGCATCATGAAACTGTATAATGATCTTTCACTGGGAACATTAGAACGCCAGCAAGAACTGAGGAAGGTGACAGCTCTGATTCGGAGGGAGGGACTACGATACCAATGGTTATTTCCTTTTGGCCTCCTGATTACTGTGAAATGGATCTCCTGACATGTTAAGACAGTCGGGGAGGCATGGCAGGCCCTAAGTGATCTGGGCCTAGAGTCGATGCCAGAGACCTCTGGCACGCAGGAGAGTAATATGTAGAAAGCAGTATCCAAGACCTCTGGTTTGAAATGGTAGAGGATCGCGTCCAAAGGCAAAATGCTGAAATGCCTTTTCAAAAGGAAGAACTTGGAGAATCCTCCAGACACTAGAATATCTTGAGTAGGACAATGGTGAACTTATATGGATCTCTGCAAAATCATTTTTACATGGGACATTATGCCCATAGGAGGTTGGCCTGTTGCCAGATTATATGTTCATTGGTTTATTGCTATGAAGATGTTTCTCAATTGTGGGATGCAAGGGGGAATGGTATGGTTAAAGAGTGGATGTGGAGAGTGCAGGGGTTAAGGTAGATGGTAATGGGGGGGAAGGGAAGAGGGATGCAAGTGGAGGGGAGAGGAGCTTACAGGGAGGATGGTGAAAGGCAGGAGGGAGCTTAGGGATGTGCAGAATTCTGAGCTGAGGGTTCACTTCAGTACTCTTACTCTGGAGAGAGTGGACATGGAGGGTGGGGGCAGGGAAAGCATGTCCTTTACCAATTACATACAAAGATGGTGCAGATGGGTTCCATCAATGCTAAGGGGCTTAATACCCCACTGAAGAGGCAGCAGTTCTTTTGGGAGATGGAGCGACTCCGCTGGGACATTGTGTGTGTCTAGGAGACCCATCTCCGAAAGAAAGATGTGGGGCTGTTGCAGCAAAGTCTGTTCCCACAATAGTATTTTGGAAACTCAAGGGGAGAAGGGGGGGGGGGGAAGAGTGGGGTAGTAATCCTGATCAGGATATCTGATGTGGATGGGGATGGTAGAGTATTAGTTTTACAGGGAGAACTACAGGTGGAATCTGTTAATGGTGGTGAATGTCTATGCACCCAACGTGGGATAGGCCCTCTTTTGGTGGGAGGTTTGAGCTTTATTGGAGAAATCTGTGCAGGGAAAGCTCATTTTGGTGGGGGACTTCAATCTAGCATTACACCCTCGATGGGATAGGCAGACCAAGGAGGAAGATGGGGGCAGGAAGAGTAGGAGGTTGGTGAGGGGGATAATGATCTATGGAGGGTGCATTAATAGTGGATGACGGGATTACACCCTTTTCTCACATCCCCATAACAACTACAGTACAGTCAAACCAATTATGTGTTGCTAGACTTGGGTCTGCGAGCTCCGGGTTCATGAAGTAGAGCTAGGAAATATTACTTGGTCAGACCATGCTCCAGTATGGGTTGACCTAGAGGATCATAGAGGGGCGGGTGGGGTGTGATTCTGGAGGCTGAATGAGAGCCTTTAAAAAAAAAAAAAAAAAAAAAGAGGAAGTGGTGAAGGATATATGGGCTAGTATTCAGGAGTACTGATAACTGAATCATATTAGGGAAGTGGGGGGATGTAGTCCTCTGGGAGGGGATGAAAGCCATTGTATGAGGGCAATTGGTAATGTGGGCATCTAGGCTCAAACAGGGAAGGATGGAGCAGGAAGAGAAGTTGCAGGTCATTAAGGAAACTGCAGAGCTATATAGGCAGAAGGGAAACTCCTAAGGGTTAAAACAATTGACATAACTTTAGATGGGGTTACTTAAGTTATAGTTAGAGGCCATTGCATTTCAGCTGGAGAGGGTTCATCAGAGTGGGGGGACAGAGCAGGGAGGTTGCTGGCACATAAGCTGCGGAAGTGGGAAGCATTGGCCATCATTACCCAGATTAAAGGGGACACTGGGGAAATCCTGCGAACAGAGAAGCTTATAGGGATCAGGTTTCAACAATTTTATTGAGCGCTATATGCCCAGCAGCAGGGGGCTACCTGGACCTCCCTACTATTTCATCCAGCAGGTAAGGGTCAGTGTCCCCATATCTTGGTATATAATTCCAATGAGAGTTATGTCCATTATAACTTCTACGTGTGAAAGACTTGGGAGCAGCTTTACCTTGGTTAAATAGCCTACCTTCTGGGTTTGAGGCAGGAGAAAAGCTATGCACTGCTTCTTCCAGAAAGGGTTTAAATCTCAGAGGCTTTTCTCTAGGCTTAGGCTGTTTGTCACCCTCTTCCCACATACATATGTCTGGCACCGTGTATTCTTTTTCTTGAAGCTTGCAATGGATTTCCAGCTGTCCTGACTGGTACTTTCTCCTTATAAATGCCTTCAGTATAAGGTATATGTTTGGAGGCTTGGTTAAAAGCTTTCCGTGCCTTTCTCCTCCAATTAACACTATCAGCTGTTATCTGCCTTTCTCTTTCACAATCAGAATCAAAGTCAGTCACATCAGTTTTCCTACCAGCCCAAAGCAGACGTTGCTTCCCAGATTCAGACCTCAGCTTGAACTCAGTATCCAGCTGGTTCTGATCCAGCACGTCTCTCCTGCTTCCAGTTGCTGGTTTCACTGAATCCTCAAAACTGTTTTCTCTGGAGTTACCAAAGCTACCAAAGCCAGTGTTAGAACTCCTTCTCCAGCTACAGCGGTTGCTGCTCCTACAACTGCTACCACCCCCCACTCCATTCTCTAATGAACGTCCCTTATACGTTTGCTGAGGCTCTACTCCAGCCCTTCCCCCTCCCAGGTGAAAGCTATCAGAGCTAAGAGCTGGGGAATGCCTATCAGCTGTGCAGGGTTCTCTCCCTCGTGGCTGGGGATATTTGTGTTGCTCTTGGCAACTGGGTGTCCTGATATCTTCCTTCCTGCTAGAAACAGCCCTATTACTCATAGGTTCCTCTGCTTTCCTATCACAGGATATCTTTTCCCCATCACACCGCCCACCTCCCCTAGGAGTTGTATCTCTTTCTCTCTATTCCTTCCTCTCCTCTCCTTCTGGCTCAGCTATGAAACTCAACTGGGGAGAGGCAGTAGGAAGGGCGGGAAGCCACCGCGCAGGCGCGGGGGATGCTCCCAAAGGCTTTCTGATTGGATGCTGGGGAGCATTCCCGTGCGGGCTCCGTCGGCGACGTCTCCCATATGTGAAGACTAATTTCTGCTGTTCCGGAGATCACCTGTTACAGGTAAGTAACTGTGCTTTACGCCCATATCCTGATTACCCCAAACACAGGCTGTACCTGCGTTTCAGGGTGCATGGAGAGCACTTCCAGTATAGGGTGCTCCCCTTCAGCCTTGCATCCGCTCCACAGGTCTTCACGAAGTGCCTCGTCAAGCTGCCGTTCACCTTTGGCGCTGGGGCGTGTCGGTGTTTCCCTAGCTCGACGACTGGCTTGAGGAGGCCCGTAAAGCGATGTCACGCACTGTCCTCCTCTTGGAGAGTTTGGGGTTCTTGGTCAACTAACCAAAATCTCACCTCGAGCCGGCACAAGCTCTTGAGTTCATCGGAGCGCGCCTCAATACTCGGCAGGCCATGGCCTTTTTGCTGGTGGATCGCTCCACCCGCCTCTGGGCTCTGGCGGTGTGCGTCCAGAGCGCCCACCAGGTCACCACTCGGTCCATGCTACGTCTCTTCGGCCACATGGCCTTGTCTGTGCATGTGGTTCCTCATTCCCGCCTGCACATGTGGATGACCCAGTGGTGTCTCAACTCCCCATGGAGTCAATCCCTCGGACACCTGAGGGACCCTGTCAGGGTTCTTCCTGACCTTCGTTTGTCCCTGAACTGGTGGCAAAACCACCACAACCTCCTGCGGGGATCGCCCTTCCAGGCCCCACAGCACGGTGTGGTACTGACCACGGATGCTTCCCTGTTAGGGTGGGGAGCCCATTGCCGGTCTCTATACACACAGGGGCAGTGGTCGCCGGTGGAGGCTCAACAGCAGATAAACCTGCTCGAGCTCCGGGCCATCCGGTGGGCCCTGAGGGCCTTCGAGAATGTCCTCAGCGGGAAGTCGGTTCTGGTGCAGACCGACCAACCGGGTAGCGATGTTCTATATCAATAAAGAGAGGGGCACAGGGTTGCGCTCCCTCTGCAGGGAAGCAGTCCTTATCTGCTCTTTTGCCGCCCGGCGGAGGATGTCCCTCAAGGTGACATACCTCCTGGGTCAGGAGAATGGCCTGGCGAACAGGCTCAGCAGAATCCTTTGCCCCCACGAGTGGCACCTCAATCCCAGGGTAGCAGGCTGGCTGTTCCTACACTGGGGCACTCCAGCGATGGACATCTTTGCCAGCCCTCAGAACACACAACTCCCTCGCTTCTGTGGCCCGGTGCCGCACCCAAGCAGGGAGGACCCCGATGCATTTCTCCTGGATTGCTCCTCCAGTCTCCTCTATGCATTCCCTCCTTTCCCCGTTATTGCGAGAACTCTGTTAAAGGCTCAACAAAACGGGGCATCGCTGATTCTCATTGCCCCTCGTGACCTCGGCAGCCTTGATTTCCACTCCTGCTCCGGCTGTTGTCGGAGCCTCCGATCCCCCTGGTGTCTGCCAGGGACTTGCTGACGCAGGAGGAGGGTCGGGTATTGCACCCGAATCTACCCTCCCTATCCCTCATGGCCTGGCAGCTGAACAGGTTTCTCTAACCTCTCTGGCCCTTCCGGAGGGGGTTGAGGAAATCCTCCTTGCCTCAAGGAAGGACTCCACTAGGCGAGCTTACGCCTTTAAGTGGAAACGCTTCTCCGTCTGGTGCTCGGAGCACCAGATTGACCCCTTCTCATGCCCGGTTCGGTGGGTTCTCCAGTACCTTCTCCACCTCTCGAGGGATGGGCTGAAGTCAAACTCTGTTAGAGTTCATCTGAGCGCCATATCGGCTAATCACCTCCCTATCGAGGGAAAGCCTCTCTCGGGGCAACTGCTAGTCTCCCGCTTCATGCGGGACCTTCTGTTATCCAAGCCGCCCATCCGTCCCCCTCCGGCGAATGGGACTTGAACATGGTACTTACGCAGCTCACTCGTCCACCTTTCAAGCTGATGGCGACGTGTTCGCTCCGGCATTTGTCCTGGAAGGTGGCCTTCCTGGTGGCACTGACCTCTGCTTGCCGAGTCAGTGAGCTTCAGGCGCTCTTGGCTGGTGCCCCTTACACTAGGTTTTATTGGAACAGGGTGGTCCTCCGGATGCATCTTAAGTTCTTACCCAAAGTCGTGTCGGCCTTTCATCTCAACCAAGAGAATAATGCTTCCGACCTTCTTTCCGAGGCCCCACGCCGATCAGGCATCGGCGACTCTCCACACCCTCGATTGCAAGCAGGCCCTTGCTTTCTATTTGCAGCGTACCCAGACTCATCGCAAGTCTGACCGGCTCTTCGTGACCTACAATTCCAATAGGCAGGGACAAGCAGTCATCAAGCGCACCCTCTCAGTATGGGTGGCAGACGCATCACGTTCGCCCATGCAAAGGTGGGCATACCTCTGGATCCTCGGTGGCTTCGCTGTGCTCCGTGCCCATGATGGACATCTGCCATGCAGCAACCTGGTCTTCTTCGAATACCTTCGCCGTCCACTACTGCTTGGAGTGGGAGTCCCGCCGGGCCAGCACCTTCAGCCAGGCTGTACTCCGTAATATGTTTGGGGTATAAGCAACTCCTGCTCTCCGACCCTTTTTGATGGCTACCGAGGACCCAATGACTCAGGCTCCTTCGGGCTTCGGCTTCTGCTTACGGCCTCGCGGAATTGTATTTTGGTTACAGGTTTGGTAGCCTGTAGTTAGGGAGTCCCATAAGTGAGGACTGACTTCCTGCTTGTTCCTGGAAAAAGCGTAGTTACTCACCTGTAACAGGTGTTCTCCAGGGACAGCAGGAATCGATCCTCACTACCTTCCCGCCTCCCCTGATGAGTTGCTGTATTTTTGTCATTCCCTTGCCATCTGCTTGGTAGGGCTTGAGCTAAGGGACCTGACTGAGCAAGATGGCACCCTTGGGCGGGAAGAGGACCACACATGCGTGGTAGCAATCCCAAAGGCTTTCTTTGAAAGCTGGGGAATTGCTCCACGCAGGCTCCGTCGGTGCCGATGTCACCCATAAGTGAGGACTGATTCCTGGAGAACACCTGTTACAGGTGAGTAACTACGCTTTCTCTCCCTTCCTGTCTAAGTATAAATCAAGACTGGTTCAAGCACCGACAGGAAGATGGATATTTACTTGTGACGCAGCAAATAGTTGCAAATTACTAAAGCAGTGTGTGCTATTTTTTTCTGACAGCACTCAGTTTTTAATGTATCGTTGATTTGCGTGCTTTTTTTTTTCTGACCGCGCACAGTTTTTAATGTAGTTGATCTGTATACCATTAGTTTACTGTACTGGCAGTAAAAAATAGTTTTGGCATGTGTGTCAGAATGCTGTGCAAGGGAGCTTAACTCAGCTTTCTAACTCGGATCTTACTGCATCAAGGCCTGAATGTTTTGAGAATCACTGTGGAGCAGAGACCTAGGGCCAAAAGGTCACTCTGTAAATGTACTTTTCTGGGTTTTTCTTTGCCTGCTCGCTCCTTTTTGTTAGACATCTATAAGTCTTTGTTTTGCAACTATTTGGGGCATTTCCCCCTATATTATTCTACCAAATCAGTTCAGCTATTGCAGCCAGGGGCCAGAAACTGTGAATCCTTTCAGAATCTGACTTATGTGGTGCCTAAGTGCTGCTGTTAAGCAGTGACCTTAGACTTTCTGCATAGGAGATGTGAACACTTCCTCTACAGAGCTGACCCAGGAATCGAACCGGAGTATTTGGCATGATGTGCACTATACTGTCGCAGCATCCCTGGTGGGCCCATATAAATGAGCCCATTGTGTTGGGTGCCATAGGCTTGATTAAGAAGAATTTCCAAGTACACCTTGATAAATTATCCAAATCTGTTACATCTTACAATCTTCAGAAGGAGGCTTTTTTTGGCCCATTGCAAGTACTACGCCAAGCATCAGCAGTAAATTCAAGAGAGACAGATCGTACTCCACATACCCTGGTTTAGAAGTGAGACTCATGACTGTCATGATATGCGCAACCCATTAAGAGAAATAGCTCTGCATGAACCTGTAAGTAACAGCAGGGCCAGTGCTACCCGGTAAGCCAGGTAAGCGCGGCAGGAGGGTGGCGGGGGTTGCCATCGCTAGCTGCCTGCCACCCACCTGTGGCAGGCAGCTAGCAGCTGTGGAAACATTTCTCTGTCCCTTGGCTCTGCTATCTTTTAAACTGCTGGACAGTGGCGTTTCCAGCAGTAACAAGCATTTCCTGTTTCTTGTAAGAAACAGGAAATGCAAATTGCCTTTAGAAACTCTGTGGTCCAGCAGCTTAAAAGATAGCAAAGCCATGGGAACAGAGAAATGTTCCCACAGCTGCTTTCTGTGCTAAAGGACGAATCAATGAGAGGAGGGAGGGGAAGGAAAGGGGCCAGAAGGGAGCAGACACGGTGGGGGGGAGGGGCTGGAAGGGAGCTGACCCTTGGGAAAGGAGCTGGAAGGTGGTTGGGTAATAGGAGGGGGCGTTGGAAGAGAGCTGACACAGGGGAAGATGGTGGCTGGAAGGGAGCTGACACTTGGGGATGGGGCTGGAAGGTGGCTGGGTAATAGGGGGGTTGGAAGAGAGCTGACAATGGGAAGGAGGGGGCTGGAAGGGAGCTGACACTTGGGAAAGTGACTGGGTAATAGGAGGGGGTTTGGAAGAGAGCTGACACGGGAGAAGGGGCTGGAAGGGAACTGACATGTGGGATTGGAAGGGAGCGGAAAAGAGGGGAAGGAGGGGGCTGGAAGGGAGCTGACAACTGGGGATGGCACTGGAAGGTGGATGGACGGAGGGGAGAGGGTGACTGGAAGGGAGCTGACATGGAAGGAGGCACTGGGACTGGAAGTTCGCTGATAGCTGGGATGGTATTTGGACTAGAAGAGGTTGGACGGTGGGGAAGGAGGGGGGCTGGAAGGGAATTGATACCAGTGGCAGTGCTGGGAATGCAAGAGGGTTGACACTGGAAGGTACTGGGAGGGGAGGCTATAAAGGGGTCTGATACTGGGGAGGGTTACTGGGACTGGAAAAAGACTGATGGAAGAAAATGAAGAAAGCAAAAGGAGAGACAAGAAATAGCAGATGGACTATAGACCATAGAAAGAGAGCTAAGAGAAGACGGAAGAAAGCAGAAACCTCAGATCGGGACCAGCATGATCAGAAATCATCAGACTACAAAGGAAGAAAAAATAATTTTATTTTCAATTTAGCGATTGAACTTTGCGCTATCTTTATATTTCACACAGTATGGGGAACTGCATCTCTTAACTGGTGTTAGCACCGCATGCGCAGTCTGGCTTCTTGGGGTTTCAGTTTAATTTTTGTCTACATATTTTTATTTTTACTTTAGGTTGTGGTCACTTATTCTGTACTTAGTGAAGATCTGTGTTCTGAGTGTGTGACCAAGGCCAGGTGTTCTGTTAACATGGAGTTTGTACGTAGGAATCTGTACTGTAGTAATTTGACTTATTCAGCTTTTCAAATAGGTTTATGGATATTTTGGGGCCCATTGCAGTATTTATAGTGCTGCTTTTTTCTGGATAGGCTTCTTATTGTATGAGTTTTGGAAGTGTACCTTGTAGATCTCAGTGACTTTTGCAGTGTTTTATATTAGTTCACAATATGCCTGGCACTGGAGAATGTTTGTTAGTGATATGACCAGAATCAGAATTTTTTTTTCTTGGACTATCACAGTCTGTATGATGCTAAGTATTTACTGCTAAGTATTTTTATTTTGGCTATTCATTTGCTCTTTTGCTGTAATTTTCTCATAAAACACGATTTGAAGGAGAAATACTAATATCACTTGAAAAGAGTTCACAAAGCGGTTTTGGGAAAAAGGAGGGTAGGGTGCAGCCAACATTAATAATAATGAGGGAGGGGTGCCGATTTATAGGTTGCGGGGGGGGGGGGGGGTTGCTAGAAACCCTAGCACCGGCCCTGAGTAACAGGATCATAGGGACACTGTTTTCATTTCTCCTTCTTTGTTTCTTGTAGAGTTTGGATGAAGTCAGTAAGAGTGATCTTGGCAGAAAGATAAAGGAAGGAGTGGAAGAAGCAGCAAAAACAGCAAAACAATCAGCAGAGTCCATGTCCAGAGGTGGAGAGAAACTCGGCAAATCTGCAGCATTTAAAGCCATTTCACAGGTAAACAGCACTGTGGGCTGCAGCTCTTCTAGATATGCTGTCATCTGGCAGCTAATTTAGTGCCATGTTCTTTGACTGATAGGTAGTTTAGTAATAGATACCAAGAGCAGTGCTTTGAGCTGTTTTTAACCAGATAACAAAATTAAGCTGTAAAATCCAGAGTTTAGATGAGCAGGAAAAATATAACCAAATGTTTTAATTTATCTTGTTCTGCTCTGGCATTTTTTGGAATATGGCCAACTAATATGAACTGGGAAGACCTTCATCATTCGTGCTAATATTTAGGAAAAATGCACTTTAGGCAAAACTATAAATCACAGTTGCATGCAGAAATATTAGACCTGTAATTACAGGCAGTTCTGTAAATAAAGCATAGCTGGTGCCTTGTCTGAAAAATATTATAAAAGGGTAGTATATATCTATCTCCAGGAACAAGCAGGAATGAGTCTTCACATACGGGTATGTCGGTACCGACGGAGCCTGCATGGGAACGCTCCCCAGCTTCCCAAAAAGGAAAGCTTTTGGGAGCATCCCACAGTGCCTGCGCGCTGCCTTCCCGCCTTTCCTAACCAGCTCTCCTCAGTTCTTCTTTGCCGCGGAGCCAGCAGGTCGAGCCCTGTCACCGTTGAAGAAGTTCTTTCTTTTATTTTATTTTATTTCTTTGGTCGCGTGTCTGCCTTCCCCGACTCCGGACCGGTACCGCCGGTCTTTTTCTCTTCTTTCTTCAAAAAAAAAAAAAAATATATATCTATTTTTCTTCACTTAGTGTATTTTTCCTCTTGGGCCTCAGGGCCTACAAGAAAATTTCCCTCATGGAAAAACCAGCCTCCGGGTTCAAAAAATGCACTAAGTGTAGCGATACTATTTCTGTTACAGATACCCATGAATGGTGTCTTAAATGTTTGGGTCCTGAACACTCCATTCCAGATTGTCCGTCCTGCTCTCTAATGTCTAAACGGGGTTTACAGAACCGAGCAGCTAAGCTCCATGTGCTGTTTCCCGCTGATGCAGCGTCGGTAGCATCAACATCTTCCAGGTCGTCTTCTCCTGATGGATCTCAGGTAACCAAACATGTACCTAGCAGGTCCTCGAAGGGTAGATCTCCCTCTAAGCATCGAGATGCCTCTGGGCTTGCCCTTGAGGATCCTGCACCAGCAAAACAACCCCGGCGGGAAGCTCCGGCTTCCAAAGCTCCTCCTATGGGGTTACAGGTTGACATCGATGGCACGGCCTCGACCGATCACCTGTTAGAATGCTCTGGGGTACCGGCACAATCTCCCGGGGTACCGACTTCCAGGCATTCATGGCGTCGATGGATCACAATGTTTTGTCCATGCAGCAGGCTATTACGGCCTTCATTCAAGCTGCGACGCCACTGGTACCGAAACAAGCTCCGTTGTCGGTATCGGCTCCGGTACCGGCACCAGCGCCGATACCGGTATCGACTGCATCGACATCGACTAGGATACCGGCTACAGCGGTTCCTTGTCCAGGGCTTACCGGTACCGATCCGGTACCAGGGACGCCCGATGTCGATACTGCTCGATACCCTTATCGAGCGTTGGAAGAGCACCCTGACAGGCGATACTTCGATTCCTCTGATGATTCTGATACATCAGACGAGTCTCCTGAAGTATCCATAGCCCTTCCTGAAGAGCCGCCTTCTCCAAAAAGAAGAATGTCTCCTCCAGAGGACTTGTCCTTTCAAGACTTCATAAGAGAAGTAGCTAAAGGACTTTCTATTTCAGTAACTTCTGAATCAGAGCCTAGAGCTAAAAAATTGAATATTTTAGGCTATTCTAGGGCTCCTAAAGAGGCAGTCACCTTACCAATTCATGAGATTCTTTATGAACACATGATTGATCTATGGGAGACTCCTCTCACTCTCTCTCCTCATTCTCGCAGATTGGACACTATGTATCGTGTCCCTCCTTGTCCTGGATTTCAAAAAACTCAGCTTCCTCACCATTCCATTGTGGTGCAGTCAGCTATGAAAAGGACAAAGAGACACTCTTCTGCTCCTCCAGGAAGAGAATGCAGGACCTTGGATGCTTTTGGTAGGAAAATCTTCCAAGCCAGTATGTTTATTGCCAGAATCATCTCATATAGCCTTTACATGGGTATGTTTCTAAAAGAAGTTGCACAGAAACTGCAGACTTTCCTCCCTTTTCTTCCAGAGGATAAAAGGGAGGAATTCCTCATTTGGCTTAAGCATATTCAAGACATTTCAAAGTTTTCCAACAGGGCAGCTTTTGACTCCTTTGAAGGTGCCAGCAGAGCCTCAGGCATTGCCATAGCTGCTCGCAGAATTGCTTGGCTCCAGGCTTCTGATTTAGAACCCTGGGTTCAAGATGGCTTAGGAAATCTTCCCTGTACAGGTGAAAACCTATTTGGCAAAGAGTGGCAAATAAAAGCCACTCAAATGGATGCAGAAAACTCTGCTCTGGATAGACTTTCAAAGTCATCCTCCATTCCTGCCAAGAAAAAGCCTTTTAAAAAGACTTTCTTTAAAAAGGGCAGATTTCCTTCTACTTCTGGCCAACAATCTTCTACAGGTCGCTTTTCCACTAAGCGTCAGCAACCTAAACAGGCCAGACCTAAGCCTACAGGGGCTGCTGCAACTCAGCAAGCCCAACCTCCTCAGGGCTTTTGACTTGATGCTAGAGAACTTAGCCTTTCTGGCTCTAAAGCAGCCAGAGCCTCTCGCCATTCCAGGAAGGTTGGCTCATTTTGCTCCCAGATAGGAGCAGATAACATCAGAGCAGTGGACCCTCTCCATCATAAGAGAGGGCTACAAGCTTCATTTCTCAGACCTTCCTCCCCACACTATGGTGAGGCACTTCAATTCTCCCACATCTCTTCTCGACCTTCTAGGTCAAGAGGTAGCTACCCTTCTTGCCCAAGGGGCGATAGAAGAAGTTCCTCTTCTTCATCAAGAGTCAGGGTTCTACTCCCCCTATTTTCTCATCCCAAAGAAGACAGGGGGATACAGGCCCATCTTAGATCTCAGAGAA
Source organism: Ichthyophis bannanicus (assembly GCA_033557465.1). Lineage (NCBI taxonomy): Eukaryota > Metazoa > Chordata > Amphibia > Gymnophiona > Ichthyophiidae > Ichthyophis > Ichthyophis bannanicus. The sequence goes on along the minus strand of CM066039.1, from coordinate 221,366,853 downwards.
TTGAACAAGTTTCTATGCAAGGAGAAGTTCAAGATGCTTTCTCTAGGCACTCTCCTTCCATACCTTCAAAGTCAGGATTGGCTTTGTTCTCTAGATCTCAAGGATGCGTACACACATGTCCTCATCCATCCCTCTCACAGAAGATTCCTGCGGTTTCTTTTCCAAGGAAAACATTAACAATACAGAGTCCTTCCTTTCGGTCTGGCCTCTGCTCCAAGAGTGTTCACCAAATGCATGGCAATAGTGGCTGCATTTCTACGCACTCTGGGAATATTTGTCTTCCCATACCTGGACGACTGGTTCATTCGAGCTCCATCTCAGTCAGAGTCCCAGATTTCCTTGGACCGCACAAGGCGCATTCTGCAGTATCTGGGACTTGTGGTAAACCTCACAAAGTCTCAGCTCACCCCTACTCAGTCCCTAGAATTCATAGGGGCCTGGTTGGATACCACTACTGCACGGGCCTACCTTCCCCAGGCCCGTTGCCAACGTCTAGTGCAGTTAGCCTCCCAGATTCAGTCAAAGAGCCACTTAACTGCCAGGGAGATGCTACAACTGCTAGGCCACATGGCTTCCACAGTGCATGTGGTACCCTATGCTCGCCTACACATGAGAGCAGCTCAATGGACTTTGTCCACCCAGTGGACTCAAGCTTCAGGAGCTCTCTCAGATCAAATATCAACCACCAAACGTCTCTTTTGGTCTCTCCAATGGTGTATGTCCACTCAAAATTTGTTGCTGGGGTCCCCCTTCCAACAGTTGTTGCCCCAAGCAACCCTCACAACAGATGCCTCCCAAACAGGTTGGGGAGCCCATCTACAGGACCTCTCCACTCAAGGCACTTGGTCCCCACAAGAGACCTCTCTTAATATCAACCACTTGGAGCTTCGAGCAGTTTTTCTAGCTCTCAAGGTCTTTCATACCCTCCTCAGCTACAAGACAGTCCTCATTCATATGGACAATCAAGTAGCCATGTTTTACATAAACAAGCAAGGAGGAACTGGCTCTCTGTCGCTTTGCAACGAAGCTTTAAGACTGTGGGCCTTTGCCAGAGAGCATCAAATCCATCTCCTGGCAGTATACCTCCCAGGAGTCCAAACCTCTTGGGCAGACAGACTCAGTCGAGTTCTGCTTCCACACGAATGGTCCCTGCACATGGATCAGGTACTCAGAATCTTCCAAGAATGGGGAACCCCGGACATAGACCTCTTTGCAAGTCCGTGGAATGCCAAACTTCCCCGGTTCTGTTCCAGAATTCCGTGTCAGGGAGTTCAGGCCAAGGATGCCTTCCTCCTTCATTGGGGTCAGGGCCTCCTGTATGCATTTCCACCCATTCCCTTGATTCCCAAGACTCTGTTCAAACTCCAGAGGGGTCAAGGATCTATGATCCTCATAGCTCCACGCTGGCCACGCCAAGTGTGGTACCCTCTACTTCTACATCTCTCCCAAGCCCCCTCCATGGACTTGGGAGCTGCTCCAGACCTTCTGTCCCAGGAGGAAGGGACTTTGTGGCACCCAAACCCCAAGTCCCTACACCTCAGAGCTTGGTTACTGAAGGCCTAGACCTTCAAGACTGGAATCTTTCTCAACAAGTGAAGGATATCCTCCATGCTTCCAGAAAACCTTCCACCAGGCGTTCTTATGCTTTTAAATGGAAGAGGTTTTCCATTTGGTGTGCTGAAAAGGGTCTTAACCCTCTAGCACTACCTTTGAATTCTCTGTTAGACTATCTCCTGCATCTTTCCAATGCAGGCCTTAAAACGAATTCAGTAAGAGTCCATTTGAGTGCTATTGCAGCATCCCTTAAGCCCATCAGTGGACAACCTATTTCCTCTATTCCTCTCATTGCAAGATTCATGAGAGGCCTAACTTTAACTAAACCTTCCATTAGGCCTCCTCCGGTGGCATGGGACTTAAATTTGGTTCTTGGTCAGCTTATGAAGCCACCTTTTGAACCCTTAGCCACTACCTCCTTGAAGTTTCTTTCCTGGAAGGTTATTTTCCTCATTGCAGTCACTTCAGCTCGCTGCATCAGTGAACTGCAGGCATTAGTGGCTAATCCACCTTATACAAGGTTCCATCATGATAAGGTAGTTCTTAGGACAAATCCACACTTTATGCCTAAAGTGGTCTCACCTTTTCATCTTAATCAAGAGGTATATTTTACCTGTCTTTTTTCCAGCTCCTCATGCATCCAATGCAGAGAGGAATCTTCATACTCTGGATTGTAAAAGAGCTCTTGCTTTTTACTTACACAGGACACAGCAACATAGAAAGTCTTCCCAGCTTTTTGTTGCTTTTGATCCTTCTCATTTGGGACTTCCAGTCTCCAAGAGAACACTGTCCAATTGGATTGCTCAGTGTATTTCTTTCGCCTACCAGAGTAAGAACCTTTCTCTGGAGAGCCATGTCACAGCTCATAATGTGAGGGCCATGGCCACCTCTATGGCTCATCTAAATTCTGTGTCCATCGACCAGATCTGTCGAGCAGCCACCTGGGCCTCGGTTCATACCTTCACAGCCCATTACTGCTTGGACAAGGACTCCCGCCGGGATGCCTTGTTTGGTCAGGCTGTCCTCAAACACCTGTTCCATTCTTAAACAACTCCTACCCTCCTTCCCTGGATGGATGCCTGAGATCCATAGGAGGAAGTAGACCCCTTCCCAGGGTCTCATATCCTTGGGGATCTCCCAGGCATCTTAGCTAGGGAGTCCCCATATGTGAAGACTCATTTCTGCTTGTTCCTGGAGATAGCACAGTTACTTACCTGTAACAGGTGATCTCTGGGAACAGCAGGAATAAGTCTTCACAACCCACCCACCTCCCCTAGGAGTTGTATCTCTTTTTCTATCTTTCCTTTCCTCTCTCTCTCTATTGTCTCAGCTTTAAACTTGAACTGAGGAGAGCTGGTTAGGAAAGGTGGGAAGGCAGCGCATAGGCGCTGTGGGATGCTCCCAAAAGCTTTCCTTTTTGGGAAGCTGGGGAGCGTTCCCGTGCAGGCTCCGTCGGTACCGACGTACCCATATGTGTAGACTTATTCCTGCTGTTCCCAGAGATCACCTGTTACAGGTAAGTAAATGTGCTTCCTTAGCGTCCCTCTAGTCCAGTCCCGGAACCATAGAGTTGTCAACCTCCTCCAGCAGCCTTGGAGACTGAAATACATCATTGCTTTGCTGGCACCAGTATAAGTAGGCAAGGACCGCCCCCTCTCACCAGTACTTTCAGTCTCCAAGCAGCTTGGAGGTTCTGAGCCCAGGGCTGGGCTCAGTGAGAACAAATAAGCAGAGCTTGGGTTTTTGAAATTTACTCCTTTTGGTTTATTTTCCCTGTTTGATTTGGTTACTTCGTTTTCTTTTATGTCAGATCTGCTGCTGCTGTAAGGGTTCCTGTGTCTGTGGACCTTTATTTTTTGTTTCTAAAGGATCAGGGAGTTCTTCCCCCTCCCTCTCTGCATTGCCCCCAGCGTCTAAACGAGCACAGGGGAGACGGTGCTGATCCGTGGCCTCCCTGCTCCTGAACCCGTGTTGAAGGGGTGAGGAGCAGGTGGAAGGCGGGCAGTTGCAGCAGCAGCGATACAGGGGCTGAAAAGCCTGAGAAGGTTGTGCCCACGTCAATCGGAGCTGAAGCCGTTAAAAAGGCTGTGCTCCGGTGTCCTGTTGGCTCCTTTCCCTCACTCCCCTCCCCCCCCGCCCCCCCCCACCCCCTCCCCCCCCCCCCCCCCCCCCCGTCCCCCCCCCCCCCCCAGGATCGGTGGCGGTGGTAAGTACTCACGCAGATCTGCTTTGGGGAGCTGGTTTAAAATGGGAGGGGAGGCTTCGCGGCGGCTCCCGGGGTTGCAGGGTGCTCGGGGCCTTGCCGCGGGGGGGTGAGAGAGTGTGCTTTTTTGAGCGGGAATGCTGGCAGTGGCCATTTTGAGGGCCGTGTTTTCACCGGCAGGATTTATTTGTTTTGGTAGACAGCCTTGCTCCTGGGTTCCCTTGGGGGGAGCAGATAAGGAGCATTTAGTGTGCAAATTCTAGTCTGTTTTTGGTTTTTGCCTTTAACTTTATTTTTGATTCAGTTGCCTTTGATTAATTGGCAACCGGGGATTAGTTCCTTTGGTTAGGAGCAAATATCCTTATTTACAGTGGTTTTAAATTTGAGCCGGCCTCTTTAAGTTTGTAGCAGCTCTCACTTTCCCTCCTCAATTATTTTTTGCTTGATGCAGGCCTTTGCTGGTGCGGATCTCTCTCCCTTGACTACGGGAGAAAGCTCCGGGACCCGTACATCCACACTGCAGCTGTGTGAGACGGAGCCTCTCCGTTGCTGCGGGATTTAATTTACACGGTGGAACCGGCTGAGCGATCCTCTCGGAGCACTTTAAGGTGGTAGGAGCTGGCAGGGTGGCTTTCTGCCCTGCAGGTAAGGCCTTGGGGCTCTGTCGGTCTGCTGAGGCCTCCTTTTTTGGGGCCCTTTTCTTTCTGGGTGTTTGGACCACATGGTGGGAGTTGCAGTGAGAGGCCTGTGTGAGGAAGACAACAAGCTGAATAGCTAGTTTTTTGGGCCTAGTGTTTTAGACCTCTTTATTTTTGAGTTTGTTCTTAGTTTATAGAACAGCAGTTGTGGCATTGATTCCACATGTTCTTTCCCTTCTAATCATGTCTCTGAGGAGCATCTGTTAAGTCCCAGGATGTTAGGCAAATTGCCAGTTTTAGGTTCCAGAGCAGGTATTTGTAAGGGTCAGGCTGGAAATGGGCCTTTGTGTATTCTATACTGACAGTTGCCCAAAGGCCTGTCTCTCACAGGGACAGGTTTAGGAATCCTTAGGATATACAGAAGTATATAGCAGTTACCTGTCAATCAAGGAGTGCCTGGGCTAAGGTCTATGGCCACCAGAGGGCAGCGGATGCACTCAATGGGGCCTTTTCTCTGACTGTGTGTATGCAGCAGTTGATTGCTTATTCTCTGTAATGCTGCAGCTCCTGTTTATATAACCAAGATTGCAGCTCTTAAATTCTGTATGGTTTGTTGGTCTTTGTTGTCCTAACAGCCACAGCTGCTCATGACTCACATGTGGTATTCAGGGCCCCCATCCCTGGGGGAGGGGGGTGATAAAATAAGAAATTGTGTTACTCCTTAGGTTCACACAGGCAGCCACCTCTTTGCAAGGTGCCTGGGTGTTTCCTAGCTTAAGGGGGGATCACTTATCGTGCCCTTCCCCGGCAGTTCTCATCTATTTCTAGAGCAGGATTTCAAAAGGAACAAGAAACTCTCTAGTGAGAGAGAGCCTTGTTCATTTTGAGCGACCACGGTTGATTTATTCGGGGCTTTTGGTGCCCTGAACCCCACGAGCTGGACGCTATTTGTTTACTTCCAGGAGTTCTGCTCTCTATTTCGCTCTTCAGCTCCCTGGCAGACGTAGCAGGCTGGCAGGGGGGAGCAACGCCTCCGGCAACGGTGAATCCCTCAGGATAAGGGGGAAGGAAAGCAAGGTGCAGTGGGACCTGGTAGCTTTTGCAAGGCTATAACAGCAGTTCGGGTAATTTTAGCTGATCTGCTTTGATTTCATTGGAGGTGGCCGGAGATTGATTTTTGGAGTCCTATACACCCTTTCCCGGTTGTGCCCAAAACTCTCGGGATCCCAACTTCTGACTACATATTCCTCTCCAATGGTAGTTAGTAAGTGAACATGGCAGATGGAAAATCACTATTAGAGCAGAGTGCATAGGATGGGTGCAATTTCCTGAAATGTGCAAAAATAAAATAAAATACAATACATAAATAAATTAACCCAGCTGCAGAGTATGGGTTACACTTTTTCAGTAAGCCTTCAAAGGTTGTTAAAAAAAAAAAAAAAAAAGAGGGGCCTAGCTATGTTGGTTTACAAGAATTTCCTTCCGCTGTCCATAGCAGGTCCTATAAGGCGTTAGTCGGTTGCTATGGCAGGGTAATATTTGAGGTTCGCTGTTGTGATATAGCGCTATGATCCGCTGTACACATATTCAAGTCAAAAGGAATTATGGTGGTAGCTCTCTTGGACAGTTCTAAAAGGTGCTTGGCTGAGTGCCTTGGCCAGGCCCCAGGTGTGGAATGCTCTGCCATACGCATTATGTTCTGAGAGGGATTTTATAGTTCTGTGGTTTCTTGATGGACAATATTCCCGTTTAGTTTGGCTTTGTCCGATTTATAAGGTTTGGTGGTAGATTTGTAATGTCTTCATTTTGGCTATATGTGGTTCCTTTTCCTTCTGTAAAAGGCGTCTCAGCGAGAGGTCGCTGAATAGGACTCTGGCCTTTGAGGCTATTTTGGCTCCAGTACGGAGAGTATCTGCTAGTGTTCAGCGCCTGTCTTATTGGGGGCCAGAAGCGCGCAGCCCGGCTCGTTCTCTCACAGCACTAGCAGCAGCTCAGATTCTGGAAGGCATACATCATATGCTGTGTTTGCGGGATGGCTTGCACGCTGCTTGGCGTCAGCCTGGGAGCTCCATCGGCTCGTATTAGCTTCCTTTGTCCAATCCTTCTGCAGAGCTCTGCAAAAGTTTCAGGCGGTCGCAGGAACGCTCCAGCGGCTGCTTCAACTTAAAGCGGTGGTGCCGGTGCCGGCAGCCCAATATGGTTGATACTCCCTCTACTTTGTGGTTCCAAAGAAGGAAGGCTCGTTTCGCCCGATTCTGAATTTTCAGAGGGTGAATCGGTGTCTGCCCAAAGAATTCTCCCGGAGCATTCCTTCAATCCCGAAAGAAAACCGTAGTGACACACATGATAAGTTCGATCAGCTACTGGCAGGACACAATGCACTCTTGCATGCTTTTTGCTTCATGGGTCTAGAAGTGTAGTCTTTACCAGGTGGTATAATGGGAACTTCGCTGCGGGTTCTCGGCTTCTTCTTTGCTGACTCAATTGCCACTGTGGAATGGGAAAGCTATATTTTCTAACACCAGGGGCTAGTTGACCTTAAAAAGGAAAAAAAAAAAAGGGAATGTCCAGCTTGGTGCAGGCAGACGGAATAGGGAGTTCTTTCTGCTGCATTGTGTTGGCGCGGAAATAGCTTCTCCACATCGGCTGAAGGAATTTTTGGTTAAGAGATGTCTTTGTACAAAAAAAAAAACCCCACAACGTATTCAGCTGTCCTGAATTGGCCTGTTCTTGATTGACATTTTGAGACTAGGCAGGCGCAGGCCTCGGTACTACGTTTGTGGGTGCACACCTTGCACTTCCAGGAGGTGTGGACTCACTGTCTGGAAGAGAGCCCTAGCGATCTTCTTTAGCGCGCGATAGGAGCGTAGGTGGTTCACTGAATCGATCGTTGGGGGCACTGCTCTGTCCTTGCAGGCTCCCATTGGGGGGTGTCTGGGGGAACGAGAGCATGCTTCCGGTGGTCGCAGTATTAACGGCAGTCTACTCGCCTGGAACAGGAAAGGTTCAGGGAGTTGACGTGACTAGAGTCTGATTTGCCTTATGTGGCAAAGGTGTGATTCGAGTGCTGGCGGAAGTGCAGGGTCAGCCTCTCGGGGCCCACGCGGATGTCCGCCGGTTTTGGAGGGCGGTGTTGCTCATGCGGCCGCCTCGGCGCTGTGTTGTTCCTCCGTGGGATTTGAATTTGGTGTTGGAGGCCTTGCTGGCTCCTCCGTTTGAGCCGTTGTCCACTGTTTCGCTAAAAGATCTCACATTGAAGACAGTTTTCTTGGTGGCGATTTGTTCGGCTAGGAGGATCTCGGAGCTACAGGCCTTGTCTTGTAGTGAGCCCTATCTCTCTTTTACCGACCACAAGGTGGTTCCCCGTACCGTTCCAGCGTTCTTACCCAAGGTGGTGTCCGCTTTTCATGTTAACCAAGTGGTCTCTCTTCCGGTGTTCTCCGACCGCGGTGGGGCCGGATCTGGGGGTCAGTTGCGGCTGTTGGACGCCCGCAGGGTTCTCAAGAAGTATCTCTCCCGGACGGCGTCCTTTAGGCGGTCGGATCGACTTTTTGTGGCGTTCGGGGGACCGCGTAAGGGAGAAGCGGCGGCGAAGTCGTCTATTTCCCGCTGGTATTGCATCGGCCTACATCTTGAAAGGCAAGGTGGTTCCGCAGAGTCTTCGGGCTCATTCCACTCGGGCGCAGGCGGCGTCTTGGGCAGAGTTCAGTCTGGTCCCAGTGGGCGACATCTGTAGGGCGGCGACTTGGTCATCCTTGCATTCCTTTGCCAAGCAATACCGCTTGGATGTTTTGTCCGCTGAGGATGGGCGTTTCGGCTCAGCGGTGCTTCAGGCTGGGCTTGCTTGTCCCTCCCGTTGATGTTCACTGCTCTGTTACATCCTCTATGGTTCCGGGACTGGACTAGAGGGACGCTAAGGAAGGGTAAATTAGACTTACCTGCTAATTGTTGTTCCTTGCGGAACTCTAGTCCAGTCCCGGATCCCTCCCTTGATTTGAAGAGTTGCCAGCCTGATTGTTTCGGCTCCCGCCGGTGCTCTGCGTTGTCTTTGCTCCCGGGTGGCGCGGGATAAAGCCATTGGAGGACCCTCTTGCGTAGCGCTCTTGCCTGTCCATCCTCTTAGGAGGTGGTGTGGTACGGCGCTTCTGACACAGTCGATGAATGCAATTAATTTGTTAAAGAAACAAATAAAAAAAATAAAAAAATAATAATAATGAAAAATATAAAATAATAATAATTACTTGAAGTGGAACATGAAATATTGTGTTCCGTATATATATATTGCTATGTTGAATGTATTCTGGTTAATTCTCCTTATTTGTTGTTCTGCTTAGTGTGTCAATTTGTTGTTCTGCTTAGTGTGCTTTGTCAATAGGTACTGGTGAGAGGGGGCAGTCCTTGCCTACTTATACTGGTGCCAGCAAAGCGATGATGTATTTCAGTCTCCAAGGCTGCTGGAGGAGGTTGACAACTCTATGGTTCCGGGACTGGACTAGAGTTCCGCAAGGAACAACAATTAGCAGGTAAGTCTAATTTACCCTTTACTATCTTTCTAATAGCCCTGCTGCTACTTATCACTTCTATAGTGCCACTGGATATATGCAGCTCTGTACAGATGCACATCAGAGACAGTCCCTGCCCCTTACAACATACATGCTAGACAGCACACACAGAAGGTTTCAATAAATTTATTTACAGTTAAAATTAACCAGCTTGTGATCAGAAAGGAATCAGAGTTAAGATCAGCCTTGAAAAAGTAGGATTTTCAGCAAGACTTAAATATGGTCAGAGGGAGCATGACACGGCTCCTAAGGCATATGATGCAGCAAGGTAGAAAATGCAAAGTAGGGATTTGGTGATGGTGGAGAAGGGCATAGATGGAAGCAGCTTGCCCGATGACTTGAGGTCATGTGGTGAGGTGCATGGAGGAATTGACACTGCAGAATGACAAGCTTTAAAGCAAGTGCCTAGGTATGTACTGAACCACTGGATAGTTTTTGAGGAGAGGTTATGAAAGAGGTTTTCGGCATTGTAATTTTATGGTGCTTGCTTTGACAAAAAAGAAAAGCAAATAATAATTAAGAGTTGGCAAATGAGGGCAGGAAGACTGCCATGCTGAACTGGGTCACCCAAATCACAATATGCTGGAAAGGGTTGAAGGGAGCCAAACATGATTTAGCAGATGACGGAAACGGACCAAAGTTGGGTAACAAAGGGCCATATTTTAGAAATGAACAAAAGTGCAAAATACTGCGGGTCACTTTGGTGTCACATTTTTGAAACTGTGTATAATCTTGTGTAACTTGAGAAAGGGAAAAAAATTCCATAAGAAGAAAACTCTGCAAACAAAATGCTTATGTGGAGAATGCAATGAAATTGAGAAACAAAAGTCCCACAGTGCACTCTCCACAAATTTTTGATTGCATATTTTTCCCTCTTCCCTTCTGTGAAATTTCAGAAGTTGCAGGAAATGTATAATCTGGGAAAAAAGACATTGTATTTCAACATTTCTTTAAGCAAACTAATCTGCGGGCTTTTTTTTTCTTTGTTGGGCTGTTTTATTTTGTCCCTGCGTTTACTGAAAACTTAAATCTGGGCCGTAAGAGTAATTTTAGGGAGGCAAAAAATAGATGCTACCCCAGACATGTCAATTGGAAACCCAAGTCTTTCTCTAGGACTACCCTTTCTACGCTGATAATATGTGCACAGTATGTCACAATTGTGCTGGTAGACTTGAAGGAGAGGGATGTAATCCTTGTGCCATTGGTGTCCTACTGTATGGACAGACTATACATTCCTCCATCATGTAGCCCTGGTTTTACATATCTGTGATCTTGTAGGGGGTGGAAACAGTTAAGAAGGAGATTGATGACAGTGTGCTTGGCCAGACTGGGCCTTATCGAGCCCCAGAGATCCTGAGGAAAAGAACCGAATTTTCCAGAGACAAGTCCAGAGAGGAGAAAGTGTTTGAAGCCAATGAGTATGTATAAAAGAAATCAGTTTGAGCATGTACAGTAACATTCAAAAAATATTTCATCTTCACATATGTATAGTGCTGTTATATAAAGGTACATTGCATGTTTTTACCTGACAGTGTTCCTCCTGTTCTTTGGGTTTCCAGCTAAATTGGAAACAAAGTTGGGACTGGCAGCATGAGCTTACATTCACAACTACCCAGGCGTAGTTCCCTTATTCACTAAACCCCTTCCAACTTACTGAGCTCAGTAAGGGGGCAAAAACCAGGGAAGCTGAGCTTATGACCTGCTAATGTTCCTTGTGACATTTGAACATTGTCTGGACACACTAGCACTGCTGGCTGTAGATAAGAACCCAACTAAAAATTTTAATTTTTAAAGTTTTCATCTACTCTTCTGTGTTTGACGTTTGCCCTTTCTTCATTTGCTGTCTGTTCTCCTTCCTATTGATATTTTCCCTGACTGCTACTTCTCACTGGTATGGGGGTGAACTGCTTCTGTGTGTGCATAGGGGTGGAGTGGTGAACTGCTTGAGTGTATGGGGGCGAGCTGCCTCTGTGTGTGAGGGGGGGGGGGAAGAGGAGTGGCGAGCCGCCTCAGTGTGTGTGTTCTGTAGATTGAGGGGTTGCTTCTTTTTGCTTATACACATTGTGGTTTTTTTGATCCCTATGCATTCATCTCTTCAACCTGCAACCTCTTGCACCATTCCTTTTAGCCTTTCTGCTGTTTCACCTCATCTGTCCTGCTTCCCAGACTCACTCCCTGTCTTTAAATTACTCCTTCTTTCTCTGCATCTCCCTCCTCTTCTGTCAAACCTTTTTCTTGGCCTGCAGGTAGGTATAGCACTGTGTATCCTTCTTTCTTCCTCTGCTGACAGGAGATGGAATCTCCATGAGCAGATTGCAGCGGTCTTCGCCGTGCTCACATCCTCTTTACTCTTCGCAGCCTGCCTGTTTTAATCCAAAATCATAGGGTTCTTTGCGTAAGTGTAAAGAACTTTTCTCCAGGAAGAAGCAGGAAGTCAGCTCTCACTTATGGGTGACGTCTGCACCGACAGAGCCCGCTCGGAGCAATTCCATAGCTTTCAAAGAAAGCCTTTGGGATTGCTGCCACACATGCGTGGTCCTCTTCCCGCCCAAGGGTGCCATCTTGCTCAGTCTCCCTTTTTCCGCGGAGCCCTTCGGACAAACGTCCTCGTTCCTCTGAAAACGTTTTTCGTTTTTTGTCTACTGGCCTTCTATTTTCCGGTTGTACTGGTCCTCTACCCATCCTTCCCCTGCTCTATCTTTTTAGAGCTGTTAGGGGATAGTTTTCTTTGCCTTTTTTGCCAATGGGCTTTGCGCCCTTTTCTTTAGCTAACCTCTGGCCGTGTGGGTCTTCAGCCTCTCGGGGGCCATTTTTGCCCCTATGGCCACCGGATTCAAAAAATGTGAGATGCTCTAAGAACATGTCGCTTACGGACACCCATGACTCTTCTCTGCGGTGCCTCAGCGCTGAGCATGATCCGGAGCTCTATTCGCTCTGTAAGAAAATGTCCTCTAAATCCCCGGTGGCGCCCTCGGTCATCTCTCCTCTGGCGAGATGCCCCATCTCGGTGGCACTCTGACCAGAGGTCCCCTGAAGTGGAGCAGCGCAAGAAGGAGGCCTCAACATCTCTGTCGGGGGCTCCTGACAAGTGTGAGCGTTCCCGCGTTCAGTTGCTTAGCCCTCTTCTGCGTTCCCGAGAGTCAGACAAGGAGCAGCCCCGCAAGGTACCCCGCACAGATATGGAGGCTTCCGGCGAAGGTGCCCGGTCTTCTGAGGGCCATCCCGGTGAGGACTCCCTCTCCTCGATGCCCGACCCGGTGACCCCGGGATCGGCCTCACAGGGCCCCATGCCCACATGGGAGTCGCGCATGCTGGCGCTGGAACGCAGCGTTTCTGCGTTCATCACTTCCCAGCAGGTGTTCACAGCCAGCTTTGCTGACTCGCACCCAGAGACCGTGGGTCCCTCACGTGGGACACCGAAATTCATCCAGGAAACCCCCGAGAGCCGTGGGCCTCGTGAGGGTCCTCGACGTCAGTCTCGCTCGCCCTCCCGTTCCTCGGGGGCGAGGTCTTCCAGGGCCTGGACACTGCGACTTGCCCATTGGACCCAGTCGCCCTGGCCGCTGGACAGGGCGACTTGCCCGGCTCGGACTGGGAGTTCGATGGAGACACCTCCCCGGAGAGCTGTACTCAGCAGCAGATCAACTTGCTCAAACTCTGGGTGATTCGGTGGGCCTTCTAGGGCCACCTCAAGAGGCGGTCGGTACTCGTGCAAACTGACAACCGTGTGGCGATATTCTATGTCAGCAAGGAAGGGGATACCGGATCACGCTCCCTCTGCCGGGAAGCGGTCCTCCTCTGCTCCTTTGCCATCTGTCAGAAGATGTCCCTCAGGGCGGCCTACCATCCGGGTCAGGAGAATGTCCTGATGGACAGGCTCAGCAGGATCCTTGGCCCTCACGAGTGGCACTTGGACCCAGGAGTGGCAGGCTGGCTGTTTCTTTGCTGGGGGATGCCGGCGATAGACCTATTCACCAGTCCCCAGAACGCTCAGCTCCCCCACCTTTGTGGGCCGGTACCTCACCTGGGCAGGGAGAGTCCGGATGCATTCCTTCTGAGCTGGTCCTCCGGCCTACTCTATGCATCCCGCTCATAGCGAGAACCCTCCTCAAGGCTCAGTGGGAATCGGCATCAATGATCGTCATAGCCCCCTCATGGCCTCAACAGCCCTGGTTCCCGCTTCTGCTCCGGCTGTCGACAGAGCCCTCTGTTCCTCTGGGCTCTGCTTTTGATCTACTAACACAGGAGAAGGGACGGGTGCAGCACCCGAACCTAGCCTCCTTATCCCTCACGGCCTGGCGGCTGAACGGATCTCCCGACTTCGTTCCCCGGCTTCGTTGGCTCTCCTGGAGGAGGTTGAGGAGGTCCTCCTCGCATCGAGGAAGGACTGCACTAGACGAGCCTACGCCTTCAAGTGGCGGTGCTTCTCGGTCTGGTGCTCAGGCTCCAGATCGAACCATTCTTGTGTCCGATTCAATGGGTCCTTCAGTACCTCCTCCATCTCTCGAGGGAAGGTCTGAAGTCGAACTCCATCAGGGTACACTTGAGCACCATCTCGGCGAACCACCTCCCCGTCGAGGGAAAGCCACTCTCGGGGCAGCCGTTGGTCTCCCGCTTTATGCGGTGTCTTTTGCTATCCAAGCTGCCCATCCGGCCTCCCCTGGCGGAATGGGACCTGAATGTGGTGCTCATGCAGCTGACACGTCAACCCTTTGAGCTGATGGCAATGTGCTCACTTCAGCACCTGTCCTGGAAGGTGGCCTTCCTGGTGGTGCTGACCTCGGCCCGCCGAGTCAGTGAGCTCCAGGCTCTCATGGCTGATGCCCTTTACACCAGGTTCTATAGGAGTAGGGGGTCCTCCATACCCACCCCAAATTCCTGCCTAAAGTTGTCTTGGATTTCCATCTCAACCAGGAGATAGTCCTGCTGACTTTCTTCCCGAGACCCCACACCGACTGGGCGTCAGTGGCTCTTCATACCCTCGACTGCAGAAGGACTCTTGCCTTCTATTTGCAGTGCACCCAGGCTCATCGCAAGTTTGGCCGATTCTTTGTGACCTACGATCCCAATCGTCTGGGGCAGGCAGTTACCAAATGCACCCTATCTATGTGGATGACAGACTGCATCGCTTTTGCTTACACGAAGGCGGGTGCTCCATTAGATCATCAAGTCACCACGCACGGGGTTCGGGCCAAAGCGGCTTTGGTGGCCTCGCTGTGCTCCGTACCCCTGATGGACATCTGCCAGGCGGCAATCTGGTCTTTGCTGCACACTACTGCCTGGAGAGAGAGTCCCGCTGGGATAGCAACTTCGGCCAGGCTGTACTCTGTAATCTGTTCGGGATATAAGCAATTCCTGCCTGCTGACCCTTCTTCATGGCTACCGAGGACTTTGCCTCGAGGACCTGAGGACTCGTGCTCCTTCGGGCATTGACTTCTGCTCACAACCTCACGGAGACGTTTTTCTTTTGGTTAAAGGTTCGGTAGCCTGTAGCTGGGGAGTCCCATAAGTGAGGACTGATTTCCTACTTGTTCCTGGAGAAAGCATAGTTATTCACCTGTAACAGGTGTTCTCCAGAGACAGCAGGAATCAGTCCTCACTACCCTCCCACCTCCCCTGAAGAGTTGCTGGATTTTTGTCCTTTCCTTGACATCTGCTTGGTAGCGCTCGAGCTAAGGGACCTGACTGAGCAGGATGGCACCCTTGGGCGGGAAGAGGACCATGCATGTGTGGCAGCAATCCCAAAGGCTTTCTTTGAAAACTGGGGAATTGCTCCACGCAGGCTCTTGTTGGTGCCGACGTCACCCATAAGTGAGGACTGATTCCTGCTGTCCCTGGAAAACACCTGTTACAGGTGAGTAACTACGCTGTATGCATGTGGACAAACAAAATAAACACACAAGGATGGACCCTTGACAGTAAGCACTATCGCTTATGCGAAACATGCTTAAACATAAAACTCTAGAGCTAAAACATTTGCAGTTTCAGTAAGGCTTTTCAGCGTCTTGATCTTGAATGTAGTGCATGGGAGTCGTATTACAGCTCCCAGCTCCCTTAATACACAGTACTGCAAATGTTTTTCACAAATCTTCAAAACGCCACTCAGAGAATGCTCAAAATGAATTGGACACTTTGAAACAACCTCTTCTGTGAGACATAATTCAACAACACTCCTTAAAAAATTTATTTAAATTAAAAACTCTTATCATTACAGGAGCTCAACATACCATAAATGTGCCGGCTGCTAATTCACAGTCATCATTGTTCCTTTTATAATAATCAAGAGCTTATAAATTGCGTTCACAAATACTATCCTATTTGAAGATAGCATTCCACAGTGACTTCCATATAAACACGCTTTAAATATATATTAGGGAGGCATGTTAAATTCTTGACAAGTAACTGTATTTAACTTGCAGATCGTTTAAGTCTTTCCCATCAACAAGGTATGTGCACTGTGATGCTCAATCCACAAATCAAACTCGGGCAAATTGTAACCAGGACCAGCCGACCATGGCCATTGGTTTCACTGTCTTCCACAGCAGAGGAGGCAGCAGAAGAGGGGCTATAAGGAAGAGTGCAAGGGATTGCAAGTTGAAGAGATGAATGCATGGGGGCAAAAAAGACACTTTCCAAATACATCCTACTAGACCAGTCCAGACTAGTGGGTTGTGCCCCCCTGCCACCAGATGGTGAGACAGAAGAAAATTCCCAAAGCTTTGTGCATCACCCTTGGTATAAAAACCCATCCCACAAGGGGAGCTTCAGTATTTTCTCTGTCTGAGCAGATGGTGGACTTCTCCCTAGCTCCTGGCATTCTCGAAGAAGAGATTAGGTGTCAGTGTAGCTGTCTTTGGCAGTTGTGCACACTGTGGTGCCACTTCTTTGCTGACAGTTTTCCTTCACTTTTCAGCTGCTCCTGGTCAAGAGGACCAGTAGAGCATCTCTGAAGGGAAGAGCTGCTGCTCATGAGGAGCAGTTGCAGCCTTCCATTCTGACTGTTCTGCAAGCAAGACTTCTATCAGCTAAGTTTGTTATTTTTCTAACTCCTTAAAGTTTGTTAAAAAAACCCACCTTATTCAAGGACCTAGTTACTGAGGAAGTTGTCGGGCAGTTTTTTTTTCTCCAGACCCTCCCTTCCTCCTTCTGTTTTTAACTCCGAGAGCAGCGAGTGTTTTATTTCTTTTGTGGTTCTCTTTTAAAGCACCGCCCGATCTGTTTTTCGGTGGTATCTTGTTCTTCTGACCGCATGCGCCTCCCTTCTTTTTTTGATGTGCTTCATTCTCCAGGAACAAGCAGGAAGTCAGTCCTCACTTATGGGTGATGTTTGCACTGACGGAGCCCGCGCGGAGCAATTCCCCAGCTTTCAAAGAAAGCCTTTGGGATTGCTACCACGCATGCGTGGTCCTCTTCCTGCCCAAGGGTGCCATCTTGCTCAGTCTCCCTTTTTCCGCGGAGCCCTTCGGACGCACGTCCTCGTCCCTCGGAAAACGTTTTCATTTTCCTCGCCTTAACAGGCTATATCTCTTTTTTTCCGGTTGCACCGGTCCTCTACCCATTCTCCCCTTGCTCTCTTTTGGAGCTTGTGGAGATACCTTTTCTAAATTTTTTCTTCCCGGGCTTTGTGCTGTTTTTTCTCTCCAACCACTGGCCGCATGGGTCTTCGACCTCGCAGGGGCCGTTTTTGCCCCCATGGCCACTGGGTTTAAAAAATGTGATAGATGCTCTAGGAACATGTCACTTATGGACACTCATGACTGCTGTCTAAGGTATCTGGGAGCCGACCATGACCCAGAGCTCTGTTCGCTCTGTAAGAAAATGTCCTCTAAGGCTCTGCTCAGCCATAATCAGAAGTCCGAAGACATGTTTCGAAGGGCTGCCTCGGAGTTCCCGGTGGCACCCAGTCTCCTGAGGGCTGTCCCGGTGAGGACACCCTCTCCTCCTTGATACCTGATCCGGTGACCCCAGTATCGGCATCCCAGAGCCCCACGCCCACGTGGGAGTTCCGTATGTTGGCGCTAGAACGCAGTGTTTCTGCGTTCATTGCTTCCCAGAAGGTGGTCACGGCCAGCTTCTCTGACTTGCGCCTGGAGACCACGGGTCCCTCGCGTGGGACACCCAAATCCATCCAGGAAAGCCCCGAGAGCCACGGGCCTCGTAAGGGTCCTCGACGTTGGTCTCGCTCGCTCTCCTGTTCTTCGGGGGCGAGATTGTCCAGGGCTTCCAGCTCCAGGCCGCCGGCTATTGGACAGGGCGAACAGCTTGGCTCTGAACCCTCAACCGATTTCTCGGACTGGGAATCCGATAGGGTCAAATCCTCAGAGACCCGCATCCATCGGGATTTTCCGTCGGACCTCACGCCGCCTGGTCTCCCGTGGCGTTCACCACCCGAGGACACCTCCCTTTTGATGTTTATTCGGGACATGGCTCGGGCCCTCAACCTGATCACCCAGACCGAGGAAGACTCTCGTGCTGAAGAACTCGATATTCTGCAGTATGAGGCCCCGCCCAGTGAATCCCTCACCGTGCTGGTACCACCGATCCTCTACCGGCTATTGCTCCACATGTGGGAGGCCCCGGCCTCGGTCCCCATTGTGAGCAAGCGTCTTGACACAATGTACAAGGTGCAGCGAGGGCCAGGCTTCCGTAAGACTCAACTTCCGCACACTTCGATGATAGTGGAATCAGCCATGAGGAAGCAGAAAAGCCCGAAGTCCCACTCCTCGGTTCCGGCGGGCCGAGAGTCCAGAGCCCTTGATGCCCTGGGCCACAAGGCCTATCAAGGTTCCATGCTCTCCTGTCGCATTCAGGCATACCAATTATATATGGGTATGTTCCTTCGCGACTTGGCAAAAGAACTTGGAGGCTTCTCCACTGGCCTCGAGGGTGAGCCCCTCGACAGGTTCCGCATCCTGTTGAAATCAGTGGCGGATTGCTCCAAGTATGTCTCTCGAGCCTCCTATGACGGCTTTGAGACATTGGCTTGGGTGGCGGTTGCGGGCATCGGAGCCCGCTGCCAGGCTGGCTCCAGTCTTCGGATTTGGAGCAGTGAATGCAGGAGAAGCTCCTGGATGTACCCTGCCTCGGCGAACAACATTTTGGTAAGCCGATGGAGGAGAAGGCTGCAGAGATTGAAACGGAGTACGTCACCAGGACCCGTCTATCCCACAAGACCTCCATGCTACCTCGGAAGAAGCAGCCTGCCAAGAAGCCCTTCTTTCCAAGGAAAGACTTCCAGTACCGCGGCTACCCGCCGTACCCGGCTACCCCCGCGCCAACCACTCCAGCACACAGGAAGCATGGCCAGGGTCACTGTAAACTAAAGGGCCTGAAGGCCCAGAAGCCGGCTCCCCCACACCCCCCCTCAGGGGTTTTGACGCTAGTGGCATGGCCCCTCGCTCTCCGGCGGCGCAGCAGCCAGTGGGGGGGGACGCCTGTCCTGCTTCACTCTGGCGTAGGCGCTTATCACCTCGGACACCTGGGTCCTCCAGGTCATCTGGGAGGGCTGTCGCCTCCACTTTGACAGGCTCCCACCCCCTTTCTCCCCGGCAGAGCCGCCTCAACTTCCCCCACACCAGCTTCTGCTGCAGCAGGAATTACACTCTCTTCTCGCCCAACGGGCAGTCGAGAAGGTACCCTCTCACCTTCGAGCTCGGGGCTTTTATTCCCGGAACTTCCTCTTCCCGATAAAGACAGGGAGTCTGTGGCCCATCCTTGTCTTCTGCAAACTGAACAAGTTTCTGGTGCTGGAGAAATTCAAGATGTTATCTCTCGGCGTGCTGCTGCCCTTCTTCCGGCAGGGTGACTGGCTATGCTTACGCCCATATCCTGATCCACCCCCAACAGAGGCAGTACCTGCGTTTCAGGGTGCAGGGAGAGTACTTCCAGTGCAGGGTGCTCCCCTTCGGCCTTGCATCCGCCCCACGGGTCTTCACGAAGTGCCTCATCGTGGCCGCAGCTCAGCTTACCTTCGGTGCCGGGGCGTGTCGATGTTTCCCTACCTCGACCACTGGCTTGTTAGGGCTCCTCCATCGAAGAGGCCCGGCAAGCGGTCACGCACTGTCCTCCTCTTGGAGAGTTTGGTGTTCTTGGTCAGCTACCCAAAATCTCACCTCGAGCCGGCACAGGCTCTCGAGTTCATCAGGGCGCGCCTCGATACTCGGCAGGCCATGGCCTTCTTGCTGGTGGATCGTTCCACCCACCTCCGGGCTCTGCCGGCGCACGACCACAGCATCCACCAGGTCACCGCTCGGTCCATGCTATGTCTCTTGGGCCACATGGCCTCGACCGTGCATGTGGTTTCTCACTCCCGCCTGCACTTGCGGATGACCCGGTGGTGTCTCAGCTCCCAATGGAGTCAATCCCTCGGACACCTCAGGGACCCCGTCAGGGTTCTTCCCGACCTTTATTTGTCCCTGAACTGGTGGCAAAACCCCCGCAACCTCCTGCGGGGATCGCCCTTCCAGGCCCCACAGCACGATGTGGTACTGACCATGGATGCTTCTCTGTTAGGGTGAGGAACCCATTGCGGGTCTCTCTGCACACAGAGGCAGTGTTTGCTGCTGGAGGCTCAACAGCAGATAAACCTGCTTGAGCTCCAGGCCATCCGGTGGGCTCTGAGGGCCTTCGAGAATGTCTTCAGCAGGAAGTCGGTTCTGGTGGAGACTGACAACCAGGTAGCAATGTTCTATATCAATAAAGAGGGGGGCAATAGGTCGCGCTCCCTCTGCAGGGAAGCAGTCCTCATCTGCTCTTTTGCTGCCCGGAGGAGGATGTTCCTCAAGGTGACGTACCTCCTGGGTCAGGAGAATGGCCTGGCGGACAGGCTCAGCAGAATCCTTCGCCCCCATGAGTGGCACCTTGATCCCAGGGTGGCAGGCAGGTTGTTCCTGTGCTGGGGCCCTCCAGCAATGGACCTCTTCGCCAGCCCTCAGAACACACAACTCCCTTGCTTCTGCGGCCCGGTGCCGCACCCGAGCAGGGAGGGCCCTGATGCATTTCTCCTGGATTGGTCCTCCAGTCCTCTATGCATTCCCTCCTATCTCCCTCATTGTGAGGACTCTGTTCAAGGCTCAACGGGACGGGGCATCGCTGATTCTCGTGGCCTTGGCAGCCTTGGTTTCCACACCTGCTCTGACTGTCGTCGGAGCCTCTGATCCCCCTGGGCTCTGCCAGGGACTTGCTGGTGCAGGATGAGGGTCGGGTATTACACCCGAATCTACCCTCCCTATCGCTCACTGTCTGGCGGCTGAACGGGTCTCTCTAGTCTCTCTAGCCTCTCTGGCCCTTCCGGAGGAGGTGGAGGAAATCCTCCTTGCCTCGAGGAAGGACTCCACTAGGCGAGCTTATGCCTTTAAGTGGAAACGCTTCTCCGTCTGGTGCTCGGAGCACCAGATTGACCCCTTCTCCTGCCCGGTTCGGTGGGTTCTCCAGTACCTTCTCCACCTCTTGAGTGATGGGCTGAAGTCAACCTCTGTTAGAGTTCATCTGAGCACCATATCGGCTAATCACTTCTCTATCGAGGGAAAGCCTCTCTCGGGGCAACCGCTAGTCTCCCGCTTCATGCGGGGCCTTCTGTTATCTAAGCCGCCCATCCGTCCCCTTTCGACGAATGGTCTTGAACATGGTGCTCACGCAGCTCACTCGTCTACCTTTCAAGCCGATGGCAACGTGTTCGCTCCGGCATTTGTCCTGGAAGGTGGCCTTCCTGGTGGCACTGACCTCGGCTCGCCAAGTCAGTGAGCTTCAGGCGCTCATGGCTGGCGCCTCTTACATCAGGTTTTATCAGAACAGGGTGGTCCTCCGGACGCATCCTAAGTTCTTACCCAAAGTCATGTCGGCCTTTCATCTCAACCAAGAGATAGTGCTCCCGACCTTCTTCCCGAGGCCCCACGCCGATCAGGCGTTGGCGACTCTCCATACCCTTGACTGCAAGCAGGCCTTTGCCTTCTATTTGCAGCGTACCCAGACTCATCGCAAGTCTGACCGGCTCTTCATGACCTACGATCCCAATAGGCAGGGACAAGCAGTCACTAAGTGCACTCTCTTGGTTTGGGTGGCGGACTGCATCGCGTTCGCCCATTCGAAGGCGGGCGTCCCTCTGGATTGTTGAGTCACTGCACATGGGGTCCGAGCCAAAGCGGCCTCATTGGCCTCGCTGCACTCCGTGCCCATCTGATGGACATCTGCCAGGCGGTAACCTGGTCTTCTACAAATACCTTTGCTGTCCACTACTGTCTAGAGAAGGAGTCCCACCGGGACAGCGCCTTCGGTCAGGCTGTACTCTGTAATCTGTTTGGGGTATAAGCAACTCCTGCCCACCGACTCTCTTTCATGGCTACCAAGGGTTCTGCCCCGAGCAACTGAGGACTCGGGCTTCTTCGGGCTTCGGCTTCTGCTTACATCCTTGCGGAGTTGTATTTTGGTTACAGGTTCAGTAGCCTGTATCTAGGGAGTCCCATAAGTGAGGACTGACTTCCTGCTTATTCCTGGAGAAAGCGTATTTACTCACCTGTAACAGGTGTTCTCCAGGGACAGCAGGAATCAGTCATCACTATCCTCCCGCCTCCCCTGATGAGTTGCTACATTTTTTTCCATCCCTTGCCATCTGCTTGGTAGGGCTCAAGCTAAGGGATCTGACTGAGCAAGATGGCACCCTTGAGCGGGAAGAGGACCACGCATGCGTGGTAGCAATCCCAAAGGCATTCTTTGAAGGCTGGGCAATTGCTCTGCGCTGGCTCCGTCGGTGCCGACGTCACCCATAAGTGAGGACTGATGCCTGCTGTTCCTGGAGAACACCTGTTACAGGTGAGTAACTACACTTTTTCTGTAGTTGCCTTTTTCTTGTTTCTCTTCACATGATCAGTCGGCGGCTGCTTCCCAGCTCCGTTTTGCTGTTTCCTGCCATAATTTTTGTGCTGTGGCTGCAATTCTTTCTTCAGAGTCTGTTGATTTTGGCGCTCTGGCTCTTCCTGCAACTTTTTCTTTTATGCTATTGTGAAATGCCTTCTTACTTACTGCACTGCTTGGGCTGTGGGAAAAAATGTAAGACTTTGACAGGTAATTTGTGTTCCTCCTATGGTTCTGACCAAGAGGGTCCTTCTGCATCTGCAGGTCCTTGATCCTTTAGCCCTTCCAGATCTCTTGCTTTAGCTCTCACTGGATTACCTCCGGGTGATGCTAGATCTATTTAGCCTATGTAGACCAGCTGATGGTTCTGATCTCCAGTTTATGCAGCTATTCCATTAGGTTTAGGATATGTGGCGCTTGGGGACTTCAGCTACTCTGACTGCTGCTGATCCTCCATCATTTTCGCTGTGCAGCGGCTTATATTGAAAAGTTTCCTGATTTGCATTTCCAAGAGAGCGTTTTTCTTCAGTACAAGATCATTTTGATCGTTTTATTTTACAAAAAGAGTACGCCAGAATCCCCCTGAAGAAGATTTTTCGAAACACGGCCTGTGTCGCAATAAAGGTTCCTTCTTTTCTACCACGGTTTAGTACTGGGTCTTCTGTTTACATGGATCGTGCTTTTTTGGTGGACTGCTTCTTTAGATCTGGCCAAGGATACCTCCTCTCCTCCAGGGGATTGGCGCCCTACAGGGCAAGACGGTGATGGTCCTTTAGATGAATATTCTATCATTTCTGAGTCTGGCCGGGAAGGAGGAGAGCTCTCTCCATTGGAAGATGACCAGGACCCTCATGAAGGCGGTCAGGATATTTGGTTATTTCATAAGGAAGAGCTTCCTGCTCTCATTGCTCAAATTACAGAGGCTCTGCACCTCTCGGACTTTCAAGTGCAACTGCCTTCGGATTCTTCTAAATCTCATGCAGACCCCATCATCGTGGGCATCAGGAAACCTTCTAAGGCTTTTCCCTTTCCCCTGGAACTACAACAGATGGTCCCCTTAGAATGGGATTCTCCTGATGTGTCTCTACGGTCCACTCATCGCTTGGAGTTTGTTTACGTTTGGTCTTCGGATGATCTTGACAAGTGGTTGAGTTTTCCTAAAGTAGACACCCTTGTCACTGCCGTCACTAAACACACAAGCATTCCTATGGAGGGCAGCACTGCCCTCTGTGATCAGATGGATAACAAGGTGGAGAACCTCTTAAAAAGCACTTTCTCGTCATCTGTTTGTGGAGGTCTCGCTGCATGCACTCTGCTCCGATGGCTTCAGTCACTTCCGGATGATCTGGCTTTGTCTCGTTTAGTGTCAGTCACTGCCTTTCTTGCAGATGCCTTTTATGATCTGCTGCACTTATCTCCTCTGTCTGTGGCTGCTTCTACAGTGGATGGGCGTTGGCTGTGGTTCCATCATTGGAATGCGGATGCTGATTCCAAGTTCCATCTTGCCAAGCTTCCTTTCAAGGGCCGTCTTCTTTTTGGTGAGGATTTGGAAAAAGTTATGAAGAATTTGGGGGAAGTCAAGCCTCAATATTTGCCGGAGGATAAGCCCAAATCCAATTTTTGTCGTCCTGCCACGTCGTCATCTGTGTCTTCCTCTTATAAAGTCCGTTTCAGAGACTTCCGTCGCTACTGGCCTGGCAAATCTGGTGGTTCTTCGAATAGGGCTGGTTCTAAGCCTCGGTCCTTTTGTGGTATCCGTCGCAACCGGAACAATTTCATCTCGTCCAACAATTTTTCTGGTTCCGCCAAATCTTCCCTTTGACAGTTGCCGGGTTCATTCTGGGGTGCCTTCTGTGGGTGGACGCTTATGGTATTTTTCCCCCAAATGTACCCAGATAACATCAGAGTGGGTACTCGAGGTAGTAATACAGGGTTATGCTCTCAGCTTCACTGAGCCTGGGCCCAAATGTCTTCCTCATCTCTCCATGCGATTCTGCAGCCAAAGCAGCGACTGTACGCCTGACTCTCCACCATCATTTTCAGCTCAGTGCAATATTTATTTATTTTATTTATTTATTTAAACCTTTTCTATATGCCCAATTCCTTCCTCAGAAAGAGGTTCTGGTCACTATTCCATTTACTTTCATTCCCAAGAAGGGTGGCTCCTTTCGTCCTATCCTGGACCTCAAGAGAGTTAATCGCTGTCTTCAGGTGCTGTGGTTACGGATGGAAACCCTCAGAACAGTCATTCAAGCTGTTTGGCCAGGCAAATTTTTTGTATCCCTGGACCTGGCAGAAGCATATTTTCACATTCCAATCCGCCAAGATCATCAATAGTATTTACATTATCAGTTTCGTGCTCTGCCCTTTGGTCTTGCCACAGCTCCTAGCACTTTCTCCAAGGTGATGGTAGTAGTGGCAGCTTCCCTGCGGTGCCAAGGTATCTGGTTCATCCTTATCTAGACGATTGGCTGATCAGAGCAATGCGTTTCAAGGAGGTTATTTCAGCGATCTCTCAGGACCTCTCTTTCCTGGACCATCTCGTCTGGGTGGTGATTATACTAAAAGCAATCTGTGCCCAGTTTAGTCTCTGGGATTCTTTGGCACTACATGAGACTGGGTCGCGTCTTCCTCTCTTATGACAGATGCAAAAAACTCTGTGATCAGGTCCATGCCTTCCAGCGCCTGACAGCTCACAATGCCTGGGATTACCTACAACTCCTCGGCACCATGGCTTCTGCTCTCGACGTAGTCCTCTGGGCCTATGCTCACATGCGTCCACTTCAGTACTCTCTCCTGCTGCTCTAGTCCCCATCCACCCAGGACTATCAGATTCGCCTATTCCTTTCTTCAGTGGTTTGCCGCAGTCTTCACTGGTGGCTTTGTCCTCATCCCTTATTGAAGGGCGTTCCTTTGGAAATTCCATGTTGGGTGGTGGTCACCATAGACGCCAGCCTTGCAGGTTGGCGAGTGCACTGCCAAGGACAGGCAGCGCAGGGATCTTCGTCCATTCAAGAAGTCTCTTGAATCATCAATCGCCTCAAAGCCCGGGCTGTTCATCTTTCTCTACTCTTCTTTTAATCCCACCTCCCGAGTCGAGCAGTCAGAGTACTTTCCAACAGTTCCACCACTGTAACTTATCTCAACAGACAGGGTGGGACCAAATGTCCCGGAGTGGCCTGGAAATGAGTCTTCTATTTCCTTGGGCAGATTCCAACCTCCTGCCTCTTTCTGCGCAGCATATTGTGGGAATGGAGAACATTCAAGCAGATTTCCTGAGTCGTCATATTCTGGACCCTGGTGAGTGGGAGCTAGCTCCTTGGGCATTTGTGAATATTCTGCGTTGGTAGGGTCATCTGACTCTAGACCTAATGGTCACCTCTTCCACTGCCAAGATGTCAATTTTTTTTTCAGTCGTTAAAAGGATCCGAACTCTCATGGCCTTAGATGCTCTTGTTCAGACTTGGCCCTTGAACCAGCTTCTCTACATCTTTCTTCTGCCGCTAATTGGTCATCTACTCTGTTGGATAGCATCACACTCTGGATGGGTAGTGCTGGTGGCCCTGGATTGGCCTCGGCGTCCATGGTATGCCAATCTCCTCCGCCTTCTGCAGGAGGTGCCCCTACCCCTCAGTATCCGGAGAAGCCTCCTATTTCAGGGACTGGTTCTCATGGATGACGACTCTCCTTACTTGCTTAAGGTTTGGCTATTGAGTGACGTTGCTTGCATTACAAAGGTTATTTGCTGCAAGTAGTGGCCACTCTACTATGGGCTCGTCAGTCTTCTACCTCACTTGCCTATGCTCAGATCTGGTGTCTTTTTTTTTTCTTGGTGTTATAAGAGATCTCTCTCCCCTTGGCGAGTTGATATTCCAGACATTCTTTCCTTCCTTTAGGACGGATTTGATAAGGATCTTGCCCTTAATTCTTTAAAGGTGCATATTTCGACCTTGACATGCTTTTGGGGGCCTCTCCATAGGCAGTCTTTGCTTCTCATGTACACGTTTCCCATTTTCTGCAGAGCGTTTGCTCCCTGAAGCCCTCCATTTGTCCAGTTGTCCCTTTTTGGGATTTGTCCTTAGTGCCTCGGCGCTCACCTGTGCCCTGTTTGGCCTTTCCATAGGGCATCTCTCAAAGATTTGACTCTCAAAGCTGTTTTTCTTATAGCAGTCACTTTGGTACGGCGCTTTTTGGAGCTCCAAGCACTTTCTTGCTGGGATCCTTTTCTGTCTTTTTCCCTGGAGGGGGTTACCATTTGAACAGTGCTCTCTTTTCTGCCTAAGGTCCTTTCGGATTTTCATGTGCTTCCTTCCTTTTTTAAGGAGCAGTCTTTGGGTGATAAGAGTCCTTCACCTGTTGGATGTTGATAGGGTGTTCCCTTACCTCACTGCTCCCTTTAATTTGCACTTTTGTTCAGCGCTTCTCAGCTGAATAACTTATCCTTTTCCATAACTAACTGCAACTTTCCTTTCTTCCCCCTTCAACTATCTGGCCTGTCTGTGTTGGCCAGGTTAACATTTAATTCCATATCTATCCTTGCTCTGTCTCCATTGCTGTAGAGTTTAAAACTATTTTCCTCTCTTTGCTCTTAGTCTACCTGAGTCACTAACCCCTCCCCCCCAGTTGAGGCATTGTTTTAGACCCCATTTCCTGTCCTTCAGGTGTGCTTGCTCTGATTGCCTTTCTGTCCTTTGAGAAGAGCAGTGCTCGCCTAGAGCTCTCCTGACAAATGATTTTTGCTGAATTTGCTGCTTTGCTGTGAGTTCTATCTATCTGTTTGTCTCCACTTATTTATTTATTTATTTGTCATTATTCATGTGTTCCCTTACCTCACTGCTCCCTTTAATTTGCACTTTTGTTCAGCTCTTCTCAGCTGAATAACTTATACCCCACCCCCCTCCCTGTGACTGGCTGTCTTTTATAGCTGTCATCTGCTCATTATCTAATTTATGCACAGGTGTACCTAATCCCTTGAGTCTCCTACCTTCTATATTCTCTGGCCTTCGTTCTCCTCTCTATTCCTCTTCTATGGCTCCTCATCACATTGTCTTCCTCTTCTTCATACTCCCTAACTGTTTTCCCCCTCTTACCAGCACTTTCACTCCTCCCCTCCTTATCTCCCCTTTACTATCCTCACTTCCCCTCCATTCTGTCTTCTACCCTATCATCAGCTCTTGAGCTTCATCACTTTCTCCCTCTCATTCAACCATCTCCTCTCTCTCTAAGGCAACCTCACCCTCGTTTCCGCCATACTGTCTCCTCTCTACCCCGTACTCTGTTACTCCTCCTTCTCTCATCCGGAGATATCAACCCCAATCCTGGCCCCCCTAGACTTCTGTCTCACTCTGAGAAGAGATCTTCACGCAACATGTCTAATCTTATCCATATCCCTCTCCTTTCCCCTTCCACTCTCCCTTTCTCATGTGCCTTCTGTCTCTAATAAACTTGCTTTTACTCATGATCTCTTTATCTCTAATGCTCTACATCTTCTTGCTCTAACTGAGACCTGGATCCTCCCAGATGATACTGCATCTACTGCTGCTCTCTGTCATGGGGGCTATCAGTTCTCCCACACGCCTCGTCCCACTGGCTGTGGTGGTGGTGTTGGGCTTCTACTTTATCCCTCTTGCCAATTCCAACCACTCCTGCTGCCTCAGTCTCACTCCTTTCTCTCTTTTGAAGTCCACTCCATCCGCCTTTTCACTCCACTTGCTCTCCGGGTAGCTGTTATTTATCGACCTCCTGACAAGTCTGCTTCTACCTTTCTCACTGACTTTGACTCGTGGCTTTCCTTCTTTCTGGATTCCTCTTCCCCCACTCTTATTCTTGGGGATTTTAACATTCATGTTGATAACCCCTCTGATCCTTATGCTTTAAAGCTCCTCTCCCTTACCTCCTCATTTGACCTCCAACTTTGTTCCACTGTCATCACTGCCACCTATGCCTTCCCTCGAGTCCATTACTGATACCGGGGCTCAACCCAAATGGTTCCCCGAGCCCGATACAGACACACATCGGTATAAGCACCTGGCGGAGTGCGAACACCATTCTGCCGATATTTCGAATCCTCCGATTCGGATTCCCCTTTTTTCGGGTGAGGAGTCACTTGACTCCTGGGGGCCCCGAGGCCTGCCTTCGGAGCCCTCCCCGCCTCCAGAATGACGCATGTTGCCTCCTGAGGACATATCCTTCCAGAAATTCATTCGAGACCTAGCTAGGGGTCTCTCCATAACCGTGATATCCGAGAAAGAGCCCAAAGTCATAGTAACAAAGGACCCAGACTTCACACCACCTTCACACCTCAACATTGGGACCACACAAATACAAATACAACCACAAATAAGATACCTAGGAATCATCATAGACCAAGCACTCACACTCAAACAACAGATCAAAAAAACCACCGCAACAATCTTTTACAAGGCTAAAACAGTACAGCGCCTCAGACCTCTCCTTGAACCACAGGACTTCAGAACAGTGATGCAAGCCATGACACTCCCCCACCTAGACTACTGCAATATAATCTACCATGGACTTCCAGCCACTTACACCAACCCACTTCAAACTGCCTTAAACACCACAGCAAGAATTATCAAGAATGCAAAAAAACAAGACCACATCACCCCAGTCCTGAGGGAGCTACAGATACTCCCTCTAGAAGCAAGAATCCGCCCTACTCACCCAGAAAGCTTTCTACCAAACTCAAACTTCCCAGCTCCGCACACTTCTGCCTCAACCAGCCCACAACAGAACAAACAGTCAAACCACCAACAACTCCCTCACCATGCCCCATAAAAGAACGAAATGCAATCAATGGACCTGCAACAGAGCCTTCGAACTATATGCACCATCCCTCTGGAACTCTCTACCAAATCACATCAGAACCAACAAAGACCCCTTATCTTTCAGGAAGCAACTAAAAACCGCGCTATTCCAGGAATACCTCGGACCAGAAACAACCATCCACCACTGACTCCCTCCCAACCACCCTATTTCATCCCCCCGAACATATGTTCTATGTAACTATAACACAATGTCTATGTCCCAAATATTTGTTAAAATCATTAATGTTGGCCACCAGGTGACGGCCCCAAACCCTTGCAATTGATTATTGTACACCCCCCCTTTTAATGTTCCACCACTTTGACCTGGTGAAAAGCGGGATATAAATACAGCTAAATAAATAAATAAATAAAAACAAAGCAGAGAAATTAGAGATTCTCCAGTACCCAACAGATCCCAAGGAGGTGGCTGCCCTGTTGGTGCACTGCATACTCCATGATCTCATGCTCCGGATGTGGGAGACTCCCCTCACTATCTTGCCTCTTACTCGATACCTTGATACCATGTATCGAGTACTGGAGTGTCCTGGCTTCCAAAAGCCACAGCTTCCACACCATTCAGTACTGGTAGAATCATTCCTCTAACCCACTGGGTAGGGAATCGGGAACCCAGGCTTCTGTGCTCTCAGCCAGGACTAACTCCTATATATTCTACAGACTGGTTCTGTTCTCTAGATCTAAATGAAGCATACACACATATCCTCATCCACCCAGGACACAGGCAATATCTATGTTTCATCTTTCAAGGAAGACATTATCAGTACAAGGTCCTTCCTTTTGGACTCGCTTCTGCCCCAAGAGTCTTCACAAAGTGCATGGCGGTCATAGCCGCATATCTAAGACCTCTGGGGATATTTGTCTTCCCTTACTTAGGCGACTGGCTCATAAGAGCAGATACCTCCCAAGAGGTTCAGCTTTCCTTGCATCCGTACCATCAGAGTACTACAACACTTGGGATTTGTCATTAACTTTCCAAAGTCCTACCTCACTTCAACTCAAAAACTAGAGTTCATCGGAACTTTACTAGACACACAGCAGTCCAAGGCATTTCTGCCCCAGCTCCGTTGTGCCTGTCTCATCAAGCTAGTGTCCCAAGCACTACTCGGAAACCATCTGATTGCCCGAGAAATGCTGCAGCTTCTGGGGCACAGGCCTCAACAGTACATGTTGTCCCATATGCCCCCCTACATATGTGGACAGCCCAGTGGACTCTTGCCTCCTAATGGATGAGGTCCTCAGGTCACTTCAGGGACAAGATCCAAGTCACTGCCCCTCTCACCATCTCCTTCCAGTGGTGGTGGTGGTCCCCAGAAAATCTCCTCGTCGGGTCACCTTTTCAGATTCCTCCACATCAATGCACCCTTATGACAGATGCCTCCAAACTGGGTTGGTGAGCTCCTTTGGGCACTCTCTCTACACAAAGCCTCTGGACAATGCAGGAGTCACAGCTCCAGATCAATCTCCTGGAGCTTCGTGCTATCTCAAATGCACTCAAGGTGTTTCGCGATAACCTCAGGCCACAAAGGGTTCTAGTCAGTACAGACAAACAGGGTGGAACAGAATCCTGGCCCCTCTGGAGGCTCTCCATTTGTGGGCCTTTGCCATTTCTCATCAAATGCACTTTCAAGCGGTGTATCTCCCAGGGAAGCTCAATGTCTTGGCAGACAAGCTGAGTCGGATCCTTCTTCCCCATGAATGGTCTGTACATCTGGACACAACATCCTAAATCTTTCAGATCTGGGGAACTCCAGACATACTGTAGGTCTGTTTGCCACTCCGCAGAATGCCAAGCTTCCCCGCTTCTGCACCAGGACTCCGATGTCCAGCAATCAATAGGTGGATGCTTTCCACCTCCATTGGCGTCAGGATCTCCTTTATGCGTTTCCTTCCATATCCCTCATTCCCAAGGCGCTGTTAAAATGCAGGCCAGCAAGGGCTCCATGATTCTCATAGACCTTCACTCGCCATGTCAACCGTGGTTCCCTCTGCTGCTATGTCTGACTCAGCCTCTCCGATTGGGATCTGCACCCAAACTCCTCTCCCAGGACGACGGGACACTACTCCATCCCAGTCCACAGTTTCTCCATCTCACAGCTTGGCTGCTGAGAGCATAGTTTTACAAGACTTTAACCTTACACAAGAGGTTAAGGAAATCCTTTTGGCTTCCAGGAAGCCATCCAACAGGCATTCACTTTCAAGTGGCATAGATTTTCTGTCTGGTGTTCCCAGAAGGGTCTCAATCCCTTCTCTGCTCTCGTGGAGGCACTCCTCCAGTATCTCCTCCATCTGTCCTCAACAGGTCTCAAGACCAACTTGGCGAGAGTTCACCGCAGTGCCATTGCGGCCTCTCATCTAGTGGATGGACAGCCCATCTCTTCACAAAGGCTAATAGCGCGCTATCTCCAGGAACAAGCAGGAATGAGTCCTCACATATGTGGGTACGTCGGAACCGACGGAGCCTGCGCGGGAAAGCTCCCCAGCTTCCCAGAAAGGAAAGCTTTTGGGGCCTCCCACAGCGCATGCGCGCTGCCTTCCCGCCTTCCTGACCAGCTCTCCTCAGTTCTTCTTTTTCTGCGGAGCCAGCAGGTCGTGTTCCTGTCGCCGCTGAAGAAGTTGTTATTTTAATTTGTTTCTTTGGCCGCGTGTCTGCCTTCCCCGATTCCGGACCGGTACCGCCAGTCTTTTTTCTTTATTTCTTAAAAAAAACAAAACAAAACATATCTTATTTTTCCCCACTTGGTGTGTTTGTTCTGTGAGGCCTCTAGGCCTTCACAGAATTCTCCCTCATGGAGAAACAAGCCTCTGGTTTTAAAAAATGCACCAAGTGTAGCGGTACTATATCAGTCACAGACACCCATGAATGGTGTCTTAAATGTTTGGGGCCTGACCACTCCATTCCGGATTGTCCATCCTGCTCTCTGATGTCCAAGCGTGGCTTACAGAACCGAGCAGCCAAGTTTCATATGCTGTTTTCTACAGATACTCCAGCATCAGCATCCTCCAGGTCTTCCTCTCCTGATGGATCTCAGGTAACCAAACATTCTTCCGGCAGGTCCTCAAAGGGCAAATCTCCCTCTAAGCATCGAGAGGCCCTTGGGCTTGACCCTGAGGACCCTGCCCCAGCCCCAGCCAAACAACCCCGGCGGGAAGCTCCGGCTTCCAAAGCTCCTCCTATGGGGTTACAGGTTGACATCGATGGCACGGCCTCGACCGATCACCTGTTAGACTGCTCTGGGGTACCGGCCCATACCGGTACCGATATCCAGGCAGTCGTGGCGTCTATGGATAATACCGTTCAATCCATGCAGCAGGCCATAATGGCTTTTATTAAAGCTGCAACGCCCTCGGTACCGCACCAAGCGGTTCCGGTTCCGGTTCCGGTACCCAGAGCATCCACTTCCACCAGGATACCGGTTCCGGTTCCCGGTTCCGGGGTTTATCCCGATACCGATCCGGTTCCGGGTACACCCGATGTGGATACCGGTCGATACGCGTATCAATCTTTGGAAGCTAATAGACGATACTTCGAGTCTTCTGATGATTCCGATACCTCAGAAGACTCTGCTGAAGTATCTCTTACTCATCCTGAGGAGCCCTCTTCTCCAAAGAGGAGAATGTCTCCTCCAGAGGATTTGTCCTTTCAAGACTTCATTCTTGAACTAGCCAAGGGGCTCTCAGTTTCAGTAACCTCTGAAAAAGAACCTAGAGCAAAAAAATTAGATATTTTGGGATACTCTAAGGTTCCCAAAGAGGGCAGTCACCTTGCCCATCCATGAAATTCTTCAAAAACACATGATGGACTTATGGGAGACTCCTCTCACCTTATCTCCACATTCTCGTCGTTTGGACACCATGTATCGTGTCCCTCCTTCTCCTGGTTTTCAAAAAACTCAGCTTCCTCACCACTCTATTGTGGTACAGTCAGCTATGAAAAGGATAAAGAGTACCAAAAGACACTCTTCCACTCCCCCAGGAAGAGAATGTAGGACTTTGGATGCTTTTGGTAGGAAAATCTTCCAAGCCAGTATGCTTATTGCCAGAATCAATTCATACAGCCTCTATATGGGCATGTTTCTGAAGGAGATTGCACTGAAGATGCGCCATTTCCTCCCCTTTATCCCAGAGGATAGGAAGGAGGAATTCCTTCTTTTGTTAAAGCATACCCAAGATGTTTCAAAGTTCTCCAACAGAGCTGTCTTTGACTCCTTTGAGGGTGCTAGCAGAGCCTCAGGCATTGCCATAGCTGCTCGCATAATTGCTTGGCTCCAGGCCTCTGACCTAGAACCCTGGGTCCAAGATGGGTTGGGCAATCTGCCCTGTACAGGTGAAAATCTGTTTGGCAAGGCGTGGCAAATTAAAGCCACTCAAATGGATGCAGAGAATGCTGCTTTAGATAGACTTTCTAAGTCTACCTCTACCCCTGCCAAGAAAAAATCTTTTAAGAAGCCTTTCTACAAAAAGACCAGATTTTCCACAAATACTGGCCAGCAATCTTCCCAAGTTCGTTTTGCTCCTAAGCGTCAGCAATCTAAACAGGCCAGGGCAAAACCTGCAGGGACTGCTACAGTTCAGCAGTCCCAACCTCCTCAGGGTTTTTGACTTACTTCTAGAGAACTTAACTTTTCTGGCTCTACAATAGCCAGAGCCTCTCACCATTCCAGGAAGGTTAACTCATTTTGCTCCCAGATGGGAGCAAATCACATCAGAACAGTGGACCCTCTCTATCATCAGAGAGGGCTGCAAACTACATTTCTCCAGCCTTCCTCCCCATACCATGGTGAGACATTTCAATTCTCCCCCATCTTTCCTGCACCTGTTGGGTCAGGAGGTGACCACCCTTCTTGCCCAAAGGGCAATAGAAGAGGTTCCTCTTCTTCAACAGGGGTCAGGGTTTTACTCCCCTTATTTTCTCCTTCCCAAGAAAACAGGGGGATACAGACCCATTCTGGATCTGAGAGAATTGAACAAATTTCTATGCAAGGAGAAATTCAAGATGCTCTCTCTAGGTACTCTCCTTCCATACCTGCAGAGTCAGGATTGGCTTTGTTCTCTAGATCTAAAGGATGCGTACACACATATACTCATCCATCCATCCCACAGAAAATTCCTACGGTTTCTGTTCCAAGGAAAACATTTCCAGTACAGAGTACTCCCCTTCGGTCTAGCCTCTGCTTCAAGAGTGTTCACCAAATGCATGTCAATAGTGGCTGCATTTCTACGCACCCTGGGAATTTTTGTTTTCCCATACCTGGACGACTGGCTCATCCGAGCTCCATCTCAGTCCGAGGCTCAGACTTCCATGGACCACACCAGACGCATACTGCAGTATCTGGGACTTGTCATCAATCTGCCAAAGTCTCAACTCACCCCTGCTCAGTCCCTAGAATTCATAGGGGCCTGGCTAGATACCACTACTGCAAGGGCCTATCTTCCTCAAGCCCGGCCACCGTCTAGTGCACTTGACCTCTCAAACCCAGTCCAGAAGCCACTTGATTGCCAGGGAGATGCTACAACTGCTAGGCCACATGGCATCCACAGTTCATGTGGTGCCTTATGCTCGCCTGCATATGAGAGCAGCTCAATGGACTTTGTCCACCCAGTGGACTCAAGCATCAGGAGCTCTCTCAGACCAAATAACAACCTCAAAACGTCTCTTTTGGTCTCTCCAATGGTGGATGTCCACCCAAAATCTGTTGTTGGGGGCCCCCTTCCAACCTTTGTTACCCCAAGCAACCCTCACAACAGATGCCTCCCAAACGGGTTGGGGAGCTCATCTCCAAGACCTCTCCACTCAGGGCACTTGGTCTCCACAGGAGACCACCCTTCATATCAACCTTTTGGAACTGCGAGCAATTTTCCTTGCTCTCAAGGTCTTTCATACCCTCCTCAACAACATGACAGTCCTTGTTCATACCGACAATCAAGTAGCCATGTTTTACATAAATAAACAAGGAGGGACTGGCTCTCTGTCGCTTTGCAACGAAGCTCTAAGATTGTGGGCCTTCGCCAGAGAGCATCAAATCCATCTCCTGGCAGTATACCTCCCAGGAATCCAAAACTCTTGGGCAGACAGACTCAGTCAAGTTCTGCTTCCACACGAATGGTCCCTGCACATGGATCAGGTACTCAGAATCTTCCAGGAATGGGGAACCCCGGACACAGACCTATTTGCAAGTCCGTGGAATGCCAAACTTCCCCGGTTCTGTTCCAGAATTCTGTGTCAGGGAGCTCAGTCCAAGGATGCCTTCCTCCTTCATTGGGGTCAGGAATTCCTCTATGCCTTTCCACCCATTCCTTTGATTCCCAAGACTCTGTTCAAA
Source organism: Ichthyophis bannanicus (assembly GCA_033557465.1). Lineage (NCBI taxonomy): Eukaryota > Metazoa > Chordata > Amphibia > Gymnophiona > Ichthyophiidae > Ichthyophis > Ichthyophis bannanicus. Next base: position 221,331,885 of record CM066039.1, on the reverse strand, counting down.
CTTCAGAGGGACCAAGGATCTATGATCCTCATAGCTCCACGCTGGCCACGCCAAGTGTGGTACCCTCTACTTCTGCATCTCTCCCAAGCCCCCTCCCTGGACTTGGGAGCTGCCCCAGACCTTCTGTCTCAGGTGGAGGGAACTTTGTGGCACCCAAACCCCAAGTCCCTTCACCTCAGAGCTTGGTTACTGAAGGCCTAGACCTTCAAGACTTCAATCTTTCTCAGCAAGTGAAGGATATCCTCCATGCCTCTAGGAAACCATCCACTAGGCGTTCTTACGCTTTTAAATGGAAAAGATTTTCCATTTGGTGTGCTCAAAAGGTTCTTGACCCTTTAGCACTACCTTTAAATTCTTTACTGGAATATCTCCTGCATCTCTCCAATGCAGGCCTTAAAACAAATTCAGTAAGGGTCCATTTGAGCGCTATTGCAGCATCCCTTAAACCTCTCAATGGACAACCTGTTTCCTCTCATCCTCTTATTGCAAGATTTATGAGAGGCCTAACTTTAACTAAGCCTCCCATTCGCCCTCCTCCGGTAGCATGGGACTTAAACTTGGTTCTTGGTCAGCTTATGAAGCCACCCTTTGAACCCTTAGCCACTACCTCCTTGAAATTTCTTTCCTGGAAGGTTATTTTCCTCATTGCAGTCACCTCAGTTCGCCGTATCAGTGAACTGCAAGCCCTAGTGGCTAATCCCCCTTATACAAGGTTTCATCATGATAAGGTGGTCCTTAGGACTAATCCCCACTTTATGCCTAAAGTGGTCTCCCCTTTTCATCTTAATCAAGAGGTATATCTACCTGTCTTTTTTCCGGCTCCTCATGCATCCAGTGCAGAGAGGAACCTTCATACTCTGGATTGTAAAAGAGCTCTTGCCTTTTACCTCCACAGGACACAGCAACATCGAAAGTCTTCTCAGCTTTTTGTTGCTTTTGATCCTTCTCATTTAGGACTTCCAGTCTCTAAAAGAACACTGTCCAATTGGATTGCTCAGTGTATCACTTTTGCTTACCAAAGTAAGAACCTTTCTCTGGAGGGCCATGTCACAGCTCACAATGTGAGAGCCATGGCCACCTCTATGGCTCATCTTCACTCTGTATCCATCGATCAGATCTGTCGAGCAGCCACCTGGGCCTCGGTTCATACTTTTACAGCCCATTACTGTTTGGACAAGGACTCCCGCCGGGATGCCTTGTTTGGTCAGGCTGTCCTCAGACACCTGTTCCATTCTTAATCAACTCCTGCCCACCTTCCCTGTATGGATGCCTGAGATCCATAGGAAGATGAGGAACCCTTCTGGGTCTCATACCCTTGGGGGGGATCTCCCCGGCATCTTAGCTAGGGAGTCCCCATATGTGAGGACTCATTCCTGCTTGTTCCTGGAGATAGCACAGTTACTTACCTGTAACAGGTGATCTCTGGGAACAGCAGGAATTAGTCCTCACAACCCACCCACCTCCCCTAGGAGTTATCTCTCTCTCTCTCTTTCCTTTCCTCTCTCTATTGTCTCAGCTTTAAACTCGAACTGAGGAGAGTTGGTCAGGAAGGCGGGAATGCAGCGCGCATGCGCTGTGGGAGGCCCCAAAAGCTTTCCTTTCTGGGAAGCTGCGGAGCTTTCCCGCGCAGGCTCCGTCGGTTCCGACGTACCCACATATGTGAGGACTAATTCCTGCTGTTCCCAGAGATCACCTATTACAGGTAAGTAACTGTGCTTTATGAGAGGGCTCTTGCTGACCAAGCCACCCATTAAGCTACCCCCGGTGGCCTGTAATCTCAGTGCCATTCTAGCACAGCTTCTCAAGCTACCCTTTGAACCACTGGCTACGACCCCACTAATATTCCTTTCATGGAAGGTTGTCTTCCTTAATGCCCTCACTTCAGCTAGACGCATTAGTGAGTTTCAAGCTTTGGTGGTGGACCCACCTTATACCAGGTTCCACCATGACAAGGTCGTCCTTAGGACTCACTCGCATTTCATGCCAAAAGTGGTGTCCTCTTTTCATTTGGATCAGTCAGTTTACCTTCCTGTAGTCTTTCCTAGACCACATGCGTGTAGGGCAGAGGCAACCCTGCATATTCTTGACTGCAAGCATGCGTTGGCTTTTTATCTCCAGAGAACTCGAGTTCACCGTAAAGCCTCGCAGTTGTTCATTTCCTTTGACCCTAGTCACCTGGGTCTCGCGGTATCTAAACGTTCACTCTCCAGATGGATAGCGGACTGCATTTCATTTGCTTATGATAAAGCAGGACTCTCCCTGGAAGGGCATATCACTGCTCATAATGTTCGTGCCATGGCTACCTCAGTCTTTAACAATCAAACCAAGCAAAGGGAAAATAATCATACAAGGGAAAAAAATCATACAAAAAAAACCCCTTTGACCCAAAATACCCCTAACCGAAGAACCTTACAATATATTATTTTTTTGTCGGAACTCTTGCCATGAGGAAACCCTCTCGAAGCAAATGTTCCTTTTATTCGTTTTTACGAGCCGACCAATCAGCTCAAATAACATTCAATGTAAAATGAGGGAAGTGCAAAGCAAGCCCCTCTCAGCTACCACAGTAAGAAAGAATCGGTCTTTTCATTAAATAACGCCACACTTCATCAGAATGCATTCACAGCCATCCCATAACAGGAAGCCTTATTTCTTTCATCGTGCTAAAGGCATTTCAACTCATGTAAGCGAGCCCATTCAGAAATCTCATACCGCTACATAGCGCCATGTTTGAGGCCACATCAATCTTCTGGCTACCTCAGTGGCAAACCTACTCTCTGTAGTCATTGACGAAATTTGCAAAGCAGCAGCTTGATCTTCTGTCCATACTTTTGCTGCTCATTATTGTCTAGGCAAGGACTCCTGCTGGGATGCCATGTTTGGTCAGGCTGTTCTCCAGCACCTCTTTCAGACTTAGGGGCAGCTACTATCCTCCATCCCGGACTTTTACGATACCAGAAATCCATGAGGGATCCATGACCTCTTGAGGCCTACTCCAAGGCAAACCTCCACTGGTTCTGAGGTCACTTCATTTGCAATCTAGGGAGTCCCATATGTGAAGATTACATTCCTGCTTGTTCCTGGAGATAGCGTAGATCTCCAGGAACAAGCAGGAATGAGTCTTCACATATGGGTACGTCGGTACCGACGGAGCCTGTGCGGGAACGCTCCCCAGCGTCCAATCAGAAAGCTTTTGGGAGCATCCCACAGCGCCTGCGTGCTGCCTTCCCGCCTTTCCAACTGTCTCTCCTTAGTTGTTCTTTTTCCGCAGAGCCAGCAGGTCGTGTTCCTGTCACCGCAGAAGAATTTCCTTATTTTTTCTTTATTTCTTTTCTGTACGCGTCTGCCTTCCTTGACGCTATACCGGTACTGCCGGTTCTTATTCTTTCTTAAAAACAAAAAAAAACCCTTCTATTTTTTCTTCAGGTGTACTTCAGTTTTGGGCCTTAGGCCCAAACCCTTTTCCCTTAAATATGGAAAAACCTGCCTCAGGTTTTAAGAAGTGCACAAAATGTGGCGGTACTATATCCGTCACCGACACCCATGACTGGTGTCTCAAATGTTTAGGCCCTGACCATTCCATTAAAGATTGTTTGTCCTGTTCCATGATGTCTAAGAGAGGTCGAAAGAACCGAGCTGCCAAGCTCAGTACCCTGTTTCCCTCTGATGCGGCTTCAGTGGCATCGATGTCTTCCAGGGCTGCTTCTTCCTCACATGGATCTCAGGTAACTAAACATAAATCCAGCCGGTCCTCGAAGGGCAAATCTCCTTCTAAGTATCGAGATGCCTCTGGCCTTGCCCTTGAGGATTCTGCACCGGCAAAATTACCCCGGCGGGAGGCTTCGGCTTCTAAAGCATAATCATCGGGGTTCCAGGACGATCTAGATGGCGTGGCCTCAACAGATCTCCTGGTGCCATGCTCTGGGGTACCGGTGGCCTCCACCGGTACCGACTTCCAGGCATTGGCAGCGTCGATGGATCAGAGGATTCTGTCCATGGAACGCAGTCTGGCGGCTTTTCTTGTGGCATCGACGCCCGTGGTACCGCAACAGACTACTCTGCAGGTACCGGCTCCGGTATCGCCATCAGTACTGATTCCGGTACCGGTGGCATCGACATTGGCATCGGTGTCAGCCATGCCTGTACCCTGCCCTCTGCAGCCTTCCGGTACCGATACCCCGGTACCGATGATTCCCGATACCGACCCCGGTCGGTACGGGTATCGGGCTTTGCAAGAGCATCCCGACAGACGATACTTCGATTCCTCTGATGACTCTGAGGATTCTGAAGAGTCTGTCGATGCAGCGATGCTTCTTCCACAGGAGGAGTCCTCTCCTAAACGAAGGATGTCTCCTCCAGAGGACTTGTCTTTTCAGGACTTTATCAGAGAGGTGGCTTGGGGTCTCTCTATTACAGTAGCCCCAGAGTCAGAGCCTAGAGCTAAGGAGTTAGATATTCTACAATATCCTAAAACTCCTAAAGAGGCAGCTACCTTACCTATTCATGAGATTCTGTATGATCTCATGTTAAGGATGTGGGAAGCACCTCTAAGCACCTCTCCTCATTCTCGCAGGTTGGACACCATGTATCGTGTCCCTCCTTGTCCTGGTTTCCATAAAACTCAGCTTCCTCACCACTCTATTGTGGTTGAGTCTGCAATGAGAAAGATTAGAAGTGCCAAGAGACATGCCTCTAATCCTCCAGGACGTGAATGTAGAACCCTGGATGCTTTTGGTAGAAGAGTCTTCCAAGCTTCCATGCTTGCTGCGAGAATTAATTCTTATAGTCTCTACATGGGAATGTTCTTAAAAGAAGTCACTGACCATTTGCAGACTTTAAGTCCTTTTATGTCTGACAATAAAAGGCAAGAATTTCTCTCTGGGCTCAAACATGCCCAGGATATCTCCAAATTCTCCAACCGTGCAGCTTTTGATTCCTTTGAATGCGTAAGCAGAGCCTCAGCTATAGCTATAGGTGCACGTAGGATTGCTTGGCTTCAAGCATCTGATTTGGAGACCTGGGTACAAGATGAATTGGGCAATATCCCTTGTACAGGTGAAAACCTGTTTGGTAAGAATTGGCAAGCAAAAGCCAATCAGATGGATGCTGAAAATTCTGCTTTGGATAGACTATCCAAATCTACAGCTGCTCCTGCTAAGAAAAGGTTGTTCAAGAAAACACCTTTTTCTAAAAAGGGAAGATCCTATCCTGCTTATAGTCAGAGAGTATCTTCTGCAGCTCAGTTCCCTTCCAAACGTCAGCAATCCTCCAAACAGACCAAGGCAAAGGCTGCGAGGCCTGCTCCAGCCCAGCAGTCTCAGCCCCCTCAGGGCCTTTGACTTTCTGCTAGAGAACTTAGCCTTCCTGGCTCTAGAAGGACCAGAGCCCTCCACCATTCCAGGAAGGCTATGTCACTTTGCTCAAAGATGGGGGCAAATCACAGCAGAGCATTGGACACTCTCCATCATAAGAGAGGGGTACAAACTTCATTTTTCCAGCTTGCCCCCTCTCATAAGAGTGCACCAGTTCAATTCTCCAACCTCCCTCCTCAGCCTATTAGAGCAGGAGGTTGCCACTCTTCTAGCCCAAGGGGCAATAGAGGAAGTGCCTTCTCAACAACAAGGCACAGGGTTCTACTCCCCCTATTTTCTTATCCCAAAGAAAACAGGGGGCTTCAGACCCATTTTAGATCTCAGAGAATTGAACAGATTCCTAGTCAAAGAAAAATTCAAGATGGTTTCTCTAGAAACTCTGCTGCCATACCTTCAGAGTCAGGATTGGCTTTGTTCTCTAGATCTCAAGGATGCGTACACTCATGTTCTCATCCATCCAACTCACAGAAGGTTCCTTTTCCAGGAGAAGCACTATCAATTCAGAGTGCTCCCCTTTGGCCTGGCCTCTGCACCAAGGGTGTTCACGAAATGCATGGCAGTGGTTGCTGCTTTTCTGCGCACCCTGGGAATATTTGTCTTCCCCTATCTGGACGACTGGCTCATTCGAGCTCCCACTTAATCAGAGGCCAAGACTGCTCTAACCTGCACAATGCGTATCCTTCAATACTTAGGGCTGGTAATAAACATCCCAAAATCCAATTTGATCCCTACTCAGTCCCTGGAGTTTATAGGGGCATTGCTGGATACCACAAAGGCAAGGGCCTTTCATCCCCAGGCCCGTTGCCTTCGCTTGATGCAGTTAGCTTCTCAAGCAGAGTTGAAACCCCTACTAACTGCTCGAGAGATGTTACAGTTGCTAGGCCACATGGCTTCCACCGTTCATGTGGTACCATATGCTCGCCTTCACATGAGAGCAGCTCAGTGGACTTTATCCAACCAATGGACCCAGGCATTAGGCTGCATGTCAGACAAAATAGCAAAAACAAGTCGCCTCATTTTGTCCCTCCAATGGTGGAAGTCCCCTCAAAACCTCTTGCTGGGGTGTCCTTTTCAACAGCCTCTACCCCAGGCAACTCTTACAACAGATGCTTCTCCAATGGGCTGGGGAGCTCATCTTCACAACCTCTCCACCCAGGGCATCTGGTCCCCACAGGAGACTTGTCTCCACATCAATCTCTTGGAACTCAGAGCAATCTTCCTTGCTCTATGAGTTTTCCACACCCTGCTCAGCCACAAGACAGTCCTTGTCCAAACGGACAATCAGGTAGCCATGTTCTACCTAAACAAGCAGGGGGGAACTGGCTCTCTGTCGCTTTGCAACGAAGCTCTATGACTGTGGGCCCTTGCCAGAGAGCATCACATTCATCTTCTGGCAGTCTATCTTCCAGGGGTTCAAAACTCTTGGGCAGACAGACTCAGTCGAGTTCTGCTTCCACACGAGTGGTCCCTACATATGGACCAGGTGTCAAAAATTTTTCAAATTTGGGGAACCCCGGACATAGACCTCTTTGCAAGTCCGTGGAATGCCAAACTTCCCCGGTTCTGTTCCAGAACTCCGGCTCAGGCAAGGGATGCTATCCTCCTTCACTGGGGTCAAGACTTCCTGTATGCCTTTCCACCCATTCCCCTAATTCCCAAAACCCTATTCAAGCTTCAGAGAGACAGAGGCCACATGATTCTCATAGCTCCACATTGGCCGCGGCAAGTGTGGTACCCTCTGATTCTACATCTCTCTCAAGCTCCCTCCCTAGAGTTAGGGTCTGCTCCAGACCTCCTCTCTCAGGAGGACGGAAAATTGTGGCATCCCAATCCCCAGTCTCTGCATCTCAGGGCTTGGTTGCTGAAGGCCTAGATCTCCAGGATCTTCCTCTTTCTCAACAAGTGAAAGATGTTCTTCATGCTTCCAGAAAACCTTCCACTAGAGGTTTTACGCCTTCGAGTGGAAAAGGTTTACCATCTGGTGTGCTGGAAGGGGTCTTAACCCCCGGTCAATACCTCTGGAATCGTTGCTGGAGTATCTCCTGCATCTGTCTAATGCAGGCCTTAGGACAAATTCAGTAAGTCCATCTGAGTGCTATTGCAGCTTCACTCAAGCCTCTAAATGGACAACCTGTTTCCTCTCATCCCCTTGTAGCAAGGTTCATGAGAGGCCTCCTTTTAACAAAGCCTCCCATTAGACCACCCCCAGTGGCATGGGACTTAAATTTGGTTCTTGGTCAGCTTATGAAGCCGCCTTTTGAACCTTTAGCTACTACCTCCTTGAAATACCTTTCTTGGAAGGTTATCTTTCTCATTGCCATCACATCAGCATGCTGCATCAGTGAATTGCAAGCACTAGTAGCTAATCCACCTTATACAAGGTTCCATCATGACAAGGTGGTCCTTAGGACTAATCCACATTTTATGCCTAAGGTGGTCTCGCCTTTTCACCGCAACCAAGAGGTCTATCTACCTGTTTTTTTTCCAGGGCCTCATGCATTAAGTGCAGAGAGGAATCTTCATACCCTGGAATGTAAAAGAGCTCTGGCTTTTTACTTACATAGAAAGTCTTCCCAACTCTTTGTTGCTTTTGATCCTTCTCATTTGGGACAACCAGTCTCCAAGAGAACTCTTTCCAACTGGATTGCCCAATGTATTTCTTTCGCCTATCAGAGCAAGAACATTTCTCTGGAGGGCCATGTCACAGCTCACAATGTGAGAACCATGGCAGCCTCAATGGCTCATCTGAACTCTGTGTCTATCGACGACATCTGTCGAGCAGCCACTTGGGCCTCGGTTCATACCTTCACAGCCCATTACTGCTTGGACAAGGACTCCCGCCGGGATGCCTTGTTTGGTCAGGCTGTTCTCAAACACCTGTTTCATGCTTAATCAACTCCTACTCACCATCCCTCATGGGATGCCAGAGATCCAGGTGGTGAAGTGCAGCCCTGTCCCAGGGACACACAACTTCTGGGCTCTCTCCCTAGCATCAAAAGCTAGGGAGTCCCCATATGTGAAGACTCATTCCTGCTTGTTCCTGGAGATAGCACAGTTACTTACCTGTAACAGGTGATCTCTGGGAACAGCAGGAATAAGTCTTCACAACCCACCCACCTCCCCTAGGAGTTGTATCTCTGTCTCTTTCCTTTTCCCTTAGTCTCAGCTATAAAACTCAACTGAGGAGAGACAGTTGGAAAGGCATTGAGTGTCACATGTATGATTTTCTCCCAGTTGGTGAGAGGTCTTACGTGTGCACTAGGTGCAAGGAGCTCTTTGCTCTCAGGGAACGAGTCCGTTATCTAGAGGCTAAAGTAGCAGACTTGGAAAACATAAGACAGACAGAGAGGTACATAGACGAGACCTACAGGGATATAGTCCTGAAGTCCCACTTCCAGTCTGGCAGCATCTCTGTTGCCATGGAGGAGAGAGGTCACGTGACAGGAGAGCATCACCCTGGTGTGGCAGGAAGTGATCCTGTAACTAGCACCTGTCCTCCAGGTGATGTAAAACCCTCTTGCACCGAGGACGTTTCTCCAGGGCCATGTGCCCATGAGAGAAGGGTTAGGACAGCCGTTATAGTTGGTGATTCGATCATTAGGCATGTAGATAGCTGGGTGGCTGGTGGACGTGAGGATTGCCTGGTAACATGCCTGCCTGGTGCGAAGGTAGTGAACCTCATGCGCCACCTAGATAAGGTCTTAGATAGTGCTGGGGAGGAGTCTGCTGTCTTGGTACATGTCGGTACCAATGACATAGGAAAATGTGGTAGGGAGGTTCTGGAGGCTAAATTTAGGCTTTTAGGTAGGAAGTTGAAATCCAGAACTTCCAGGGTAGCATTCTCCGAAATGCTTCCTGTTCCACGCGCAGAACCCAAAAGGCAGGCAGAGCTCCAGAGTCTCAATGCGTGGATGAGACAATGGTGCAGAGATGAGGGTTTTGGATTTGTTAGGAACTGGGGAACATTCTGGGGAAAGGAGGGGCTCTTCCGAAGGGATGGGCTTCACCTTAACCGGGATGGAACCAGGCTGCTGGCATTAACCTTTAAAAAGGAGATAGAGCAGCTTTTAAACTAGATATTAGGGGAAAGCCGACAGTTGCCCTAGAGCGGATGGTTCGGAAGAATGTATCTTTGAAGGATACTACCAAAAGCAGAGAGGTTCCACAAAAGAGTAAAGTAGCCCAAATGGAGCAGACAGAGCTTAAAGATCCCAAATTACCCATGTCTAACAATAGCCAAATTAATATGAATAAAATACATTCTCTAAAATGCTTGTATGCAAATACTAGAAGTCTAAAAAATAAGATGGGAGTTAGAATATATAGCACTAAATGAAAGGTTAGATATGATTGGAATATCAGAGACATGGTGGAAGGAGGACAACCAGTGGGACACTGTGATACCTGGGTACAAACTATATCGTAATGATAGAGCTGATCAAATTGGTGGAGAGGTTGCTCTCTATGTTAGAGAGGGCATTGAGTCAGAAAGGATTAAAGTTTTGCAGCAAACAAAATCTGCTGTAGAATCTATATGGATTGAAATTCCATGTAAAAGGGGGAAGGCAATGGCAGTGGGGGTGTACTATTGAGCGCCTGGCCAGAATGATGAAATGCTCAAGGAAATCAAGGAAGCTAACAAATGTTACAGCACAGTAATAATAATGGGTGATTTCAACTACCCCGGTATCGACTGGGTCAGTGTCACGTCAGGACATGCTAGGGAGATAAAGTTCCTAGATTAAATAAATGACTGCTTCTTGGAGCAGCTGGTTCATGAACCGACCAGAGGGGAAGCCATATTAGACCTAATCCTTAGTGGAACACCAGATCTAGTGCAAGAAATAAGGTTTTTGGGGCCACTTGGCAATAGTGATCATAGCATGATCGCCTTTGATTTAATTAGTGGAGGAGGGATAGTAAGGAAATCCACAGTACTACCTTTTAACTTTTGAAAGGGAGACTATGATAAATGAGGAAAACAGTTAAGAAAAAACTAAAAGGAGCAGTTGGAAAGGTTAAAGACGTACATCAGGCTTGGCTGTTGTTGAAAAATACTATCTTGGAAGCCCAGACCAGCTGTATTCCACGCTTTAAGAAAAGTGGAAGGAAGTCCAAAAAACTGCCAGCATGGTTTAAAGGTGAGGTCAGAGAGGCTGTTGTTGCCAAAAAGCATCTTTCAGGAAATGGAAAAAAGAGCCAAACGACGAAACCTGGAAACAGCACAAGCACTGGCAAGTCAAATGCAAGGCAATGATAAGGCAGGCAAAGGGAGAATTTGAGAAGCTTGCTGCAGAAGCAAAAACGCGAAGTAAAGACCTTTTCAAGTACATTCGTAGCAAAAAACCTGTGAGAGAGTCAGTTGGTCCATTAGATGATAAAGGGGTTAAAGGAGCACTAAGAAGCGACAAGGCGATAGCGGAGAGACTGAATGAATTCTTTGCTTCGGTCTTTACTGAGGAAGATGTAGGGATGTTACCCATGACTGAAGTGGTATTTAAAGGTGCGGAAGAATTGAAGGAAATATCGATACATCGGGAAGATGTATTACAACTATTAGATAAACTGAAGAGTAGCAAATCACCTGGGCCGGATGGTATACATCCAAGGGTGTTGAAAGAACTGAAATACGAGATTGCAGACCTGCTATTAGTAATCTGTGAACTATCATTAAAATCATCTCTAATACCTGAAGATTGGAGGATCGCCAATATAACACCAATTTTTAAAAAGGGTTCCAGGGGTGATCCGGGAAACTGCAGACCGGTGAGCCTGACATCAGTACCGGGAAAAATGGTAGAAACCATCATAAAGAATAAAATTACTCAGCATGTAGATAGTCATAACCTAATGGGAGACAGCCAACATGGCTTTAGACAAGGAAGATCTTGTCTTATTAATCTGTTATGTTTTTTTGAAGGAGTGAATAATCAGGTGGACAAAGGTGAGTCGGTTGATATTGTGTATCTGGACTTTCAGAAAGCCTTTGACAAGGTCCCTCATGAGAGACTTTTGGCAAAACTAAAGAGTCATGGGATAGGAGGCAGTGTACTATTGTGGATCAGGAACTGGTTTAATAGATAGAAAGCAGACGGTAGGGCTAAATGGCCAATTTTCCCAATGGAGAAAGGTGAATAGTGGTGTACCCCAAGGATCTGTGCTGGGTCCGCTGCTTTTTGACATATTCATAAATGACCTGGAAAGTGGAATAACGAGTGAAGTTATCAAATTTGCAGATGACACAAAACTATTTAAAGTTGTTAAAACCTAAGAGGATTGTGGAAAATTGCAAGAGGATCTTGATAAATTGGAAGACTGGGCATCAAAATGGCAGATGAAATTTAATGTGGACAAGTGCAAGGTTATGCACCTAGGGAAGAACAACCCAAACTATGGTTACACGATGCAAGGTTCCACATTAGGAACCACCACCCAGGAGAAAGATTTAGGCGTCATTGTGGATACCATGTTAAAACCCTCGGCCCAGTGTGCAGCAGCGGCCAAGAGAGCAAATAGAATGCTAGGTATGATAAGGAAAGGAATGGAAAATAAAACAAAAGATATTATAATGCCTCTATATCGTTTCATGGTGAGACCGCACCTTGAATATTGTGTGCAATTCTGGTCGCCGTATCTTAAAAAGGATATAGTGATTTTAGAAAAGGTTCAGAGAAGAGTCACCAAAATGGTAAAGGGGATGGAAGGATACTCCTATGAAGAAAGGCTAAAAAGGTTAGGGCTCTTTAACCTGGAAAAGAGACGGCTGAGGGGAGATATGATAGAAGTCTATAAATTAATGAACGGAGTGTAACGGGTAAACGTAGATCGACTGTTTATGTTATCAGAATATAGGAAGACTAGGGGACATGCAATGAAGCTACAGGGTAAACTATTTCAGACTAATAAAAGAAAATATTTTTTCATTCAACGTGTAATCAAACTCTGGAATTTGTTACTGGAGGATGTAGTAAAGGCTGTTAGTGTAGCTGGGTTTAAAAAAGGTTTGGACAAGTTCCTGGAGGTAAGGTCCATAAACCATTATTAAGAAGGGACCCAGGATATCAATGCTTGAACCAATACAAGCATTGTGGAACCTGTGTCCCTTGGGGAAACTGCTAGGTACATACGACCTAGATTGGCCACTGTTGGAAACAGAATACTGGGCTTGATGGACCTTGGTCTGACCCAGTATGGCATATCTTATGTTCTTATGTTCTTATAAGGCAGCACGCAGGCGCTGTGGGATGCTCCCAAAAGCTTTCTGATTGGACGCTGGGGAGCGTTCCTGCGCAGGCTCCGTCGGTACCGACGTACCCATATGTGAAGACTTATTCCTGCTGTTCCCAGAGATCACCTGTTACAGGTAAGTAACTGTGCTTCACTCACCAGTAACAGGTGATCTTCAGGAACAGCAGAAATTAAGTCTTCACAACCTGCCCTCTTCCCCTAGGGTTTTCTTCTCTTAATCTCCTTTTTCTCAGCTACAAACTCAACTGAAGAGAGAGAGTTGGAAGGCAGCCGTGCAGGCGCAGTAAAGTGCTCCCAAAAGCTTTCCTGTTGGATGCTGGGGAGCGTTCCCGTGTGGGCCCCATCTGTGAAGACTACATTCCTGCTGTTTCCGGAGATCACCTGTTTACAGGTGAGTAACTACGCTTTTCATGAAGTCTTCCCTCTTTTTCTACACCTTCTCAGCCACTTTTTTTGAGAACCATAGCAGCCTCCCTTTCCTTTTACATTTATTCACCTTTCTAACAAAAAGGTTTGTTGCTTTTAAAATATTCCCTTTCAGTTTTGTCCACTGTTTTCCTACAACCCCCAGCTGTTCCCATCCTGCTAACGACTCTCTTTGCAAAGTTAGTTTTCCTAAAGTCTAAGACCCTTGCTTTTGAATGGATTTTATCAGCCCTAGTACTAATACTGAACCATACCATCTGGTGATCACTGGATGAGTTGATCTACCATTGTAACATCATAAACACTTTCACCATTAGTAATTTATATTGGTAATTCACCATTGGTAAGCACTAACCCTATCACGTATGGGTTCTGTTATCAATTGCCTGAATAGTTGTCCCTGTAGAGAATCCAGGATCCTTACTTCTAGATGATAACGCAGCAGGGATGTGCCAATCCACATCTAGCATATTGAAATCACCTAACAGTAGCACTTCTCCTTTCATGGCAATACTGTCTTCTATTAAATCTTTGTCCACTTGTACACCCTATGAGGGGTATCTGTATATATCTCCACTGCAAATGGATTTCCCTTTCTCTCTTTCTAGTTTAACCCATAGTGCCTCCTCTCTTCCTTTTAAGCCCTGCAGTCCTATAGCTTTAATATTACTTAAGAACATAAGATATACCATACTGGGTCAGACCAACGTCCATCAAGCCCAGTATCCTGTTTCCAAAGGTGGCCAATCTAGGTGATAAGAACCTAGCAGTCTCCCCAAAAGACACAGGTTCCTCAATGCTTGTATTGTGTCAAGCAGTGATATCCTGGGTCCCTTTTAATAATGGTTTATGGACCTTTCCTCCAGGAACTTGTTCAAACTGTTTTTTAAATCCAGCTACACTAAAAGCTTTTATTAATCCTCCGGTAACAAATTCCAGAGTTTGATTACACGTTGAGTGAAAAAATATTTTCTCTTATTAGTCTTAAATAGGTTACCCTGTAGCTTCATTGCATGTCCCCTAGTCTTTTTATATTCTGATGCCATAAACAATCGATCTACGTTTACCCGTTCCATTCCATTCATTAATTTATAGACCTCTATCATATCTCCCCTCAGCCATCTCTTTTCTAGGTTGAAGAGCCCTAACCTTTTTAGCCTTTCTTCATAGGATTATCCTTCCATTCCCTTTATCATTTTGGTGGCTCTTCTCCATACCTTTTCTAATAACGCTATATCCTTTTTTTTTAAGATAAGGCGACCAGAATTGCACACAATATTCAAGATGCGGTCGCACCATGGAACGATACAGAGGCATTATAATATCCTTTGTTTTATTTTCCATTCCTTTCCTTATGATACCTAGCATTCTATTTGCTCTCTTGGCCGCTGCTGCATACTGTGCGGAGGATTTTAACATGTTATCCACGATGACACCTAAATCTTTTTCCTGCGTGGTGGTTCCCAACGTGGAACTTTGCATTGTGTAACCATAGTTTGGGTTGTTCTTTCCAAGGTGCATAACTTTGCACTTGTCCACATTAAATTTTATCTGCCATTTGGATGCCCAGTCTTCCAATTTATCAATTTTCCACAATCTTAGGTTTTAGCAACTTTAAATATTTTTGTGTCATCTGCAAATTTGATAACCTCGCTCGTTATTCCCTTTTCCAGGTCATTTATGAATATGTCAAAAAGCAGCGGACTCAGCACAGATCCCTGGGGTACTCCACTATTCACCCTTTTCCATTGGGAAAATTGGCCAATTAGCCCTACCCTCTGCTTTCTATCTTTTAACCAGTTCCTGATCCACAATAGTACACTGCTTCCTATTCCATGACTTTTTACTTTTGCCAAGTGTCTCTGATGAGGGACCTTTTCAAAGGCTTTCTGAAATTCCAGATATACTATATCAACCGACTCACCTTTGTCTACCTGTTTATTCACACCTTCAAAAAAACATAACAGATTAGTAAGACAAGATCTTCCTTGTTTAAAGCCATGTTGGCTATCTCCCATTAAGCCATGACTATCTACATGTTGAGTAATTTTGTTCTTTATGATGGTTTCTACCATTTTTCCCTGGTACTGATGTCAGGCTCACTGGTCTGTAGTTTCCCGGATCACCCCTGGAACCCTTTTTAAAAACTGGCGTTACATTGGAGGTCCTCCAATCTTCAGGTATTACAGATAATTTTAATGATAGTTCACAGATTACTAATAGCAGGTCTGCAATCTCATATTTCAGTTCTTTCAACACCCTTGGATGTATACTGTCCGGTTCAGGTGATTTGATACTCTTCAGTTTATCAAATAGTTGTAATGCGTCTTCCCGGTGTATCAATATTTCCTTCGATTCTTCCACAGTATCACTTTTAAATAACACTTCAGTCATGGGTAACATCCCTACATATAGTGCCAAACCACCTCCCCTTCTTTCTACCCTACCCTGTCCTTCCTGAATAAATTATAGCCCGGTAAATTACATCTCAATCATGGTTTTCTGTGAACCATGTCTCTTTAACCGCCACTAAATCTAAGTCAGCCTCTTCCATTAATGCCTCAACATTTTGGATCTTATTTCCCATGCTACAGGCATTTCTCCAGGACCAAGCAGGAAGTCAGTCCTCACTTATGGGTGACGTCGGCGCCGACGGAGCCCTCGCGGAGCAATTTTCCCCAGCTTTCGCAGAAAGCTTTTGGGAATTGCAGCGCGCATGTGCGGTCCCCTTCCCGCCCAAGGGTGCCATCTTGCTCAGTCTTCTTTTTTCCGCGGAGCCCTACAGACGTAGTTTGTGATCGCCGCTGAAAAGTTGATTTCTTTCGTTGTTTTTTCTCGGTTCGACGCCGTGTCTCTTTCCCGCCCGGCCTCGATACTCCAATATCGAGTCCGTTCTCTTTTTTTCAGTTTTTGTCCTTTGTAACGGGCGTTCCCGCCACTTTTTTCTTTTTCCCTGGCAGCACGGTCCTTCGACCTCGCAGGGGCCCTTTTTCCCCCGATGGCTGCCAGCGGTTTTAAAAAGTGTGATCACTGTACCATACTTATGTCTCTTACCGACACACATGACTGCTGCCTCCGTTGCCTCGGACCCAATCATGACTCGGTGGGTTGTGGTCTGTGCAACAAAATGTCCTCGAAGGCATTGAGGAGTCGGCAGTCACAAAAGGAACGAATCTTCTCTGACACCGCGTCCGGTCGGGCCTGGACCTCGTCAGAGACTTCGACGTCTCGTGACTCCGGCCCCGAGCATCGTCGGAGTGCCTCTGAGCGGGGGTCTCCCGGCCGGGAACATCGTCGGAAGAGGAAACCCGCGAGGGTGGCGTCGGAGGATGCTCCTGGTCCCTCGAGGGCCAGGCCGCATAGCCCCGCCAGCCGCCCCGGGTCCTCTGAGGCGGAGAGGTCGTCGAAGCATCCTCGTCTCGAAGTGGAGCCTCCTGGACACGTGAGTACTGTAGTCCTCGTGGACTCACCTCCCAGGGAACTGACGTCGGGCCCGGTGCCGTCGGGGCCCGAGTCGGGGGCTGCTGGGTCTTCTGAGTTTGGTCTCAGATTGACGGCCTTGGAGTGTAGTATCGCTGCCTTCATGGACCAGCAGCGGGCATTGATGGCCGGCATCGCCAGTGCATCTGCCCCGACCACCGGGACGTCGACGTCCAAGTCGACCCCGGAGGCCGAGCCGATCCTCGAGTCCATACGAGCTCGAGTCGATCCTCGGCCAAGATCTCCCTCGGCCTCCCGTTCGGGACCGAGGTCGTCGCCGCCGGCCTCGGCGTCGGGGCGGGGGTCCTCGGTCCCCGCCCGCACGGAGCCACTCAATTCCTCCACGGAGGAGTCGGGCTGGGACACGGAGGATGAGTCACCTGGTTCTTTTCAGACTCGGTGCGTCCCCTCCGACTCGCCCGAGTCGGAGCCCTGGAGACGGTCCCCACCGGAGGATACCCGGTTCTCCGATTTCGTGAGGGACATGGCCAAGGCTTTGGCCTTCCCCGCGGATCCGGAGGAGGAGCCTCGAGCCGAAGAGCTCGAGGCCTTCCAGTATGACTCTCCCCCGAAGGAGGCCTTTACTGTGCCGGTTCCTCTGATGCTGGAGCGGCTGCTCTTCCGCATGTGGGAGAGCCCGGCCTTGACGCCGGTGTTAAGCAAGCGGGTCGATTCCATGTATCGAGTCCGCAAGAGCCCCGGGTTCCAGAAGGCACAACTGCCGCACCATTCCATGGTGGTGGAATCGGCCATGCATCGACTTAAGAGTCAGAAGATGCACTCCTCGGTGCCTCCGGGTAAGGAGGCCCGGAACCTGGATGCCCTCGGTAGGAAGTGCTTCCAGGGCTCTATGCTTGCTTGCCGAGTCCAGACCTACCAGCTGTATATGGGCATGTATCTTCGAGACCTGGCAAAGGAAATTGCCGGGTTCTCTGCTGGTCTCTCCGAGGAACCTTTGCAGAGGTTCCAGGCCTTGGCCACTGGTATTAGAGAGTGCTCGAAGTTTATTTCTCGAGCAGCCTACGATGGCTTCGAAGCATCGGCTCGAGTAGCCGGAGCCGGCATCGGTGCTCGCCGTCAGGCTTGGCTTCAGTCATCCGACCTCGAGCCATGGGTGCAGGACAAGTTGGTCGATGTCCCCTGCAGAGGTGAGAACCTCTTTGGCAAGCCCATGTCTGATAAGGCGGCAGAACTCGAGTCCGAGACTCTCACCAGAACTCGCCTATCCAGAAAGGCCTCTGCCCCTTCACAGAAGAGGAAGGGCTCGGGGAAGAAGCCCTTTTACCCGAGGAAGGTGTCTGCCTATAAACAGCACCACCCACAATATCAAGCCTCAGCAGCTCCCCACCAGGGCCAGCAGGCTAAGGGACAGGGCAATGGTCCCGTAGGCAGAAGGCCCCCAAGCCCACTACACAGGCCCCTGCTCAGCAGGGTGGAGGTTTTTGACTATGCCGGCATAGCCTTTCCCCCTCCGCGACTTTCGCTGAACACGGGGGGCCGGCTGACCCACTTTGCCCACAGGTGGTCAGCCATAACATCCGATTCCTGGGTGCTGCAGGTGGTTCAAAAGGGCTACCTCTTACATTTTCACCAGGTACCTCCTCCCTACTTCCCAGGGGAGCCTCCAAGACCCCCTCTGCACAGGGACTTACTCCTTCAGGAGCTGCAAAGTCTGCTCCAGGAACAGGCTGTGGAGCCAGTGCCCCAGCACTTGTGGGGTCACGGGTTTTATTTGAGGTACTTCCTGGTTCTGAAAAGAACGGGAGGCCTCAGACCCATCGTGGACTTGCGCAACCTCAACAAGTTCCTGCAGCGGGAAAAGTTCAAGATGCTTACCCTTGGAATCCTACTGCCCTACCTCCGGCAGGGAGATTGGCTATGCTCCTTGGATCTAAAGGATGCTTACACTCACATCCTTATTCATCCGGACCACCGGCAATATCTGAGATTTGTGGTGGCAGGGAATCATTACCAGTACCGCGTACTGCCCTTTGGCCTCTCCTCCACTCCCAGGGTGTTCACAAAATGCCTGGCAGTGGTGGCAGCCTTCCTGAGGTTTCAAGGCCTCTTTGTCTTCCCCTACCTGGACGACTGGCTCATCCGGGCACAGTCTTCCCTAGAGGTCACTCAGGCCACTCAACGCACAGTGGCTCTGCTTCAGCATTTGGGCTTCGTCATAAACTTTGAAAAGTCCACTTTGCTCCCCTCTCAGGATCTTGAATTCATAGGAGCACGGCTGGACACTCTGCAGGCTCGGGCCTTTTTACCCCTGGAACGGGCCAACAGGCTCATAGCTCTGGCCGGCAGGTTCCACAGCACGTCACCGGCCTCTGCCAGATAATTCCTGCAACTGCTCGGTCACATGGCCTCCACGGTCCATGTCACCGAATGCCCGTCTGCATATGCGACCTGCTCAATGTAGCCTTCGCACTCAATGGCATCAGGTCACAGGGAGACTGACGGACAATACAGATCTCCGACCGCCTGGTCTCCTCTCTGCAGTGGTGGCTTCACCTGCCCAATCTGGTACTTGGCATGACTTTTCAGTCTCCTCCTTCTTCTCAAGTGCTCACGACGGATGCCTCTCTCCTGGGATGGGGAGCGCATTGCCAAGGAACATGCACTCAAGGCCTTTGGACACCTTGGGAGGCTGTTCAGCAGATAAACTTCCTGGAGCTGCGGGTGATCCGCCTAGCTCTGCGGACCTTCTCTCACCTCACTTCTCGTCGGTCTGTGCTGGTGCAGTCGGACAATCAGGTCGCCATGTTCTACGTGAACAAACAGGGGGCCACGGGCTCCCTCCTTCTATGTCAGGAGGCTCGGAGACTGTGCTCTTGGGCAGTTGACCACGACATCCTCCTCAAGGCTGTTTACCTGCCCGGGCAGGACAATTGCCTAGCCGACAAACTGAGCCGGATTCTGCAGCCGCACGAATGGAGGTTGAACCCCGTAGTGGTCCAACGGATCTTCCGCCGATGGGGCCTCCCCACCGTGGATTTCTTTGCCAGTCCCCTAAACCGGCAACTTCCCAGGTTCTGCTCCCGGCACCCGCATCCTCTCAGAGTAGCGCCGGATGCTTTCCTCATTTCGTGGTCCACGGGCCTACTATATGCCTTTCCTCCCACGCCACTTGTGTCCCGGACGCTGTTCAAAATTGTCCTGGACAGGGCCTCCGTGATCCTGGTAGCGCCTAGGTGGCCGAGACAACCCTGGTTCCCTCTACTCCTACAACTAGCGGTGGACACCCCTCTTCCTCTGGGGTTTCAGCCCGATCTCCTGACCCAGGATCAGGGTACTCTCCTCCACCCCAACCTCCGGGCCCTTCATCTGATGGCCTGGCTGCTGAAAGGGTAGTCCTAGCTCCGCTCTTACTTCCTCCGGAGGTGGAGGCTGTCGTCCTGGCGTCTCGGCGACCTTCCACCCGGAAATCTTACGCCCTTAAATGGCGTCGCTTCGCCTGCTTAGTATCGGTGGTACTGCAATATTTGCTTCACCTCTCCGATCTAGGCCTCAAATCCAACTCTGTCAGGGTCCACCTCAGTGCTCTCTCTGCACATCATGCGCCGGTGGAGGGCCAACCTCTTTCCGCGCACCTCCTGGTGGTGCGTTTTCTCAAGGGCCGCCTTCTGCTTAAGCCCCCGTTGCGCCCTCCAGCTCCTGACTGGGATCTCAATGTGGTCTTGCAAAGGCTTACCTGTCCGCCTTTTGAGCCCATGGCTACCTGTCCTCTTCGTTTCCTCTCCTGGAAAACTCTCTTCTTGGTAGACCTTACCTCCGCTAGGCGCGTTAGTGAACTACAGGCCCTAGTGTCGGAGCCCCCTTACACTAGGTTCTACAAGAATAGGGTGGTCTTACGGACTCACCCTAAGTTTCTTCTGAAGGTGGTCTCCTCTTTTCATATCAATCAAGAGGTGGTTCTTCCGACCTTCTTTCCCAGACCGCATACCAGCCGAGCTGAAACTGTTCTGCATACCCTGGACTGTAGAAGAGCCTTATCCTTCTACCTTGACCGTACGCATGAGCATCGAAAGGCTGTCCAGCTTTTCGTTTCTTTTGACCCCAATCGGTTGGGGGTACCCATCTCTAAGCGTACTCTGTCTGTCTGGGTAGCTGACTGTATCGCCTGGGCTTATAGAGCAGCCGGCCTCTCCTTAGAGAGTCGCGTCACGGCTCACCGTGTCAGGGCGAAGGCTGCGTCAGTAGCTCACCTCCGCTCTGTTCCGTTGGCGGACATCTGCCGGGCCGCTACTTGGTCTTCAAGCCAGACGTTTGCGGCTCATTACTGCCTGGAGAGGGAGTCCCGCAGGGACAGTGCTTTCGGACAGGCAGTCCTCCACAATCTCTTTGAGGTCTAAGCAACTCCTACCCTCGGGCCCTGGTGTTGGGCTACCGGCCGGATTTGTATTCAGAGAAGATTCCTTCCTTCTGTACTGTTGAGCTTGAGAGAGCTCATTTTTCGGTTGAGGTCTCCGGTAGCCTTGAGCTCGGGAGTCCCATAAGTGAGGATTGACTTCCTGCTTGGTCCTGGAGAAAGAGTAGTTACTCACCTGTAACAGGTGTTCTCCAGGAGCAGCAGGAATCAGTCCTCACTACCCTCCCTCCTCCCCTTGGAGTTGCAGTCATTCTTTTTGCTAACATTTTTTGCTGTCTCTTCGCTATGTCATCAGACTGAGCAAGATGGCACCCTTGGGCGGGAAGGGGACCGCGCATGCGCGCTGCAATTCCCAAAGGCTTTCTGCGAAAGCTGGGGAAAATTGCTCCACGAGGGCTCCGTCGGCGCCGACGTCACCCATAAGTGAGGACTGATTCCTGCTGCTCCTGGAGAACACCTGTTACAGGTGAGTAACTACTCTTTATACACACAGCTTTCCAGATGTTGCCACTATTGCCCATTTCTACAGAGGTATTTAATGTTTCACTTATCTGGAGTCTTTCACCACTTACCTGGGGGCTCTCTTCACCCATCCCCATTGAATCTAGTTTAAAGCCCTCTTCAGTAGGTTAGCCAGTCTGCTGCTGAAAACACCTTGACCCTTCTTTGACAGATGGACACCCATCTCCACTCTGCAGCCCTTGGAGCATCATCCCATGGTCCAGGAAACTAAAACGCTCTCAATGATACTATCCACACAGCCATGCATTCACTTTCAGGATGTGAGCTTCTCTGTCTCTGCCTTTACCCTCAACAGGGGACTGAAGAGAACATCACCTACACACCTATCTGCTTCACCCTCTGTCCCGGAGCCATGAAGTTACATTTGATATGCTCGGAGGGATACCTAGCAGTATCATTTGTGCCGACATGAATGAGTGATATAAGATAATATAAGATAATAACATCTCGGATTTTGGCACCTGGCAGACAGCACACCTCTCTGGACATCAAATCTGGTCAGCAGATGGATGCCTCAGAACTCCTCAGAAGAGAGTCGCCAACCACCACTACCCTTTGCTTCATTGTGGTAACTGATTCTTCAACTTTGGGGTGCTCGAGCTGTGGTTCTTCCCTTTCTTCGGATGCTTCCACCTCTTCCACTTCCAGGGCTGCATACTGGTTCTTCAATTCAAGGGCTGGAGGAGTTGGAGTGCTGATATTGCAGGCTCTGGTGACTCATGTCCAACCTTCTTTCTTCTGTAGCCTCTCATCTTCCACCTCTGGATGTTTCAAGAAGCATCTCGTCAATTTACTTCCTTGGACTGCGGGTCCTGTTTTACATTGTTCAGTTTAGTTGCTTGTTATAAGAGTTATTTGTTTATGAACTCCTTTTTGGTCTGGTTTTGTGCTTCCTTGGTTGTTTGAACTCCTGCTGTTTGTTCCCCTTGGGGGATGAGTTTTTATACCAAAGGTGATGTCACAAAGCTTCGAGAATTTCTCTCTCTCACTATCTGCTGGCAGGGGGACAGAACCCACTAGTCTATACTGGTCTAGCAGGATTCCAGGAAAGGAAATTATCGGTAAGTAAAATTTCTCCATGTGTATAAGCCAAAAGGAACATCCCCTCTACCTACAGAACAGCCCCCATACACAAAAGCAGTTCACCCCTCCATCCCTATGCACACACACAAGCAGCTCACCCCCATACCAGTGCGAAGTAGCACAGCCAGGGAAAATATCAATAGGAAGGAGGACAGACTGCAAGGGAAGGAGGGGCAAACACCAGACACAAAACAGTAGATTAAAACTTTAAAAATTAAAAATGTTAAGTTGGGTTCTTATCTACAGCCAACAGTGCTATCCACTGGAGTAGTGTAGGTGTGTCCAGATCATGCTCAGATGTCACGAGGAACATTAGCAGATAATAACCTTGGCAGCCATGGTAAAACCCCATGCCTCCCCACCCCAAAATTTACAGAGCTGTAAATACATCTCCTGAGGCATCCCTAGTCCCAGCTGGCCCAAGAGACAGAATGGGCCAGGAAAACAGTCCCAGCATGCAACACTGCATGCAATTGGGCCATCAGGCTGTCCCCAAATATGATTGAATTAGGATTTGCAGGGCTGGAGCTTAGATGTGAAAGGCAGTATGGGAGAAATGCTGCATTGCTTGAGGGGTAAGAGCTTATGGATTGCAGTATTTGTTCTAATACACAGTTGTTGTACACTAGGGAAGCAATGGGAGTTGTCCTGCACAAGGACTCCAAGTGGTATCAACAGTGGAAAGATTTCAAGGACAACAATGTGGTTTTTAACAGTAAGTTTTATCCAGAATATTGCCTGATCCTTTTAGTATTAGATGTTTTTTGGTAGATGGATGCGATTTCTGCTGTGTGCAAAGTTTTAGCTTCTTTTCCCTCTGACTACTAAGCCTTGTTCTCAGTCAGTTGGATTACAAGCTTAAGATTCATTCTGTCAAAGATAAAAATGTTCTCCGTGATAAGTATAAAAGCCTTTAGGTTTTCAGTGTGAGGGGCTTTTGTGATTTTCAGTCCAGCTTACTGTTTACAAATCTTGAGCTTCTTAACAATATTCAGATGCTACACAGAGTTCACAATAGATAAAAAAGCAGCAAAGTTAATCACTTATGCTGTTTTCTCTTACAGCTGCAGTACTACAGACCCTATTCAGTTTGCACGTTTACCTTGATTTCCCCACCTCCTCAGGATCTTCTGTGCTTGCTCCTGGTTTCCTGAATTCCATTGCAACCTATTCTTTATATGACAAATGCCATTAGTCACAAAACATATGGGCCGTTGATGCAAATGTGAGCTTCGGGTCTGAAGTGTTCTTCAAAACCCGATAAATCAGCTCCGTATTAGTCTGAGGCCTAGTTGTAAGAAAGAAATCATTATACCTCTTATGGTGAAAGAGTGGAGCAGGTAGATTCATTGTTACTATACAAAACATTATTAGACCCCAAATGGCTAATTTTATAACAGGGCACCTAAGCTATCAAGACACATAGGTGCATATGTTCTGCCTATTTTATAAATGCAACGTGTGCCTTAAAAGGTTATCCCAAGGAAAGCAGATGCACACCTTTGCACAGGGCTGGCGCAAGGTAATGAGGCAACCTAGGCAAACCTCATCCTTTGTGGCCCCCGCACAGCACCCATTGCCGCCACTGTCTGTCCTGGAGAAGGGCGACAGCAGTGGCAATGGGTGCCCCTAGAGAGCCGGTGCTCTAGGCAGAAGCCGGTGCTCTAGGCAGAAGCCTAGTTTGCCAAATGGTAGCGCCAGCCCTGCCTTTACACCAGCTCTAAGGCAATTGTAATTGTATGTGTATACAGTTCTGGTCAACATTATTGGCACCCTTGCATTTTAGGTATGTTGTGTACAGTATCTTGAGAAAAATTGGAAATATTCCAACTATATGTCTTCATAATATTTTAATAGTATGTTCAAAGGTATACAACAAAAAAAAAGATGTATGTGCGACTTAGACCTAGTAATTTCTGAGAAAAAAAAGACCTGGACAGGATTAATGGCACCCTTCACTAATTGGTTGCACAGCCCTTGGCAGTGGACAGCCTCCAAACGTTTCTTGTAGCCATCTATAAGTTTTGTACATTGGTCTGCTGGTACTTTCTCCCACTCTTCAACTGTGATTTGTTCCAGCTCATGAATGTTTTCAGGATTCCTTTTACCAATGGCAGATTTCAGTTCTTTCCAAAGGTTCTCAATTGGATTGAGATCAGGACTTATTGCTGGCCAATTTAAAACACTCCATTTGTTTCTTTTATTTATTTATTTATTTTTTTGTAAATACGAGGCTTTATTAAATCGGCAACATACATGGTATTCCAGTAGAACAGTACAAAAGCCCAAGATATGGGAAATACAGGAATACCCATTTTTATAACCATTTTCCATTATTATAACTCCCCTGTAACCAAAAGAAAACCCCAAAACAACAGTAAGTCAATCTGCCCCCTTTCAACTTCCCGCACCCCCCCCCCCCAGTAGAGTAAGACAAACACATTCAAAGCGCACTGCTACCATCAATTCAATTCACCTTGTTCAGTCCATACAACTGCACAAATGGTTCCCATGTATGGTCAAACATAACTGGCCCGTCTTACGTGTGCATATCACCTGCTTCATATTATGGAGGTCCCACATTCGCACTAGCCACTGAGTCAAGGACAGGGCCATAGCCTGCTGCCATGCCAAAGCCAAATTTAATTCAGCTGCATTCATACAATTCTCTACCAGTGCTAACTGTGGGGTCTTAGCCTCTGGCCACATCCTATTAAACAAGAAAATATCCGGATCCCAGGGGATGGTGAACCCCAGCATATGATGCACCCGGTTTCATATGCCCCTCTAATAGCCTTGAATTCTAGGGCAGCTCTACCAGATATGAGCCAAGGTTCCCCGATCTCTGCATCAACACCAGCACAATCCAGTCAATGCAGGATAAACCCAAGCCAATTGCGCCGGTGTCATATACCTTCCATACAAAAGCTTATAATTATTCTCCCGTGCGTTAACTGCGATTCAACTTTGCCATAGTTCCTCAATTTGCTCCCATTGTTGTTCAGTATAGTCCAGTTGTAATGCCTGAGTCCAGTAGCGACGGTGTTTCCCCACTTTAAAGGCCAAATCCTGCTGACAGGCATACAGGGCAGCGACCAGCCCTCTAATAGTGGTCTGGTTATCACATAAAGATTCCAACTCAGTGAGTGTCCGAGCTACCTGGCTTTTGACCTCTTTCCGACTCACCCAGTGAACCACTTGGGTGTAATAAAAAGCCTGATGACTGGGCAGATCAAATTCATCCTGTAACTCCCAAAAGGAGAGAAGCTGGCCATCATCAAAGAGCTTTCCAATGCGCCTTAACCCTGTCTTTCTCAAAACCTGGAAGACACCAGAGTGGATCTCTGGCCCAAAGGCCTTATCAGCAATGGGGAATAAAGGCGTGAGTGAAACTCCTTGCTGCCAAAAAAATTGATCCCAACACCTGATGGTGTGCTCCACATACGGATTGCCCCCTCCCCCACACACCCGAAGTCCTGCCCGTAGCCACAACTGTCCTCCCAAGTCTGGACTCCCCGCCTGTCCCCTTTCAATATCTACCCAACACTTATCATTTGCAGGGTTCATCCACTCCACATCGGGGTGAACCCTCGCCACTGCATAATACCATTTCAGATTGGGAACACCCATGTCTCTCCTTTGGCGATGCACAAAAATAACATGTTTCACTATTCTGAGGTGTCAGGACTGCCAAATAAATTTCATGAAGAGGTGCTGCCATGTATCCAGCATATCTCTTGGCAGGTCAACCGGTAGAATCTGGAATAAGTAAAGAAAGCTTGGGAGGACCACTATTTTAAGTGTTGCTATCCTGCCAAACCAGGAGAGGAGCAACCTGGACCAAATCTCCAGATCCCAACGGACCCATTTCAGAAGGGGAGCATAGTTAGCCCTGTAAAGTGCCCCACGATCCGCTGTCAAATTCACCCCCAAATATCGCAGGGAAGACTGCACCCATTGGAAGGGGAAGCTTGTGTGCAGACGCTCACACAACTCTATTGGAAGATTAATGTTTAAAATCTTTGATTTGGTATAATTAATCCGAAAGCCAGACACCCACAAGTTTTCCTCAAAAAGATACATAGCATTGGGCAATGACACCAGGGGCTACGTTAAGGAAAGCAGCAGATCATCTGCAAATAGAGCTATTTTATAGTTAACACCTCCCATTCAAATCCCATTTATATACCCCGAGGTCCAGAACTGCTGGCCAGCGGTTCCATTGCCAGCACAAATAGTAGGGGGGAGAGTGTTCACCTCTGTTGTGTTTCACGCCCCAGGGAAAAAACTCAGAACAACCCCCATTAACTCAGACACACACTCAAGGGGCCCTATACAGTCAAACCTCGGTTTTCGGTTGCCCCGGTTTTCGTCGGTTTCGGTTTTCGACGTCTTTTCAGACTGCGATCTTGTCTCGGTTTTCGTCTATCGCCTCGGTTTTCGTACTGCAATACACGCTTGCCTGCCCAGTCCCGGCAGCACTACCCCCCCCCCCCCCCCGGACTCACCGATCGCGTGTGCCAGATCTGAAAAGCAACAGTACAGTACTGCAATAGTGTACATACACCTTCCGCTGGTCTGCATACACTGCCTGCCCAGTCCCGGCAGCACTACCCCCCCCGACTCACCGATCGCGTGTTGAAATGCGAAAGTCAGGTGAGCAACATCCTCGAGCCAGAGTCAGAGATGCAAGGATTGCAGAGAGGAAGGCCCCGATCTCTCCACCGCCTGCCTGTTCTCTGGAGCGCCCCCTCAGGCTCGGAGGTAGCAGGGTAGCAGGAGATATTGAATGGGTAAGCAGGAGATGTTAAATGAATGTGGCAGGCAGTTCTTTCTCTTGCGGGGTACGCTGTTGAGACGGAGTCAGCGATCAGATTAGTGTCCCTTCCAAACAATAACCTCTCCTCCTCCCTCTCCCCTCAACAAGAGTCTTCAATAAAGTTAAATGTGATGTTAAATGTTCATTTATCCATTTCATTAGCCATTTATATGTATTTCTCATTGTTTTCTGTATGTAAAAATATAGTTATTCTCTATAAAATGTATTTTTTGTCAATATTTTTGGGTGTCTGGAACGGATTAATTGAATTTACATTATTTCTTATGGGAAATCTTGCTTCGGTTTTAGTCCGTTTCGGTTTTAGTCAGACTTTTTTGAACGGATTAATCATGAAAACCGAGGTTTGACTGTATAGGCTTTTCAGCCACGCCATGAAATGCAACCCAGAACCCATCTTCCCCAGCTTCCCCAATTAAAAAATTACCAGTTCAACCAATCAAATGCCTTATCTGCATCAGTTCCCAAGAGGAAAGTCTGCTGACTATCTTGTCTGGCCACATGAGCCAGCTGAGGTGCTCAATGTATGCAGTCAGCAGCTTGCCGGCCAGCCACGAATTCCATCTGGCCGCCGTGCACTAATTGGGGGAGGATTGCACTCAGGCGGTTCACCAATACTGTGGCAAAAGTTTTTATATCTACATTTAAGAGGGATATCTGTCGATAAGATGAAGCCTCTGTTGGAAGCTTCACTAGCTTGGGAATTGATGACAACAGCCATTCATCTGTGTGAGGGGTAGGTCCCCCCTCTCAAGACTTCACTGTAGACCTCTGCCAGTATTGGGGTGAGCTGGGGAGCAAATCGTTTATAATAATCTGGTGGGAAACCATCGATCCCTGGTGCTTTTCCAGCTGGCAGGGATCGGATAGCCAAATGCACCTCCTGTGCTGTAATGGTAGCTTCTCCGGGAACAAACAGGAATCAGTCTTCACATATCGGTGACGTCTGCCCGATGGAGCCCGCGTGGAAGCATCTCCCCAGCTTTCAAAGAAAGCCTTTGGGGAGATGCATCACACATGCGTGGTCCACTTCCCGCCCAAGGGTGCCATCTTGCCTCAGTCTTTCAGTTTGGGGAGCCTTTCTGATGTTGTCCAGTTTCCCCTGTGAAAAATGTGATTTTTTTTTTACATTTTGACTGGTTTGCGTACCGGTTCCTTCTTGCCCACGAGCTAGCTCGCCTCAGCATTGCTCCTTGGATTCGTTCATTCGTTTTCTCTGTTTTTCATCAAAGTGTCTCTCGACTGGTGTTCGCACCATTTTCAGCCAAAGGCCTTGGACCCCTGCAGGGTGGTAGGGACCCCCTTTTTCTGATGGCCTCCAGTGGCTTCAAGAAATGTGACCGGTGTGGCAAAATGATGTTGCTCAAAAGTTTTTCAGAAATCTCATGGCTGTTTCATTTCTGGGGCAACCCCTGATGGACCTTTTCGCCAGTCCAGACAATACGCAGTTGTCCCACTTCTGCTCCCGCTGGCCGCACCCATCCCGGGTGGCAGTGGATGCGTTCCTCATCCTGTAGACAGAAGACCTTCTGTACACCTTCCCACTGACACCGCTGATCGCCAAGACCCTATTCAAGGTCCAGCGCGACAGAGCATTGCTAATGCTGATAGCTCCTCGGAGGCCAAGGCAGCCCTGGTTCCCACTGCTCCGCTCTCTATTGGTGGTGTGGCCGATTCCGCTTGGCCGAGCCCCAGAGTATTCTCACAGGAGCAGGGCTCTCTCCTACACCCCAACCTGGGGCCCCTCTCATTCACGGCTTGGCTGCTGAAAGGGTAGCGTTAGCCCCCTTCAACTTCCCATGGGATGTGGAAGAGATTCTTCTGGCCAAAGGCGTATGCCTTCAAATGGTGCCAATTTTCAGTGTGGTGCACAGAAAGACGGGCAAACCCGTTCTCCTGCTCCAGTACAAGTGGTACTCTAGTACCTGCTCCACCTGTCGCAGGTGGGAAAAAGTCCAGTTCGGTCAGATTACACCTGAGCGCCATCGCAGCGCATCACCATTCCGTTGAGGGAAAGTCCCTATCGTTTCAGCCCCTTGTGTCTCGATTCCTGCGGGGCTTCATGTTATCCAAACCCCCCCTGTCTGCTCCCCAGCGACAGTGGGATCTCAATGTGGTGCTTTCACAGCTCACTAAGCCTTAATTTGAGCCTCTGGCTACCTGCCACCTGCAGTACCTCTCCTGGAGTTATCCTTCCTGGTAGCACTCACATCCGCTCGCAGAGTCAGCGAGCTCCAAACTCTGATGGCAGAACCACCTTACACAAGGTTCCACAAGAACAGGGTGGTGCTCTGCACAAACCCCAATTTTCTGCCAAAGGTGGTGTCCCAATTCCACTTCTATGAGGAGGTGGTGCTCCACACCTTCTTTCCAAGTCCTCACGCCAGTAGGGCAGAGACCGTTCTCCACACTCTGGATTGTAAGAGAGCCTTGTCCTTCTGCCTGCAATGGACTTGGGGCCACCGCAAAGCACCACAGCTTTTTGTATCCTATGACCCCAGCCATCTGGGGCTCCCAGTGACTAAGCAAACTCCGCTTGTGTGGCGGACTGCATTACCCTTGCCATCGAGCAAGCAGGGATCTCACTGGATCAGAGGGTCACGGCACACCGCATCAAGGCCATGGCCACTTCCTTGGCAAATCTGCATTCCATCCCCATGATGGAAATCTGCTGGGCCACCACCTGGTCTTCAGTTCATAACTTCGCAGCTCACTACTGCCTGGAGAGGGAGTCCCGACGGGGATAGCGTTTTTGGCCAGGCAGTACTCCGTAATCTCTTTTGGGTGTAGGCAGCTCCTGCCCTCCGACCCTTCTGTGTTCAGGCTACCAGAGTGCTGGTTCTCTGCCGGACACCTGGGTCTTGCAAGAGTCTCTCTATAAATGCACAGGGGGAGAGCCTCTTTCGATTGAAAGCAAGTTCTGCTATGAGGAGACATGGGATGAGGGAGAAAGGAGATAGATTCAGGAGTGATATGCAGAAATATTTCTTTACGGAAAGAGTGGTGGATCTGTGGAATAGTCTCCCAATGGAGGTGGTTGAGATGAGGATGGTATCTGATTTCAAAAAAGCATGGGGCAAACACAGAGGATCTCTAAAGAAAAAAAGGGGACTGTTGTAGTTGTTGATATGGAAGGACAGACTAGATAGGCCATGTGGTCTTTTTCTATCGTCATTTTTCTATGTTTCTATAAAGAGTCAACTGCTGCTGATCACGACTCACCCTTTGCAGGTCGCCATGGCATTTTTAAAGGTTCTCAGGAGCCTGTAGCTGAGGAGTTCCATATGTGAGCACCGACTTCCTGCTTGTTCCTGGAGAAAGCGTAGCTACTCATCTGTAATAGGTGATCTCCAGGAACAAGCAGGAATGAGTCTTCACATATGGGTATCGTCGGTACCGACGGAGCCTGCGCGGGAACGCTCCCCAGCGTCCAAAAGGAAAGCCTTTGGGAGCATTCCACAGTGCCTGCGCGCTGCCTTCCCGCCTTTCCCAACCGTCTCTCTCCAGTTCTTCTTTTCCGCGGAGCCAGCAGGTCGTGTTTCCTGTCACCGCTGAAGAATTTCTATTTTCTTGTTTTCTTATTTCTTATTTTCTTTAGTCGCGTGTCTGCCTTCTCGAAGACCGGTACCGCCGGTCTTTCTTCTTTAAAAAAAACCGTCTTTTCCTTCAGTTTCTTCTGTGGCCCTAGGCCTACAGTCTATTTCCTCATGGAAAAGCCCGCCTCCGGGTTTAAAAAGTGCACAAAGTGCAGTGGCACTATTTCTGTCACAGACACACATGATTGGTGTCTAAAATGTTAAGGTCCTGACCATTCCATCGCGGATTGTGAGTCCTGCTCCATGATGTCTAAAAGAGGGTTACAGAATCGGGCAGCCAAGCTCAGTACCCTGTTTCCCTCCGATGCAGCTTCAGTGGCATCAACGTCTTCCAGGGCTTCCTCTTCATACCATGGATCTCAGGTAACAAAACTTAAGTCCGGTCGGTCCTCAAAGGGTACATCTCCCTCTAAGTATCGATGTTCCCGACATTACCATTGAGGAATCCACACCGGCAAAATTACCCCGGCGGGAGGCTCCGGCTTCCAAAGCATTATCTATGGGGTCACAGGTTGACATCGATGGCACGGCCTCGACCGATCACCTGTTACAATGTTCTGGGGTACCGGCGGTTCCCGGTACCGACATCCAGACATTGGTGGCGTCGATGGATCAGAACATTCTGACCATGCAGCGTGCCATTACGTCCTTCATACAAGCTGCGACGCCCTCGGTACAACAACAAAACCCGTTGTCGATACCGATTCCGGTTCCGGATCCAGCTCTGGTTCCGATACCAGTACCGCTTGCATCGGCATCAGTACCGAAAGCAGCGATACGGTATCCAGTGATGCCTATTAGTACCGATCCGGTACCAATGACTCCCGATGTCGATACCCCACAGTACTCGTATCGGGCTCTACGAGAGCATCCAGACAGTCGATACTTCGATTCCTCTGATGAATCTGATGCATCAGAGGTTTCCATCGAAGCATCGGAGATCCGTCCTCAGGAACCCTCTTCTCCAAAAAGGAGAATGTCTCCTCCTGAGGTCTTTCCAGGACTTCATCAGGGAGGTGGCCAGAAGCCTGTCCATAGCAGTAGCCTCTGAAACTGAACCCAGAGCCAAAAAATTGGATATTCTTCAATATCCTAAGGCTCCTAAAGAGGCAGCCATTTTACCTATACATGAGATTCTTTATGACCACATGTTAGGTATATGGGAAACTCCTCTTACCACCTCTCCCTTTTCTCGTAGGTTGGACACCATGTATCGTGTTCCTCCTTGTCCTGGATTTTATAAGACTCAGCTTCCTCACCACTCTATTGTGGTAGAGTCTGCTATGAAAAAATCAAGAGCACAAAAAGACATTCCTCTGCTCCTCCAGGAAGAGAATGCAGAACCTTAGATGCTTTTGGCAGGAAAATCTTCCAGGCCAGTATGCTTGTAGCCAGAATCAACTCCTATAGTCTCTATATGGGGATGTTTCTAAAAGAGGTTACAGACCATCTACACACCTTATCTCCTTTTATGTCAGAAGATAAGAGGGAAGAATATATTACCTGGCTTAAACATGCACAGGATGTATCCAAGTTTTCCAATCGTGCAGCCTTTGACTCCTTTGAGGGTGCCAGTAGAGCTTCGGCTATTGCCATAGGCGCACGCAGAGTAGCTTGGTTACAAGCCTCTGATTTGGAATCCTGGGTACAGGATGGTCTGGGCAACCTTCCCTGTACAGGAGAAAACCTGTTTGGCAAAGAATGGCAAGCAAAAGCCACCCAGATGGATGCTGAAAATTCTGCTTTAGATAGACTTTCAAAGTCTACCACTACTCCTTTCAAGAAGAGGTTATTCAAGAAAGGATCTTTCCCAAAGAAAGGGAAATTTTCTTCTGGTTATACCCAGGCCTCTTCTCAGGGTCGTTTTGCTTCATAGAGACAGCAGCAACCAAAACAGGCCAAGCCTCAGGCTGCGAGGACTGCTACGGCCCAACAGCCTCAGCCTCCTCAGGGCCTTTGACGTTCCACTAGGGAACTTGCCATTTCTGGCTCTAAAACATCCAGAGCCTCTCACCATCCCAGGAAGGTTAACTCACTTTGCTCCCAGATGGGAACAAATCAGAGCAGAGAAATGGACCCTCTCCATTATAAGGGAGGGATACAAACTACATTTCTTAAACCTTCCTCCACACACCATGGTGAAACAGTTCAACTCTCCAACTTCTCTTCTCGACCTTCTAGGTCAAGAGATTGCTACCCTTCTTGCCCAAGGGGCAATAGAAGAAGTACCCCTGCTTCAACAGGGCTCAGGGTTCTACTCCCCCTATTTTCTCATCCCAAAGAAAACAGGGGGCTACAGACCCATCCTAGATCTCAGAGAGTTGAACAAGTTTCTATGCAAGGAGAAATTCAAGATGATTTCTCTTGGTACTCTCCTTCCATACCTCCAGAGTCAGGACTGGCTTTGTTCTCTAGACCTCAAGGATGCGTACACCCATGTCCTCATCCATCCAACACACAGAAGGTTCCTTCGGTTCCTTTACCAAGGAAAGCACTACCAATACAAAGTGCTTCCTTTCGGTCTGGCCTCTGCTCCAAGAGTGTTCACCAAATGCATGGCAGTAGTAGCTGCATTTCTACGCACTCTGGGGATATTCGTATTCCCATATCTGGACGACTGGCTCATCCGAGCTCCATCCCAATCAGAGGCCCAGACTTCCCTGGCCTGCACAAGGCGTGTTCTTCAGTATCTGGGACTGGTAATCAACATTCCAAAATCCCATCTCACCCCTACTCAGTCTCTATTTATTTATTTATTTAACATTTCTTATATACCGCCTTTCATGATATCAAGGCGGTTTACATTGAACAAATTGAAATTACATTGAACAGGGCATTATAACTTGGAGATAACTATTTTACAGGGAACATGGGCTATGGAGGGTTAAGTGGCTTGCCCAAGACCACAAGGAGCACCTGTGGGACTAGAAACCCCAGTCCTTCCGGCCCAAGGTTGCTGTCCTCCAGTGGGATTTGAACCCCTGACCTTCCGGCCTGAAGTACCTTGCCCCAACCACTAGGCCACTCCTCCATTCCTAGAGTTCATAGGGGCCTTACTGGATACCACAACTGCAAGGGCCTATCTTCCCCAGGCCCGTTGCCTACGCCTGGTGCAGTTAGCCTCCCAGATTCAGTTAAAATCCCATTTAACTGCTCGAGAGATGTTGCAACTCTTAGGCCACATGGCATCCACAGTGCATGTGATTCCTTATGCTCGCCTTCACATGAGGGCAGCTCAGTGGACTCTATCCTCCCAATGGACCCAGGCATCAGGTTGCTTGTCAGACAAAGTAGCAACCTCCAGTCGCCTCTTTTGGTCCCTCCACTGGTGGAAGTCCACTCAAAATCTATTGTTGGGGTCCCTCTTTCAACAGGTGTTACCCCAAGCAACCCTTACAACAGATGCCTCTCCAAGGGGTTGGGGAGCTCATCTTCAAGATCTCTCCACTCAAGGCATCTGGTCTCCACAGGAGACATCTCTTCAAATCAACCTCTTAGAGCTCAGAGCAATCTTCTTGGCTCTGAGTATTTCACACCCTGCTCAGCTACAAGACAGTCCTCATCCATACGGACAATCAGGTAGCCATGTTCTATGTGAACAAACAGGGGGGGACAGGCTCTCTGTCGCTTTGCAGCGAAGCTCTGAGATTGTGGTCCTTCGCCAGAGAGCATCAAATCCATCTCATGGCAGTATATATCTTCCAGGGGTTCAAAACTCTTGGGCAGACAGACTCAGTCGAGTTCTGCTTCCACACGAATGGTCCCTCCATGGGGACCAGATAGCCAGAATTTTTCGGATTTGGGGTACCCCAGACATAGACCTGTTTGCAAGTCCGTGGAATGCCAAACTTCCCCGGTTTTGTTCCAGTATTCCATGTCAGGGAGTTCAGGCCAGGGATGCCTTCCTCCTTCACTGGGGGCAAGACTTCCTCTATGCCTTTCCACCTATTCCCCTAATCCCCAAGACACTGTTCAAGCTTCAGAGAAACAAGGAGTCTATGATCCTCATAGCACCACATTGGCCACGCCAAGTGTGGTACCCTCTACTTCTGCATCTCTCTCAAGCTCCCTCCCTGGACCTGGGGTCTGCTCCAGATCTCCGCTCCCAAGAGCAAGTGTGGCATCCAAATCCTCAGTCTCTTCATCTCAGGGCCTGGTTGCTGAAGGCCTAGACCTTCAAGATTTACACCTTTCTCAGCAAGTGAAGGATATCCTTCATGCTTCCAGAAAGCCTTCTACCAGACGCTCTTATGCTTTTAAATGGAAAAGGTTTTCCATTTGGTGTGCAGAAAATGGTCTTAACCCTTCTGCAATACCTTTGAATTCGTTGCTGGACTATTTGCTGCATTTATCCCATGCAGGCCTTAAAACAAATTCAATTAGGGTCCATTTGAGTGCTATTGCAGCATCCCTGAAGCCTCTTAATGGACAACCTATTTCCTCTCATCCTCTTATAGCAAGATTCATGAGAGGCCTTCTTTTAACTAAACCTCCCATTAGACCACCCCCAGTGGCATGGGACTTAAATCTGGTTCTTGGCCAGCATATGAAGCCACCCTTTGAACCCTTAGCCACTACCTCCTTGAAATTCCTTTCCTGGAAGGTTCTTTTTCTCATTGCACTCACTTCAGCTCGCCGTATCAGTGAGTTGCAAGCTCTTGTGGCTAATCCTCCTTATACAAGGTTCCATCATGACAAGGTAGTTCTCAGAACTAATCCACACTTTATGCCTAAAGTGGTCTCACCTTTTCATCTGAACCAGGAGATATATTTACCTGTCTTCTTTCCAGGACCTCATGCATCAAGTGCAGAGAGGAGTCTTCATACCCTGGATTGCAAAAGGGCACTTGCTTTCTATTTACAAAGAACACAGCAACATAGAAAGTCCTCTCAACTTTTTGTTGGTTTTGATCCTTCCCATTTAGGACTTCCAGTCTCTAAGAGAACTCTGTCCAATTGGATTGCTCAGTGTATTTCCTTCGCCTACCAGAGTAAGAATCTTTCTCTTGAAGGCCATGTCACAGCTCACAATGTGAGGGCCATGGCAGCCTCTATGGCTCATCTAAACTCTGTGTCCATCGACCAAATCTGTCGAGCAGCCACCTGGGCCTCGGTTCATACCTTCACAGCCCATTACTGCTTGGACAAGGATTCCCGCCGGGATGCCTTGTTTGGTCAGGCTGTTCTCAAGCACCTGTTCCATACCTAATCAACTCCTGCCCTCCATCCCTGACTGGATGCCTGAGATTCATAGGTGGAGATGGAGCCCTCTAGGGACTCACGATCTGGGTGATCTCCCAGGCATCTCTAGCTGGGGAGTCCCCATATGTGAAGACTCATTCCTGCTTGTTCCTGGAGATAGCACAGTTACTTACCTGTAACAGGTGATCTCTGGGAACAGCAGGAATTAGTCTTCACAACCCTCCCACCTCCCCTAGGAGTTGTATCTCTCTCTCTATCTTTCCTTTCCTCTCTCTCTCTTTGTCTCAGCTTTAAAACTCGAACTGGAGAGAGACGGTTGGGAAAGGCGGGAAGGCAGCGCGCAGGCGCTGTGGAATGCTCCCAAAAGCTTTCCTTTTGGACGCTGGGGAGCGTTCCTGCGCAGGCTCCATCGGTAGCGATGATACCCATATGTGAAGTCTAATTCCTGCTGTTCCCAGAGATCACCTGTTACAGGTAAGTAACTGTGCTTTCTCCAGGAACAGCAGAAATCAGTCTTCACAAACCTCCCTCCTCCCCTTGGAGTTGCTTCTTTACTGTATTTTATTTTTGCTTTTTTAGTTATGTCATTAGCCTGAGACAAGATGGCACCCTTGGGCGGGAAGTGGACCACGCATGCGTGGTGTATCTCCCAAGGTTTTCTTTGAAAGCTGGGGAGATGCTTCTGCGCAGGCTCTGTCGGCGCTGATGTCGTCACCCATATATGAGGACTGATTTCTGCTGTCCCCAGAGAACACCTATTACTGGTGCATAACCACGCTTTCCAACCAATCCTGGTCAGCTTCAGTCAGGGTTTCCATCTTTACCTCTCCTAAATAATCCGCTATGCACGATGCTTCCACCTGGTCCTCCTGATATAACCTTTCCAAAAATTCCACAAGTACTTCCCGGATTTCCGTAGATGTAACACAAATATGGCTCCTATGATCACAAAGCTCTCGGACCATTCGGTCAGCTTGCTGCATAAGTAATTAAAGGGCCAACAGCTTCCCTACTTTGTTCCCCTTTTCATAAAATGTTTGCCAAAGTAGACGCCTTTTGAGCTCCAGATCCCGTTGCATAATCTCGTCAAGCTTCGCCCTCACAGCCATCCAGCGCTTCCACACCTGCCAAGACCCTGTCTGTGCATGTTGTGCTTGCAATTGCTCCACCTATACCTGCAGTGTCTGAAGATTATTTTCACAGTGGTGCCGATAGTATGCCACATCAACTGTCGACCACCCCTACTCTGTAGCCGTATAAGCATCCCACACTGTGGGCACTGTAACCTTAGAATTTCTATGTGTATCAAAATATTCCTGTATAAAAGCCTCATGCTTCTGAACTGCTTCCGATCGCATCAAAAAACTTCTATGCAAAGCCCACTGGCGTATGCGGGGCTCTGAATCCTGCACCTCAAAATCTACCCAACAGGGCACATGATCCAACCATGTGATCTGTCCCAGTTTCGCCCCCTGCAATTGATCTGTCAAGCACTGGTCCAGCAAAAGGTAGTCAATTCGGGTGTGACCTGATGCACCGGGGAAATAGTGTGTACCCTCGCTGCCCACAGTGCGTATCTCTCCATACATTCTGCAAATCAAGATCCTTAAACGTTCAACAGGGCCCTACTAGCCCTACCCAGTTGGTGGGTCCCTCACCCTGTGG
The DNA here is from genome assembly GCA_033557465.1 of Ichthyophis bannanicus. NCBI lineage: Eukaryota > Metazoa > Chordata > Amphibia > Gymnophiona > Ichthyophiidae > Ichthyophis > Ichthyophis bannanicus. The sequence goes on along the minus strand of CM066039.1, from coordinate 221,294,082 downwards.
AATCCACCGCGTTTGCATACACGCATTACAGTCTCCTCCAATTATACAGGTACACTAAAAAAAATTTTTTTTAAACTGCCTCTAATGTTTCGATTGATTTTTACGTTTTTTGGTGCGCTGAATCCAAATCTGGTAACCAATTTGCTCCATCACGTAGCAAATTTTTATTTCAAAGTTTAGTAAAAACACGATATTTGTCAACACAGTTTAGATTTTAAAGTCATTCTTGGGTCAATCAATCTCCTGGTGGGCCCGTTTCTTCTTCCCCCGAATGCTTCTCTTGGTGCGCTGCTTGGCGTATTTTTCATCTGGGGTTTCCCGCAGCAGCAACCAGCAGAAATCAGCCATCATAGTGGTGTTCCATCTTCCTTGGTACCTTCTCTCTGCGTCCTTGATGTCCTGGTGAAACCTTTCACCTTGTTCTTCACTGTACGCCCCAAGTTTTCGGGAAAGTAGTTCACATGGGAGTGCAAGAAATGGACTTTCAGGCTCATGTTACAGCCTTGTTCTTTGAAGGCATTGAGCATCCTGGCAACAATATCCTTATAGTTCTCATCCCGCCTGTTCCCCAAGAATTTGAGAACAACACCCTTGAAGGAATCCCAGGCTTCTTTTTCCTTCTCAGACATCGTTTCAGCGAATGCTCCATCTGAAATGAGTTTCCTTATATCAGGGCCAACAAACACTCCTTCCTTTAGCTTTGCTTCAGAAAGTCGGGGGAACTTTGAGCAAAGGTACCGAAAGCACTCACCATCTTTTGGAAGGGACTTGATGAATTGCTTAATGAGACCCAACTTAATGTGGAGAGGTGGTAATAGAATTTTATCACGAGGTACCAAGCTCTCATGAAGAACATTTTCTCACTGGGTCTCAAATACTCCCGAATTGGCCAGTCTTTTTCCCCCCAGTGTAGGTCGCGGGCCCGGCTATCCCACAAGCAAAGGAAGCAGGGATATTTGTTGAAACCGGATTGCTGCCCTAATAGCATGGATAGAATTTTAAAGTCTCCACAAATCATCCACTTATGCTCATCATAACGAATCTTCTGAAGAATCAGGGCCAAATTCTCGTATTTCTTGGAGAATAACAGAGTGAGCAATAGGAACTGAAGCGAATGTGTTGCCATTATGAAGAAGAACACCTTTTATGCTGTCTTTTGACGAATCAATGAACAGCCGCCATTCAGCAGGATCATACTTGAGTTTAAACTTTTCCATCACTCCGTATATATCGTTGCAAAATACCAAATCTTCCTCTTTGCTGAAATACTTCAAAAATTGTGTCTCGCGGTTGCGGTACCAATAAAAAGTTGTTCCTGGTGACAATAGATTTTTCTGTTTAAGCCGAGAACCTAGCAGTTGGGCAGCATCTTTTGGGAGTCCTAAATCCCGGACTAAATCATTCAATTCAGCTTGAGAGAAAAGTTCAGGTTTCGGATCTGGTTCAGTTTCAAACTCGGAAGTACTGGACTCATCGGGAAAAGCCATCTGATGAGTCTCATCATGATCAGAACCGTCCACACAAATATGATCCAAAGATTTTGGTGGTTCAGGCACAGGTACTTCGTTGCTATGAGGCATAGGCCTAATTGCTGAGGGAAGGTTGGGGTAACTTATTACGTTCTTATTTTTTAAGTTGTATCCCTTCACAATGCAAGAGCAAAAATAACAGTCACTGCTGTGGTCTCTTTGTTCACGCCACATCATAGGTATTCCGAAACGAAATGCTTGTTTTTTACCTTTCATCCATAAGCGTAGATCTTCCTCACATGTCTTGCACACTTTGTGAGGAGCCCACGGTTTGTCTTGATCGCCTAACTTCAAACTGAAATAGGCGAAATATACTTTTTTAATAAATGCAGAAATGTTCCTCTGCCGCTTTTTCACGGTATATTCCCCACAAATAAAACAAAAACTGTCCGGAGAGTTGACGCAACCTCTGGCTCTGTGAGCCATCACAAATACACGGCACTGCAAACTACAACTGTAGTGAACCACTTCGGAATAAAGCTGGATTACGACTGAGCAAACAAAAGGTAATAATGAACTTGCAAGAAACTGAAATTTGACAGGAACGTTCATGTCGCAACCACCGTGTTTGAGCGAGCGAGCGAACGAGGCGAGGCGAACAGGAAAGAACATGCGCCAGTGCGAGTACTGGATTTAGCCCCCCGCCTCCCAATTGTCCTGTTAATGTATAAAATGAATACAAAACACTCTAAAATATCATGAGGGAGTGTTTCTAGTTAGTTAACCATTACAACCTCTATTTTGGGCAAAGAAAATAAACTGCAGTCGGCTAAAAAGAAATTATGTGAACATTCCTTATATGGGTAAGAAATCTAATTTTGCAAGAAAACGTGACGTGATGGAACATTTTGGCTATTTTTCCTGGATTCAGCACCCCAAAATCTATAGGAATCAGTTGCAAAACTGGAGGCAGTTTTTTGGTAGTGTTACCTGTGTTATCAAACGCAGCAAGATTGGCCCTAAGATTTTCAAAAAAGCTGGCTTGCCCCTCATTGGGTGCATAAACATTAGAAATGGTATAAAGGTCCCCACTGAAACGTACATTCAGAAACAACTATCGTCCTTCCCAATCACACAGAACCCTCTCCACCATATATTGCATTGATTTTGTGAATTAGGATCACCACCTTAAGTGGGATGGAACCAGGCTGCTGGCATTAATCTTTAAAAAGGAGATAGAGCAGATTTTAAACAAGGTAATAGGGGAAAGCAGACAGTCATCCAAGAGCACCTGGTTCGGAAGGATGTATCCTTGAGGGATACTAGCAATAGACTGAAGTTAGGGCATATCAACAGAGAGGTTCCAATAAAGAAAAAAGTAACCCAAATGCTCTTTAGTACAGAGCAGACAGAGTTTATGGATTCCAAATTACCTCTGCCTACCAGTAACCAGATTAATATGAATAAAATACAGCCTTTAAAATGCTTGTATGCAAATGCTAGAAGTTTTAAAAAATAAGATCGGAGAGTTAGAATATATAGCACTAAATGAGAAGTTAGATATAATTGATATCTCAGAGACATTGGTGGAAGGAGGGCAACCTGGGTACAAATTATATTGCAGTGATGGAGTAGATTAAATTGGTTGAGCGGTTACGCTGTATGTTAGAAAGGGTATTGCGTCACACAGGATTAAAGTTTTGCAGGAAACAAAATACACTGTAGAATCTCTATGGATTGAAATTCCCTGTAAAAAGGGGAAGGCGATGGCAGTGGGGTGTACTAAGAACTGCCTGGCCAGAATAAACAAATGGATGATGAAATTCTCAAAGAAATCAGGGAAGCTAACAATATTTACAGCACAGTAATAATAATGGGTGATTTCAATTATCCAGGTATTGACTGGGTCAGTGTCATGGCAGGGCATGCTAGGGAGATACATTTTCTAGTTGCAATAAATGACTACTTCTTGGAGCAGCTGGTTCATGAACCAACAAGAGGGGAAGCCATCTTGGACCTAGTCCTTAATAGAACGCAAGATCTGGTGCAAGAGATACGAGTGTTGGGGCCACTTGGCAATAGTGATCATAGCATGATTGTGTTTGATTTAATAAATGGAGGAAGGACGGCAAGGAAATCCGCAGTACTACCTTTTAACTTTCAAAAGGAAGACTGTGATGAAATGAGAAAAACAATTAAGAAAAAAAAATAAAAGGAGCAGTTGCAAAGGTTAAAGATTTACATCAAGCATGGGTGGTGTTTAAAAATACTATCTTGGGAGCCCAGACCAGTTGTATTCCACACTTTAAGAAAAGTGGATGGAAGTCCAAAAATCTGCCAGCATGGTTTAAAGGTGAGGTCAGAGAGGCTGCTGTTGCCAGAAAGCATCTTTCAGGAAATGGAAAAAGGAACCAATTGACAAAAGCTGGAAACAACATAAGCACTGGCAAGGGGGAGTATTACCGGGCAGCCAGGAGCAGCTGGAGGACGCAGGCTGAGCTCGAGGACGCCCCAACAGCATTGGGACTGCTTTAAAACTTTGCCGCTTATTCTCTCTTGCTGGGAGTATTATCAGGCAGCCAGGAGCAGCTGGAGGACGCAAGCTGAGCTCCGGGATGCCCCGATGTCATCGGGGGCTTGCGTATATATTGGTTTCAGCTCTAGGCGCCTTGCAGAGGGTGTGATCTAAGGGGCATGATACAAGGGGCTTATCTGCCCCTTGGAGGACCGCAAGAGGCATAGGAGGTGTTCTGGTGACTGAATGCTGAATTTCTATGGGTAAGCAAAAAAAGAAGCTGCTACCTGTTGAGCCTGTTGTAGGACCAATGGACCGGCATGTGAAGGTAACTGCAGGGGAAAATGTGTCTTTGTATTCAGATTTTTCACTTTATGTTCTTCAGGAGCTACGCTAAGATCTCCAGGAACAAGCAGGAATGAGTCTTCACATATGGGTATCATCGGTACTGACGGAGCCTGCGCGGGAACGCTCCCCAGCGTCCAGTAAGAAAGCTTTTGGGAGCATCCCACAGCGCCTGCGCGCTGCCTTTCCCAACCGCCTCTCTCCAGTTCTTCTTTTCCACGGAACCCGCAGGTCGTGTTCCTGTCACCGCAGAAGAAGTTCTTTATTTTTTTCTTTATTTTTCTGTGTCGCGTCTGCCTTCGACGTCAGACCGGTACCACCAATCTTTTCTTTTCTTTCTTTTTTCAAAAAAACCCCAACTTTTATTTCTTCAACTGTGCATTTTCATTTTGGGCCTTAGGCCTAAATATTTTCTCCTCATGGAGAAGCCTGCTTCCGGGTTTAAAAAGTGCACAAAATGTGGCGGTACTATTTCTGTCACTGACACCCATGATTGGTGTCTAAAATGTTTGGGTCCTGACCATTCCATCACGGATTGTGTGTCCTGCACCATGATGTCTAAAAGAGGTCGGCAGAACCGAGAAGCCAAGCTCAGTACTCTGTTTCCCTCTGATGCAGCCTCGGTGGCATCGACGTCTTCCAGGGCTGCTTCTTCCTCCCATGGATCTCAGGTAACCAAACATAAATCTAGAGGAGGTCACGTGATGCGAGCAGAGTAGTGGTCGCATCCTGGGAGTGCTCCGTGCCCCACTGCCCAAACCGGCGATTTTGAACCGTGCAAGCCCGCGGAAAACCGACGAAAAGTTCCCTCGGGTACTTTGGAGGGCATCAAGAGCTCCGGTGTGAAGTTTAGAGGACAGATCAAATGGCGACGGCACCCAAATCGGCCAGGCGAGAGCGGGAGCGGGGGACAGGCTCCAGCAAAATGGCTGACATGGCCACACCATCTGGCTCACCCAAATCCCCGGCCTCACTGGACGTGATGTCAGCGGCGGTGGCCGCGGCTCTATCGCCGCAATTTGAGGCACTTCACGAAAAAATGGACGGCCTGCGGGCCTCGGTGGACAGCCTTGGGAGTAGGCTTCGAGAGGCAGAAGACCGCCTGGGGCAAGCTGAAGAGAAGATCGGGACACTGGAGACGGAGGCTGCTGGCCTAAGGCGCCAGCTTGCACTACACGAGGCTAAACTGGATGATCTGGAAAACAGATCACGGCGCTGCAACCTCCGAGTTATGGGACTCTCTGAGAACATAGCAGACAAAGATCTGCAGGGCCATTTGGAGATGTTCTTTGCACAGTTATTGAACGGCGAGGAGAGCGGTGGCCCGATCCGCATTGAACGAGCACACCGTGTCGGCGGTAAACAGGCAAAGGATGCCCGGCCAAGGATTGTGCTCGTAAAGTTTGCCTTCTTTCCCCAAAAAGAAAGGATCTTACGTGCAGCCCGACAGAAAGGGGAAATTCTCTACAACAACGCGAGGATCCGCGTGGCGCAAGATTACTCAGCGCTGCTGAGTAAGAAGCGCCGTGAATACGCTCCTTTATGCGAAAAACTAATTGGCGCTGGAATCCGCTTCACGGTGCAGTATCCGGCTAAGTTACACATCACCCACGAAGGATCCCACCACGTGTTTGCAGCGGCCGCGGAGGCAGAGGGGTATGTGAATCGACTGACTGCCAGAGGACAAACACCCCCACTACCTCCTCGCTGAGCCTCCTGGAGTGAGCTGCTTGGTGGCGATTAGCTGCTTCGTCGAGAAAGGCAACCGGAGAGACACTAGGCCTCAGCATCAGTCAGGCCTGTATATTTGACTGCCAGTAGAATAACAAAGTACCCATTGAATTGCATTAGGCCATTGTTGAGCTTGTTACAAACTTACGTTGCAGTGATCTGTTACATTGTTTCGGATCCTTTGGGGCTACTTAACAAAGTATCTTGTTGAAAATATTATTTCCCTTGCTCTCCTGTCTACTATCCTGATCAGTTTGCTCTCTGACGTAGAATTGTGTATTACTTGGCAGTCTGGGGGGCGAGATGTTCTTATCTAGGTCTTTCATAATTTTGTTTAATTTCTCTCTCAGTCTTATTAAATCAGGCCCAAGGCTCTGTTCGATGAGCAGGTCCTAAGCCATAATGTAGTCAGGTGGGACGGAGGGAGATGCCCTACTAATTATCTGTGTAAGAAGTGTATCCAGGAGGGTTGGTCCGAACCTAGCAGACTGGCTTACAACGTATGTTTATGTTGGCAGCTAAGTTCTCTGTTAGTATTAACATATATTAGCCTCTGAGGCTGTTACATGGCCCTGTCCTAGTTAGAGCTTAAAGATTTGCTTTTGCTTGCTGTCATAAGAGGCTGAGTTACCTAGGGGCTTCTCATATCCCCGACGGGGATCTGGGAGGTCTGGGGACTCGGGAACAGGACACCGCCTGAGTGGAAGGGAATTTTACCTTTGTCAGAGGTTCCGCAGAGCGGTGATTGAACTGCTAGTGGGGTTCCCTTTTTATACACTATCCAATGGGCGGGGGGGCGGGCACTCCCAGAGGGGCCTGGGTTGGACTTCTCAAGGGTGGGGAGGTGGAGAAGGTTCAGAGTATAAGGGGGAAAAGGGGTTGGGGCAGGGATCGGGGAAGGGAGGGAGAGTTAGGGGGGGTTGGGAGAGGGGAGGGGCAATGGGATCCTGAGGTCATGCGGGTGAAAAAATTTGAGCCATTGTACTGGTGTACGAGTGGGCCCCAGGCTGGGGGGGCTCACTTTCAGGTTCTTACCACACCGGCCTCTGGGTGGTGCTATAACCCGCCTTAAGCTGAAGATTGTATCTTGGAATATCTGTGGCATAGGCAACCCTATTAAGCGTTATAAAGTGCTGCAGGCTCTAGCCCGGCTGCAATGTGACATTGCCTTTTTGCAGGAAACCCACCAGACTGCGGAGGAACATGCGAAGCTACAGAGGGACTGGGTAGGGCAGAGTTGGGGGGCCCCGGCACTTGGGAGAAAGGCTGGGGTGGTCCTGCTGATCCATAAGCGTGTGCGCTTTGTGCTTGAACAGCAATATGTTGACCCTGGCGGCAGATATCTTTTGGTATGTGGCTCCCTGGAGGGACGACGGGTGGTGCTGGGTAACCTATATGCCCCAAATGTCCTGGACAATGCCTTTTATGCTGGTTTGGCCTCGCAGGTTGAGCAGTTTCCAGAAGCCCCTCTGATCCTAGCGGGAGACTGTAATGGGGTAATGGATATCACTTTAGATACTACGGGGGGTGGACAGGAGGGGTGGCGGGTCCCGATAACTAGAGCACTCCAGCGGCTGCGACGACGCCTTGGGTTGGTGGACCCGTGGCGTTTACTCCATCCTATGGAGCGGGACTTCACACATCAGTCGCGGGCTCACACCTCCAGTGCACGGATTGACTATGTTCTGCTCTCGGAAAGATTGTTCGCGCAGGTGGGAGAGGCAGAGATTGGTCCGAGTGTGATATCTGACCATACGCCAGTGTGGGTAGCTCTGCGGTGGGGAGACCCCGCTCCTCTGCAGCGCATTTGGCGATTTCCCTTAGGGCTATACGTTGATGCCGAATTTCATGCCTATTTAGAACAAAAATGGGATGAATTTCTGGACAACCATCGGCAGCACCGTGAGGAACCTGAATTATTGTGGGAAACAGCGAAGGTGGTCCTACGCGGAGACATTATTGCCTACGGGGCGCGGAAAAGGAAGTTGATAGCCTCCCGTATAGTACAACTAGAGCGACAAGTCGTTAAGGCTCGTCGACGATGCGCGGGGAATCCCACGGCGGTTAATAAAGCTTTGCTTTGGGAGTTGCAATCGTCGCTTAATGAACTGCTTCACCAACGCGCAAAGAAATCCTTGTTTTATTACCGATATCAACTTTATCGTTTTGGGAATAAACCTGGGAGGCTCCTGGCGCGGTGCTTACGTGGTAGCCGCGGCTCCCGCTTTATAGCGGCATTGCGAGACGATCAAGGCCAGCTGCACACAAATAGTCAAGCAATAGCCCAAATGTTCCGTGGTTTCTTTCAAAAACTTTATCAGGGCACAACAGGGTCGCTGGCAGCCATGGAAAGCTACCTACAAGACCTACCTCTACCAGTGTTGACAGCGGAGCAGCGCTCGATGTTGGGTGCACCGGTGACAGAAGAAGAGACGCATAAAGTAATCATGGGAGCTAGCTGCTACAAATCGCCTGGCCCGGACGGCTTTGGAGCAGAGTTCTATAAATTACTGACCGGCCGTCTCACCCCGGTATTAACTGAGCTATATCATAGGAGGGTAGAGCAGGGGAAATTTACTTGGGGTATGAATCACGCATTTATTACTCTGATTCCTAAACCTGGTAAGGACCCTCTGCAGACTGCCTCTTATAGGCCCATTTCCCTATTGAACTTCGACTCGAAGATACTTGCAAAGATTCTAGCAAATCGCTTGGCTGATGTTTTGGGGGGCCTGTTACATGAGTCACAGGTGGGTTTTGTACGAGGGAGACATGCGGTGCGGAACTTGAGGAAGATTTTAGCCTCTATGGAATGGGTGCGTACGCGAGAGCTACAGTCCCTGTTGGTTAGCTTTGACGCTGACAAGGCGTTTGACCGAGTCAGTTGGGACTATTTGGAGTTTCTCTTACCTCGTTATGGGCTGGGTGACTCCTTTATTGCAATGGTGAAGCTTTTATACACTCACCCTACCGCGAGCATTTTATGCAATGGGACCTTATCTGATTCATTCAAACTTTCGCGCGGCACGCGACAGGGCTGCCCACTCTCCCCGCTACTATTTGTGTTAACTATTGATCCTTTGTTGCGAAGCATAGCGGGCTCTCCCACGATTCGTGGAGTCCCCGTCGGGCCCGGTGGGTTCAAAATAGCAGCCTTTGCCGATGATATTTTAGTTCATTTATGCGACCCGCAACCTTCGCTGCCAAATCTACTTGCCGAGTTTACCAGGTATGGTGACTTCGCGGGATTACGGATTAATCAAGACAAATCAGAAGCTTTGGATGTGGGCGGTCGACTACAACAGTGTTGGAAGGGGAGCTTCCCGCTGCGATGGGCGGCGAACTCCATTCTTTATCTAGGGATTACCCTTACCAAAGATACCTCAGTATTGTACAAACAGAACTTTGAGCGTATTTGGGTGGCCCTTCGAACGCATATTCGGGCATGGATGCCGCTCCCCCTGTCCCTCTTAGGTAGGGCAGCAGTACTGGGGATGGTAGTACTACCGCGGATTCTTTATTGGCTACAAACCCTACCAGTCTGGCTACTCCGGCGTGACCTCCTTCGTATCGAACGGGAGTTTCGTGGTTTCCTTTGGCGAGGGGCTCGTGCGCGTATCCCATTAAGCCGTCTAAAGGGGGGCTGGAGAACAGGAGGGATTGGAGTACCGGATCTCGGGGCTTATGCTTTGGCTTGCCAGGCTAGACACCTGGGGGACTGGCTCGGTAACACAGAGCTATATACTCCAAGGGAGGTGGAAGAGGCTTTGGTAGCACCACACTCACTGCTGGCGGTTCTTCACCTCCCACGGGCGGCTCTGCCGGGTCACCTAGGGAAAAGTGTGTTGATACGGACAGCGCGTTGTGCGTGGCAACGGCTGAACGTAATATGGGAGAATTCCTCAGAGACTTCGAGCTGGCTGCCACTACAGGGAAATGCTTTGTTTCCCCCAGGCTCCGAGTCGGCCCTCTTCGCTCAATGGGCACGAGTCGGAATACGACTCTTGGGGCACGTAGTCGACTTAGAAGGGCGGTGTAAGACTTTGGAAGTGCTTTGTCATGAATATAACTTGAGCCCTCGGACTTCCTTGTTCCCGTACCGACAGTTGTTGCATTATGTGCATTCAGTGGCCAGACGGGACCTACAGAGCGATCGTTCGGCGCGGATCATAGCGTTTTTCGCCTTGGGCACAGAGGATAAACCGACTATTTCGTACTTTAAGAAGGCACTGGATCCCTATGTGCAATCGGTAGACTACTCAACAGAGGAGGATTCTTGGGCGCGAGAATTGGGCTGTGAGGTTGCTCAGGGCTCCATAAAGGCGGCGCTATGCAGGGTGGCCGGCCTGGCAGAAGGAGCTCGCTGGCGCGAAATTCAGTTAAAAAGTATTGTCCGGGCTCATTTCTCTCCCAGGAGGGCACTGCGTAGTCATCTTACAGATAGCGGGGGGTGCCCAAAGTGTGCGCGTCCACTAGCGGACTTAGGTCATATGTGGTGGGGCTGCTCCTATATCCATCACTATTGGTTGAAGATAGCAACCTTTCTGAGCGATATCTTACATCAGCAGGTCTGCTGGACAGGGCAGCTCATAGCGCTGGATCAGTTGGGACCACTCCACCCGAAGGGCAGATGGCAGCAATTATTGATAAGGAAGGCATGTCTGGTGGGGAAAGGCCCTGTACTGCGGCGGTGGTTGGAGCCTACAGCCCCCTCCTTTTGGGAGTGGCGAAATGGGTTCCATCAATATATGCTACTAGAGAGGCGAAGTGCACAGAGACACCCCCGCCGCTGGGCCTCCTTTCTCATGGTGTGGACACCCTATATTCAACATTTAAGGCCCAAAGTTCGTAGCGAGATATTATGTTTGGGGTAGCCCTTGGGGTGCCATTATTAGTGGCTAGAGACGGACTCTCCGATGCCCTCATGGATCCCAGGAGGGAGGGGTGGGGGGGGGAGGTGGGGGAGGAAGAGGGGGGAGGGGAGGGGTAGGTAGGTGGGAATTGGGAATTGTACAGTGACATGCCCCGAGGCGGAGGATAAGAGACAACCTTGCCGGGGGATACAGGCATTTGAACCTGACTATGTATTATGAAAAAAATTTGAAGCAACATTGTAACGGTTATTGTATGATAGTGTATTGTGCCATATGCTTCTAATAAACAATTTATAAAAAAAAAAAAAAAAAACCAAACATAAATCTAGCCGGTCCTCGAAGGGCAAATCTCCCTCTAAGCATCGAGATGCCTCCGGGCTTGTCCTTGAGGATTCCGCTCCGGCAAAATTACCCCGGCGGGAAGTTCCGGCTTCCAAAGCATTATCTATGGGGTCACAGGTTGACATCGATGGCTTGGCCTCGACCGATCACCTGTTGCCGTGTTCTGGGGTACCAGTGGCCTCCACTGGTACCGACATCCAGACTTTGGTGGCGTCGATGGATCAGAAAATTCTATCCATGCAGCGCACCCTTACGGCGTTCATGCAGGCTTCGACGCCTTCGGTACCGCAACAAATCCCCATTGCCGGTACCGACTCCGGCATCGGCACCGTTCCCGGTGCCGGTACCGATTGCATCGACATCGGCTTCGGTGTTGACTGCAACGGTACCCTGTCCTATGATGCCCATCGTACCGAACCGGTACCGCTTACTCCCGATGTCGATCCCACTCGGTACGTGTATCGGGCTTTACAGGAGCATCCAGACAGGCGATACTTCGATTCCTCCGAAGACTCTGATGAGTCGGAGGCTTCTGTTGATGCACCGGTACTACTTCCTCAGGAGTCTGCTTCTCCAAAACGAAGAATGTCTCCTCCAGAGGACTTGTCTTTTCAAGACTTCATTAGGGAAGTGGCTAGAGGCCTCTCTATTACAGTGGCCTCTGAGTCAGAGCCTAGAGCCAAGCAATTAGATATTTTGCAATATCCTAAGGCTCCTAAGGAAGCAGCTACCGTACCTATTCATGAGATTCTTTATGATCTCATGTTGGGCATGTGGGAGACTCCTCTCACCACCTCTCCTCATTCTCGTAGGTTGGACACCATGTACCGTGTCCCTCCCTGTCCTGGTTTTCATAAGACTCAGCTTCCTCACCACTCTATTGTGGTTGAGTCTGCTATGAAGAAAATAAAGAGTGCAAAGAGACACTCATCTAACCCTCCAGGACGTGAATGTAGGACTCTAGATGCTTTTGGCCGAAGGATTTTCCAGGCCAATATGCTTGCCGCCAGAATCAACTCCTATAGTCTCTATATGGGGATGTTTCTAAAAGAAGTCACAGATCATCTGCAGACTTTAGCTCCTTTTATTTCAGAAGATAAAAGGCAGGAATTTCTCACTTGGCTCAAACATGCCCAAGATGTTTCCAAATTCTCCAACCGTGCAGCCTTTGACTCTTTTGAGTGTGTAAGCAGAGCCACGGCTATTGCCATAGGTGCACACAGAATTGCTTGGTTACAAGCCTCTGATTTGGAACTCTGGGTCCAAGATGAGTTGGGAAACCTTCCTTGTACAGGTGAAAACCTGTTTGGCAGGGATTGGCAAGCAAAGGCCACTCAGATGGATGCTGAGAGCTCTGCTTTGGATCGACTTTCAAAGTCTACCTCTGCCCCTGTTAAGAAAAGATTGTTTAAAAAGACATCTTTTTCTAAAAAGGGAAGATATTATCCTGCTCATGGGCAGACATCTTCTGCAGGTCGTTTTGCTGCAAAGCGTCAGCAACCACCTAAACAGGCCAAGTCAAAGGCTGCCAGGCCTACTACAGCCCAGCAGCCTCAACCTCCTCAGGGCCTTTGACTTACAACTAGAGAACTTAGCCTTTGTAGCTCTGGAAAAACCAGAGCCCCTCACCATTCCAGGAAGGTTGACTTACTTTGCTCCCAGAAGGGAGCAATAATGTGTATAGACTACTGTATATAGTTACATAATGTACATAGTTTCCCTTTATTACCAAGTTCAAATTCCTGTTACTTGTAAAATGCACTACAGTTTTTCTGTATGTATATGTTTGGTTCCATGTAAACCGTGCTGATGATAATAGTGCGGTATATAAGAGATGTTAAATAAATAAATAAATAAATAAAAAATAAATAAATAAATCACAGCAGAGCAATGGACCCTCTCCATCATAAAGGAAGGGTACAAGCTTCATTTCTTGAGTCTTCCTCCTCACACCATGGTGAAACAATTCAATTCTCCAACATCTCTCCTCATCCTTCTAGGTCAGGAGATTGCTACCCTTCTTGCCCAAGGGGCAATAGAAGAAGTACCTCTTCTTCAACAGGGCTCAGGGTTCTACTCCCCTTATTTTCTTATCCCAAAGAAAACAGGGGGCTACAGACCCATATTAGATCTCAGAGAATTGAACAAGTTTCTATTCAAGGAGAAATTCAAAATGATTTCTCTAGGGGCTCTGCTTCCATACCTTCAGAGTCAGGACTGGCTTTGTTCTCTAGATCTCAAGGATGCGTACACCCATGTCCTCATCCATCCAACACACAGAAGGTTCCTTTGGTTCCTTTTTCAAGGAAAGCACTACCAATACAGGGTGCTTCCTTTCGGTCTGGCCTCTGCACCAAGGGTGTTCACGAAATGCATGGCAGTAGTAGCTGCATTTCTCCGCACTCTAGGAATATTAGTATTCCCATATCTGGATGACTGGCTCATTCGAGCCCCATCCCAGTCAGAGGCCCAGACTTGTCTAACCTGCACAATGCGTATCCTTCAGTATTTGGGACTAGTAATAAACATCCCAAAATCCAATCTCACCCCTACTCAGTCTCTGGAGTTCATAGGGGCCTTGCTGGATACCACAACTGCAAGGGCCTATCTTCCTCAGGCCCGTTGCCTACGTCTGGTGCAGTTAGCCTCCCAGATTCAGTTAAAGTCCCAGTTAACTGCTCGAGAGATGTTACAACTATTAGGCCACATGGCATCCACCGTGCATGTGGTTCCATATGCTCGCCTTCACATGAGGGCAGCTCAATGGACTTTGTCCACCCAATGGACTCAGGCATCAGGTTGCCTGTCAGACAAAATAGCAAACTCCAGTCGCCTTTTTTGGTCTCTCCAGTGGTGGAAGTCCTCTCAAAACCTGTTGCTGGGGTCCCCTTTTCAGCAACCGCTACCCCAAGCAACTTTCACAACAGATGCTTCTCCAAGGGGTTGGGGAGCTCATCTGCAGGATCTCTCCACTCAGGGCATCTGGTCTCCACAGGAGACTTCTCTGCATATCAATCTCTTGGAACTCAGAGCAATTTTCTTAGCTCTCAGAGTGTTCCATTCCCTGCTCAGCTACAGGACAGTCCTCATCCATACGGACAACCAAGTAGCCATGTTCTATGTAAACAAGCAGGGAGGGACTGGCTCTCTGTCGCTTTGCAACGAAGCTTTGCGACTGTGGGCCTTCGCCAGAGAGCATCATATCCATCTTCTGGCAGTATATCTTGCAGGCGTTCAAAACTCTTGGGCGGACAGACTCAGTCGAGTTCTGCTTCCACACGAGTGGTCCCTCCACATGGACCAGGTAGCCAGGATCTTTCGAATTTGAGGAACCCCGGACATAGACCTCTTTGCAAGTCCGTGGAATGCCAAACTTCCCCGGTTCTGTTCCAGAATTCCGTGTCAGGGAGTTCAGGCCAAGGATGCCTTCCTCCTTCACTGGGGTCAAGACTTCCTTTATGCCTTTCCACCAATTCCCCTAATTCCCAAGACACTATTCAAGCTTCAGAGAGATCAAGGGACCTTGATCCTCATAGCACCACATTGGCCACGCCAAGTGTGGTACTCTCTACTTCTGCATCTCTCTCAAGCTCCCTCCCTAGACTTGGGCTCTGCTCCAGACCTTCTATCCCAGGAAGAAGGAACGTTGTGGCACCCATACCCCCCCAGTCTCTCCATCTCAGGGCTTGGTTGCTGAGGGCCTAGACCTTCAAGATTTTCATCTCTCCAAGCAAGTCAGAGATGTTATTCATGCCTCTAGAAAGCCTTCTACTAGACGTTCCTATGCTTTCAAATGGAAAAGATTTACCATTTGGTGTTCAGGGAAGGGTCTAAACCCTCTTGCAATACCTCTGAATTCTCTACTAGAGTATCTTCTGCATCTATCCCATGCAGGTCTGAAAACAAATTCAGTAAGAGTCCATTTGAGTGCTATTGCAGCGTCCCTCAAGCCTCTCAATGGACAACCTATTTCCTCTCATCCTCTTATAGCAAGATTCATGAGAGGCCTTCTTTTAACTAAACCTCCCATTAGACCACCTCCAGTGGCATGGGACTTAAACCTGGTTCTTGGCCAGCTTATGAAGCCACCCTTTGAACCTTTAGCCACCACCTCCTTGAAATTTCTTTCTTGGAAGGTTATTTTTCTCATTGCAGTCACCTCAGCACGCCGTATCAGTGAGTTGCAAGCTTTGGTGGCCAATCCACCTTATACAAGGTTTCATCATGATAAGGTAGTCCTCAGGACCAATCCACACTTTATGCCTAAAGTGGTCTCACCTTTTAATCTGAACCAAGAGGTGTATTTACCTGTCTTTTTTCCAGGACCTCATGCATCAAGTGCAGAGAGGAATCTTCATACCTTGGATTGTAAGAGAGCTCTCGCTTTTTACTTACAAAGAACACAGCAACATAGAAAGTCTTCTCAACTCTTTGTTGCTTTTGATCCTTCTCATTTAGGACTTCCAGTCTCTAAAAGAACACTGTCCAACTGGATTGCTCAGTGTATTTCTTTCGCCTACCAGAGCAGAAACCTTTCTCTGGAGGGCCATGTCACAGCTCACAATGTGAGAGCCATGGCAGCCTCAGTGGCTCATCTAAACTCTGTGTCCATCGACCAAATCTGTCGAGCGGCCACCTGGGCCTCAGTTCATACCTTCACAGCCCATTACTGCTTGGACAAGGACTCCCGCCGGGATGCCTTGTTTGGTCAGGCTGTTCTCAAACACCTGTTCCATTCTTAATCAACTCCTACCCACCTAACCTGGTTGGATGCCAGAGATCCATGGGGGGAGGTAGAGTCCTTTTCAAGGACACACATCCTGGGGTCTTCCCCTGGCATCTGCAGCTAGGGAGTCCCCATATGTGAAGACTCATTCCTGCTTGTTCCTGGAGATAGCACAGGTACTTACCTGTAACAGGTGATCTCTGGTAACAGCAGGAATAAGTCTTCACAACCCACCCACCTCCCCTAGGAGTTGTATCTCTCTATCTTTCCTTTCCTTTCCTCTCTCTCTCTTTGTCTCAGCTTTAAAACTCGAACTGGAGAGAGGCGGTTGGGAAAGGTGGGAAGGCAGCGCGCAGGCGCTGTGGGATGCTCCCAAAAGCTTTCTTACTGGACGCTGGGGAGCGTTCCCGCGCAGGCTCCGTCGGTACCCACGATACCCATATGTGAAGACTTATTCCTGCTGTTCCCAGAGATCACCTGTTACAGGTAAGTAACTGTGCTTTCTCTGGATCGTACCCCACCTCCTCCCCCATTTGCATGTATTCCACCCACCTCAACGGCCGTGGAAGGACTTTCCCAGCAGAGTGCCCCTTTACTACAAGGTGAAATGCTGAGGCCTGTTTTTTGGTTTTCCCCCCTGTCTGAAGCCAAGGTAGTCTCTGAATCAGAGGTATCCTTGGTGGATGTATGATGAGTTGTTACTCGGACTGAACAGACTTTGGTCACCATGGTGTCTCAGCTTTTTGTCTTCTCTCAGGGGATAGCCACAAATCTGAAGAAGTTGGAGGGGAAGGTTGAATCCCTCTCTAGTCAGATTTCTAAATGTGAAAATCAGTGCAGCTCTCTATAGACAACACATGCCTCTAGCATTAAAGATAGTCTTTTTGTTCATTATAAGTTGGAATTATATGAAAATTTCTTCAGGGTAAAGAATATTAGTTTTCTAAATTTTTCTGTTGGTTTCTTTCACCTAAGATATTGTTACTAAAATACCTTCAAGAGGTCCTAGTTCTCCCTGAGGCCAACACTATGGGTTTCTCAAAATTATTTTAGTTAATTGGGAGGAGAGTCTCCTCCGACTCTCCAGAGGGGTTTGATGTTTTACAAGCTTCTGCTGATATAAATTTGACTAATTTTCTGGAAAACTCGCAAGATTCTATTACTTCCAGGGCAACTTTATTATTTAGTTTTGTTTCTGAACAGGATAAGGCTTCTGTTTTTAAGGCTTACTTTAAAAATAAGAATGCTTTATTCTGTGGGGCAAAGTTACATTTATTTCCAGATGTCTCCAGAACTCCACAACTCCAGAGAAGGGACTATTTAGCCCTAAAACATAGAGTGTTGGCTCTGGGGGCAACTTTTTTCTTTGTTATCCCTGTAAATGTGTTATTGTATTGCATGGAGATAGATTTATTTTTGTGGATTCTTCTCAGCTGGAGGTGTTCTTGCCGACTAGGGAAATGCAGGATTGATTTTGGGTGAGGTATAAAGGGGTTGATATATTTTTGTAGGCTGCATATTTGAGCAATATTTTTGCTTCTATTGCTTTATTTTTTTTGTTTTCTTTATTGTTGTTCTCCCCGATATGTGGGATAAGGGTAGAAACTTATTATTGGTTGGATATTATTATGTTTATTATATGGTAAATTGGTATTCAATTTTCCTGTATACTTGTTTGTAAGTATTTGAGTTATGAAAATCAATAAAAAAACAAAAGCACTGGCAAGTTAGATGCAAGGCATTGATAAGGCAGGCAGAGAGAATTTGAAAAAAGCTTGCTGTGGAAGCAAAAATGTTTAATAAAAGCTTTCTTAAGTACATTAATAGAAAAAAACTTGTGAGAAAGTCAGTTGGACCATTGGATGATAGAGGGGTAAAAGGGGCACTAAGAGGGGACAAGGCCATAGTGAAGAAACTGAATGAATTCTTTGCTTCAGTCTTTATTGAAGATGATGTAGGGATGTTACTCATGCCTGAAATGGTATTTAAAGCTGATGCAGCAGAAGAAATGAAAGAAATATTGATAAACCGGGAAAATGTATTACAACTATTTGATAAACTGAACAGTAGTAAATCACCTGGACTGGATGGTATACATCCAAGGGTGTTGAAAGAACTGAAATATGAGATTGCAGACCTACTATTACTAATCTGTGAACTATCATTAAAATCATCAGTAATACCTGAAGATAGGCGGATGGCCAATGTAACGCCAATTTTGAAAAAGAGTTCCAGGGATGATCCGGGAAGCTACAAACCCGTGAGCCTGATGTCAGTACCGGGAAAAATGGTAGAAACCATTATTAAGAACATAATTTTTGACCATGTATATAGTCATGGTTTAATGGGAGACAGCCAACATGGCTTAAGCCAGGGAAGATCTTGTCTTACTAATCTTTTATATTTTTTGAAGGTATAAATATACATGTAGACAAAGGTGGGTCGGTCAATGTAGTGTATCTTCATTTTCAGAAAGCCTTTGACAAGGTCGCTCATGAGAGACTTGGGAAAATTAAAAAGTCATCGGATAGAGAGCATTGTACTATTGTGGATCAAGAACTGGTTAAAAGATAGACAGCAGAACGTAGGGCTAAATGGCCAGTTTTCCTAATGGAGAAAGATGAAAAGTGGAGTACCCCAGGGATCTGTGCTGGGTCCACTGTTTTTTAACATATTCGTAAATGACCTGGAAATGGGAATAACAAGTGAGGTAATCAAATATGCAGATGACACAAAATTATTCAAAGCTGTTAAAACCCAAGAGGATTATGAAAAATTGCAGGAGGACCTTAATAAATTGGAAGACTAGATGTTCAAATGACAGATGAAATTTAATGTATACAAGTGCAAAGTTATGCACCTAGGAAAGAACAACCCAAACTATGGATTCACGATGCAAGGTTCCACATTAGGAACCACCACCAAGAAAAAGATTTAGGTGTCATCGTGTATAGCATGTTGAAATCCTCTGCCCAGTGTGTAATGGCAGCCAAGAAAAGAAATAGAATGCTAGGAATCATAAGGAAAGGAATGGAGAATAAAACAAAGGATATTATAATACCTCTGTATAGTTCCATGGTGCGACCGCACCTTGAATATTGTGTGCAATTTTGGTCGTCGTATCTTAAAAAGGATATTGCAGAATTAGAAAAGGTATAGAGAAGAGCCACCAAAATGGTAAAGGGGATGGAATATGAGGAAAGGCTAAAAATGTTAGGACTCTTCAACCTGGAAACGAGACGGCTGAGGGGAGAGAGGTCTATAAATTAATGAATGGAGTGGAATATTAAATGTAGATCAATTGTTTACGCCATCAAAATGTAGAAAGACTAGGAGACATGCTGTGAAGCTTCAGTGTAACCCATGTAAGGCTAATAAGAGAAAATATTTTTTCACTCAATGCGTAATCAAACTTTGGAATTCTTTACTGGAGGATGTAGTCAAAGCTGTTAGTGTAGCTGGGTTTAAAAAAGGTTTGGACAAGTTCCTGGATGAAAGGTCCATAAACTATTATTAAAGGAGACCCGGGAAATCCACTGCTTGTCCCAATGCAAGCATTGTGGAACCTGTGTCTTTTGGTGAAACTGCTAGGTACTTGTGACCTAGATTGTCCACTGTTGGAAACAGGCCAATCTGTTGGAACTGGGCGGGCTTGATGGACCTTTGTTCTGACCCAGTATGGCATATCTTATGCTCTGTACTTTTTCCGCCCCTTGCTATCTGCTGCCGCAGCCCAAACTTCACCATATGGTCCCCTCCGCAGCCTGGTGGGTCTCTTGTAAGAGAATCACATCTCCCCCCAAATGTTTCAATTCTTTAGACAGTAAGAAGCACTTGTAAGGGGAGTTCAGCTTTTGAAATTAAAGGAGATGATCTTCTGCATCAATCTTCATTGTCCTTCTCCCTCCCCCCTTATACCTAGTGATCTCCATTCAGCTCAACATATCCAGACACACACAAGGAGTAAAGCCACACCATTTGCACCAAATCACGCACACTGTCATCCACCTCTGCCCTATCCCCCCTACTCCCTTCCCCTCCCCCCTACTCTTCACCCACAATCCCCCCCAGCCCTAATGTCCCTTGTCAAAACCGCCTGCCAACTGGCCAGGCTTGAGGAAGTAACCCATCACATCCTGCCAGGCCATCTAAAATGCTGCCGTTTTGGGTTCGTTTTTTATTTATTTATTTATTTAACAGTATTTTTAAACCGCCTTATCTTATTAATCAAGGTGGTATCACAGCAAACAGTCGGGTAAGGTGATTGTGTTAAACATGCAGTGAGGGTGAAATTTAGTTGAGTGTGTGTTTGTATTGTGTGCTAGATTGGTTTGAGCTATGTACAATGTGGGCTATATACAGTGGTGCTAAAAACATTTTCTATACATACAGTGTTTAGGCGGTATCATGTGCTGTTATACATTCTCTTAGGTTATGTGATGTGTCCATAGTGTTCTATGAACAGCATGGTTTTTAGCTGTTTTCTAAAGTCTTTGAGGTCTGTAGTTGCCCTCAAGTCGTCCGGTAGTTTGTTCCATATCGTTGGAGCAGCCATGGAGAGTGCTCTGTCTGTTGTGTCCTTGCGTGTGTGTTTGAATTCACTTGGGGTGCTGACTCGGTTGTGTGTTTGTTTTCTTCTAGGACATGTGCTGGTGTCTGGTTGTATGAGGGTGTGCAGGCTGTTGGCTGATGTGTGCTGATTTATCTTAAATAGGTTTATGATGGTTTTGTATCTGATGCGTGCACCGATTGGTAGCCTTTAAGGTAGGTGTGATGTGCTCCTGTCTCGTAGTACCGGATATTATTCGTGCTGCAGTGTTTTGTGCTAGCTGGAGTGGTTTGAGGGCTTGTTTCGGTAGTCCAAGGTATATCGGATTGCAGAAGTCCAGTATTGGGGTTATCAGTGCTTGACAGACGGTACGAAAGTGTTCTGGGGCGAGGAGTGGTTTCAGTCTCCTGATGATTCGCATCTTGTAGTAGACTTTTTGATGGTGTTCAAGTTTTTTGGATGGTGTTTTCTTTTTATGGAGTAGACTTCTTTCTGATTTGCAATTATTCCTGGACTGGATCAATACTTTAAAACCTAATATAAAATTTGCAGCCAAATATCAGGCACAGATTGAATTTTTGGATCTTTTAATTTATAAAGAAGATGCTATTATGCACCACCTTGTATCATAAATCTATTCAACAAAATAGTTTGATGTGATTCCATAGTCATCAGCCTGGCCCTTTGAGAAGAGATTTATCATTGGGCCAATTTTTACATATTCGTTGGAATTGTACTACATTTGCTGAATTCGGACATCATGTCCTGGATTTGTCTCACCGCCTTCTTGCCAGAGGTTATCCATCTGATGTTATTCATCGGGCTTACAAGAGGGCACGATATTTGCATCGAGAATGGCTGTTTTCACGTTTCACCTCTATGAATTCTTCTTCGGATTCATCCTCTCGTATAGTTGTGGTGTTACCATATATGGCCCGTCCTCCTCAAGTTGTCAAATTATTAAGGAAACACTGGTATGTTTTGTCCCTTCATTATTGCTTTCAAACTGAATTTATGGTTGCGTATTCTCATGGCTGGAACATTCGGGATAGGGTAGTTCATGCTGCAGTAGAATCAGACTACATCCATAATGAATGACATCCTGTTATTGGGTCATTACTCCTGTACTCATTGCGCTTTTTGTTCAACTATTATTAGTGGTCCACAATGGTCTGACCCCCTCAGGGGTGATTTATTCTGCCCGGTGGCAACACTACTTGTCAGACATCCTTTGTAGTTCATCTTTTGATGTGTCCCCGTCCACTTTTATATGTAGGGAGAACGATTCAAACCACTGGGGCTCGACTCAAGGAACATTGTTTAAGATTAAACTCAAAATTGGTTTCAACTCCTATTGTTTCTCATTGTTTGGAGAAGAATAATTATTTTGGGGACTTACAGTGGCAGGTGATTGACATGGTACCAGTGGACGCATGGGGGTGACTATGAGTCACATCTGCAAACACTTGAGCAAGCTTGGATTTACCAGCTAAAAAAAGTCAGCCCCCGCTGGTCTGAACGTTGAACTTGATTGGTGGAGTGTACTTTGATTGAAGGGTTCTTATTATTGCATAGAGCTCAGCTCATTAATTTGTTTGCTCATGTGTTTTCTCATCGGTGATGATCTCATTCACACATCAGCATAAAAGCCTCTCCTTGGAGCAGTCTGTTTCAAAGCAATTTTGGAATTAATATCTTTTGTATACAGGAACCCTGTTTGAACATTGTTGCTTGAGGCAGAGCCCAGAGAGTGCAGATGGGCTAGAAACAGTTCTGTATCGCTTCACTTAAAGGGATTTTCTTAATTTGTCAGGAGTTTGGTGTTTGTTTCAAGAAGTTTGATGTACCACCTGATTGTTGGACATTCAGCGTTAGCCATTTGCAGGCTACCTCTGCATTCATAAGCTAAGTTCCAAGATTTTACAATTCTTTTGTGTTTCACGTTCTGTGGGTTTAACACATACCTAGTGAGTTTTTTACTCATAAAAAAAGAAAAAAATGAAGAGTTTTGTCATGAGAGAATTTTTTCCTTTCATGACAAGCATTCCAACATACAAGTTTTGGCATAGATTTTTGCTTAGTTTTGTTTAGTTTGGTCTGACTTTTTTGTAATTAATATCATGTCCTGGTAATGTCCCAATTTTTTTGGTCTTGGTTTATTTGATTCTTTTATTTGTCAAATATATGTGCATACATAGTCCAAAGCCATTTCACTGGCCATTTTTAGGTGATATTGGACATTAAGGGGTTGAACTGCAAGGGTGCCAATGCCAATGTTGATCACAACTGTATGTGCCAGTAAGAATAGGAATGTATGCTCATATTTTTCTATAATACATGCATAAGTGCCAAAGCCGCTCTGTTCCATGTGTTCTCCACCCCTGAGAATGTCTACACGTATATTGCATAAAAGTAGACACTATAATTTCTCTGTGCCTACCTTTTGGGCAATTTTATAAGACCCTACTTGAGTACATGCTTAAGCCCGTTATAAAATGACCCCTAAGTGGCCTGAGCTGCAAGTTCTGAGCTGTCCCTGCCCAGTTTGAGCTCTGCTGTCTATAGGTGTGTATCTGGTATGTGATGACAGGTCCTTGACTTTGCTGTGTGTGTGTGAGTATTTGTATTGGAGTGTGTGGGGGATGGGGAGGTAAATGACCAGGTTCTCAACCACTCTGCTTTCCATGTATTTATTTATTTATTTATTTAGCACGCATTTATATACCGCTCTTTCCCAAGTATCAAGTGCGGTTTACAATGAACAGAAAAAATTCAAGGTACATGATTAATCATATCCTAGTCGTTTACAGGGAACAGATTTAAATTTTTACATTTAACAGTATAATTAAAACATGCAAACATTGTTTACATCCTGAGGTATAGTGAGGATGTAAACAAACTTTTTACATATTTACATTAGTTTATACAATTTGAGTTACGTGAAAACAACGTTTTAATATCAGTTTTTGCATTTATTTATTATCATGTAGATATGTCTAGTAAAGTTTATTACCCTGTGTCTCTTTGTTTGGTTTGGTTAGCCAGAGGTGTGTAATGTAGGGTAAATAGGTGTGTTTTTAGTTTTTTTCTAAATTCTTTAATTTCAGTCAGGAGGCGAATGTTGTCAGGTATGTATGTGTATATCAGGTCTATGAGAGATGTTCTTGACTCCCAGTCTAGCTGTGAGTGATTTTAGTCTCCCATCTCTTTCAGGGTTCTTTGAAATGAAGATGAAATACGACGAAAGTGATAATGCCTTTATTAGGGCATCAAGAACTCTGACGGATAAAGTTTCTGACTTGATAGGTAAGAAAGTGGCACCTGACTAATATCTTTCTGCTTGCAGGATTTGTACCCTCTGCTGAAAAGAGACATATGGCCCATCTTCCTCAGCTTATGGTTGCTGTGCATGTGATGTCACCACAAGGGAGAGGAATTAACTGTGAATTAGAGGTCTCTGTGAAGTGTGTCTTATTTCCATATTGTCCTGCTAGACTAGTCCAGAAGAGTGGGTTGTGTTCCCCTACAGCAGATGTGGAGACAGATACATCCCAGAGGCTTCTTATGACATCATTGTGCATTAACAGCTAGTACACCTAGGGACACACTGCAGTATTTCCTTGTCTCCAGCAGATGATGAATGCAAGTTTTTACAGCTCTGATGAAATCTGAAAAAGGATCCAAGAGAGAGTGATTTTGTTTGTGTTTCACCGTCTCAGGGTGACACTGTCACTTAGCGCAGTGCTGGTGGCTCCACTAGAGTCACCCTTAAACCAGCACTCTTTTGGGTATTGCCATACAGAGGAGGAAAATTGGTTCAGCTCCACATTCTTATATTGCTAAGGGTCAGCACCCAGAAGTTTGGAAAGGGATTCTTCAAGCCACACACAACTTCTGTGCTCTCTCCCTCCTCCTTTCTCCCGGCTCTCCCCCGAAGATTAGAAGAAGGCTCTTCAGAAGTATGTGCCTGCAGGCCTTTGACAGTAGGGGAGTAACACTGAGCTTGGCATGGTTTTTCTGCCTTGGGCTCCCCAGGGGTGAGTACCAAACTAAGTCTTTGTTTTTTGTCAGAATTATTTTCTGGGGGCTACCCAACCTCATTTGCTGAAGTATCTATCGGGTTTGGGTTGCTTGTAGCATCTGTTGGTGCACTGCCAGCTTTCCCACCTCACTAATCTGCTTGCATATAATAACTACGCTTTGCACATTTTTGTACGCACCTTACTATACTGTGTGTTAAGTACACACTCTTAATCTGTGTGTGTGGTGTTAGTGCCTGCCTGGCTGCAGCGCATAGTAGTGGTGCCCACGCTGCTGAAGCACATGTTACAAGGCGCCCTAAGTCTGTATGGGGCTGTTGGTGGCCTCTTAGCCTCTCGTTAGCATAGCCACATGCTTACTGGTGAGACTCTGCCTGGTCACTGGAGAGTTTCATCACTGGATTCTGATTTCTGTGGTTCTTGGATGGAAGCTTCGGATGAGCAATTGGCGGGTCCATCTCTCCTCTTATAGCAAGGAGACACAGATATCCCTAGCCTTGTTGTCCTCACTGCAGCAAGCAGCAGACATGGTATTGAGAAAGGATGACCTTCAGACCTTGGAGTTGAGTGTGTGACCAACTGGGCTGCTCCCCTTCTCTTAAGGGTTCGATGTCAAATCCTTCCCCCATGAGTAGGCACCCAAGTCTGGCCAGGGAGCTCCTGGTTGCTGGGTTATCCTCCCTGAAATTCGTTTCATTGCTGCAGCAAGTTTGGTCCTTCTGGTGTGGTAACTCGGACCCTGAGGCTTCCAGGTTTTCTCGCTTTTTTTCACCATGGACAAGCAGGAAGTAAGTCCTCATGTATGGGTGACATCTGTGATAGAGCCCCGTGTGGGAATGCTCCCAAGTTTCTATTAGAAGCTTTTGGGAGGCTCCACCACAGTGCCATCTTCTCCAGTCTTCACTTTTTCACGGAGCTGCACAGACGTTTTTTCAGTCCTCTGCTGGTAAACGTGTGTGGTTTTTTTCCTCTCTGGACTTTCCTGGCAAATTTCATGTTAGTGTCTGCTGTCAATCACGTCGGTGCTGTCTATCATGGTGCCGCCTTCGGTTCTGTCGCTTTTCGGTAACTTTTCAATTTCTCAGTTGTTTCTCCAGGATCAAGCAGGAAGTCAGTCCTCGCATATGGGTGATGTCGGCACCGACGGAGCCCTCGCGGAAGCATCCCCCCCCAGCTTTCAAAGAAAGCCTTTGGGAGATGCCACCATGCATGTATGGTGCCCTTCCCGCCCAAGGCTGCCATCTTGCTCAGTCTCCTTTTTTCCACGGAGCTCTTCAGGCGTCTGTCGTCTTTCCCCCGAAAAAGTAAATTTTTTTTTCTCGACCTAATTTTCATACTCTCCCTGGTTGTGCACCAGTACTCTTCCCGCCACCCGAGCCCGCTGTTCTGGGTTCATACATTTTGTTCTCTGGGCGCCTTTGCACTCTTTTTTTTCAGCTGGCAGCACCTCGGGTCTTCGACCTCGCTGGGGTACTTTTTTCTCCCATGGCTACCAGTGGGTTTAAGAAGTGTGATCGGTGTGCCAAAATCATGACCCTTACAGATACATATGACTGCTGCCTAGGGCTGGACCATCATCCCACAGCATGTGGTCTTTGTTAAAAGATGTCTACCAAGGCCCTGAAGAGCCGCCAGCAGCAGCAGCACGGTAAGTTTTTCCTGGAGTCCCCAGTGCCTCTGAAAGCCAAGGCCACCTCTGAAGCCACGGAATCTCGGGGCGCCCCCTGCGGGCCTTGGTTGATGCTGCAGCTCCTCGAAAGAGGAGGCTCCCTTGAGGGAACATAAGAAGAAGAAAACCTCGAAGGCAATGTCCCTGGATGGTTCCGACAGGTCGGATAAGCCCGAGCTAGGTCCCGCAGTCCTAGATGCTTGTCTGAGGGATCGGAGCGGGAGTAGGAGTGGCCTACGAGGGTTCCCCGGAAGGAATCTACTATAGATTGGCCTCGGACGCCAGAACCTATCCTTTTTGAGGACGACTCCTTATGGGAACCAGCACAGGGCCAGAGTTCCTCTGTGTCCACACCGATGGCTGCGGAGCCTTCTGGATTCGAAACCAGAATGGCAGCCCTGGAGCGCAGTCTGTCTGCCTTCATTGATCAGCAGCGGGTGGTGTTGTCCGGTACTACTGGTTCCTCTGCCCAGACCACCAGGCCATCGATGTCGAGGGCATCCCCGGAGGCTGAGCCGATCCTCGAGACCATATGGCCTTGAGTTGATCTTCGGCTGAGATCTCGAATCAGCTCCAGTTTGATGGGACTGAGGTCCTCCCTGGCTAGTGCACATGACACCAGCCGTGGGGTTTCCGATGGACGTGGGCAGGACTCTGGCCTGGAACCTGCAGGCCGCCCTCGAGTCTTTGACAGACTACTCGGAATGGGAGATCGATGATGAGGAGTCGCTGAACATCTGTCCCCTTCACGATATTCCTTCAGACTCTCCCCCCTCTGAGCCCCGGCATCAGTTCCTGCCCGAGAACATGGCATTCCTCGACTTCATGCGGGACATGTCAAAGACCCTAGTGTTCCCAATGGAATTGGAGGAGGACCCTCAGACAGAAGAGCTAGAAATCCTCCAGTACGAGCCCCTTCCTAGGGGAATCGTTCACAGTACCCATTCCACCCATCCTGGGATGGCTAAGGCTCCATATGTGGGAAACACTGGCATCTGTGCCGGTTGTGAGCAAGTGACTCGACTCGATGTATCGGATCCGCCAGAGCCCGGGCATCCAAAAGGTGCAGCTGCCACATAACTCCATGGTAGTGGAGTCGGCCATGCGTCAACTGAAGAGCCAAAAGAGACACTCATCGGTGTCCCCGGGTAAGGAGGCTCACACCTTGGATACCCTTAGCAGAAAGTGCTACCAGGGCACAATGCTACCAGCTGTACATGGGCATGTACCTGAGAGACCTGGCAAAGGAAATTGCCAGGTTCTCAGCTGGTCTCTCCGAGAAACTCCTGCAGCAGTTCAAGAACCTGGCCAAAGCAGGCCGTAAGTGCTCCAAATTTATCTCTTGAGCAGCCTATGACGACTTTGAGTTGGAGACTCAAGTAGCGGCGGTGGGCATCGGTGGCTGGCGCCTGGCTTGGCTACAATCTTCTAACCTCGAGCAGTGGGTTCAGGACAAATTGGTCAATGTCCCATGCCAAGGAGAGAACCTCTTTGGCAAGCCCATGACAGAAAAGGCTGCCGAGTTGGAGACAGAGCTCATGACTAGGACCAGGCTCTCCAAAAAGACCGCTGCCCCTCCCTGACGGAAGGGCTCGGGTAAAAAGCCATTTTACCCGAGGAGAGGGGCTGCTTACAAAAACTACCCACAATTTCAGGCCTCCCTGGCTCCTTAGCAGGATCAGCAGGCCAAGGGACATGAGCAAGGCCAAGGCACTCTTAAGCAGAAGGCTCCAAAGCGTTGGCTCTGGCCCAGCAAGAGAGTAGCTTTTCACTCCTTGGGCATAGCTTCTTTACCCCAAGGAGGACAGGGGGATGTCTAATCCTGTATGCCCACAGGTGGCCAGCCATCACCACCGATTCCTGGGCACCTCATGTGGTAAGGGAGGACTACCTCCTCCATTTGGCTCAGACACCTTCTCCTTTCTTCCCGGGAGAGCCCCTCAGGTCTCCCCGTCACCGGGACCTCCTTTTGAAGGAACTTGCAGGCCTTCTCGAGGACAAAGCAGTAGAACCAGTTCCCCAACATCTCAGGGGCAAAGGGTTCTACTCCAGGTATTTCCTCGTGCCAAAAAGAACAGGCCCATCCTGGACCTGCGCAGCCTGAAAATGTTCCTGGTGAGGGAGAAATTCAAGATGTTTTCCTTTGGGACATTGCTGCCTTACTTCCAGTAGGAAGACTGGCTGTGCTTCTTGGATCTGAAGGATGCCTATACCCACATCCTCATTCACCCCAGCCAAAGGCAGTACCTTTGCTTCATGGTGGGGGGTGGCCACTACCCTTTCACCTGGCCTCCACCCCCGGGGTCTGCACCAAATGCCTGGCAGTAGGGGTCACCTTCTTCCATCTCCAGGAGGTATTTGTCTTCCTCTACCTGGACGACTGGCTCATAAAATGAGGCACAGCCACAGAGGTGCAGCAGACCACGGCACACACCATCCAGGTCCTGCAACATCTGGTTCATGATAAACTACCCCAAATCCCACCTCCTTCCGGCACAATGTCTGGAGTTCATAGGGGCAAGGCTGGACACTTTTCAGGTGAAGGCCTTCCTTTCCCTGGACCGGGCCACCCCTCTGTGTCAGCTTGGCTTCTACTGCACCTACTCGGGCACATGGTCTTTACGGTCCATGTCACTCCAGATGCCCGTCTGCACATGAGGGCCGCTCAGTGGCGCCTTCGGGATCAGTGGACACAGGACATGGGCTATCTCCAAGACAGAGTTTCAGTGACCCACCAGTTGGTGGAATCCCCGACTTGGTGGCAAAATCCCCAACACCTTCAGGCAGGGATGCCTTCCAAACCCATGCCCTCTAAGGGTCCTCACAACGGACGCCTCCCTGCTGGGTTGGGGGGCCCACTGCGAAGAACTCTGCACCCAGGACAGCTGGTCACAAGCCAAGGGCAATCAGCAGATCAACCTCCTGGAGCTTCGGGCAATATATCTAGCCCTCCGAGCATTCTGTCACTGTCTGAGGCACCAGCCAGTGCTGATCCAAACAGACAATCAGGTGACAATGTTCTGTGTGAACAAGCAGGGGGCCACAGGGTCTCGCATCCTCTGCCGCAAAGCAATGACACTTCAACAGGGAATACTCCTACAGGCAGTATACCTACCAGGTCAGGGCAACATCCTGGCAGACAAACTGAGCAGGGTCCTCCAGCAGCACGATTGGCAGCTGGACCCCAGAATAGCCACCCGGCTCTTCCGGCTCTAGGGGACTTCATGGATGGACCTCTTTACCAGCCTGGACAACTACCAGTTGCCCCGCATCTGCTCCTGGCAGCCCTACCCATCCCGGGTGGCAGCAGATGCGTTTCTCATTCCGTGGTCGGGAGATCTCATGTATGCCTTCCTGCTGCTCCTCAGACTGTCAATGGAGACTCCAATCCTACTGGGAAGCTCCAAGGGGCTCTTGTCTCAGGAGAAGGGCTCTCTCCTGCACCCCAACCTGGGGCCTCTATCACTGACGGAATGGCTGTTGAAAGGATGACCTTAGCCCCTTTCAACCTCTTGGGAGAAGTGGAAGAGATCCTGCTGGCCCTCCCGTAAGACCTCTCCAGGAGAGTTTACGCCATCAAATGTGACGCAGGTTCTGGGTCTGGAGCGTGGAACAATGGGTGAACCTGTTCTCCTTCCCAGTGCAGCTGGTGCTGCAGTACCTCCTTCATCTCTTGCAATCCAGACTCAAATCAAACTCCGTTAGAGTGCATCTCAGTGCCATGGTGGCGCATCACCATCCTGTTGAAGGCAAGCCCCTCTGTCCAGCCTCTGGTGACCCGCTTCTGCAGTCCAGCCCCCCCGTCTGCCCTCCAGCGACGGAATGGGATCTCAATGTAGTATTGGCGCAGCTCACTCGCCTGCCATTTGAGCCTGTGGTTACCTGCCACCTGAGATACCTCTCGTGGAAGGTCGTGTTCCTGGTGGCGCTCACCTCCGCTCTCAGGGTCAGCGAGCTCCAAGCCTTGGTGGCAGAGGCACCATATACCAGGTTCTACAAGAACAGGTCGTGTTTCGCATGTACCCCAAATTCCTTCTGAAGGTGGTATCTTCCTTCCACCTCAACCAGGAGGTGGTGCTGCCACCTTCTTCCCAAGGCCTCACTCCAGTAGGGCAGAGACTGTCCTTCACACCTTGGACTGTAAGAGGGCCCTTTCTTTCTACATTCAATGTACCCAGGGCCACCAGAAAGCTTCTCATCTTTTTGTTTCCTATGACCCCAGTCGGCTGGGGGAAGCAGTGACCAAACAGACACTGTCCACATGGGTAGCAGATTGCATCACCCTCACCTATGAGCAGGCTGGGGTCACGGCACACAGTGTCAGGGCCATAGCGGCCTCTGTGGCAAACCTGCACTCCGTCCTGATGCTGAACATCTGCCAGGCTGCCACCTGGTCTTCAGTCCATACCTTTGCAGCTTATTATTGCCTATAGAGGGAGTCCCAATTGGACAGCGCCTTCAGCCAGGCTGTGTTCCGTAATCATTTTGGGGTCTAGGCAACTTCTACCCTCCAACCCTTATGTGTTAAGGCTACTGGATCATTGGTTTCCATCAGACACATGGGTCCTACTGCAGTCTGTATCTGCGGACTCAATAGCTGCTGCTCACGGCTCCCCTTGAGGGCGACCATGGTTTTTCCCTACATGCTGTCGGTAGCCTGTAGCTAGGGAGTTCCATTTGTGAGGACTGATTTCCTACTTGTTCCCAGAGAAAGCGTAGTTACTCATCTGTAACAGGTGTTCTCCGGGGACATCAGGAATCAGTCCGCACAACCCTCCCTCCTTCTCTTGGTGTTGCTTCTTTACCATCTTTTATTTTTGCTGTCTTTTAGCTATGTCATCTGACTGAGCAAGATGGCACTCTTGGGTGGGAAGAGGGACCACGCATATGTGGTGGCATCTCCCAAAGGCTTTCTTTGAAAGCTGAGGGATGCTTCCGCAATGGCTCCTTTGGTGCCGATGTCACTCTTATGTGAGGACTGATTCCTGCTGTCCCCGGAGAACATCTGTTACAGGTGAGCAACTATGCTTTCCTTGTGGCCCAGCTGGGCCCGTAGTCACCATTGAACCATTTGATTTTTGCCACAGCTATTTTCCCAGACATATCCCAGAAACCAGCCAGCGGGTTCAAGAAGTGCACTGTGTGCAAGGACCATCTCTGTCACCGACAGGCACAATTGGTGCCTCCAGTGCCTGGGTCCCGATCACCAGCCCTTTTCTTGCAATTTGTGCTTGCAGATGACAAGGAGAGGCCTGAGAGGTTGAGAGAAATGGAGAGAGTCCCTCTTTGGCCATAGGTCTGATTCAGCATCTTTGTCACCGCCATTGGTCTCGATGACTTCCCAGGAATCTGTTGACAGTGGATTGGTATTGAGAAGTTCTCGGGCTCAATCGGAGCCAAGTACCCACAGTGTCCTGGAGCATCGGCCATTGGTCGGTCTCCACCTGGAGTCAAGAGAGGATTTGGCCTCCTCTCCATCGATGTTGAAGGGGGGTTCATCTGAGCACCAGGCAAACAGGCAAATGCTTGGGTGCATCAGAGCCCGTCCATGTGAGATGTCGAGAGTGATGGGTGTGAGTGGCTTGCCAAGGTGCTCCGGAGAGAAGACTCCTCAACTTCCAGTGTTTCAGAGGGGCAGTGACCAGCTCCTGACAGCCGTGGCCATGCCAATACCTCTATATGGATGCTGGAAACGGTGGTGGAAGCTGCTCAGGCCCCAAGGCCTTTGGAATCAGTAGCCATGGAGGAGCGCCTCCTTCAAGCACTCAGTCTGCATTGTATCATTGCTGGAGAAACAGTTGGCTGGTGCCTCTATGCCCATGGCATCGTCATTGAGCATTGCGCAAGAGATCATTGAGATGCACACTCTGTCTGCGGAGGCATCGATGTCGGGGCATCGAAGAGAGCAGACGCTGGTTCCCAGTGGGGCCATCTCCTTCTCGAGTGTCTCATGTTCCAATCGCCAACGAAACCTCAGAAGCCCTTGATGTATCATTGACCTCATCGCTGCTCTCACTCCCCTTGAGACAGGAGGGAGCTCCGGGCAGAATCTCAGAGGTACTTTGATTTCTTTCCAGAGTCTCTGATGGCTGGGTGACTGATGTGAAATCGGAGAAGTTGTCGGAGGGCAGGTCTCCTGAGCTCCTGTCGGACCCTTCCTCCCTGCATGAAAGGCTCAAGCCTCTGCTGGAGGACATGTCCTACCAGGATTTTGTGAGGGATATGGCAAAGGCTATTCTATTTTCACTGGAAACAGAGGATGAGTCTAGGGTGGAGAAGTTGGAGAGCCTGCAAAACTCCTCAGTCCCTAAGGAAACGGTGACGGTGAACCGCATCCTGCAATGGCTATAAATGAGGATGTGGGTGAACTCCCTCATTGTGCTATGAGTCAGTAGAAGGCTGGACTTGATGTACAGGGTTCAAAAAGCTCCTGGGTTTAAGAAGTCTCAATTCCCACACCACTCCTTAGTGGTAGAGTCTGCCCTTAAGAGGATCGAGAGCACCAAGACTCATTCCTCAATGCCTCCGGGTAGGGAGGCTCAGATGTTGGACTCCTTCAGAAGGAGGTGCTTCCAAAACTCCATGCTCATGGCTCGAGTCCACACTTACCTGCTCTACATGAGCATGTTCTTGAAGGACATTATGCGTGATCTCACAGACTTGTGCCAGTTCCTTCCCCCAGTGAAATTGGAGCATTATTGTGCCCTGGTGGGCCACGGCAAGGACTGCTTACATAGAAACATAGAAACATGATGACAGAAAAAGACCACAAGGCCCATCTAGTCTGTCCTTCCATAACAACAACTACAACAGTCCACTTTCTACCTTTAGAGATCCTCTGTGTTGGTCCCATGCTTTTTTGAATTCAGTTACTGTCCTCATCTTTACCACCTCCACTGGGAGACTATTCCACGGATCCACTACTCTTTCCGTAAAGAAATATTTCCGCATATCACTCCTGAATCTATCTCCCTTCACCCTCATCCCATGTCCCCTCGTAGCAGAACTTGCTTTCAATTGAAAGAGGCTCTCTCCCTGAACATTTATGCCACGGAGGTATTTAAACATCTCAATCATATCACCTCTATCCCGCCTTTCCTCTAAGGTGTACATATTAAGATCCTTAAGTCTGTCCTCATATGCTTTATAATGAAGCCCATTAATCATTTTAGTAGCAACCCTCTGCACCGACTCCATCCTGTTCACATCCTTTTGAAGGTGCGGTCTCCAGAATTGCACACCATACTCCAAATGAGGTCGCACCAAAGACTTATACAGAGGTATTATCACCTCCTTTTTCTGCTAGCCATTCCTCTCCGTATGCACCCAAGCATCCTTCTAGCTTTTGCCGTCGCCTTTTCTACCTGTTTAGCTACTTTAAGATCATCAGACACAACCACGCCTAGGTCCCGCTCTTCTTTAGTGGACAAAAGTACTTCACCTCCTATACTGTATTGCTCCCTTGGATTGCTGCAGCCCAAATGCATGACCTTACATTTTTTAACATTAAATCCCAGCTGCCAAATTCTAGACCATTCTTCAAGCTTAGCTAGATCCCTCCTCATGTTATCTACACCTTCCTGGGTGTCTACTCTATTACAGATTTTGGTATCATCCGCAAAGAGGCAAACCTTACCCGACAGCCCTTCCGCTATATCACTAACAAAGATGTTAAAAAGAATCGGACCAAGGACAGATCCCTGGGGCACACCACTGGTAACATCCTTCTCCTCAGAGTGAGCTCCATTTACTTGTACTCCTTGTCGCCTCCCACCCAACCAATTTCTAACCCAAGCAGTAACTTTAGGGTCCATCCCTAGGGTGCTCAGTTTGTTTATAAGTCGCCTGTGAGGAACAGTGTCAAAGGCTTTACTGAAATCTAAATACACCACATCTAGAGCTCTCCCTCGGTCCAACTCCCTGGTCACCCAGTCAAAGAAATCGATCAGATTTGTCTGACAAGACCTGCCTCTGGTGAATCCATGCTGCCTCGGATCCTGTAATCCGCCGGACTCCAGAAACCTCACTATTTTCTCTTTCAGCAGCGTTTCCAATAATTTACTCACCACTGAAGTTAAACTAACCGGCCTGTAGTTTTCAACCACATCCTTACTTCCGCTTTTGTGTAAAGGCACCACATGAGCCTCTCTCCAGTCCTTTGGCACCACTCCCGACTCCAACGAGGCATTGAAAAGGTCAGTCAGTGGAGTTGCTAGAACGTCCCCAAGTTCCCTCAGTATTCTAGGGTGTATCCCATCCGGTCCCATCGCTTTGTCTACTTTAAGTTGAGCTAGTTTCTCACGAACACAGTCTTCTGAAAATTGTTCAAGATGTCCCTCGCTTCTGTTCTTATTTGTGGGTGTTTTCTGAGGTCCTGCTCTTGGTTCTTCATCTGTGAACACAGAACAAAAATATTTGTTAAGCAATTCCGCTTTATCCTTATCAGCTTCTACATATTCCCCCCCTGCACCCTTGAGTCTGACAATACCACTTTTGCCCTTCCTCTTCTCACTAATATATCTGAAAAATGTCTTATCCCCCCATTTTATTGCATTGGCTATTTCCTCCTCCTTTTGAATCTTTGCCTTCTTGACTACTTTGCTAGCTTCTCTAAGTTTTTCCAAATACAGATGCCTGTCTTCCTCTCTCTGTGATCTCTTGTATTTCATGAAGGCCTCCCTCTTTTTCTTCACTTTTTCAGCTACTTCCTTCGAAAACCATAGCGGTCTCCTGTTCCTTTTGCCTTTATTTACCATTTTAACAAAAAGGTTGATTGCCTTTAAAATACCCCCTTTCAGTTTTGCCCACTGTTTTTCTACATCCCCCAGCTGTTCCCATCCCACTAACGACTCCCTGAGGTATTGGCCCATCTTCGCAAAGTTAGTCTTCCTAAAGTCTAAGATCTTCACCTTGGAATGGATTCTAACAGCCCTAGTCTTAATACTGAACCACACCATCTGGTGATCACTGGATGCAAAATGATCTCCCACTACAACATCAGAAACACTCTCACAATTGGTAAGCACCAAGTCCAGTATGGCCCCTTCACGTGTGGGGTCTGTTACCAATTGCCTGAATAGTTCTCCCTGTAGAGAATCCAGGATCTCCTTACTTCTAGATGATACTGCAGCAGGAATGTGCCAATCAACATCTGGCATATTGAAATCTCCTAGCAGTAGCACTTCCCCTTTCCTAGCAATGCTGCGTATGTCTTCAATTAGCTCTCTGTCCACCTCTTCCTCTTGTGAGGGAGGTCTGTATATCACACCAATGCAAATAGATTTCTTTTTCCCTCTTTCTAGTTTAACCCACAATGCCTCCTCTCTCCCTTTTAAGCTCTGTAATTCCAAAGCTTTAATAGTAGTTTTTACATATAGTGCCACTCCTCCTCCCCTTCTTCCTACCCTGTCCTTTCTGAATAAAGTATAGCCAGGTATAGTTACATCCCAGTCATGGTTTTCTGTGAACCATGTTTCTGTAACTGTAACTGCTTGAAGTTCTTGGTCTGGGCAACCTATGATGCCTTCGAGACAGGCTCTCGTGGCTTCAGTCTTCCGACATGGAACTGTCAGTGCAAAATATGCTTATGGATGTGCCCTGCTGGGGAGATAATCTCTTCAGAGAGCAGGTGGAGGAGAAGGCAGGCATCATAGAGAAGCAGCACGTCGCCCTCACCAGGCTTCCGAGACCCACGTCCGAACCAGCTGCTTATCACAGAAGGTATTGAAGTTTGGGCCAGAAGAAATCTTACTACCCATGTAGGTGAAGGTACTTCCCTGGTCCTCAGATCTCCCAGCAAAAGACACAGGCTCCTCGTCCACAGCATCGAGAAAAGCTTCAAAAGGCCCAACTTGCCCTGCATTCAAAGCCAGGAACAGGGTTCGGCTATGCTCTGGAGGGAGTCCCATATGTGAGGACTTACTTCCTGCTTGTTTCTGGAGAAAGCATAGTTACTCACCAGTAACAGGAGTTCTTCAGGGACAGCAGGAATCAGCCCTCACAACCCTCCCTCCTCTCCTGAGAGTTGCCTCACTACCTTGTTTTAGTTTTACTGCCGTCCCAGCTATGTCATCTGACTGAGCAAGCAGACACCCTTGGGCAGGAAGGGGACCACACTTGTGCAGTAGCATGTCCCAAAGGCTTTCTTTGAAAATGCTCTGCACGGGCTCCATCGGCGCCGATGTCATCCCATATGTGAGGACCGATTCCTGCTATCCCTGGAGAATACCTGTTACAGGTGAGTAGCTATGCTTTATCCACTGAAATATGTGGGTTTAGGGGGACGATAAGAAGCTCAGTTTTAGACATGTTCTGCAAACAATGCTATTTTTGACACCCCCATCTCTACCCCCTTTATATCCACCTGCTCTTTGATGTACACAGCCAGGGCTTCGATTACCAGCGCAAATAATGGTGACAATGGGTGCCCCTGACAGGTCCCTCGCCCTAGTGGGAAGCTCTCGGCGTAGCCTCCATTGATCCTTATGTGCTCTTTGACTGGATTCAGCCTGAGAGAGAGATTAGTCCCTAATCCCATTCTATCTAACACCTGGAACATGAAGGACCACTTGACCCTGTCAAATGTTTTTTCAGCATCTAGAGTAACAAAGCCCGCCTTCTCCCCCATCATTTGCAGTTTCACATGAAATTCAGTTCCTAATGTTCCTAATGTTGTCCCCTCCTTGTCTACTTTTCATGAACCCTTCTTGGTCCCGTTGCACCAGCTTTGAAACTACCCCTTGAAGTCTGCTGGCCAGCACCTTTGCTAGCAATTTGGCATCTAATTTAATCAGCGATATTGGCCTTTAGAATCCATGAACACTACTATCCTTTCCCAACTTAGATAAAACTGTTATGTCGACCTCTTACATGGAGACAGG
This sequence comes from Ichthyophis bannanicus, assembly GCA_033557465.1. NCBI lineage: Eukaryota > Metazoa > Chordata > Amphibia > Gymnophiona > Ichthyophiidae > Ichthyophis > Ichthyophis bannanicus. The sequence continues at coordinate 221,256,942 of CM066039.1, read as the reverse complement.
AGCCTTCCCCCCACCCCCCATAGAACCCCATTAAAAACCTCTGCCACTATCGAGGCTACTTTGTGTTGAAAGGTTCTATAAAATTTGGCTATCAAGCCATCCAGACCTGGGGCTTTACCCATTTTAAGATTCTTGATAGCCTCCCAATCCTCTCCCTCACTAATGGCTCTCCCCAACCTCTCGGTCTCCTCCCCCCTAACCGAGAAAGGCCGCACTCCTATAAAAACTGGGTGCTCTGCTTCTCACCCCTGCTCACTTCACTGTTATATAGTCGTGTGTAGTAATCCTTGAAAACCTGACACATCTCGTTCGTCTCGTGAACCATCATCCCACTGCCTTCAAGCAACTCGCCAAAATCCTGTCCACTCTATTCCCTTCCTCGTAGTGTGCCTGCTTCAAGACATTTTACTTATGTGTTATCGAGTGGATCTGCAGCCTGATTAGTTCCGCCCTCAAAGTTGTCAGGTCTGCCAGCTTTTGGAGGCTACGGTCACTTTGATGACTGCCCTCTAACACCCTAATCCTATGTAGAAGTTTGCTCTCAGACCCCCCCCCCCCCCCCGAGCCCTCTTGGCCTTCGCCGCCAGTCTCTAAAGATGTCCTTGGACCACTGCCTTCAGACTGTCCCATGTTGTCCCTAGAGCGAACTCCCTCCCAGCATTGAAATGAATGTACTCTTGAATCACCTGGCGGATTCTATTCAAATGCTCCTCCTCTTCAAAAAGAGTCCATTAAGTCTCCAAAACCTGATGCTATCATCCCAGGGTCCCAAATCAAATGTGACACTGACAGGAGCATGGTCAGTCCAAGTTATAGAGCCATGCTCCACTTTCTTCACCTTGGACACCCACCTCCCACTTACCCACACCATATGCAATCTACTATATGAATCATGCAGGTGAGTAGTATGTAAATTTAAGTTCACTGTGATGCCTACATCTCCAAATTTCCACAAACCCCAGTCTTTCCTTTAGCCAGAGCAGGCTCCTACACTCCTGCTGCCCCCCCCCCACTGCACTGCCCTCCTACTATTGTTGAGGCAAGGGTTTATTGTCACATTGTAATCTCCTCCTAGTATTATCGGGATGTCCCCAAACCCCTCCAGTTCCCCCAACATCTTCTTGTAGAATTCTTCCTGATTATCATTGGACCCATAGAGGCAAACCACCCACACTTCTCACCCACACTCCTCAAACGTACTCCCACCCATCTTCCGTCCCTTGTCCCTACACTCCCCCTCCCCTCGATCAGCCTCACTCACCAGTAAACCCCCAATGTCGGTGCTGCTCTTTGACCTGCCAAGACCACCAATGGATAATGTTTAGATTGTAGTAATCTCTCCTGCCCCATCCTAAGGTGAGTTTCCTGCACACTCAGAATGTCTGCTTGTAGTCTCCCTCTCCTCACGTTCCAAAAGGCAGTGCTTGCACCAAGTCTGAAGTTCCCTAGCATTAACTGTGGCCACTGTCAGAAGCTGCCTATCCTTCAGTCCCCCCTTCCCTGCCCACTCCCCTCCCCCCAGCCCACTCTTCCCTCCCTCCCTCTAGTCCCATCCCTTTGTCCCACCACCTCTCACTCCAGTAGCTATATACTGAGTAATGCTTATCCTGCCCTTCCCCAATCCCCTCCCCATCCTCGACCCCCCTCTCTGTACTCAATCCCCCCGTCCTCAAGTCTCACTTTCCATTGCCCCTCTCCCCCATCCCACTTCTGACATTCTCACCTCAGTCATTCATATCAAACATTCAGCAACCAGCATCTTTTGATAAACAAGCTTTAACAAACCAGCTTGGACTAATTAGCCTAACAAACTGTCAGCAGTCCCTGCTGATGCATCAAATAGCTTGAGCTCCCTTTGAGGCTATTGCAGTCCATCTGCCCTGATCCACTCACTTATTTTCTAATTAAAGCCAGCCACCCAGCTGTCCCTTCTCCTCAACTCTTGGCCTGCTTCGTAGAGGCTGTCCAGTTCTGCTGAGGGCTCCTGCCGTCTCCCTTTGGGCTCCTTGAACCCTCTCCTCATGTTGACGTCCAGTCTTGCTGTGGCTTCTTGCTTTTTCTCTCTGGGTCTCTGTTGCCTCCGGCCACAGGCCAACTTCTTTCAGTGCTGTTAACGCCTCTGCTACCTTTCTTACCCTCCACGTCTTCTCCCCCTTAGAGAATGACAATCCAAAAGAGTATAGCCAGCGTTATTTGACCTTGGCTTGCCTTAGCACTCTGGTAACTGGATTCTTGTCATGGCGCCGCTGCAGCATACCCACTGAGAGGTCAGCATATATGGCCACCTTATAGCCCTGCCATTCGAGTGTACTCAGTTCCCACATTTTGGCGGCTATGCACTCTTTGAGCTTGTAGTCATGCAGGCATATAACTATATCCCTGGGGCTGTTGGCTTTATCAGGCCCAGGGCTCAATGAGCTCTGTCAATGGCTATGTCCTCCAGTATTTCACGGTCTCCGCCTTTAAGCAGTGCTCCTAGGCAGACCGCCTCTGCCACTTTCGCACTGTCCTTGAACTCCGGGTCCTCCGGTATCTCCCCGATGTGGAGATTATTTTTCCTAGTCCCTTTTTCTAAATCTTCAGGTGTATACTGTAATCTGATCTTGCTATAGCTTGGCTGCCATCTCTTCCTGCATCCGCTCTACGTGCTCCAGCCTTTGTGTGTTCCCCCACTCAGTAGCCCAACTCCATGAGCTCCTCTCTCATGTCACACATGCGTTCTCCGAGCTCCATTTTCACTGCTAGCAGATCATAATTGAGCTCATTAAACCATTCTTTTCAGCTGCTTGATGGTTACCTCTCTGTGCTCTTTGCCACTGGGTTTGCTCCCTTTACCATCATGCTCCAGCTGCTCTAAGCCTTTGGACCCGCTGGCGGCCATTTTGTGCTCTCCCCTTTCTGCGCTTGCTCCAGTATATGCAAATTCTCGCAAGTTTGCTACTTTCTGCCGCGTGGTCATCTTACTCCCTGCACTTTGCGGCTCTCGAGGCAGTTTTCCGTTTGTGCTTTAACACTCTTAAGGGGGTCTTGTAATGCATGAGATCAGGGATGGCTCCAGAGAGGCAGCCATTGTGCTAGATGATGTCACTTCCTCTGGCTTTCCATCTTAGTCAGTCAGTCAGTCATTCTGCCGACTTTCTTCCTGAGGCCTCATGCCCGCAAAGGTGAAGCAGCACTACACATGCTGGACTGCAAACGTGCCTTAGCCTTCTACTTGGAGCAGATGAAGACCCACCGAAAGTCCATCCAACTGTTTGTTTTTCTTGACCCCAGCAAGCTAGGAGCTGCTGTTTCCAAACACCCTCTTTCATTTTAGCTGGCAGATTGCATCTCTTTTGTTTATGGCCAGGCTGGCCTAAGCCTTGATGGTCATATCACAGCTCACAATGTCAGAGCCATGGCTATATCGGTGGCCAACTTGTGTTCGGTCTTCATAGAAGAGATATGCAGTGCTGCAAAGTGGTTTTCTGTCCACACATTCACATCACACTGCTGTCTGGATGAGGATTGCTGACATGACAGCAACTTGGGCCAATTGGTACTCCGGCATCTGTTTGGGGATTAGAATCTAGTTGCATCCCCCCAAGGCCCTACTGTCCATCCAGACTACCAAAGAAAAATATGGTGAAGAAACTGAATTAGATGAGTTCCCTTTTGTGAACTACCACTTCTGTACATAGTTGATTTTGCAGTCCTTAGCTCAGTTTTGTCCCTGTTGGACTTCTCTGTGGCTGCCTCTGTTTTTGGTAGCCTGTAGCTTGGGAGTCCCATATGTGAGGACTTACTTCCTGCTAGTCCGTGGAGAAAAGGTAGTTACTCATCTGTAGCAGTTGTTCTCCATGGACAGCAGGAAGAAGTCCTCACAACCCTCCCACCTCCCGAGGAGTTGTATTCTGCTACTGCTTTATCAGACTGGAAAAGATGGCGCCATGGCAGCAGGTGGAAAGGCAGGCACACAGTGTGGTGGAGCCTCCCAAAAGCTTCCAGTAGAAGCTGGGGAGCGTTCCTGCGCGGGGCTCTGTCGGAGACATCACCCATACATGAGGACTTATTCCTGTTGTCCACAGAGAACATCTGCTACATGTGAGTAACTACATTTTTTGCATGCTCAGTAGAGGGACTGGTGGCAAGTCAAATCTTGGCCCAAGCGTCTTCTCCTAAGCAATCTTGGCAGCGTTTGGAGTTTTGTTCCGATGTTTTTGGGGAAGATTCCAACCTTGAGGACGAAATGTCTTCTACTTTAAAGGATCATGATGATTCTGGCATCTTCTACCTGTTCAGAAAGAAAGAGCTGACAGCTCAGATTGCTCAAGTGTCCTCAGCTCTGAGTTTGGCTAACCCTCCAGCAACAGAACAGATGGTGCATATGCATCCACTCCTGCAGAAGACTTTATAAGTCTACAAGAGCCTGTCCTTTCCCAGAGGTTATCCATAGCATCTGCGTAGGACCTAAGAACAAGAAATGTCATACTGGGTCAGACCAAGGTCCATCAAGCCCAGTATCCTGTTTCCAACAGTTGCCAATCCAGGTCACAAGTACCTGGCAGGTTCCCAAAAAAGGTACACAGATTACACAGTGCTTGTCTTGGGGTAAGCATTGGGTTTCGCAAGTTCTTTTTAATAATGATTTGTGGACCTTTCCTCCAGGAACTTGTCCAAACCTTTTTTTAAACCCAGCTACATTAATAGGTTTTACTACATCCTCCGGTAACAAATTCCAGAGTTTGATTATGCGTTGAGTGAAAAAATATTCTCTCTTATTAGTCTTAAATGGGTTAGATTGTAGCTTAATTTCTTGCTCCCTAGTCTTTCTACGTTTTGATGGCATAAATAATTGATCTACATTTACCCATTCCACTCCATTCATTAATTTATAGACCTCTATTATATCTTCCCTCAGCTGCACCTATAAAACTCCCCAATGAAAACGATGAGGATTCTCAAGAAGCTTTATGCCCAGCAGCAGGAAGACTGAGGCATTGGTTCAACAAGCCTTGGGTGGATGCGCAGGTTGCGATGGTTACTAAGTGGACCACCATCTAGGTGGAGGGTGGTGCATCCCTAAAGGATCACCTGAATCTCAAGATAACTCTTCTGAAGAGTCATTTCTCATTTTCCTCTGTTATTCTCCATTCCACTGTGTGTGCTTATCCTGATGGCTCCAGCACTACTTCTGTGGAATCAGTCACTCGCTGCGGAGGATATTACCATTTTCTTGGAGTCTGCAACAGCCTTTCTTTTGGGCACTATGTATGATCTCGTCTGCTTGGTGGCTAAAGTTATCACTCTTTCGACGATGATGTGACACTGGCTGTGGCTTTGCTACTGGAAAGCGGACCTAGCCTCCAAATCCTGGTAGTCCCAGTTTGTCTTCAAGGGAAAGCTGTTGTTTGGGGTAGACTTGAAGAAGGATAGGTCAAAGAGGCCTGGGAAGCATAGGAGTGTGCCGTCCTCTTTGGCATCTGCCTGATTTCCTTGTTCCTGATACCTGGAACCCTGAAATTCCCAGGACTTCTGTAGATATTTCTCCACGAAGCTCGCCTTCTCTTCCTCTTCTGGATTTCGGTCCCAGACTCAGTCCTTTTGTGGACCTCATAGACCCTGGGAATTTGCCACCTCCCATCTGGTGCAATGACGGGTTGTGGGGCCATTCAGGGATGTCTCCAGTGCATGGCAGGCTGCACCTTTTCTACCAGAAGTGGGTCTGGGTCACCAAGGATCACTGGACTAGACACTATTTGGCATAGCTATGTTCTGGAATGCAGGGAGCCTATCCTGTATGCTTTGATCATCTCCCCATATGGTTCTGTGGCCAAAGGAGCCATCATTCAAGTCTCATTGGAAAGATTGCTCAGTGTATGAGCAGTTGTCCTGGTACCCCCTGCTGAGCGGGCAAAGGCCGATACTCCATCTACTTCATATAGTACAAAGGAGGATGGTTCCTTTTGGCCAATTCTTGACCTCAAGGAGGTCAGCACTCACCTGCGGACTCTGCATTTCTGTATGGAGATACTGTGGTCTATAATCCAGGCAGTGTGGCGTAGATGATTCCTGATATCTTTGGATCTGACTAAGGATTATTTCCACATTCCTATCAATGAGTATCAACAGCGCTTTCTTTGTTTCGCCACGCTTGACTCTTATTTTCAGTTTGCCGCTCTTCCCTTTGGCCTCTCCACCACCCCAAGGATGTTCTCGAAGGTCATGGTGGTGGCAACCATGGTACTGAGACACGAAGGAATCTGTATTCACTCATATCTGGACGACTAGCTCATTCAAGCCAGGTCACAGTCAGAAGCATTTCGGGTGTCAGCCTGTGTGCTATAGTTTCTGGAGAGTCTTGGCTGGGTGATCAACCATGAAGAGTCACTTGGAGCCCAGCCAGCTCCTGGAATACTTGAGTGTAGTTTGATATGCGGTAGGCAGGGTCTTTCTACCTCAGGAGAGAATGGAAAAGCTGTTATCTCAACTGGTGGCCTTCCGAGCTCAGCAGGCACTGAGTTTGGGACTACCTGCATCTTCTTGGTTTGATGGTGGCGTTAATTTAAATGGTGCCTTGGGCATGGGCTCATATGAGGTCCTTGTTGTCTCGATGGTCTCTGAGCTTTCAGGACTTTGAGACCAGATTTCCTATCCAACCAGTGGTGGTGTCCAGTCTGCGCTGGTGGAGTCAACACCAGTACTTGAAGGGCATGGCTTTGGACGATCATCCCTCCCTCTTCCTATTTGTGGATGCCAGCCTCTTTGGTTGGGGAGCCTATTGCGAGAACCGAACAACTCAGGACAGTTGGGGCAACCGGGAGTCAGCATGGCCCATCAACCACCTCGAGGCAAGGACCAGTCAGGTTGGCCTTTTTGCACTTTCCTCCCTTAGTCTGGGGCAAAGTGATCTGGATGTTCTTGGACAATGCCATGGCAGTGGAATATGTCAACTGGCAAGGGGACGTGAAGCGTGTCAGAGTGGCCTTGGAAATGAACCTCCTGGCTCTTTTGGCGCAACACATTGTGGAAAGCAACAATGTGGAAGCAGACTTCCTCAGTCGCTACTCTTTTGATCCTGGGGAGTGGAAACTGAATTTGTCGGTGTTTCAGCAGATTCCGTACTGCTAGTGTAGTCCTGCGATGAATCTAATGGTGACCTATAGTCCAATGCTAAAGCATGCAGTTACTGCAGGGAGGCAGGCACCAAAGGCATCGATGCCCTAGTTCAGTCTTGGCCAGAGCAATGCCTGCTATATGTTTTTCCTCATGTGCTTTACTGCATAGGGTGTCATCCTGGCTGGTTTGTCTTGGTGGCGCCAGAATGGCCATGGAAGCCGTGGTTTGGGAACCTGATATAGCTCTTGCAGGAATGTTCTCTGTGACTTCCCCCATCCTGGGGCCTTTCCATTAGTTCCCTGAGGGTTTAGGCAGCAGGCTTATCCTTCTTCAGGGGACCAGTGGCAGTGTAGTCCATAGCCTCATACCAGGATTGTGTCATTTTCTTCAAGGGGTACGGCACTTGTGTCGTCTCCTGCGTTCAATCATTCCCTCATGTAATCATGGCCTGGTGCTCCGGTCCATGATGACAGAGCCCTTAAAACATGCCAGTCTTAAAGATCTTACCCTTAAGACCCTCTTTTGGTTGCAGTCTGCTTGGCAAAGCGTATCTCCAAACTGCTGGTTTTATCCTGCAGGGACTCTCTCTTTTTTTTTTCTTTTTTTTTTGTGGTGGTTCTTGGAGGAGTCTGTGTACATTTAGCCTGTTCCTTCCTTCCTTACCCAAGGTGATGTCTTCCTTCCATGTGAATCAGGTGGTCTGTCTGCCCTCCTTTACCACGGACCAGTGCTATGGAAAGCACAAGGACCTTCATATCCGCTATCTAAGTTTACTAACTCCTTTTGCAAGTCAAGACTGTTTGTGGGACTGTATAAAGATGACGTGGCTGCTAAGTCTACTCTAGGATGCTAGATCAAGGAGGCCATCGCCTCAACATATCTGTTGCAGCCCTAGCCAGTTCTGGAAGATTTGCTTTTGCATTCTACTTGGGCACAGGCATCCTTGTGGGTGGAGCATAGCTCAGTCACCCCCTCAGACATTTGTTGGGTGGCAACATGGACATCACTTTCTCATTATTGTCAAGCATTACCACTTGGATGTCCACGATCGAGCGAACATGGGCTTTGGCTCCATGTCGTCTTCTCACACAATGGAGTTGTAGCTTTGGGTACTCCACTAGTCTGGTCTGGTCTAGCTGGACAATATGGAAGGTGACATTTTACATGGTCAGTGGTCTTTGTTATAAACCATATGGGGACAGACTTAAAGATCTTAATATGTATATGTTAGAGGAAAGGCGGAATAGAAGAGGTATGATAGAGATGTTTAAATACCTCTGTGGCATAAATGCACAAGATGAGAGCCTCTTTCGATTGAAAGCAAGTTCTGCTACAAGGGGACATAGGATGAGGATAAAAGGGGATAGACTCAGGAGTAATATGCGGAAATATTTCTTTACAGAAAGAGTGGTAGATGCGTGGAATAGTCTTCCAGTGGAGGTAGTAGAGACAAAAACAGTATCTGAATTCAAGAAAGCGTGGGACAAACACAGAAGATCTCTAAAAGAAAAAAGGGGACTATAGTAGTTGATATGGAAGGACAGACTAGATAGGCCATATGGTCTTTTTCTGCTGACATGTTTCTATGTTTTTACTTACCAGATAAAGCATAGTTACTCACCTGTAACAGGTGATCTCCGGGAACAGCAGGAATTTAGTCTTCACATATGGGTATCGTCGGTATCGATGGAGCCTGCGCGGGAACGCTCCCCAGTGTCCAATTAGAAAGCTTTTGGGAGCATCCCACAGCACCTGCCTGCTGCCTACCCGCCTTTCCCAACTGCCTCTCTCCAGTTGAATTTAAAGCTGAGACAAAGAGAGAGAGAGGGAAAGAGAGAGAGAAAGATAGAGAGATACAACTCCTAGGGGAGGTAGGCGGGTTGTGAAGACTAAATTCCTGCTGTTCCCGGAGATCACCTGTTACAGGTGAGTAACTATGCTATCTCCAGGAACAAGCAGAAATGTAGTCTTCTCATATGGGGACTCCCTAGCTTTAGATGCCAGGGAGAGACCCCAGAAGTTGTGTGTCCCTGTAAAAGGGCTCCACTTCCCCCCCATGGATCTCTGGCATCCAACCAGGGATGGAGGGTAGGAGTTGATTAGGTATGGAACAGGTGTTGGAGAACAGCCTGACCAAACAAGGCATCCCGGCGGGAGTCCTTGTCCAAGCAGTAATGGGCTGTGAAGGTATGAACCGAGGCCCAAGTGGCTGCTCGACAGATGTCGTCGATAGACACAGAGTGCAGATGAGCCATTGAAGCTGCCATGGCTCTCACATTGTGAACTGTGAGGTGGCCCTCCAGCGGAAGGTTCTTACTCTGATAGGCAAAGGAAATACACTGTGCAATCCAGTTGGACAGTGTTCTCTTGGAGACTGGAAGTCCCAAATGAGAAGGATCAAAAGCAACAAAAAGTTGAGAGGACTTTCTATGTTGCTGTGTTCTTTGCAGGTAAAAGGCTAAAGCTCTTTTACAGTCCAAATTATGAAGATTCCTTTCTGCATTCGATGCATGAGGTCTTGGAAAGAACACAGGCAGGTAGACTGCTTGATTAAGATGAATAGGAGAGACCACCTTTGGCATAAAGTGTGGATGAGTCCTAAGGACTACCTTGTCATGATGAAACCTTGTATAAGGTGGATCAGCTACTAGTGCTTGCAGCTCACTGATGCGGCGTGCTGATGTGATTGCAATGAGAAAGATAACTTTCCAAGAAAGGAATTTCAATGAGGTAGTAGCTAAGGGTTCGAAAGGTGGCTTCATGAGCTGACCAAGAACCAGGTTTAAGTCCCATGCCACCGGTGGTGGCCTAATGGGAGGCTTAGTTAGAAGAAGGCCTCTCATAAATCTTACTATAAGAGGATGGGAGGAGATAGGTTGTCCATTTAGAGGCTTGAGAGAAGTTGCAATAGCACTCAACTGGACTCTTACTGAGTTAGTTTTAAGTCCTGCATTGGATAAATGAAGGAGATACTCCAGTAATGATTCCAGTGGCATTCAACGCACTTGCAAAGAGGTCTATGTCCGGGGTTCCCCAAATTTGAAAGATCTTGGCCACCTGGTCTGCATGTAGAGACCATTCGTGTGGACGCAGAACTCGACTGAGTCTGTCTGCCCAAGAGTTTTGTATGCCTGGGAGGTACACTGCCAGGAGATGAATCTGATGCTCTCTGGCGAGGGCCCATAGTCGCAAAGCTTCGTTGCAAAGCGACAGAGAGCCTGTTCCCCCCTGCTTGTTCACATAGAACATGGCTACCTGATTGTCCGTATGAATGAGGACTGTCTTGTAGCTGAGCAGGGTATGGAACACTCGAAGAGCAAGGAAGATTGCTCTGAGCTCTAAGAGATTGATATGCAGATGAGTCTCCTGTGGAGTCCAGGTGTCTTGGGTGGAGAGGTCTTGTAGATGAGCTCCCCAACCCATTGGTGAAGCATCTGTTGTGAGAGTTGCCTGGGGTAAGGGTTGTTGAAAAGGGGACCCCAGTAACAGGTTCTGAGTGGACTGCCACCATTGGAGGGACAAAATAAGGCGACTTGTGTTTGCTATTTTGTCTGACAGGCACCCTGATGCCTGGGTCCATTGGGTGGATAAAGTCCACTGGGCTGCTCTCATATGGAGGTGAGCATAAAGAACCACATGCACGGTAGATGCCATGTGGCCTAGTAGTTGTAGCATTTCTCGGGCAGTGAGATGAGGTTTTAGCACTGCATGAGAAGCTAACTGCACCATGCGAAGGCAACGGGCCTGGGGAAGATAGGCCCTTGCCTTTTTGGTATCCAGCAAAGCTCCTATGAATTCTAGAGACTGAGTGGGAGTTAGACTGGATTTTGGGATGTTTATGACTAGACCCAAATACTGAAGGATACGCATTGTGCAAGATAGAGAAGCTCTGGCCTCTGGCTCTGATGGGGCTCGAATGAGCCAGTCGTCTAAGTAGGGGAAGATGAATATGCCTAGAGTGCAGAGAAATGCTCCACAGCCATGCATTTCATGAACACTCTTGGAGCTCATTCCAGGCCAAAGGGAAGCACCCTGTATTGGTAGTGCTTTCCTTGAAAAAGGAACCGAAGGAACTTTGTGAGTTGGATGGATGAGAACATGGGTGTACTCATCCTTGAGATCTAGAGAATAAAGCCAATCCTGACTGAAGGTATGGCAGCAGAGTTCCTAGAGAAATCATCCTGAATTTCTCTTTGAACAGGAATTTGTTCAATTCTCTGAGGTCCAAAATAAGTCTGTATCCCCCTGTTTTATTTGGGATAAGGAAATAGGGGGAGTAAAACCCTGTACCCTGTTGAAGAATGGGTACTTCTTCTATTGCCCCTTGGGCAAGAAGTATGGTGACCTCTTGATCTAACAGGTTGATGAGAGAGGTCTGAGAATTGAACTGTTTTACTATTGTGGAAGGGGGCATGCTCAAGAAATGAAGCTTGTACCCCTCTTTTATGATGGAGAGTGTCCATTGCTCTGCTGTTATCTGCCCCCATCTTGGGGCAAAGTGACATAACCTTCCTGGAATGGTGGAAGGCTCTGGTCCATTTAGAGCCAGGAAAGCTAAGTTCTCTAGATGCAAGTCAAAGGCCTTGTGGAGGCTGAGACTGCTGAGGCGGTTGAGGCTTAGCAGTCTTTGCTTTTCTTTGCTTGGATGGTTGCTGACCCTTCCGGACAGGTTGACCTGCAGAGCGTCTGCTGGGAATAAGCAGGATAAAACCTTATCTTCAGGAACAAGCAGGAATGTAGTCATCACATATGGGTATCGTCGGTACCGACGGAGCCTGCGTGGGAACGCTCCCCAGCGTCCAATCAGAAAGCTTTTGGGAGCATCCCACAGCGCCTGCGTGCTGCCTTCCCGTCTTTCCCAATTGCCTCTCTCCAGTTCTTCTTTTTCCGCGGAGCCAGCAGGTCGTGTTCCTGTCACCGCAGAAGAATTCTTTTTTTATTTCTTTCTTTTTTGTGGTCGCGTCTGCCTTCCACGACGCTCTACCGGTACCGCCGGATTTTTCTTTTCTTATTTCTGTAAAAAATATATATTCTCTTTTTTCTTTTTCTTCAGGTGCACGCGCCTTTTTGGGTCTTAGGCCCAAAAACGTTTCCTTACCATGGAGAAACCTGCCTCAGTTTTCAAAAAGTGCACCAAGTGTGGTGGTACCATTTCCATCACCGACACCCATGAATGGTGTCTAAAATGTTTAGGTCCTGACCACTCCATCACGGATTGTATGTCCTGCGCCATGATGTCTAAAAAAGGTCGGCAGAACCGAGCTGCTAAGGTCAGTACCCTGTTATCCTCTGATGCAGCTTTGGTGGCATCGACGTCTTCCAGGGCTGCTTCTTCCTCCCGTGGATCTTAGGTAACTAAACATAAATCCAGCCGGTCCTCGAAGGGTAGATCTCCTTCTAAGCATCGAGATGCCTCTGGCGTTGCCCTCGAGGATTCTGCACTGGCAAAATTACCCCGGCGGGAGGCTTCGGCTTCCAAAGCATTATCAGGGTTCCAGGATGTTCTCGAGGCCTCGACCTCGGCAGAACTACTGGTGCCATGCTCTGGGGTACCGGCTGTCTCCTCCGGTACCGACATCCAGGCATTGGCAGCGTCGATAGACCAGAGAGTTCTGGCTGTGGAACGCAGTCTGGCGGCTTTCCTTCCGGCATCGAAGCCCTCAGAACCGCGACAGACAATTTCATCGGTACCGACTCCGGCCTCGGTATCGGTACTGATAGCATCGACATCGGCATTGGTGTCTGCTTTGCCGGTACCCAGTCATCCGATGACCTCCGGTACCGATACCCTGGTACCGGTTACTCCCGGTACCAACTTTGGTCGGTACGGGTATCGGGCTCTTCAAGAGCATCCGGACACACTATACTTCGAGTCCTCAGAAGAATCTGAGGTTTCTGACAGTTCTGTCGATGCTTCTCGCAGAGGAGCCTTCCTCCCCTAAATGCCGGATGTCTCCTCCAGAGGATATTTCCTTCCAAGATTTTATCAGGGAGGTGGCTCGGGGCCTGTCCATTACTGTGGCCCCTGTAACAGAGCCAAGGGCGAAGAAGTTGGAAATTCTACAATATCCTAAAACTCCTAAGGAGGCAGCTACCTTACCCATTCTTGAGATTGTATATGATCTCATGTTAAGGATATGGAAACACCTCTTACCACCTCTCCTCATTCTCGTAGACTGGATACTATGTATCGAGTCCCTCCTTGTCCTGGATTCCATAAGACTCAGCTTCCTCATCACTCTATTGTAGTGGAGTCAGCTATGAGAAGGATCAAGAGTGCAAAAAGACATGCCTCTAATCCTCCAGGACGTGAGTGCAGAACCCTGGATGCTTTTAGACGTCGGGTCTTCCAAGCTTCCATGCTTTCTGCCAGGATCAGTTCCTATAGTCTCTATATGGGAATGTTCCTGAAGGAGGTCACAGATGATTTAGAGGCTTTAAGTCCTTTTCTTCCTGAGGATAAAAGACAGGCTTTTCTCACTTTGGTCAAACATGCCCAAGATGTTTCAAAATTTTCCAACCGTGCAGCCTTTGACTGCTTTGAGTGCATAAGCAGAACCTCGGCTATGGCCATAGGTGCATGTAGAATTGCTTGGCTCCAGGCATCTGATTTAGAGCTCTGGGTACAAGACAAATTGGGAAATATCCCTTGCACTGGTGAGAACCTGTTTGGAAAAGATTGGCAGGAAAAAGCCAATGAAATGGATGCTGAAAATTCCACCTTGGATAGATTATCCAAGTCCACTGCTGATCCTGCTAGAAGAAAATTGTTCAAGAAACCATTCTTTTCTAAAAAGAGAAAATTTTATCCTGCTTATGTTCAGCAGGGACGTTCTGCAGGTCAGCTTGCTAGGAAAGGTCAGCAACCACCCAAACAAAAGAAAGTAAAGGCTGCTAGGCCTCAACCGGACCAGCAGGCTCAGCCTCCACAGGGCCTTTGACTCTCATCTAGAGGACTTAGCCTTCCTGGTTCTGGGGGGGACCAGAACCTTCCACCATTCCAGGAAGGTTATGTCATTTTGCCCCCAGATGGGGGCAAATAACAGCAGAGCATTGGACACTCTCCATCATAAAGGAGGGGTACAAGCTTCATTTTTCAAGCATGCCCCCTCACACAATAGTAAAGCAGTTCAATTCTCTGACCTCTCTCATCAACCTGTTAGGTTAGGAGGTCGCTATCCTTCTTGCCCAAGGGGCAATAGAAGAAGTACCCCTCCATCAACAGGTTACAGGGTTCTATTCCCCTTATTTTCTTATTCCAAAGAAAACAGGGGGTTACAGACCTATCTTAGACCTCAGAAAATTGAACAAATTCCTTGTCAAGGAGAAATTCAAATTATTTCTCTTGGATCTCTGCTGCCATACTTTCAGAGTCAGGATTGGCTTTGTTCTCTAGATCTCAAGGATGCGTACACCCATGTTCTCATCCATCCAACTCACAGAAGGTTCCTTCGGTTCCTTTTTCAGGGAAAGCACTACCAATACAGGGTGCTTCCATTTGTCCTGACCTCAGCACCAAGGGTGTTCACGAAATGCATGACTGTTGTAGCAGCATTTCTTCGCACTCTAGGGATATTCGTCTTCCCCTACTTAGACGACTGGCTCATTCGAGCCCCAACAGAGTCAGAGTCCAGGACTTCTCTATCCTGCACAATGCGTATCCTTCAGTATTTAGGGCTGGTAATAAACATCCCAAAATCCAGTCTGACTCCCACTCAGTCTTTAGAGTTCATAGGAGCTTTCCTGGATACCACAAAGGCAAGGGCCTATCTCCCCCAGGCCCGTTGCCTTCGCTTGGTGCAGTTAGCTTCTCAAGCAGTGCTAAAGCCTCATCTAACTGCTTGAGAAATGTTAAAACTGCTAGGCCACATGGCATCCACCGTGCATGTGGTTCCCTATGCTCGCCTCCACATGAGGGCAGCTCAGTGGACTTTATCCACCCAATGGACTCAGGCATCAGGATGCCTGTCAGACAAAATAACAAACACAAGTCACCTCATTTTGTCCCTCCAGTGGTGGAAGTCCACTCAAAACCTGTTGCTGGGATCCCCTTTTCAGCAACCCTTACCCCAAGCAACTCTAACAACAGATGCTTCTCCAATGGGTTAGGGAGCTCATCTGCAAGACCTCTCCACCCAGGGCACCTGGTCTCCGCAGGAGAGTTATCTACATATCAATCTCTTGGAACTCAGAGCAATCCTTCTTGCTCTGCGAGTGTTCCACACCCTGCTCAGCTACAAGACAGTCCTCATTCATACGGACAATCAAGTAGCCATGTTCTTTGTGAACAAGGAGGGGGGAACAGGCTCTCTGTCGCTTTGCAACGAAGCTTTGCGACTCTGGGCCCTCGCCAGAGAGCATCAGATTCATCTTCTGGCAGTGTATCTTCCAGGCATTCAAAACTCTTGGGCAGACAGACTCAGTCGAGTTCTGCTTCCACATGAGTGGTCTCTGCATGCAGACCAGGTGACCAGGATATTTCAACTTTGGGGAACCCCAGACATAGACCTTTTGGCAAGTCTGTGGAATGCCAAACTTCCCCGGTTATGTTCCAGAATTCCGGCTCAGGGGGCTCAGGCCAGGGATGCTTTCCTCCTTTACTGGGGTCAAGACTTCTTGTATGCCTTTCCACCCATTCCCCTAATTCCCAAAACCCTGTTCAAGCTTCAGAGAGACAGAGGCCATATGATTCTCATAGCTCCACATTGGCCATGGCAAGTGTGGTACCCTCTGCTTCTACATCTCTCTCAAGCTCCCTCCCTGGAGTTGGGGTCTGCTCCAGATCTCCTATCTCAGGAGGGCGGAATGTTATGGCATCCCAATCCCCAGTCTCTGCATCTCAGGGCTTGGTTGCTGAAGGCCTAGATCTCCATGATCTTAATATCCCTCAGCAAGTGAAAGATATTCTTCTTGCTTCCAGGAAACCTTTCACAAGACGCTCTTATGCTTTCAAGTGGAAAAGGTTTACCATATGGTGTTCGCAAAAGGCTCTTAATTCCCTTGCGCTACCTCTGGAATCTTTGCTGGAGTATCTCCTTCATTTATCCAGTGCAGGTCTTAAGACTAATTCAGTAAGTGTCCATTTGAGTGCTATTGCAGCTTCCCTTAAGCCTCTAAATGGACAGCCTATTTCCTCTCATCCTCTTATAGCAAGATTTATGAGAGGCCTTCTTCTAACTAAGCCTCCCATTAGGCCACCACCGGTGGCATGGGACTTAAACCTGGTTCTTGGGCAGCTCATGAAGCCACCTTTCGAACCTTTAGCTACTACCTGCTTGAAATTCCTTTCTTGGAAGGTTATCTTTCTCATTGCAATCACATCAGCACGCCGCATTAGTGAGTTGCAAGCGTTAGTAGCTAATACACCTTATACAAGGTTCCATCATGACAAGGTAGTCCTTAGGACTCATCCACACTTTATGCCAATGGTGGTCTCGCCTTTTCATCTGAACGAAGCGGTCTACCTACCTGTGTTTTTTCCAAGGCCTCATGCATCAAATGCAGAGAGGAATCTTCATACCTTGGACTGTAAAAGAGCTTTAGCCTTTTACTTACAAAGAACACAGCAACATAGAAAGTCCTCTCAACTCTTTGTTGCTTTTGATCCTTCTCATTTGGGACTTCCAGTCTCCAAGAGAACACTGTCTAACTGGATTGCTCAGTGTATTTCCTTCGCCTATCAGAGTAAGAACCTTTCTCTGGAGGGCCATGTCACAGCTCACAATGTGTGAGCCATGGCAGCCTCAGTGGCTCATCTGCACTCTGTGTCTATCGACGACATCTGTCGAGCAGCCACTTGGGCCTCGGTTCATACCTTTACAGCCCATTACTGCTTGGACAAGGACTCCTGCCGGGATGCGTTGTTTGGTCAAGCTGTTCTCCAACACCTGTTCCATACCTAATCAACTCCTACCCACCATCCCTGGTAGGATGTCAGAGATCCATGGGGGGACGTGGAGCCCTGTTCAGGGACCCACAACGTCTGGGGTATCTCCCTGGTACCTAAAGCTAGGGAGTCCCCATATGTGATGACTACATTCCTGCTTGTTCCTGGAGATAGTATAGTTACTCACCTGTAACAGGTGATCTCCGGGAACAGCAGGAATTTAGTCCTCACAACCCACCCACCTCCCCTAGGAGTTGTATCTCTCTATCTCTTTCCTTTCCCTCTCTCTCTCTTTGTCTCAGCTTTAAAACTCAACTGGAGAGAGGCAGTTGGGAAAGGCTGGAAGGCAGCACGCAGGCGCTGTGGGATGCTCCCAAAAGCTTTCTGATTGGACGCTGGGGAGCGTTGCCGCTCAGGCTCCGTTGGTACCGACGATACCCACATGTGAGGACTAAATTCCTGCTGTTCCTGGAGATCACCTGTTACAGGTGAGTAACTATGCTTTCTTTTTGGAAAAGAATGTTTTTTTGAAAGGTTTCTTTCTTGCAGGATCAGCTGTGCCCTTGGATAACACAGGTACACTAAAAAAATTTTTTTTTAAACTGCCTCTAATGTTTCGATTGATTTTTACGTTTTTTGGTGCGCTGAATCCAAATCTGGTAACCAATTTGCTCCATCACGTACAGATTTTTTGCTACATTGGGTTAGCAGTTTGAGGTGAACGTTTCAGATTGAGTGCGATCAAGATAAAAGTTTCTTGGATGAATTCTTTATACTAATTGTTTAGTAGTTATTCAAATAAGAATAAAGAAAATTGTAACAAGGCAGCACATAAGAATAGAGTAATGTCAACAAAACACACTGTGATGGTAGCAAAACTGTCTGCACTTAAAACAGCCACATACATGTGCACAAACATTGAGCATATAAGAGCGACGTTAGACACAAAGCAAAGCAAAGAAATGTGCAAAAAATGTTGTACAGGTATGTATGTAAGAATAGAAAACGCAAACTGCACCATTGCAATACATGAAGACAAACACCCGATGCTGTGAAAATAAAATTCTAATAAATGAGATCCGACACTGTGGTAATAACTAGCAAATTTTTATTTCAAAGTTTAGTAAAAACACGATATTTGTCAACACAGTTTAGATTTTAAAGTCATTCTTGGGTCAATCAATCTCCTGGTGGGCCCGTTTCTTCTTCCCCCGAATGCTTCTCTTGGTGCGCTGCTTGGCGTATTTTTCATCTGGGGTTTCCCGTAGCAGCAACCAGCAGAAATCAGCCATCATAGTGGTGTTCCATCTTCCTTGGTACCTTCTCTCTGCGTCCTTGATGTCCTGGTGAAACCTTTCACCTTGTTCTTCACTGTACGCCCCCAGGTTTTCGGGAAAGTAGTTCACATGGGAGTGCAAGAAATGGACTTTCAGGCTCATGTTACAGCCTTGTTCTTTGAAGGCATTGAGCATCCTGGCAACAATATCCTTATAGTTCTCATCCCGCCTGTTCCCCAAGAATTTGAGAACAACATCCTTGAAGGAATCCCAGGCTTCTTTTTCCTTCTCAGACATCGTTTCAGCGAATGCTCCATCTGAAATTAGTTCCCTTATATCAGGGCCAACAAACACTCCTTCCTTTAGCTTTGCTTCAGAAAGTCGGGGGAACTTTGAGCAAAGGTACCGAAAGCACTCACCATCTTTTGGAAGGGACTTGATGAATTGCTTAATGAGACCCAACTTAATGTGGAGAGGTGGTAATAGAATTTTATCAAGAGGTACCAAGCTCTCATGAAGAACATTTTTCTCACCGGGTCTCAAATACTCCCGAATTGGCCAGTCTTTTTTCCCCCAGTGTAGGTCGCGGGTCCGGCTATCCCACAAGCAAAGGAAGCAGGGATATTTGGTGAAACCGGATTGCTGCCCTAATAGCATGGATAGAATTTTAAAGTCTCCACAAATCATCCACTTATGCTCATCATAACGAATCTTCTGAAGAATCAGGGCCAAATTCTCGTATTTTTCTTGGAGAATAACAGAGTGAGCAATAGGAACTGAAGCGAATGTGTTGCCATTATGAAGAAGAACACCTTTTATGCTGTCTTTTGACGAATCAATGAACAGCCGCCATTCAGCAGGATCATACTTGAGTTTAAACTTTTCCATCACTCCGTATATATCGTTGCAAAATACCAAATCTTCCTCTTTGCTGAAATACTTCAAAAATTGTGTCTCGCGGTTGTGGTACCAATAAAAAGTTGTTCCTGGTGACAATAGATTTTTCTGTTTAAGCCGAGAACCTAGCAGTTGGGCAGCATCTTTTGGGAGTCCCAAATCCCGGACTAAATCATTCAATTCAGCTTGAGAGAAAAGTTCAGGTTTCGGATCTGGTTCAGTTTCAAACTCGGAAGTACTGGACTCATCGGGAAAAGCCATCTGATGAGTCTCATCATGATCAGAACCGTCCACACAAATATGATCCAAAGATTTTGGTGGTTCAGGCACAGGTACTTCGTTGCTATGAGGCATAGGCCTAATTGCTGAGGGAAGGTTGGGGTAACTTATTACGTTCTTATTTTTAAGTTGTATCCCTTCACAATGCAAGAGCAAAAATAGCAGTCACTGCTGTGGTCTCTTTGTTCACGCCACATCATAGGTATTCCGAAACGAAATGCTTGTTTTTTACCTTTCATCCATAAGCGTAGATCTTCCTCACATGTCTTGCACACTTTGTGAGGAGCCCACGGTTTTGTCTTGATCGCCTAACTTCAAACCGAAATAGGCAAAATATACTTTTTTAATAAATGCAGAAATGTTCCTCTGCCGCTTTTTCACGGTATATTCCCCACAAATAAAACAAAAACTGTCCGGAGAGTTGACGCAACCTCTGGCTCTGTGAGCCATCACAAATACACAGCACTGCAAACTACAACTGTAGTGAACCACTTCGGAATAAAGCTGGATTACGACTGAGCAAACAAAAGGTAATAATGAACTTGCAAGAAACTGAAATTTGACAGGAACGTTCATGTTGCAACCATCGTGTTTGAGCGAGCAAACGAGGCGAGGCGAACAGGAAAGAACATGCGCCAGCGCGAGTACTGGATTTAGCCCCCCGCCTCCCAATTGTCCTGTTAATGTATAAAATGAATACAAAACACTCTAAAATATCATGAGGGAGTGTTTCTAGTTAGTTAACCATTACAACCTCTATTTTGGGCCAAGAAAATAAACTGCAGTCGGCTAAAAAGAAATTATGTGAACAGTCCTTATATGGGTAAGAAATCTAATTTTGCAAGAAAACGTGACGTGATGGAACATTTTGGCTATTTTTCCTGGATTCAGCACCCCAAAATCTATAGGAATCAGTTGCAAAACTGGAGGCAGTTTTTTGGTAGTATACCTGTGTAATCTGTCCAAGGTGGAGTTGTCAGCATTCAACTCATTGGCCTTTTCCTGCCAATCTTTGCCAAACAGGTTCTCACCAGTACAAGGAATATTGCCCAATTTGTCTTGTACCCAGAGCTCCAAATCAGATGCCTGGAGCCAGGCAATTCTACGTGCACCTATGGCAATGGCAGAGGTTCTGCTTATGCACTCAAAACAGTCAAAAGCTGCACGGATGACAAATTTGGAAACATCCTGGACATGTTTGACCAATGTGAGAAAATCCTGTCTTGTATCCTCAGGAAGAAGAGGACTCAAAACCTCTAAATCTACTGTGATTTCCTTCAAGAACATTCCCATATATAAAATATAGGAACTGATCCTGGCAGAAAGCATGGAAGCTTGGAAAGTACGACGTCCAAAAGCATCCAAAGTTCTGCACTCATGTCCTGGGGGATTAGAGGCATGCCTTTTTGCACTCCTGATCCTTCTCATAGCTGACTCCACTACAATCGAGTGGTGAGGGAGCTGAGGTTTCTGGAAACCAGGACAAGGAGGGACTCGATACATAGTGTCAAGTCTACGAGAATGAGGAGAGGTGGTAAGAGGGGTCTCCCACATTATGAGCATGAGATCATGCAAGATCTCATGGATGGGCAAAGTAGCTGCCTCCTTAGGAGCTTTGGGATAGTGTAAAATTTCCAGCTCCTTTGTTCTGGGCTCTGTTTCAGGAGCCACAGTAATGGAGAGACCCCGAGCCACCTCCCTGATGAAATCCTGGAAGGAGATATCTTCTGGAGGAGACATCCTGCGTTTAGGGGAGGAGGGCTCCTCTGGAAGAAGTGCTCCGGTATCGACAGAACTGTCGGAATCCTCAGATTCCTCTGAGGACTCGAAGTACCTTCTGTCCGGATGCTCTTGTAAAGCCTGATACCTGTACCGACTGAAGTCTGTACAGGGGGGAATCGGTACCGGTGTATTGGTACCGGAGGGCATCGAGTGACTGGGTGCCGGTAATGCGGACACCGATGTCGATGCTATCGGTACCGATACCGGTGCCGGAGTCGGTGCCGGTACCGGCTGAACTGTCTGACGCGGTTCCGAGGGTGTCGATGCCGCAAGGAGAGCTGCGAGACTGCGTTCAATAGCCAGGAACCTCTGGTTTATCGACGCTGCCGATGCTTTGGAAGCCGAAGCCTCCCGCCGGGGCAGTTTTGCCAGTGCAGAATCCTCAAGGGCAACGCCAGAGGCATCTCGGTGCTTGGACGGAGATCTACCCTTTGAGGACCGGCTGGACTTATGTTTAGTTACCTGAGATCCACAGGATGAAGAGGAAGTCCTGGAAGACGTCGATACCACCAAAGCTGCATCAGAGGGAAACAGGGTACAAAGCTTAGCAGCTCGGTTCTGCCAACCTCTTTTAGACATCATGGCACAGGACATACAATCCGTGATGGAGTGGTCAGGACCTAAACATTTCAGACACCATTCATGGGTGTCAGTGACGGAGATGGTACCGCCACACTTGGTGCACTTTTTGAACCCTGAAGCAGGTTTCTCCATTGTGGAAAAACTTTGGTCCTAAGGCCCAAAATGACGCATGCAGCTTTTTCCCCACAATGGAGAAACCTGCTTCAGGGTTCAAAAAGTGCACCAAGTGTGGCGGTACCATCTCCGTCACCGACACCCATGAATGGTGTCTGAAATGTTTAGGTCCTGACCACTCCATCACGGATTGTATGTCCTGTGCCATGATGTCTAAAAGAGGTCGGCAGAACCGAGCTGCTAAGCTCAGTACCCTGTTTCCCTCTGAAGCAGCTTCGGTGGCATCGACGTCTTCCAGGACTTCCTCTTCCTCCCGTGGATCTCAGGTAACTAAACATAAGTCCAGCCGGTCCTCAAAGGGTAGATCTCCGTCCAAGCACCGAGATTCCTCTGGCGTTGCCCTTGAGGATTCTGCACCGGCAAAAGTGCCCCGGCGGGAGGCTTCGGCTTCCAAAGCATTGTCGGGGCTCCAGGATGTTCGAGGCCTCGACCTCGGCAGAACTACTGGTGCCATGCTCTGGGGTACCGGCTGTCTTCTCCGGTACTGACATCCTAGCATCGGCAGCGTCGATAGACCAGAGGTTCCTGGCTATTGAACGCAGTCTGGCAGCTCTCCTTGCGGCATCGACATCCTCGGAACCGCGTCACACAGTTCAGCCGGTACCGGCACCAACTCCGGCACCGGTATCGGTACCGATAGCATCGACATCGGTGTCCGCATTACCGGCACCCAGTCACTCGATGCCACCCGGTACTGATACACCGGTACCGATTCCCCCCGGTACAGACTTCAGTCGGTACAGGTATCAGGCTCTACAAGAGCATCTGGACAGAAGGTACTATTTTTTTTTTTAAAAGAACAGAAATAAAGAAAGAAAAAACGGCGGTAACGGTAAAGCGTCGAGGAAGGCAGACGCGACCACAAAAAAAGAAAGTAATAAGGAAGAATTTTCTGCGGTGACAGGAACCAACGACCTGCTGGCTCTGCGGAAAACGAAGAACTGGAGAGAGGCAGTTGGGAAAGGTGAGTGGGCAGCACGCAGGTGCTGTGGGATGCTCCCAAAAGCTTTCTAATTGGACGCTGGGGAGTGTTCCCGCGCAGGCTCCGTCGGTACCGACGATACCCATATGTGAAGACTACATTTCTGCTTGTTCCTGGAGATTGTCTTGTTCTTGAGGACCCACCCCTGGAAACAGTTTGTCTGTTATTCTCTGTGGTTGGTCCTGTGGGCTCATGCCCTTGATAAACAATCTTTCTCAAGCTAATCCTGTACATGATTATGGTTCTTGTTCTATTGAGCCTTGTTATCTTCACTGAGGTTGTGTGTAGTCAGGGATTCTTGGTCATGTGCTTGGGTACAAATACTGGTGTGCGCCCCTAGGAGTACTGGCTGTTAAATGGCAAATTGATGTCATAAGAAGCCTCTAGAATGTTTTTCTGCTTCCACATCTGCTGGTGGAGGAACACAGCCCACTCGTTTGGACTGGTCTAATAGGACTTCAGATAACGTCCTTTCCTTGTAAGTAAAATGCCACCTTTTCCAAGCTACTGCAGAAGAAGTAAGCTAATATTGGATTCTGGGGTTTTTTTTGGCTACACAGGAAGCTCAGAGGAATTTTAAGTTGTGGGAAGTTGATATTACTTATGCTGTCTTCTACTATTTGCTGCATTCTCCTGGCACCATGACAGCACAGTGGATGCTTCTGGGCCACACAACTCAGAGAGACGTTGCCAAGACTAGGTAGAAGAATGGGACACTGGAGATCAGCTGTGGCATGGACAAGAGGGGAGGGAGGATGCCATAGAGGAGACACGAACCATGGGCTGGGGAAAGAGGTTAGTGGGGGAAGACAAACATGCTATAGGGATGGAGGGGAAAGGGGGAAATGGTAAGAGAGGTGAAGGGAGGCTGAAAGTCAAGTATGTGACAGTCTTGATCGCTAGCATTCTAATTTCTGCTAAAGAAAAAAACAACCACCTTAAATTGGAGTGTCATTCTAGCACTTTCATCTCTCATAATGTCTGATCTGAGGTGATGTAGCGCTGTTATATGACACATGAGAAACAGCTGTTTTGAAAATGAATGACCTCTATGCCAGTGGGAGTCATTCCCCACTGACGTTTGCTCAGGTGTCTTGGAGCTACTGCCAAAAGATTGCCATGTCTTGCCTTTAAGTTTGGTTATCCATCATTTACCTTTTGCTAGGTGGGCTGTTTTCCAAGACAGAAATGTCAGAAGTTTTGACTGAGATCCTGAAAGTGGACCCAGGCTTTGACAAGGACAAGTTTCTCAAGCAGTGTGAGCGGGATATTATCCCTAATGTGCTGGAGGTATGCCTCAGTTGGGAAAAATATGGGTGGGTGTGCAGACGCTTGCGAGAATAGTTGTTGAAAGCATTCCTAGGAATATCTGGTGGTTGATATGTCTAGAAATAGTACAGTTGCTTTCAGCTTGGGGAGGTTTGCAAAAGAACCCATCTGATCAACATCCATATGAGGTTTCAAAGTGGGTAGAGTATCAATGAACATTTGCATGACCGTATGTAGTTCACAATAGGACCTGTTTACTTTTATTGGGTTTTATCCCACTTTTCTTCTGTCTGCCCTAGATGATAACACAGCAGGGGTTTGGGCCCCTTTGTTGGCTGTGATTTGGAGAAGTCTCCCTTGATTCAGTATCCTTCAGAAATTCTAGGATGACAGTGGTTGGGCCTCTCTGTTCCTAAAAACCTTCTTCCTGTGCAGTGCTTCATCTCTGTGTCATTGTTGGTACCTAAGGGACTGGGCAATCATTCTTTATTATTTGGCAAGCCACAGAGCCTGATACAGACTGTTACCAGCATTGCTAATTTGCTGTTGACAGTAGGAGTAGAAGCAGTGCAGTTTTGATGGTTTGGGGGTTCTTGATTTTCATGTCTGTCCTCCATCCCTCCTAAACTGAGGTATATAAGAAAGTCTGTGTTACTGACAGCTGAAAGTCCATTTGGGTAGTCACCCTTGCCTAAAATAATGCCTATGAATCTTTCGCCTTAATTAGATAATAGACACTGATGATGTAGCATATTTATTTTGTTGTTTAAGCAGGAAATTCTGTGTACACCTGTGCTTTTTAAGCTTTTATCCTGTATGACCCCATTTTAATAGCTGAAAGTTCACATGATCCCAGATGATGTTGAAATCAAAATAGCAGGTCTCCAGTCTCCTTCCCCTCCCTCCATTTTTCTAAAGCAGGAAGGTGCAGCAACGTACTGGCAACAGCAGTAGCCGTCAGCATAGGGTCCCTTGTGTTAGTCTGCAGTGTGTACTTTCAGACCCCAGTACTCAGCATGAGTTTCCAGTCTAACAGAAGGGGGACAAGGGCCACTGGCTCACAGGCCACATGCTGACTAGTGATTGCCACTGCTTGACATATGTCACATTGAAAGTCCAGAGAGAAGAGAAGATAACAATGTTTCTGTGACCCCATTTGGGTTCCTGACCCCAAGTTTGGGAACCACTGGTGTACACTGAAAGAAATGGTGGCTTAAAATTAGGGAGGAAATATTTCCTAGGTAAATTGATCTGTCACTATGCAAAATGTAAGCACTAATGGGCACTATTGCAAAAAAAACTTTTTAAAAGGGCAGGATTTGGCTTTAAAAATTCTTATATTGAAGAGATGATTTTGTATTTTTCTTCATGGACAGCAAGGATCACTACATCCACACTGATGGGTGATGTCATCCCTGATGGAGCTGAGTGGGCTTATGCTTCTCAAAGCTCAGGAAGAACACCTAGATAGGTACACTGAGCCTTTCATGCAGACTTCCCACGCTTCTGTTGTGTAAAAGTCCAGTCTTTTTTTATCTGCTGTCATGGTCGGTCAGCTGTTAGCTTATCCTATCCATCAATCAAAGCAAAAATATAGCTTGACCATTTAATATAGAGAAGACATTCAAATTGGCAGAATTTGACCTTGCGGCCACTCTTTTCAAAGTACCAGATCAAAAACCATGTTCCTTTGCGTCCCTCTAGTCCAGTCCCGGAACCATAGAGTTGTCAACCTCCTCCAGCAGCTTTGGAGACTGAAAGATGTCATCGCTTTGATGTCACTGGTATAACTAGGCAAACTCCGCCCCTTTCACCAGTACTTTCAGTCTCCAAGCAGCTTGGAGGTTCTGAGCCCGGGACTGGGCTCAGTGGGAACTAATAAGCAGAGCTTGTTTTTTTGAAATTTCACTTATTTTGCTTTTTTGATTTGGTTCTTTGTTTTTTCTTTTAGGTCAGAGCTGCTGCTGCTGAAAGGGTTCCTGTATCTGTGCACCTTTCTCTTTTTCTCTCTTCCTCTCTCTCTCTTCCCCCTCCCTCTCTGAATTGCCCCAGCGTCTATACGAGCACAGGGGGAACAGGACTAATCACTGGCCTCCCTGCTCCCGAACCCGAGTTGAAAGGGTGAGGAGCAGGTAGAAGGCGATTGCCCCAGCGTCTTAACGAGCACCAGAGGAACAGTGCTAATCGGTGGCCTCCCTGCTCCCAAACCCACGTTGAAGGGGTGAGGAGCAGGTAGATGGCGGGCACTTGCAGCAGCAGCGACGCAGGGGGCTTAAAAGCCAGTGGAAGTTGTGCCCAGCTCAGTCAGAGCAGTGAGCAGCCGGAGCTGAAGCCGTGAACAGGCTGTGCTCCGGTGTCCATGTGACTCCTCTCCCTCTCTCCCCCCTCCCTCTGGGATCGGCGGCGGTAAGTTCCTGCACTGACCTGGTTTTTGGGAGATGGTTAAAACTTGGTGGGGAGGCTTTGCGGCGGCTCCCGGGCTTGCAGGGTGGCTCGGGGCCTCGCCGCGTGTGGTGAGAGAGTTCTTTTTTGAGCGGGAATGCTCACGGCGGCCATTTTGAGAGCCGCGTTTTCAGCGGCAAGATTTCATTGTTTTTTGTTTGCAGCCGTGGGAGCTTTGTTTTGCCTTTGGGTCAACGGGGTTCGGCTAGAATGCTACCTTGGTTGCTATAATGCAAGAGAACTTAGACCTGCACAGTCAGCACCCAGTGGGGCTGGGATATTTCTGGCTTGGGGTCTTTCTGGCTGTTGAAGGTTGCAGAGATCAGCCTCCGGTGGGTCTACTCTCCATGTAGCAGGAGGCAAAGCTCCTGGGGGGAACGGATAAGGGGCATTTTTGTTTTAGAGTGTCAAATATGTAGGCTCTTATTCTTAGATAGGATTTTTCTTCATCTGAGTTTCACTTTTGGAATTTTTGCAAAAGTGCTGTGCTGTGGAGTTCTGTCTGCTGTCTCTTTTTCTTCTCCTCTCCTCTTTGTCCCCTCCCCTCTTTCCTCTTCTCTGGCTGTGCTGTCTTCCCGTGCTTCTCACGAGCGGCTGGGAAACGGCAGGGCTTCTGATGTCAGCTTCCCTGCTCCTGAACCCGTGATTAGGGGTGAGGAGCAGGGGTACGGTTCGGGGGGCGAGTTTGTGAGCGCCTCAGCCTGCATTGCCAGCGTGGAGCGGAAGCCGCGAAGAGGGCTGTGCTCCGACGCTGTGGCGTCGCTGGAGTTTGCTGACCAGAGAGATTAGCCTCCGGTGGCTCGGGGTGAGTAGCTGGTTATCCTTTACGCTACTAATTTCCTTTTTCACGCCTTCATTCCGTTGCGTTTGGCATTGGGGGTGATTGGTGCTGTGGGCCTCGTGTCGCTCCGCGGGAAAAGCGGCGGGGGCCATTTTGGAAGCGGCTTTTGATATTTCGGCGCTTCAGAGCTTGCTGTTAGTGTTTTTACAGCTTCGTTTTTGGAGCAACGATATGTCCTTAGCTGGGAGCACGATACTGCAGCACTTGGTGTATTTTGAAAAAAAAAAAAAAAGAGAAAAAGGAGGTCGGTCCTCTAGTTTTGAGTATATTCTTAGTTTTATAGGACAGCCGTCTGGCATTGCTTCCACAGGTTCTTTCCCTCCTAATCATGCCTTGGCGGAGCATCTGTTCAGTCCCCGGGTGTTCGGCAAATTGCCTGGTTTTAGGTTCCGGGGCAGAGCCCTCGCTTGTAGTTGGAAAGGGGGTCAGGCTAGAAATGTACCTTGGTATATTTTATAGTGTAAGTTGCCCAGTGGTCTGTGTTTCTCCGGAATTGGTTTAGGAAACCTTAGGCTGTAATAAAGTATATAATGGTTCACTGTCAAGCAAGAAGGGCTATGGCCGCCAGAGGGCGGCGGATCCACTCAATGGGGCCTTTCTCTGACCGTGTGTTTACAGCCCTTTCAGCTTGCTTATTCTAGGTAATGCTCCGCAGATCATCTTTATGTGACCAAGATTGAAGCTCTTACCTTCTGTATCGTTGATTGAGGCTTGGTTGCCCTACCGGCCACAGCTGCTCATGACTCACATATTGTATTCGTAGCCCCCGTCCCTGCGGTGGGTGGGGTTGACGTACGACATTATTTTACTCCTCGGGTTCACACAGGCAGCAACCTCTCAGACCTCCACTTGCAAGGGGCCTGTGTGTTTCATGGCTCCACTTTGTGGGCCCATCCCGGGAAGTTATTCTTCTCTTTCTGGAGCAGGATTTCGAAAGGATATACTAACTCTCTTTAGTGAGAGGTAGCCGGTTTTCTTTTTTGGCTACAACTGTGGCTTTCTTCAGTGGCCTTTGGTGTCCTGAACCCCACGGTCTGGACGCTGTTTGCTTCCAGAGTTTCTACTCTCTCTTTCGCTCTTCAGCTCCCTGACAGATGCAGCAGGCTGGCAGGGGGTGAACAATGCATCCAGCGACACTGAATCCCTCAGGATAAGGCGGGGGAAGGTCAGCTGGGTACGGCAGGGGATGGTAGCTTCTTGCAAAGGTATAAGTGCAGTTCGGGTAGATTTTAACTGATCTGCTTTCAGTTCATTGGAGTTAGTGGAAACTTGGTTTTTGGGGTCCTATACGCCCTTTCCAGGCCGGGCCCGACACTCTCGGGCTCCCCAGTTCTGACTTCATATTCCTACCTAAGAGTGGATATTCCCTAATCATCTTGGATGGGACGGGTACAATTTTCCTGAAATATGCTAATATTAGCCCAGCTGCAGATTCTGTTTTAAAAAAAAACAAAACAACAACCATAAACCAAACATACGGGCATAGCTATGTTGATTTTCAAGAAGCTCCTCCCGCTTTCCATAGACTGTCTTCTCAAGCGTTCGTTGGGTGATACCTATCTTGGACAGTTGTATCCAGGGCTTGGGTGTACGCCCTGGCCAGTCCACATCTGTGGACTGCTCTGCCGTAAGCATTATGTTATGTGTGGTTTCTTCTTGGAGAATATTCCCGTTTAGTGGGACTTTCCCTGACTTATAGGATTTGGTGGATTTGTAATGTCTTCGGTCTGACTATAGGTGGTTTTCTTTTTACTTCTAGGAACGGCAGAGCACCGCAGAAAGGTTGTACAGTAGCACTCGGGCCGTTGAGGCTATTTAGGCTCCCCTTTCATTTATCAGAGGTTCTCCAGGGCGGAGAGTATCTGCGGGTATTCAGAGTCTGCTTTGCTGGCGGCCGGCAACGCGCAGCCAGGCTAGTTCTCCATCAGCACTAGTGGCTGCTCAGATTCTGGTAGGCATACATCTGCTGAGTTGGCAAGGTGGCTTCCACGCGGTTTGGCATCAGCCTAGATGGCAGCCGGTTTGGACTGTGACTGTGGAGGTTGCCTGGATGACGGGCCTTGCGTTCTCTGGAACATATCCTGCATACCCTGGATCATTTATCTTCGAGCAGCTACGGACAGGACACAATGCACTCTCGCATGCTTTTTTGCTTAGGTGGTCTAGAAGTGTAGTCTTTACCAGGTGGTATCCTGGGAGCTTCTCTGCAGTTTCTCGGCTTCTTCTTGGTTGACTCGGTGGCCGCTGCAGAATGAGAAGACGGTCTTTCTAACACCGGGTGCTAGTGGACCTTAAAATATCAAGTCCTTCTTGGTGCAATCAGACGGCATGCGGCGTTACTCTAGCAGGGACGGCTGGGGATGTCTGATGGTACTTGGGGGGTTCTTTCTTCTTCATGTTGTTGGCACCGAAAGAGCTTCTCCGCCTCTGCTGAAGGAATTTTTCGTTAGACGATGTCTTTAAAAAAAAAAAAGATGATTCAGCTGTCCCGAATTTGCCTGTTCTTGCTTGACATTGTGGGACTCAGCAGGGGCAGGTCTGGGTACTGCGTGAGTGGGTGCACACCTTGCGCTTCCAGGGGCTGTGGACTCACTGTCTGGAGGAGAGCTCTACCAATCTTCTTTAGCGTACGGTACGAAAGTAGGTGGTTCACTGTGGCGATCGTTGGGGGCAATGCTCTGTCCTTACAAGTTCCAATTTGGGAGTCTGGGGGGATGAGAGCATGCTTCCAGGGGTGTCAGCATTTCCGGCAGTCTATTCGCCTGGAGCAGGTAAGGATCAGGGAGTTGAATCGACTAGAGCCTGCTTTGCTTTATGTGGCAAATGTGCATTATGGTTTACTTCGAGCGCTGGCTATGTTTATTGGCTTCCTTGGGGTTCTCCCGGAGATCTCTTTGGTGGGGGAATGGGGCGGCTGATGCTTCATCCAAGTCAAGGCTCCGTCAGCACTCAGTTACTGGTCTTTGTCTTGTCCTTTCCCCCTCTGGTAGCCATTTGCTTCGCTTGGGGCTTTCGGATTGGCAGGCGCTGGCTTGTTAGGAGCCGTATTTGTCCTGTTTTCAGTCACACGGTGGTGATGCGCAAGGTCCCAGCTTTTTGGCCAAAGATGGTTTCGGTTGTTTCACGTCAACCAGGTGGTGTCGCTTCCAGTGTTTTTCGGTGGAACAGAAGGATCAGTCGGGCGGTCGGTTGCTTCTTTTGGAAGTTCGACAAGTGCTTAGGTAGTATCTCCGTAGAGCAGCATCTTTCCGGAAGTCCGACAGGTTGTTTGTCGCCTTTGGAGGCCCGCGGAAGGGGGCGGCGGTGGCAGAGTCCTCAATTTTGCGGGGGCTTGAGGAGTCTTTGGCATCGGCCTACCTGTGGCAGGGTACGGTGGTTCCGGTTGTTTTTTTGTGCGAATTCCCCGGGCGTCGGCGGCGTCTTGGGCGGAGTCCAGTTTAGTGCTGGTCGGGGACGTTTGTAGGGCGGCGTCTTGGTCCTCACTGCATTCCTTTGCGCGGCACTATCGGTTTGCTGTACAGGTGCAGCGGGCTGGACGTTTTGGGTCAGCAGTACTTCAGGCTGGGCTTTAGGGTCCCTCCTGTTGATATTCACTGCTCTGTTACATCCTCTATGGTTCCGGGACTGGACTAGAGGGATGCAAAGGAAGAGTAAATTAGACTTACTTGCTAATTGTCGTTCCTTAAGGAACTCTAGTCCAGTCCTGGACCCCTCCCAGTTTATTGCGTGGCGTGCAGCCTGAAGTTCAAAAAATAGGAATAAATAAATAAATTACAACGACGGCAGAGGACTTCGGATCTCTGTCCGATAGGGAGACGGAATGATACACAGGGTTTCGGAGAGTATTTTTTTGTTTTTTCCGGGTATGAACGTGCACAAGAGTGTCACAGGGCGACCCTTTCTTTCGGCTCTGGAGCGCGGTTATTCCGTCTTCAGGGGCTAGATGTTTTTTGCTGAGTTACGGGGACATCTAGTTCCTGGGCAGTTTTTAACTACTTCTATTCTTTTATGCTTATTGCTGTACATGCTTATTTGTTGTTCTGTTAAGTCTGCTTTGTCAATAGGTACTGGTGGAAAGGGGCGGAGTTTGCCTAGTTATACCAGTGACATCAAAGCGATGACATCTTTCAGTCTCCAAAGCTGCTGGAGGAGGTTGACAACTCTATGGTTCCGGGACTGGACTAGAGTTCCTTAAGGAACGACAATTAGCAGGTAAGTCTAATTTACTCTTTTCAACCCTGCCCAGAATACAATAAAAAAAAATATAGCTATCATGAGAGATGTATTTGTTGCATGGGTCCAAATCATAAAGCTAACAACTGCTCAAAGTATGCTGAATTGTCACCTAGAGCATAAAAAATATGAGAATATAAATTAAAAGACTATTTTGAAAAAAAAAATGGTGACGAGCCCTGGTTCTGGTAAGACAGACAAGAGAGACTTGCAGAAATCCAAGTCTATTCATAAATCCAGTTGACACCATGAAAATAAGCACAGAGATTCTGAAGCTGACACCAGAGTTGACTGCAGCATGTCCTTAGTGAGTGCATCCTCCTGTGGTGACAATGGCTCCACCCCCGACGCTGGCCTCGAATAAGGAGAGAAAATCCATAGCGATGAGGAATCAAGTTTCAAGTGACTCCTCTTCCTGCTATGCTCATTTGTTGCCAAAGTGATAGGCAACAAATCACCTTATACCAACAACCTGAACCCTTACATAAATCGGTACCTTGCTGATGTTTCTCACAAGCATTCATAGAAACATGATGGCAGAAAAATACCACATGGTGTATCTGTTCTCCAGGAACAAGCAGGAAGTCAGTACTCGCATATGGGTGACGTCGGTGCTGACTGAGCCCGCGTGGAGGCATCTCCTCAGATTTGGGAGATGCCACCATGCATGGGTGGTCCCCTTCCCGCCCAAGGGTGCCATCTTCTCAGCCTTTTTTCCATGGAGCCCAATGGATTTATGTCCTGTTCCCCTGTAAAAAACGTTGACAAACTGTTCCTAAAGCTTAGTTTCCTGATAGGCATACTAGTTCCTCTTCCGGCCTTGAGACAGCTCTCCTCGCTGGCCAGTATCCGTGACTCGAACCCTAGGTCTTCCGCAGGCCATCGGCCCTTTGGCGCCAGCCTCGATGCAAAGGGTCGCAGAGCCTCAGACTTGTCACCACTCGACAGAGTGAGAGACAGAGGACGAGTTGTCCCCGGACACCAGATGGCACCAAGACATCCCCTTAAACCCGTCTCCCCTGGCACCTCGACGCCACTCTCCTCCCGAGGACGTGGCCTTCCATGACTTTGTTAAGGATATGGCCAGGGCCCTCTCGGTGCAGACGGAGGCAGAGGAGGGAGGACCCGTGCACAGAGGAGTTGGAGATTCTCCAGTATGATACGCCACCTAAAGAAACCCTCATGCTATCCATACAGCCAATCCTCGAGAGGCTGTTACTCCAAACATGGGAGACCCTGGCATCTGTGCTGATAATTAGCTGTTGGCTTGATGTTATGTACCGTGTCTGGAAAGGACCAGGGTTCCACAAACTCCAACTCCCACACAATTCCATGGTTGTTGGGTCAACCATGCAAAAGCTGAAGAGCCAGAAGGCCCACTCTTCTGTCCCTCCCAGTAGGGGGGCTGAACCCTCGGCGCCCTTGGGTGCAAATGTTATTAAGGCTCGATGCTGGGTTGCCAGATACAAGCCTATGAACTCTACATAGGCATGTACCTAAAGGCACTGGCCAGAGAGCTGTCGGGGTTTGTAGCAGCCTCATCGAGGAACCCATCCAACAGTTCCACACCTTGACTTCGGGAGTGTAAGACTGTTCTAAGTTCTTCTCCCGGGCCACCTATGACTGCTTCGAGTTGGTGGCTTGAGTTGTGGTGGCCTGCATCGGGGCCAGATGCAATCCTCCAACCTTGAGCAGTGAGTCCAGGACAAACTGCTCGATGTCCCCTATACTGGTGAGAACCTCTTCGGCAAACCCATGGCAAACTTCATGACCTGTCAGAGGCTCTCCAAGAAGACTTCATCCCATCCCTGCAAAAAACTGTTGGGGAAAAGGCCCCCTTTCCTGAGGAAAAAGGGTGCCTTTGCACAGGGTCATCAATACCAACCCTACTCTGGTTATCAGCAGGGTTTTCACTCCAGGAGGCAGGGGCAGGGGGCTCAGAAGGCAAAAGCACCTAAGCCCCAGACTCCAGCTCCCACTCAGCCTATGCCCCAGATTCCAGCTCCCACCCAGCCTGTGGGAGCTTTTGACTCCCAGGGCAGGGCCTCCCCTCCACCAGTAGACCTTCACCAGCACACAGGGGGGTGCCTGGCACTCTTCAGCCACAGATGGGCCTCAATCACCTGGGACCTGTAGGCACTGCAGATGGTCGGGGAGGGATACCTCCTCCACCTACAGCAGATTCCACACAGGCTCTTTCTCCAGGACCAAGCAGGAAGTCAGTCCTCACTTATGGGTGACGTCGGCGCCGACGGAGCCCTCGCGGAGCAATTTTCCCCAGCTTTCAAAGAAAGCCTTTGGGAATTGCAGCGCGCATGCGCGGTCGACTTCCCGCCCGAAGGTGCCATCTTAGCCCGTCTTGTCCCCGCGAAAAAGTTGATTTTCTTCTTTATTTTATCCTTTTTTCTTTCGGTTCGACGCCGATCGTTTTCCCGCCCGGACTCGCGACGCCGGTCTCGAGTCCTCTTACTTTTTTTCGGTTTTTCTGACTTAGTCAGCTTTCGTTTTCATTTTCCCTGGCAGCCCGGTCCTTTGACCTCGCAGGGGCCCTTTTTCCCCCGATGGCTGCCAGTGGGTTTAAGCGGTGTGGTCGGTGTGACCGAAATATGTCACTAACCGACACACACGACTTTTGCCTCCGCTGCCTGGGCCCGGATCATGAGGAATTGATCTGTGGGCCCTGCAGCAAACTGTCCTCAAAGGCGTTGAGAAGTCGGCGGCATCAGCGTGAGAGAATCTTCGCTGACCCCAGCCGTACCCGGACCTCGTCGGAGGCCTCCGTGTCGAAAGGCTCCAGCTCGGACCGTCGCCGGAGCTCCTCCGACCGGGGTTCTCCCTCCGGGGACCATCGTCGGAAGGAAAAACCCGCGAGGGCGGCGTCGGTGGACGCTCCTGGTTCCGCGAGGGCCAGGTCGCATAGCCCCGACAGCCGCCCCGGGTCCTTGGAGAAGGAACACGTCCCGAAGCGACCTCGCCTGGAGTCGGAGATGCCTGCCCGGGTAAGTCCTGTGGTCCTTCTGGACTCGCCTCCGCGACAGCCGACGTCGGGCCCGACGCCGTCGGGGCCCGAGTCGGGGGCTGCTGGGTCACCTGAGCTCGGACTCAGGTTGACGGCCTTGGAGAGCAGACTGTCTGCCTTCATGGACCAGCAGAGGGCACTGCTCGCTGGCGTCGCTGCCCCGACCGCCGGGACGTCGACGTCCAAGTCGACCCCGGAGACCGAGCCGATCCTCGAGTCGATGAGAACTCGAGTCGATCCTCGGTCGAGGTCACCCTCGGCCTCCCGTTCGGGACCGAGGTCGCCGACGCCGACTCCCTCGGCGTCGGGGCGGCTGGCGCCGCACCCTGCCCAGGCCGACCCCACCGAGTCCTCGTCGGAGTCGGTCTGGGAGTCTGAGGAGGAAGAGTCACCTGATTCTTTCCGGACTCGGTGTGTCCCATCGGACTCACCGGAGTCCGAGCCTCGGAAGCAGTCCCCCCCGGAGGATGCCCGGTTCTCGGACTTCGTTAGGGATATGGCCAAGGCTTTGGCCTTCCCTGCGGATCCCGAGGAGGAGCCTCGAGCCGAAGAGCTCGACGCCCTCCAGTATGACTCTCCCGCGAGGGAACACTTTACTGTGCCGGTTCCTCCTATGCTGGAACGACTACTCTTCCGCATGTGGGAGAGTCCGGCCTCCTCGCCGGTCCTGAGCAAGCGGGTCGATTCTATCTATCGGGTCCGCAAGAGCCCTGGCTTTCAAAAGGCACAGCTGCCACACCATTCCATGGTAGTGGAATCGGCCATGCATCGTCTTAAGAGCCAGAAGATGCACTCCTCGGTGCCTCCTGGAAGGGAGGCCCGTAACCTGGATGGCCTTGGCAAGAAGTGCTTCCAGGGCTCTATGCTCGCCTGTCGTGTCCAGACTTACCAGCTGTACATGGGCATGTATCTCCGGGATCTGGCTAAAGAGCTAGCCGGATTCTCCGCTGGTCTGTCCGAGGAACCCTTGCGGAGGTTCCTGGCCTTGTCCACTGGCATTCGGGAATGCTCAAAGTTCATGTCCCGAGCAGCCTATGATGGCTTTGAAGCCTCGGCTCGAGTGGCCGCAGCCGGCATCGGTGCCCGCCGACAGGCTTGGCTTCAGTCGTCTGACCTTGAGCCCTGGGTACAGGACAAGTTGGTCGATGTCCCCTGCCGAGGCGAAAACCTCTTTGGCAAGCCCATGGCGGAAAAGGCTGCACAAATTGAGACTGAGACTCTCACCAGGACTAGGCTTTCTAGGAAGACCTCCGCCCCTTCCCAGAAAAAGAAGGGCTCGGGGAAAAAGTCCTTTTACCCGAGAAAGGCGGCTGCCTACAAACAATACCCCCATTATCAGGCCCCTGCAGCTCCCCAACAGGGTCAGCAGGCCAAGGGACGGGGTAACGGGTCCCGTAGGCAGCAAGCCCCCAAGCCTGCACCACCAGCCCCTGCTCAGCAGGGTGGGGGTTTTTGACTCGTTCAGCATAGCCTCTCCCCCCCCGCTGGTTCCTCCCAGCACCGGAGGCCGGCTGGTTCACTTCGCCCACAGGTGGTCCAGCATCACCGCAGATGCCTGGGTGCTTCAGGTCGTGCGAGAGGGCTACCTTCTCCACTTCCATCAGGTCCCTCCCTCCTATTTTCCGGGAGAGCCTCCGCGCCCCCCTCTGCACAGGGAGTTGCTCCTTCAGGAGTTAGCAGGTCTCCTGCAGGATCAGGCGGTGGAACCGGTGCCACACCACCTGAGAGGTCAAGGCTTCTATTCAAGGTATTTTCTGATACCAAAGAGAACAGGGGGCCTCAGACCCATCCTGGACTTGCGCAACCTCAACAAGTTCCTTGTGCGGGAGAAGTTCAAAATGCTTACCCTTGGAATCCTTCTGCCCTACCTCCAGCAGGGGATTGGCTATGCTCCTTGGATCTAAAGGATGCCTACACGCACATCCTCATCCACCCCAGCCACCGCCAATACCTAAGGTTTGTGGTGGCAGGAAATCATTACCAGTACAGGGTACTGCCCTTTGGCCTGTCCTCCGCTCCGCGAGTCTTCACAAAATGTCTCGCGGTCGTGGCGGCCCATCTCCGGCTTCACGGCCTCTATGTCTTTCCGTACCTCGACGACTGGCTCATCAGAGCAGCGTCTGCTCGGGAGGTCACCAGCGCCACGCGCCGCACGGTGACTCTTCTGCAGCACTTGGGCTTTGTTGTAAACTTCGCAAAGTCCACTTTGCTCCCCTCACAGGATCTCGAGTTCATCGGCGCAAGGCTGCACACTCCTCAGGCGCGAGCATACCTCCCGCTCGACAGGGCTCAGCGGCTCATGGACCTAGCCGACCGCTTTCGCAGCCAGCCCCTGGTCTCCGCCAGGCGCTTCCTGAGACTACTCGGCCATATGGCTTCCATCGTCCATGTGACCCCCAATGCCCGCCTGAATATGCGGTCTGCTCAATGGTGTCTCCGCCAGCAGTGGCGTCAAGCCACTGGCGGCCTAGCAGACCTAGTGCGCGTCTCCGAGCCGCTGATCTCGTCTCTCCGGTGGTGGCTCCGGCAGCCGAACCTTCTATTCGGAATGCCTTTCCAGTCACCTCAGCCGACCCGGGTGCTGACCACCGATGCATCCCTCCTGGGCTGGGGAGCACATTGCCAAGAGGCTCGTACTCAGGGCCTTTGGACCACGTGGGAGTCTGCTCAGCAGATCAACTTCCTGGAGCTCAGGGCGATCCGCCTGGCTCTCAAGGCCTTCTCCCACCTGACTTCCCACCAGTCCGTCCTTGTCCAGACGGACAATCAAGTTGCCATGTTCTACGTGAACAAGCAGGGGGGCACGGGCTCCTTCCTCCTCTGCCGGGAAGCACAGAAGCTCTGCTCTTGGGCCGTCAGTCACGGCATTCTCCTCAAGGCAGTTTACCTCCCAGGCCAAGAAAATTGCCTGGCGGACAAACTCAGCAGGGTCCTCCAGCCGCACGAGTGGCGTCTGGATCCCTTGGTAGTTCAGAAGCTCTTCCTCAAGTGGGGCCTCCCCACGGTGGATCTCTTTGCCAGTCCTCACAACCGGCAACTTCCTCGCTTCTGCTCTCGTCAGCCACACCCCCTCCGGGTTGCGGCGGACGCTTTTCTGATCTCATGGTCGGGGAGCCTCCTGTACGCTTTCCCTCCCATCCCGCTAGTCTCTCGAACTCTCTTCAAGGTTCTCCGAGACAAAGCCTTCATGATCCTGGTGGCCCCTCGCTGGCCCAGGCAGCCGTGGTTTCCGCTCCTGCTGCAACTGGCGGTGGAGGATCCATTCCCTCTGGGGGTACAACCGGATCTCCTCACTCAGGATCAGGGGTCCCTACTGCACCCCAACCTCAGGTCTCTCAACCTCATGGCCTGGCTGCTGAGAGGGTAGTCCTTGCTCCCCTTCTCCTGCCGGCGGAGGTGGAGGAGGTCGTCTTGGCTTCGCGACGGCCTTCTACCCGCAAATGCTACGCCCTTAAATGGCGTCGCTTTGCAGTCTGGTGTACCCAACAGTCTCAGGATCCCTTCTCCTGCCCGGTGTCGGTGATCTTGCAGTACTTGCTACACCTCTCTAATCTGGGACTTAAGTCCAACTCCGTCAAAGTTCACCTCAGTGCTCTTTCAGCACATCATGTGCCGGTGGACGGCAGACCTCTTTCCAGCGACCCTCTTGTAGCGAGGTTTCTCCGAGGTCTTCTTCTACTTAAACCACCTCTGCGCCCGCCAGCGCCTGACTGGGACCTGAATGTGGTTTTGCAGCGGATCACCTGTCCGCCTTTTGAACCTATGGCTACCTGTTCTCTCCGTTTTCTGTCTTGGAAAACGCTGTTCTTGATAGCCCTCACTTCCGCTAGACGCGTAAGTGAATTGCAGGCCCTCGTGTCTGATCCCCCTTACACTAGGTTCTACAAGAATAGGGTAGTCCTACGGACTCACCCAAAATTTCTGCCTAAAGTGGTCTCCCCTTTTCACATCAATCAGGAGGTGGTACTTCCAACCTTCTTTCCCAGACCACACTCCAGCCGAGCTGAAACGGTCCTCCATACCCTGGACTGTAGAAGGGCATTGAACTTCTACCTTGACCGTACGCGGGAGCACCGTAAAGCTGCTCAGCTTTTTGTGTCTTTTGACCCCAATAAATTGGGGCTCCCGGTCTCCAAGCGTACTCTGTCCATCTGGGTTGCGGACTGTATCTCTTGGGCTTATGGGGCAGCCGGACTCGCCTTGGAAAGTCGAGTCACGGCTCATTGCGTTCGGGCAAAGGCCACGTCAGTGGCTTACCTCCGCTCTGTTCCGCTGGCAGACATCTGCCGGGCCGCTACTTGGTCTTCGAGCCAGACTTTTGCGGTCCATTACTGTCTCGAGAGGGAGTCCCGCAGGGACAGTGCTTTCGGACAGGCAGTCCTCCGTAATCTCTTTGAGGTCTGAGCAACTCCTACCCTCCATCCCGGATGTGGGCTACCGGTGGGTGATAATTCAGCGAAGATTCTATCCTTCTGTGCTGCTGAGCTAGAGGGAGCTCATTTTTGTGCTTAGGGTCTCCGGTAGCCTTGAGCTTGGGAGTCCCATAAGTGAGGACTGACTTCCTGCTTGGTCCTGGAGAAAGCGTAGTTACTCACCTGTAACAGGTGTTCTCCAGGAGCAGCAGGAATCAGTCCTCACTACCCTCCCTCCTCCCCTTGGAGTTGCAATCGTCTGCTTATGTTCTTTTTGCAAATTTTTATGCTGTCTTTTTTAGCTATGTCATCTGACTGGCTAAGATGGCACCTTCGGGCGGGAAGTCGACCGCGCATGCGCGCTGCAATTCCCAAAGGCTTTCTTTGAAAGCTGGGGAAAATTGCTCCGCGAGGGCTCCGTCGGCGCCGACGTCACCCATAAGTGAGGACTGATTCCTGCTGCTCCTGGAGAACACCTGTTACAGGTGAGTAACTATTCTTTCCAGGAGAGCCTTTACGACCCTCCTTTACCAGACCTTGCTCACAGATCTCGCAGGTCTTCTCAGGGACAATGCAGTAGAACCTTCACCCAGACATCTGTGGGGCAAAGGCTTCTACTCCAGGTACTTCCTTGTCCCAGAGGACTGGGGGCCTCAGGCCCATCCTAGACCTGTGAAACTTAAACGAGTTTCTGGTGAGGGAGAAGTTAGAGATGCTCTCCCTTGGAACTCTGCTGCCCTACCTCCACTAGGGATATTGGCTTTGTTCCTCAGATCTAAAGGATGCTTATACACACATCCTGATCCACCTCTCCCACAGGCATTACCTAAGGTTCTCGTGGTAGGAGGAGAGCACTACCAATACAGAGTGCTACCCTTTGGCCTGGCCGCCTCACCGAGGATTTTCACAAAATGCCTAGCAGTGGTCGCTGCCCACCAACATCTGCAAGGGGCCTTAGTCTTTCCCTACCTGGATGACTGGCTTATCAGGAATGGCAAGGCCGCAGAGGTCCACCAAGCCACAGGGTGCGCAACTCTCCTGCTACAGCATCTGGGGTTTATCATCAGCTACCCCAAATCTCATATCACTACAGCCCAGAATCTGGAGTTCATTGGTGCTCAGTTGGACACCCTGCAGGCCAAGTCCTTTCTGCTCAGGGAAAGGGCAGACCACCTCAGGGAGTTAGCGGCGAAAGTGCAACACCGTCACTCGGTACCCTCCCGCCACCTCCTTCTCTGCTGCCTTCGGGGTCACATGGCCTCCACGGTCCACATGACCCTGCTAGCCGCCTACATATGTGAACATCCCAGTGGTACCTCCACGCTCAGTGGACACAAGCCACGGGCAGACTGCAGGACAGGATCAGGATAACCTGCCAGCTCGTGGAGTACCTCGACTGGTGGCAACTTCCCTGCTACTTCTGGGCCGGGATGCCTTTCCAGGTGCCCCCACCCCAGAGGATCCTGACCACGGATGCCTCCCTCCTTGGGTGGGGGGCGCATTGCGAGTACCACCGCATGCAAGGCAGCTGGTCCCAGGCAGAATCCCTGCTACAGATCAATCTTCTGGAGCTCAGGGCGATCTTCTTGGCCCTATGGGCATTCTACCACCGCCTGCAACACCAGTCAGTACTGGTGCAGACGAACAATCAGGTTGCCATGTTCTACATCAACAAGCAGGGGCGCATGGGATCGTTCTCCCTCTTCCAAGAGGCAGTGGCCCTCCTGTCCTTTGCAGCTCACAACATTCTCCTGCAGGCGGTTCACCTCCTGGGCCAGGACAAATGGCGGACAGACTGAGCAGGGTGCTCCAGCCACACAGGTGGCACTTGAACCCAGAGGTGGCCTCGCGGCTCTTCCTCCTTTTGGGGATGCCTGTGATGGACCTCTTTGCCACCCCGGACAATGCGCAGCTGTCTGCTTCTGCTCACGGCAGCCGTACCCAGCGAAGGTAGCGGCAGGCGTCTTCCTGATTCCTGTGGACAGAAGGCCTCCTTTATGGCTTTCCGCCAACCTCTCTAGTCACCAGGACCCTCTTCAAGGTCCAGCACGAGGGGGCAGTACTGATACTAATTGCCCCCAGGTGGCCCAGACAGCCATGGTTCCTGTTGCTGCTCTCCCTGTCGGCGGTGCTCCTGACCCCACTATGCCGTGTCCCAGACCTCCTGACCCAGGAGGGCGGCTCCCTCCTGCACTCCAATCTGGTCCCACGAGAGGTCGAAGAGGTCCTGTTGGTCTCCTGCAAGCCCTCCACAAGGTGAACATACACCTTTAAGTGGCATAGATTCTCGGTATGGTGTGCGGAGAGGCGGGAGAACCCGTTCTCCTGCCCAATGCAACTGGTGCTCCAATACCTACTGCATCTGTCGCACACCGGAAGTCCAACTCAATGAGGATGCACCTGAGTGTGATTGCTGCACATCACCACCCTGTCAAAGAGAAACCACTCTCGGGTCAGCCCCTGGCCTCTCAGTTCCTCTGGGGCACCAGCTGTCTAAGTCCCCCGGCAGTGGAATGGGACCTCAATGTGGTGCTCTCACAGCTTACCAGGCCGCCATTTTTGCTGCTAGCTACTTGCCATCTGTAGTATCTTTCTTGGAAGGTGGCCTTCTTGGTAGCTCTCACATTCGCTCGCAGAGTAAGTGAGTTTCAGGCCCTGGTGGCGGATCCACCATACACAAGATTTTACAAGAACAGAGTGGTGCTCCGTACTCACCCCAAATTTCTCCCAAAGGTGGTATCTCCTTTTCACCTCAACCAGGAGGTGGTCCTTCCCACCTTTTTCCAGCAGCCTCACGCCAGTAGGGAGGAAACTATACTCCATACATTGGACTCAAAAGGGCCCTGCCCTGTCCTATCTACAGCGGACCCATGGCCATCGCAGAGCTCCTCAGCTTTTCATTTCCTATGACCCCAGCAGACTGGGGCTTCCTGTTGATTAAGCAAACTCTGTCCACTTGGGTGGCAGACTGTATTGACCTCGCCTATGAGTGAGCTGGGCTCTCCCTGGACCACCGGATGACAGCACATCACGTAAGGGCGATGGTCACATTGGTGGCAAATCTGCGCTCAGTACTATCATGACCGAGATCTGCAAAGTCGCCACAAGGTCTTCAATCCATATGTTTGCAGCTCACTACTGCCTGGAGAGCGAGTCCCATCGGGAAAGAACCTTCAGCCAGGCGGAACTCTGTAATCTGTTTGGGGTGTAGGCAACTCCTGCCCTCTGACCTTTTTGTGTTCAGGCTACCAGAGTGATGGTGTGGCTGGACGCTAGGGTCTTGCAGAGTCTCTCAGTTAGGGACTCACTTTCTGCAACTCACAGCTTTCCCACTCGGTCGCCGTTGGTACTGTCGTGATTTGGTCCTCGGCAGCCTGGAGCTAGGGAGTCCCATATTTGAGGACTAACTTCCTGCTTGTTCCTGGAGAAAGCATAGTTACTCACCTGTAACAGGTGTTCTCCAGGGACAGCAGGAATCAGTCCTCACAACCCTTCCTCCTCCCCTAGGAGTTGCCTCCCTACCTTGTTTTATTTTTACTACTGTTCTAGCTATGTCATCTGACTGATAAAACAAAAAATCTTAAATCACTCCACCAGTATATCAAAAATCACATCAGGTACTAGCGAAACTTGTAGATACGAAAGGAGAAAAGAGCCTCAGAATCCAATGAGGTAAAAGTAATTCAAGTTTCACACACACGAAGCATACCTCTCAGAACATCAATGGCTCTAAAAAAAACGCCTTCCATCTCATTAAATTTTCTTTCTTTCTTTCTTTCTTCAGAATAATGTATTATCAAAATAGTAAACTCTCAAAACATAGCAATAGCGAACTGCCTTAAAAAGCACTTATCTGGGAGCGGATGGTGGAGTGATTGAAGATTTTTTTTGTTTTGTCATTTCGCTATTCATCTGTGACTGACCTGATTTTTGGTTGTGATGTCGTCTGACTGAGCAAGATTTCACCCTTAGGTGGGAAGGGGGGACCAGGCATTTGAGGTGACATCTCCTAAAGGCTTTCTTTGAAAGCTGGGGAGTTGCTTCCGTGCGGGCTCAGTCAGCACCGATGTCACCCATATGTGAGGACTGATTCCTGCTGTCCCTGGAGAACCTCTGTTACAAATGAGTAACTACGCTGTCTGCCCTTCCATATCAACTGCAGTAGTCTCCTTTTTTCCTTTAGAGATCTGTGTTTGTCCCATGCTTTTTATTAAAATTCAGATACTGTCCTAGTCTCTACTGCCTCCACTGGGAGACTATTCCATGCATCTACCCCTCTTTCTACGTAAAGAAATATTTCCACATATTTTTCCTGAGTATATCCCCTTTTACCCTCATTCTATGTCCCCTCATAGCAGAGTTTGCTTTCAATTGAAAAAGGCTCTCAGCTTGTGCATTTATGCCATGGAGGTATTTAAATGTCTGTATCATATCTCCTCTATCCCGCCTTTCCTCTAACGTATACCTCTAGAGCACCCACTGCTAGACCAGTCCAGATCAGAGGTTGACTCCACCATCCAGAAAATATGAGACAGAGAAAAACAAAACAGAACAGTGCTGTGATGTCATCCCTGCACCTTGCCTAGCAAAGCTAGGGGCACTGTTCGATATTTTCTCCGTCTCAGCAGATGTTGGTTGTTTTTTTTTTTTCTCAGCTCCTGCCTTTTCTTGAGGTCAGTGGCAGTAGCGCTGCTCAGTGGTCCCAGGGAACAGTTTGAGACCTTCCCTTTGGACACTCTTATATGGGAGAGACCGCTCCTGACCTTGAGGGTCAGCTCAGCTGTCTAGCTCTTTAGATCCCAGAAGGTGCCTAGCTTCTGTTGCCTTAGCTTCTGCCCCCCTTTTTATTTTACAAAAAAAAAAAAAAGCCCTTGGCTCTGATTACAGAGTTTCTACAGGCATCTCAGCTCTTCCTTTTCCCTCTCATACTTTGCTGCACCTTTGAAGGCCTGAGGCTGAGGTATTCAGCAGCCCAGCAGTGTGGCCGTCCTCAATGGCAGCGTCTGACTGGGAGTACAGGCTTGCACATTAAAACGATCCATGACATTCAGCACTCCTCTGATTTGGCCTCCCGCTGCAATTTGCCAGACTGTCCCATTCCCACCTTCCATTTTGCTTGTGCAGTCCTTTTTCCTGCTCTCCTACAAGTGCAGGTGTGCACACATGCTAACATGGCCTCTAAGCTGCCACAGTGCCTTAGCTGTGGGAAGAGGAGGCGCAGCCTCATCGACAAGATATGCATGGCCTGTGCTGTGGACTCAGGGCTGTC
Source organism: Ichthyophis bannanicus (assembly GCA_033557465.1). NCBI lineage: Eukaryota > Metazoa > Chordata > Amphibia > Gymnophiona > Ichthyophiidae > Ichthyophis > Ichthyophis bannanicus. The sequence continues at coordinate 221,212,500 of CM066039.1, read as the reverse complement.
ATCATAAGCCGGCGCTGGGGAGTTTCACCGCATGGCTTTTCCCGTGATGCCGGCTGACCTGGCAACACGTCCTGGTTCTCATCCACAGCGGACCCCACTGGGCTGAGACACTCAGCCGCCGGTGGTTGGACTGCAGGAGGACGACGAGCCGCCCCAACTTCTTCCTCACTGGGTGGCAGTTTTGGGCTCTCCTTCATTCCTTGGGACTTCAGGAGATGCGGCAGACTGCCACTCTCTTTAAGCAGGCTTGGGCCATTTGGAGGGAGCAAGTTCTCCGCCTGCAGCCATCCTGCGCTGGTGGCACCTCGGGCTCGGAATGCAAGAGTATGGAGCCCCCAGCAGGGACGGGATCATATAAGCGCCAGCGGAAGACACAAGCATGGGCACTCGGGGATATAGATTCCCCTGAGGAGGAGGAGCCTTGTAGTAATCCCGCTGCATCCTCTTCTGATGCCTTTAGTTTGGAGGAGGGGGAATATTTGCATTCGGAGGGCGAAGACACCTCTTTCCACGTTATCCGACTGTTCTGCAGGGCTGAATTGCCTGCTCTCATCAGCCAGGTGGTGGCCGAACTCCGGATCCTTGAGCCGCTCGGCCCCGTGGATCAGTTTACTTCAGATCCCATCTGCCGTGGGATTAGGGCGCTTGCCAAGGCCTCCCACTTTCCTCCTGAGTTTCAACAGCTGATCTACGATGAGTGGGACCTGCCGGATATATCTTTGAAAACCACTTGACTCCTCAGCAGGATCTATCCATGGTCCCAGGATGATTTTGCAATGTTGGATGCGCTATCCAAAGGTTGACTCCCTTGTGACTGCGGTGATCAAGAAGATTGCCATACCAGTAGAGAGCGGGGCGGCCCTGTGGGACCCGCAGGACCATGAGGTGCAGAATCTCTTGAAGGCCTTTTCCATGTCTTCCCTGGCACTATGGACGTCCACATGTGGCGGGTTGGCAGCCCGGGCCCAGCTCCGGTGGTGCAGCTCTTGCTGGAGGACTCTGATTCCGCCCACTTGGAAACCATGGTTGCCTTTTTAGCCAATGACTTCCATGACCTCTTCAGGTTGGCTGCCTGGTGAATGTGGCCTGGAGATGGCTTTGGCTCAGCAATTGGTCAGCAGACATGGTGTCAAAATTGCATCTCGCCGGCCTGCTCTTAAGGGAAAATTTGGCAAAACTGGTGAAAAACTTGGGTGAGGTCAAGTTGCAGCGACTTCCAGAGGATAAGTCCAAGGCCTCCTCTCGGTGGCCCACTACCTTGGGCTCTAGCTCTTTGAGACCCAGGTACCACAACTCCCGCCATTATTGGTCAAGCGGGTGTCCTCCCACATATCACTTTGCTAACGACCGGGTGCAGTCCTTTTTGGGTGCTTGCAGGTCTCAGACAACTTCCAGAGGCTCGACAAGGTCTTCTGGACCTCCTTCCTAACCCACCCACTGAAAGGCCGGGGGCCCATTCCGAGGTGCCGCAAATAGGCGCCATCCCCCTCCTGTTTCACCAGGAATGGGCTTGGATCACATCGGACGCCTGGGTGTTGGAGGTCATCTGGAACACTATGCACTTGAACTTGCTTAACCTATTCACGATGCTTTTATGGTCTCGCCCTGCAGGTCCGAGTGCAAGTGCACGGTGGTTCTTTCCACCTGCACTGCTTATGCTTCCTGGGGACCTTACTGCCCGTTCCCCAGGCAGAGTGGGGGTTAGGGCCGGTATTCCATCTGCTTTGTGATCCTAAAAAGGATGGCTCATTCCACTCAATCCTTGACCTCCAGGGAGTCAATCGCAGTCTACTCGTATCCTGTTTTCGCATGGAGATGCTTCTGGCCATCATTCAGTTGGTCCGGCTGGGGGGGGAGTACCTGATAACCTTGGCTCTCAAAGAAGCCTATCTGCACATTCCCATCAGTGAGGAACATCAGTGCTTCCTATGGTTTACGGTGCTGAGTCAGTGTTTCCAGTTCTGCGTGCTTCCCTTCAGTCTGGCAACCACCCCGCAGACCTTTTCGAAGGTCATAATTGTAGTGGCAGCGGCTCTATGCCACGAGGGCATTTGCGTCCATTCCTACCTGAATGATTGACTTATCTGGGCAAAGTCCCACACAGATGCTGAACACTCCATCTGGCGAGTGACTCATCCCCTGGAACATCACTAGCCTATGTCCGTGCCTGGTGACTCCTTGAGCGCTGGTGCATCTAGAGAGGCCTATTGCCCTGCCGTGCATGTGCGTACCTTTAGTTCTGGCCTTCTTGTAGGACAACTTCCAGTGGGGTCTTGCATACAGTTCTCTGCGAGTCCATATCGCCATGTTGTCAGCATTCCACAGACCAGTGGGGGGCCAGACTCTGGCCTCACATCGTGACATCGGGCATTTTCTTAAGGGTTCAGGCACCTTATGTCCCTCAGTGTGGCCTGCCGTTCCACCCTGGCACCTTTCCCTTGTGTTACAGGCTCTGGCTACTGCACCCTTTGAGCCCTTGTGATGTGCTTCCCTCAAAGACGTCGCCCTAAAGACGGCTTCCTTTGTCGCCATCACTTCAGCGTGTCTCATCTCAAAGTTGCAGGCTCTTTCGTGTCGAGACCCCTTTTTGTCCTTTTCGGCAGAAGGTGTTTCCTTATGTCCAGTACCATCCTTTCTGCCCAAGGTCCTGACACTCTTTCATGTCAATCAAGCAATTATCTTGCCATCTTTTCCGTCAGAGCTCTGCTCTGGGAGGGACCAAGATCTGCAGAAGCTGGATGTCCGCAGAGTTCTTCGTCAGTATTTGCAGGTTACAAACTCCTTTCTGTTTTTCGATCACTTGTTTGTACTTTTGCCAGACCCCGCAAGGGGCACGCAGCATCTAAGACTACCCTGGGATGCTTTTAAGAGACCATTTCCTCGGCCTTCCTGTTGGCGGGGAAAGTGGTTCCCCCCCTGGGTTGACAGCTCATTCCACCCACGCACAAGCTGCCTCTTGGGCAGAACTCTCGGTGGAGGCCCCCATCGACATTTGTAGGGCAGCCACCTGTCACCCTTGTCTACATTTGTGCAGCATTATCACTTGGATGTGTAAGCGAGGGTGGCAGCCTAGTTCAGTGAGGGGATGCTGTCTGCTGCACTGTCTTCCCACCACAGTAGGAATAACTTTGGTACAGCCCTCTGGTTTGGACTGGTCTAGCAGTGAGCACTCTGGAAGGGGAAATTTTACTTACCGATAATTTCCTTTCCTGGAGCACTACTAGACCAATCCAGCACCCTACTGTGGGTACTGGGCCTGCATGAGCCTGTTGGGTCTCTTCCTTTCAACTAATGGTCTTATATATGGTTCCCCTGTTCGGATTGTTATGGGGGTTAGGGGCCCCTTGATGCACTGGGTGTATCCATTGCTTGCTACAGAATACTAAACAGTGCCCCTAGCTGTGCTAGGCAAGGTGCAGGGATGACATCACAGCACTATTCTGTATTTTTTCTCTCTCTGTCTCACATCTGCTGGATGGTGGAGTTAACCTCTGGTCTGGACTGGTCTAGCAGTTCTCCAGGAAAGGAAATTATCGTTAAGTAAAATTTGCCCATATTACGATCTTTAAGCCTGTACTCATATGCTTTATAAAGAAGACCATTTTACTAGCTGCCCTTTGCACTGACTCCATCCTGTTTATATCCTTTTGAAGGTGTGGTCTCCAGAATTGCACATAATACTCCAAATGAGGTTGCACCAGAGACTTATATAGAGGCACTATCACCTTCTTTTTTCTGCTGGTCATTCCACTCCATATGCACCCAAGCATCATTCTGGCTTTCGCAGTCGCCTTTTCTACCTGTTTAGCCATTTTAAGATCATCAGAAACAATCACGCCCAGGTCTCGTTCTTGTTTCGTGGACAGAAGTACTTCACCCTCTGCACTGGACCACTCCCCTGGATTTTTGCAGCCCAAATGCATGACCCTGCATTTTTTAGCATTAAATCTCAGCTGCCAAATTCTAGACCAAGCTTAGCTAGATCCCTCCTTATGTTATCTACTCCTTCCTGCCTTTCTACTCTATTGCAGATTTTGGTATCATCCGCAAAGAGGCGAACCTTACCCGACAGCCCTTCCGCAATATCCCTAACAAAGATGCTAAAAAGAATCAGACCAAGAACAGATTTCTGCGGCACACCACTGGTAATCTCCTCCTCAGAGTGAGTTCCATTTACCTGTACCCTTTGTCGCCTCCCACTCAACCGATTTCTAACCCAGTCAGTCACTTTAGGGTCCATACCTAGAGTGCTCAGTTTGTTTATAAGTCGCCTGTGTGGAACGGTATCAATGGCTTTGCTGAAATCTAAGTACACCACATCTAGGGCTCTCCCTTGGTCCAACTCCCTGGTCACCCAGTCAAAGAAATCAATCAGATTTGTCTGACAAGACCTGCCTCTAGTTAAACCCATGCTGCCTCGGATTCTGCAATCTATTGGATTCCAGAAACCTCACTATTTTTTATTTATTTATTTATTTGAAAACTTTTATATACCGCCGCTTCCCAAGATCAGTGGCGGTTTACAGAGAACAATGGTGAAAAATACATGGAACATTATGCAACATTGCAGCTATGTACAAGGAACAGTATAAACAAAAGTAATCATATATAGCTCACTATTCTCTATTTTAGCAGCATTTCCAATAATTTACTCGCCACAGAGTTCAGACTAAGTGGCCTTTAGTTCGCAACCTCTTCTTAACTTCTTCTTTTGTGTAAAGGGACCACGTGTGCCTTTCTCCAGTCCTCTGGGACCACTACCAACTCCAAAGAAGCACTGAAAAGGTCAGTCAGTGGAGCCGCTAGAATGTCCCCAAGTTCCTTCAATATTCTCTGATGTATCCCATCCAGTCCCGTCACTTTGTCTACTTTTAGTTTAGTTAGTTCCTCATTAACACAGTCTTCTGAAAATCGTTCAAGATCCCCATCACTTCTTTTCCTATTTGTGGGTGTTTTTAGAAGTTCTGTTCCTGGCTCTTCATCTGTGAACACAGAGCAGAAATATTTGTTAAACAATTCCACTTTATCCTCTAAGTATTCCTCCCCTTCACCCTTGAGTCTGACAATATTACTTTTGCCCTTCCTCCTCTCACATATCTGAAAAATGTTGTATCCCCCCATTTTATTGCATTGGCTATTTCTTCTTCTTTTTGTATCTTTACCTTCCTGACTACTTTGCTAGTTTCTCTAAGTTTTTCCAAGTAGAGATGCTTGTCTTCCTCTCTTCGTGATCTCTTATATTTTGTGAAGACCATCCTCTTTTACTTCACCTTTTCAGCTACTTCTTTTGAGAACCATAGTGGCCTCCTTTTCTTTTACATTTATTTACCTTACTAACAAAAGGGTTTGTTGCCCTTAAAATATCCCCTTTTGGATTTGCCCATTGCTTTTCTACATCCCCCAGCTTTTCCCATCCCGCTAATGACTCCTTGAAGTATTGTCCCATCTTGGCAAAGTTGGTTTTCCTAAAGTCTAAGACACTCGCTTTTGAATGGATTATCTCCAGGAACAAGCAGGAATGTCGTCTTCACATATGGGTGACGTCGGTATCGACTGAGCCCGTTCGGGAACGCTCCCCAGCGTCCAATAGGAAAGCTTTTGGGAGCATCCCACTGCGCCTAAGTAGCTGCCTTCCCGCCTTTGCCACTCTACCTCCTCAGTTCTTTGTTTTCTGTGGAGCTGGCAGGAAGCAAATCCTGTCACTGCTGAAAATTCCTTTTTTTCATTTTTTGTGGTTCACGTCTGCCTTTCCGTCGACGTTGGTACCGAATCCCGGTTGGTTTGTTCTTTCTTTCAAAAAAAAAAACAGAAGAAGGGGAAAATTTCTCTCTCTTCAGGCGCATCAATGCCATTTTAGGCCCAGGCCTTCCATTCTGTCACCGACAAAATGGAAAAACCAATCAGTGAGTTTAAAAAATGTTCTAAGTGTAGCAGTACCATCTCAGCCACAGACATCCAAGACTAGTGTCTAAAATGCCTAGGTCCTGATCATCAACCCTCAGAATGTCCTCTCTGCAGGAAGATGATGAAGAGGCCTACAGAATCAGGATGCAAAGTTAGGCATCCTCTTTTCCTCCGACACCGTCTCTCTAGCATAGACGTCATCGAGGGCATCGTGTTCCTCCCATGGATCTCAAGTATCGAAACATAAGTCTTCATCGAAGACTGGCCACCTCCCCAAGGGTAAATCTCCTTCTAAGCATAGAGATGCCTTGAGTGTTGCCTTGGAGGGGGGATACACCAGCCAAACAGCCCCAGCAGGAGGACCCTTCCTGCAAAGCCATTATGGGGTCCCAGGACGCACCCGAGGCCTCCACATCCAGAGAGCTCCTGATGCCGTGCTGAGGGATCATGGCCTGCAATTCTGGTATCGATACCTAAGCATCGGCAAGCTCCACGGATCAGCACATACTGGCCATCGATCAGAGCTTAGCAGCCTTACTTGGCAGCCTCTGTTCCAGTAAAGATTTTACCGTCTGTTGCGCAAATGCCAGCACCGTCTTTGGTACCGGTCCAAACCACACTGGGTTGCATGTCGCTTGATATGCTGCCGCCCATACCCGCCCTTGAATCCATTTCTGGTACCGAGGTTCCGGCTAAGCAGGTTCCAGGTACCGACTTCGATCAGTACAGAGTTGCGACGGAACGCGAACACCCTGCCCATCGATACTTCGAGTCTTCGGAATCGGATTCATCGGATGACTAATTGGCCGATACTCGAGGTCTACAAAGCCTACCAGAGGACCCGTCCCTGTCTCCGCAACGTCGCATGTCCTCTCAGAGGACATGTCTTTTCAAGAATTTATACAGGATGTTGCCAGAGGCCTTTCCATAACAGTGACGTTGGAGAAGGAGGCTAGAGCTGAAAAATTGGAAATTCGCCAATACCCAACAGCTCCTAAGGAAGCGGCCACACTTCCTATTTACCGCATTCTCTATGACCTCATACTCCGTATGTGGGAGACACCCCTTACCATTTCTCCACATACTCGATGGCTCGATACCATGTACCGAGTACCAGAATGTCCCGGTTTCCAAAAGACACAATTGCCACACCACTCAGTGGTAGTGGAATCGGTAGTGCATCGAATCAAGAGCGCAAAGACACATTCCTCCAACCCTCCAGGTAAGGAATCGAGAACCCTTGGTGCTTTTGGTCGATGTTGCTTTCAGGCCTCCATGCTATCAGCCAGAATCGGTTCCTACATATACTTTACATAGGTATGTTCCTTAAGGAGGTAACTAGGGATTTAGAATCAATGGCTCCTCTTCTCCCTGATGACAAGAGAGCAGACTACCTCACTCGTCCAGCATGCTCAAAACGTTTCAAAGTTTGTCAATAGAGCAACCTTTGATTGTTTTGAGTGCACCAGTAGAGCTACATCAATCTGCATCGGTGCATGCAGAAATCTCCAGGAACAAGCAGGAATGAGTCTTCACATATGGGGTATCGTCAGTACCGACGGAGCCTGCGCGGGAACGCTCCCCAGCGTCCAGTAAGAAAGCTTTTGGGAGCATCCCACAGCGCCTGCGCGCTGCCTTCCCGCCTTTCCCAACCACCTCTCTCCAGTTCTTCTTTTCCGCGGAGCCAGCAGGTCGTGTTCCTGTCACCGCAGAAGAAGTTCTTTATTTTTTTTCTTTATTTTTCTGTGTTGCGTCTGCCTTCGACGTCAGACCGGTACCGCCGGTCTTTTCTTTCCTTTCTTCTTTAAAAAAAAAACAAAAACTTTTCTTATTTCAGTTGTGCATTTTTATTTTAGGCCTTAGACCTAAATATTTTTCTCCTCATGGAGAAGCCCGCTTCCGGGTTCAAAAAGTGCACAAAATGTGGTGGTACTATTTCTGTCACCGACACCCATGATTGGTGTCTGAAATGTTTGGGTCCTGACCATTCCATCACGGATTGTGTGTCCTGCACCATGATGTCTAAGAGGGGTCGGCAGAACCGAGCAGCCAAGCTCAGTACCCTGTTTCCCTCTGATGCAGCCTCGGTGGCATCGACGTCTTCCAGGGCTGCTTCTTCCTCCCATGGATCTCAGGTAACCAAACATAAATCTAGCTGGTCCTCGAAGGGCAAATCTCCCTCTAAGCATCGAGATGCCTCCGGGCTTGTCCTCGAGGATTCCGCTCTGGCAAAATTACTCCGGCGGGAAGTTCCGGCTTCCAAAGTATTGTCTATGGGGTCACAGGTTGACATTGATGGCTCAGCCTCGACCGATCACCTGTTGCCGTGTTCTGGGGTACCGGTGGCCTCCACTGGTACCGACATCCAGACTTTGGTGGCGTCGATGGATCAGAAAATTCTGTCCATGCAGCGCACCCTAACGGCGTTTATGCAGGCTTCGACGCTTCTGGTACCGCAACAATCTCCGTTGCCGGTACCTATTGCCTCAACATCGGCTTCGGTGTCGACTGCAACGGTACCCTGTCCTATGATGCCCATCGGTACCGAACCGGTACCGCTTACTCCCGATGTCGATCCCACTTGGTACGTGTATCGGGCTTTACAGGAGCATCCAGACAGGCGATACTTCGATTCCTCTGAAGACTCTGATGAGTCGGAGGCTTCTGTCGATGCACCGGTACTTCTTCCTCAGGAGTCTGCTTCTCCAAAACGAAGAATGTCTCCTCCAGAGGACTTGTCTTTTCAAGACTTCATTAGGGAAGTGGCTAGAGGCCTCTCCATCACAGTGGCCTCTGAGTCAGAGCCTAGAGCCAAGCAATTAGATATTTTGCAATATCCTAAGGCTCCTAAGGAAGCAGCTACCTTACCTATTCATGAGATTCTTTATGATCTCATGTTGGGCATGTGGGAGACTCCTCTCACCACCTCTCCTCATTCTCGTAGGTTGGACACCATGTATCGTGTCCCTTCCCGTCCTGGTTTTCATAAGACTCAGCTTCCTCACCACTCTATTGTGGTTGAGTCTGCTATGAAGAAAATAAAGAGTGCAAAGAGACACTCATCTAACCCTCCAGGACGTGAATGTAGGACTCTAGATGCTTTTGGCCGAAGGATTTTCCAGGCCAATATGCTTGCTGCCAGAATCAACTCCTATAGTCTCTATATGGGGATGTTTCTAAAAGAAGTCACAGATCATCTGCAGACTTTAGCCCCTTTTATTTTAGAAGATAAAAGGCAGGAATTTCTCACTTGGCTCAAACATGCCCAAGATGTTTCCAAATTCTCCAACCGTGCATCCTTTGACTCTTTTGAGTGTGTAAGCAGAGCCACGGCTATTGCCATAGGTGCACGCAGAATTGCTTGGTTACAAGCCTCTGATTTGGAACTCTGGTTCCAAGATGAGTTGGGAAACCTTCCTTGTACAGGTGAAAACCTGTTTAGCAGGGATTGGCAAGCAAAGGCCACTCAGATGGATGCTGAGAACTCTGCTTTGGATCGACTTTCAAAGTCTACCTCTGCCCCTGTTAAGAAAAGATTGTTCAAAAAGACATCTTTTTCTAAAAAGGGAAGATATTATCCTGCTCATGGGCAGACCTCTTCTGCAGGTCGTTTTGCTGCAAAGCGTCAGCAACCACCTAAACAGGCCAAGTCAAAGGCTGCCAGGCCTACCACAACCCAGCAGCCTCAACCTCCTCAGGGCCTTTGACTTGCAACTAGAGAACTTAGCCTTTCTAGCTCTGGAAAAACCAGAGCCCCTCACCATTCCAGGAAGGTTGACTTACTTTGCTCCCAGTCAGAGGCCCAGACTTGTCTAACCTGCACAATGCGTATCCTTCAGTATTTGGGACTAGTAATAAACATCCCAAAATCCAATCTCACCCCTTCTCAGTCTCTGGAGTTCATAGGGGCCTTGCTGGATACCACAACTGCAAGGGCCTATCTTCCTCAGGCCCGTTGCCTACGTCTAGTGCAGTTAGCCTCCCAGATTCAGTTAAAGTCCCACTTAACTGCTCGAGAGATGTTACAACTATTAGGTCACATGGCATCCACCGTGCATGTGGTTCCCTATGCTCGCCTTCACATGAGGGCAGCTCAATGGACTTTGTCCACCCAATGGACTCAGGCATCAGGTTGCCTGTCAGACAAAATAGCAAACTCCAGTCGCCTTTTTTGGTCTCTCCAGTGGTGGAAGTCCTCTCAAAACCTGTTGCTGGGGTCCCCTTTTCAACAACCACTACCCCAAGCAACTCTCACAACAGATGCTTCTCCAAAGGGTTGGGGGGCTCATTTACAAGATCTCTCCACCCAGGGCATCTGGTCTCCACAGGAGACTTCTCTGCATATCAATCTATTGGAACTCAGAGCAATTTTCTTAGCTCTCAGAGTGTTCCATACCCTGCTCAGCTACAGGACAGTCCTCATCCATACGGACAACCAAGTAGCCATGTTTTCTCCAGGACCAAGCAGGAAGTCAGTCCTCACATATGGGTGACGTCGGCGCCGACGGAGCCCTCGTGCGGAGCATTTCCCCAGCTTTCAAAGAAAGCCTTTGGGAATTGCAGCGCGCATGCGCGGTCCCCTTCCCGCCCAAGGGTGCCATCTTGCTCAGTCTTCTTTTTTCCGCAGAGCCCGACGGACGTAGTTCGTTTTTCCCCGAGGACAAAGTTGATTTTCCCTGTTTTTCTCTTTTTTCTCCGGTTCGACGCCAGATCCTTTTCCTGCTCGGACCGATACGCCGGTATCGAGTCCTTTTTTCTCTTTGTTGGTTTTTGTCCTTTGTGACTGGCGTTCGCGCCTTTTTTCTTTTTCCCTGGCAGCCCGGTCTTTTGACCTAGCAGAGGCCCTTTTTCCCCTGATGGCTACCAGCGGGTTTAAGAAATGTGATCGGTGTAAGAAACTTATGTCTCTTACCGACACTCATGACTGCTGCCTCCGCTGCCTCGGACCCGATCATGACCCGATGATCTGTGGTCCGTGTGGCAAAATGTCCTCGAAGGCGTTGAGGAGTCGGCAGCACCAAAAGGATAGGATCTTTTCTGACTCCGCGTCCGGCCGGACCTGGACCTCGTCAGAGGTCTCGACGTCGCGGGACTCCAGCCCCGAGCAGCGTCAAGGTTCCTCTGAGCGGGGGTCTCCTTCGCGGGAGCATCGCAGGAAGAAGAAACCCGCGAGGGCGGCGTCGGTGGACACTCCTGGTTCCTCGAGGGCCAGGTCGCATAGCCCCGATAGCCGTCCCGGGTCTTTGGAGTCGGAGAGGCCTGCCAAACATCCTCGTGTTGAGATGGAGTCTCCTGGACACGTAAGTGCTGTTGTCCTCGTGGACTCTCCTCCGAGGGAGCCGACGTCAGGCCCGATGCCGTCGGGGCCCGAGTCGGGGGCTGCTGGGTCTCCTGAGCTCAGACTCAGGTTGACGGCCTTGGAGAGCAGCCTCACTGCCTTCATGGAAAAGCAGCAGCGGGCATTGATCGCCGGTCTCGCCGGTGCATCTGCCCCGACCACCGGGACTTCGACGTCCAAGTCGATCCCGGAGGCCGAGCCGATCCTCGAGTCCATGCGGGCTCGAGTTGATCCTCGGCCACGGTCCCCCTCGACCTCCCGTTCGGGGCCGAGATCGTCGACGCCGGTACCCTCGGCGTCGGGGCGGAGGGCATCGGTGCCCGCCCTGCCGGAGCCGCTCGATTCCTCCTCCGAGGAGTCGGGCTGGGAGACGGAGGACGAAGAGTCACCCGACACTCATCGGACTCGGTGTGTTCCATCGGACTTGCCCGAGTCCGAACCTCGGAGACGATCCCCGCCGGAGGATACCCGGTTCTCGGACTTCGTGCGGGATATGGCCAAGGCCTTGGCCTTCCCCGCGGATCCCGAGGAGGAGCCTCGAGCCGAGGAGCTCGAGGCCCTCCAGTATGACTCTCCCCCGAAGGAGGCCTTTACTGTTCCGGCTCCTCTGATGCTGGAGCGGCTGCTCTTCCGCATGTGGGAGACCCCGGCCTCGACGCCGGTGTTAAGCAAGCGGGTTGATTCAATCTATCGAGTCCGCAAGAGCCCCGGGTTCCAAAAGGCGCAATTACCGCACCACTCCATGGTTGTGGAATCGGCCATGCATCGACTGAAAAGTCAGAAAATGCACTCCTTGGTGCCTCCCGGCCGGGAGGCCCGGAACCTGGATGCCCTCGGTAAGAAGTGCTTCCAGGGCTCTATGCTTGCTTGCCGTGTCCAGACATACCAGCTTTATATGGGCATGTACCTCCGAGACCTGGCAAAGGAAATTGCCGGGTTCTCTGCTGGTCTCTCCGAGGAACCTTTGCAGAGGTTCCAGGCCTTGTCCACTGGTATTCAAGAGTGCTCAAAGTTTATCTCTCGAGCAGCCTACGATGGCTTCGAGGCTTCGGCCCGAGTAGCCAGGGCCGGCATCGGTGCCCGCCGACAGGCTTGGCTACAGTCATCCGACCTCGAGCCTTGGGTTCAGGATAAGTTGGTCGATGTCCCCTGCCGGGGTGAAAACCTTTTCGGCAAACCCATGGCTGAAAAGGCTGCAGAACTCGAGACCGAGACTCTGACCAGGACTAGGCTGTCCAGGAAAACCTCTGCCCCTTCTCAGAAAAAGAAGGGCTCGGGAAAAAAGACCTTTTACCCGAGGAAGTCGTCTGCCTATAAACAATACCGCAAAATAAAAGACCTTCACCAATTCAAAAAAGAACTAAAAACATACCTTTTCACAAAACACTTTGAGATCCCCTACCAACAAAAAACCTCTCCGATACAATCACAGAAACACATTCACAGTTCTCAAGACAGAACAAATGATTAAACATAAGAAAGACACTTACTCTACTCTGCCTTACCCTACAGACAAAGATTTACACAAACAAATGGCTATATCTCTATTGTAAATAATACCGGTAACTCAATTATGTTGTGATGACCTGTACATAGTTTGAATAGTGTTATTCTAGTTAATGTTCAAAACATGTTCAATGTAACTAAACGTGTACATAGTTAACACAAGTTCCATGTAAAATATACAGAAGTATATTGATTTTTGTTCGATGTGAACCGCCCCTGATCTCTGGAAGGGGCGGTATATAAGAAACTGTTAAATAAATAAATAAAATAAATAAATACCCTCATTATCAGGCCTCTGCAGCTCCCCAATAGGATCAGCAGGCCAAGGGGCAGGGTCAAGGGCCCTGTAGGCAGAAGGCCCCCAAGCCACCTACACCGGCCCCTGCTCAGCAGGGTGGGGGTTTTTGACTCAGAAAGCATAGCCTCTTCTCCTCAGCTGGCTTCTCTCAGCACACGAGGCCTGCTGGCCCACTTTTCCCACAGGTGTTCAGCCGTCACATCAGATACTTGGGTTCTTCATATAGTCCAAAAGGGCTATCTTCTCCATTTTCACCAGGTACCTCCCTCCTATTTTCCAGGGGAGCCTCCAAGACTCCCTCTGCACAGGAGTTAGCCAGTCTGCTAAAGGATCAGGCTGTGGAACCGGTGCCCCACCACCTGAGAGGTCAAGGCTTCTATTCCAGGTACTTTCTGGTACCAAAAAGCACAGGAGGCCTCAGACCCATCCTAGACTTGCGCATCCTCAACAAGTTCCTGGAGAGGGAAAAGTTCAAGATGCTTACCCTTGGAATCCTGCTGCCCTACCACCAGCAGGGAGACTGGCTATGCTCCTTAGATCTAAAGGATGCGTATACTCACATCCTTATTCATCCAGACCACAGACAATATCTCAGATTTGTTGTGGGGGGAAACCACTATCAGTACAGAGTACTACCCTTTGGCCTGTCCTCCGCTCCCAGGGTGTTCACCAAGTGCCTGGCAGTGGTGGCGGCCTACCTGAGGCTTCAAGGTCTTTTTGTGTTTCCGTACCTGGACGACTGGCTCATCAGGGGCCAGTCTTCCCAGGAGGCCAATCAAGCCACCCTTTGCACTGTGGCTCTACTTCAGCACTTGGGGTTTGTCATAAACTTCGCAAAGTCCATTTTGCTCCCGTCCCAGAACTTAGAATTCATAGGGGCCAGACTAGACACTCTTCAAGCAAAGGCTTTTCTGCCTATGGACAGAGCCCACAGGCTGATGGATCTGGCCAGGCAGTTTCGCAGCAATTCCCTGGTCTACGCCAGGCAATTCCTGAGACTACTCTCGGCCATATGGCTTCCACGGTTCATGTCACCCCCAATGCCTGCCTGCACGCACATGCGGCCTGCTCAGTGGAGCCTTCGCACTCAGTGGCATCAGGCCACGGGGAGCCTAGCGGACTCAGTAGAGATATCAGACCTGCTAGTCTCCTCTCTGCAATGGTGGCTTCATCTTCCGAATCTGGTACTCGGAGTGTTTTTTCAATCCCCTCCACATTCTCAAGTGCTGACGACGGATGCTTCTCTTCTCGGTTGGGGAGCACATTGCCAGGGGGCATGTACTCAGGGTCTCTGGACCCCTTGGGAGGCTGCTCAACAGATCAACTTCCTGGAGCTACGGGCGATACGCCTAGCTCTGAGAGCCTTCTCCCACCTCGCCTCTCACCAGTCTGTACTGGTCCAGACGGACAATCAGGTTGCCATGTTCTACGTGAACAAGCAAGGCGGCACAGGCTCCTTCCTTCTATGTCAGGAGGCACAACGGCTGTGCTATTGGGCCGTCACTCACGGAATCCTCCTAAAGGCTGTCTACCTCCCAGGTCAAGAAAATTACCTGGCGGACAGACTGAGCAGGATCCTGCAACCACACGAATGGAGGTTGAACCCGTTGGTGGTTCAGCAAGTCCTTTCTCAGGTGGGGCCTCCCCACCATGGATCTTTTTGCCAGTCCTCTGAACCGGCAACTCCCGAGATTCTGCTCCAGACAACCGCATCCTCTCAGAGTAGCAGCGGATGCGTTTCTGATCTCGTGGTCCACAGGCCTACTGTATGCATTTCCTCCCACGCCACTAGTGTCCAGAACGCTGTTCAAAGTCCTCAAGGATGGGGCTTCATTAATCCTGATAGCCCCCAGGTGGCGGAGGCAACCCGTGGTTCCCACTTCTGCTGCAGCTAGCGGTGGACACCCCTCTTCCTCTGGGGTTTCAACACGATCTCCTGTCTCAGGATCAGGGGACTCTCTTGCACCCCAACCTCCAGTCCCTTCATCTGATGGCCTGGCTGCTGAAAGGGTAGTCCTGGCTCCCCTACTACTGCCTCGAGAGGTGGAAGATGTGGTCTTTGCCTCTAGGCGACAATCCACCAGGAAATCCTATGCTCTTAAGTGGCGTAGATTCTCCGCATGGTGTGCTCAGCACAGCGAGAATCCCTTCTTGTGCTTGGTAGCGGTAGTGTTGCAATATTTGCTTTACCTCTCCAATCTGGGCCTTAAGTCTAACTCTGTCAGAGTTCACCTTAGTGCTCTCTCAGCGCACCACTCTCCGGTGGACGGTAGACCTCTTTCCAACCACCCCTTGGTTGCTCATTTTCTCAGAGGCCTCCTTCTGCTTAAGCCTCCTTTGCGTCCACCGGCCCCTGAGTGGGATCTGAATGTGGTCTTGCAGCGGATTACTTGTCCGCCTTTTGAACCTATGGCTACCTGCCCTCTCCGTTTTCTCTCCTGGAAAACCTTATTTCTGGTAGCTCTTACCTCTGCTAGGCGAGTGAGTGAACTTCAGGCACTAGTGTCTGATCCTCCTTACACTAGGTTCTACAGGAATAGGGTAGTCTTACGGACTCACCCTAAGTTTCTTCCTAAGGTTGTCTCACCTTTTCACTTCAATCAGGAGGTGGTTCTTCCGACCTTCTTTCCCAGGCCGCATGCCAACCGGGCTGAGATGGTCCTGCATACCCTGGACTGTAGGAGGGCGTTGTCCTTCTACCTTGACCGTACGCGGGAGCACCGGAGGGCTGCTCAGCTCTTTGTTTCTTTTGACCCCAATAAGTTGGGGCTTCCTGTCTCCAAGCGTACTTTGTCCATCTGGGTAGCTGACTGTATCGCCTGGGCTTATGGGGCAGCCAGCCTCTCGTTGGAGGGTCGAATCACGGCTCATCGTGTCAGGGCGAAGGCTGCGTCAGTGGCTTACCTCCGCTCTGTTCCGTTGGCAGACATCTGCCGGGCCGCTACTTGGTCTTCAAGCCAGACTTTTGCGGCCCATTACTGCCTTGAGAGGGAGTCCTGCAGGGACAGTGCTTTCGGACAGGCAGTACTCCATAATCTCTTTGGGGTTTAGGCAACTCCTACCCTCCGGCCCTGGTGTTGGGCTACCGGTCGGGGGCGTTCTCAGAGAAGATTCCTTCCTTACGTGCTGGCGAGCTAGAGGGAGCTCATTTTTTCCGCTTGAGGTCTCCGGTAGCCTTAAGCTGGGGAGTCCCATATGTGAGGACTGACTTCCTGCTTGGTCCTGGAGAAAAAGTAGTTACTCACCTGTAACAGATGTTCTCCAGGAGCAGCAGGAATCAGTCCTCACAACCCTCCCTCCTCCCCTTGGAGTTGCAGTCATATGATTTATTTTTACTAATTTTTTGCTGTCTTTTAGCTATGTCATCAGACTGAGCAAGATGGCACCCTTGGGCGGGAAGGGGACCGCGCATGCGCGCTGCAATTCCCAAAGGCTTTCTTTGAAAGCTGGGGAAATGCTCCGCACGAGGGCTCCGTCGGCGCCGACGTCACCCATATGTGAGGACTGATTCCTGCTGCTCCTGGAGAACACCTGTTACAGGTGAGTAACTACTCTCTATGTGAACAAGCAGGGTGGGACTGGCTCTCTGTCGCTTTGCAACGAAGCTTTGTGATTGTGGGCCTTCGCCAGAGAGCATCACATCCATCTTCTGGCAGTATATCTTCCAGGCGTTCAAAACTCTTGGGCGGACAGACTCAGTCGAGTTCTGCTTCCACACGAATGGTCCCTCCACATGTACCAGGTATCCAGGATTTTTTGAATTTGGGGAACCCCGGACATAGACCTCTTTGCAAGTCCGTGGAATGCCAAACTTCCCCGGTTCTGTTCCAGAATTCCATGTCAGGGAGTTCAGGCCAAGGATGCCTTCCTCCTTCACTGGGGTCAAGACTTCCTTTATGCCTTTCCACCAATTCCCCTAATTCCCAAAACACTATTCAAGCTTCAGAGAGATCGAGGGACCATGATCCTCATAGCACCACATTGGCCACGCCAAATGTGGTACCCTCTACTTCTGCATCTCTCTCAAGCTCCCTCCCCGGACTTGGGCTCCGCACCAGACCTTCTATCCCAGGAAGAGGGATCATTATGGCACCCAAACCCCCAGTCGCTCCATCTCAGGGCTTGGTTGCTGAGGGCTTAGACCTTCAAGATTTTCATCTCTCTCAGCAAGTCAGAGATGTTATTCATGCCTCTAGAAAGCCGCCTACTAGACGTTCCTATGCTTTCAAATGGAAAAGATTTACCATTTGGTGTTCAGAGAAGGGTCTAAACCCTCTTGCAATACCTCTGAATTCTCTACTAGAGTATCTCCTGCATCTATCCCATGCAGGTCTGAAAACGAATTCAGTAAGAGTCCATTTGAGTGCTATTGCAGCGTCCCTCAAGCCTCTCAATGGACAAACTATTTCCTCTCATCCTCTTATAGCAAGATTCATGAGAGGCCTTCTTTTTTTTTATTTTTTTAAATTATTTATTTAAGCATTTTTCAAATTTCATGAAATTACAGAAACAGAATAATAATCCAAAACAGTCAATATACAATCCGAAATCAACAAGGAATCAAATTCACAATCACATCAAGGGAGAAAAATACAGTAATATATAAAAGAAAAGAAACAATGAGAAAAAAGGAGTATTACCTCCAAAATAGGGAGCAAAATAAACTATGTCAATTCCTCCACCGAATTCTGGTTAGCCTCTTTCGCATCTAAGAACTGTTGCAAGGTTTTTACATCCGTATACACATAGGTGCGTCCCTCAAGGGTAATAATGCAGCGGCAAGGGAACTTAAAAAATACAGCCCCCAATGCCACTACACGAGGTTTAAGAAGCAAAAACTGTCTCCGCGAGCCTGAGTGCTAGGACAAACATCAGGAAATATCTGAATTTTATTACCACAAAAGAGAGCATCTCTAAACTTGAAGTATGCCCTCAAAACGCGCAATTTGGCGGTCTCTGATTTGAATCTAACCACCAAAGTACAGCGTTTAGAAATTATGTCTAAAGAATCCTCCAGAAAAGCGGTTAGGTTCTGGTCCACAGAGCAACCCGAGGGGGACAAGCCCCGCTCAGGTTGCTTAGTGGAAACAGAAGCCACCGGAAGGTAATACATATGAGCAGCTACTACGTCCCCCTCTAAATGCAATACTTCTAAAGTATATTTCCCCAGAAAAATCTCTGCTGACAACAAATGCGTACAGGGAAAATTTTAAAAACGTAAGTTGCAAGCCCATGAATTCTCCTTCTTTTAACTAAACCTCCCATTAGACTACCTCCAGGGGCATGGGACTTAAACCTGGTTCTTGGCCAGCTCATGAAGCCACCCTTTGAACCTTTAGCCACCACCTCCTTGAAATTTCTTTCTTGGAAGGTTATTTTTCTCATTGCAGTCACCTCAGCACACCGCATCAGTGAGTTGCACGCTTTGGTGGCTAATCCACCTTACACAAGATTCCATCATGATAAGGTAGTCCTCAGGACCAATCCACACTTTATGCCTAAAGTGGTCGCGCCTTTTCATCTGAACCAAGAGGTATATTTACTTGTCTTTTTTCCAGGACCTCATGCATCAAGTGCAGAGAGGAATCTTCATACCTTGGATTGTAAGAGAGCTCTTGCTTTTTACTTACAAAGAACACAGCAACATAGAAAGTCTTCTCAACTCTTTGTTGCTTTTGATCCTTCTCATTTAGGACTTCCAGTCTCTAAAAGAACACTGTCCAACTGGATTGCTCAGTGTATTTCTTTCGCCTACCAGAGTAGAAACCTTTCTCTGGAGGGCCATGTCACAGCTCACAATGTGAGAGCCATGGCAGCCTCAATGGCTCATCTAAATTCTGTGTCCATCGACCAAATCTGTCGAGCGGCCACCTGGGCCTCGGATCATACCTTCACAGCCCATTACTGCTTGGACAAGGACTCCCGCCAGGATACCTTGTTTGGTCAGGCTGTTCTCAAACACCTGTTCCATTCCTAATCAACTCCTACCCACCTACCCTGGTTGGATGCCAGAGATCCATAGCAGGAGATAGAGTCCTTTTCAAGGACACACAACCTGGTGTTCTCCCCTGGCATCTGCAGCTAGGGAGTCCCCATATGTGGACTCATTCCTGCTTGTTCCTGGAGATAGCACAGTTACTTACCTGTAACAGGTGATCTCTGGGAACAGCAGGAATAAGTCTTCACAACCCACCCACCTCCCCTTGTAGTTGTATCTCTCTATCTTTCTTTCCTTTCCTCTCTCTCTCTTTGTCTCAGCTTTAAAACTCGAACTGGAGAGAGGCGGTTGGGAAAGGCGGGAAGGCAAGCGCGCAGGCGCTGTGGGATGCTCCCAAAAGCTTTCTTACTGGATGCTGGGGAGCGTTCCCGCGCAAGCTCCATCGGTACCGACGATACCCCATATGTGAAGACTTATTCCTGCTGTTCCCAGAGATCACATGTTACAGGTAAGTAACTGTGCTTTGCATGGCTACAAGCAATGAACAATGGGTTCAAGATAAGTTAGGTAATATTCCTTGCACTGGTGAAAATCTTTTTGGCAAGGATTGGCAAGCTAAAGCATCTCGGTTAGAATCTGAAAACAATACCCTGAATAGGCTTTCTAGATCCACTGCCAACCCAGTTAAAAAGAAGGCAACAAAGAAAGCCTTCTTTACAAAAAAGAAGTAGTACTATTCTTCTTACACCCCTGCTTCTCAATGCCAGCATCATACTCCCCCAAAGGGGCAGCAACCTTCAAAACAGCAGAGAAAGTCACAGACTCCTAAGGTGCAGCCACCTCAGCAGACTTAGCCTGCTCCTGTTTTTTTATTTCTTCCTGGAGAACATAACTGCTCTGCCTCTGGAGAACCCCCATCCCCTCCACATTGCTGCCAGACTCTGCCATTATGCCCACAGATGGTATCTGATCACCTCAGAGCAGTGGACTTTGCAGATAGTCAGGGAGGGGTATAGTCTTCATCTTCAAAGCCTGCCCCCTTCTACCTCAGTAAGAGATTATTAGTCTCAACCCCCCCTAACTTCTCTGTTACTACAGGAGGTCACCTCCCTTCTATTGCAGGGCGTAATAGAAGAGGTTCCAACATCCCAGCAGGGAATGGGTTTTTATTCTCCCTACTTTCTCATCCCAAAGAAATCAGGAGTATACAGGCCCATCCTGGACCTCAGAAACCTAAACGAGAATTTCATAAGGACATAAGCTAGGCCATACTGGAACAGACCAAGGTCCATCAAGCCCAGTATCCTGTTTCCAACAGTGGCCAATCTAGATCATAAGTACTTAGCAGTTTCCCTAAAAGACATGGGTTCCACAATGCTTGTACTGGGTCAAACAGTGATATCCCGAGTCCCTTTAAATAATGATTTATGAACCTTTCCTCCAGGAACTTGTCCAAACCTTTTTTAAACCCAGCTACACTAACAGCTTTTACTACCTCCTCCGGTAACAAATTCCAGAGTTTGATTACACGTGGAGTGAAAAAATATTTTCTCTTATTAGTCTTAAATAGGTTACCTTATAGCTTCATTGCATGTCCCCTAGTCTTTCTATATTCTGATGACGTAAACAATCGATCTACGTTTACCCGTTCCACTCCATTCATTAATTTATAGACCTCTATCATATCTCCCCTCAGCCGTCTCTTTTCCAAGTTCCTTTTTAGCCTCTCTTCATAGGGGTATCCTTCCATCCCCTTTATCATTTTGGTGACTCTTCTCTGTACCTTTTCAAATAATACTTATATCCTTTTTAAGATACGGCGACCAGAATTGCACATAATATTTAAGGTGCATTCGCACAGTGGAATGATACAGAGGCATTATAATATCCTTTGTTTTATTTTTCATTCCTTTCCTTATGATACCTGGCATTCTATTTGCTCTCTTGGCCGCCGCTGCACACTGGGCCGAGGGTTTTAACATGTTATCCATGATGACGCCTAAATCTTTTTCCTGGGTGGTGGTTCCTAATGTGGAACCTTGCATCGTGTAACCATAGTTTGGGTTGTTCTTTCTTAGGTGCATAACTTTGTACGTCTCCACATTAAATTTCATCTGCCATTTGGATGCCCAGTCTTCCAATTTATCAAGATCCTCTTGTAATTTTCCACAATCCTCATGGGTTTTAACAACTTTAAATAGTTTTGTGTCATCTGCAGATTTGATTACCTCACTCGTTATTCCCATTTCCAGGTCATTTATGAATATGTTAAAAAGCAGCAGACCCAGCACAGATCCCTGGGGTACTCCATTATTGACCATTTAGCCCTACCCTCTGCTTTCTATCTTTTAACCAGTTCCTGATCCACAATAATACAGTGCCTCCTACCCCATGACTTTTTAGTTTTGCCAAAAGTCTCTGATGAGGGACTTTGTCAAAGGCTTTCTGAAAGTCCAGATACACTATATCAACCAACTCACCTTTGTCTACCTGTTTGTTCACACTTCCAAAAAAAAATAACAGATTAGTAAGACAAGATCTTCCTTGTCTAAAGCCATGTTGGCTGTCTCCCATTAAACCATGACTATGTACATGTTCAGTAATTTTGTTCCTTATGATGGTTTCTACCATTTTTCCCGGTACTGACGTCAGGCTCACCGGTTTGTTGTTCCAGGATCACCCCTAGAACCCTTTTAAAAAATTGTTACATTGGCCATCTTCCTATCTTCAGGTATTACAGATGATTTTAATGATAGTTCACAGATTACTAATAGCAGGTCTGCAATCTCGTATTTCAGTTCTTTCAACACCCTTGGATGTATACCATCCGGTCCAGGTGATTTGCTACTCTTCTGTTTATCAAATAGTTGTAATACATCTTCCCGGTGTATCGATATTTCTTTAAATTCTTCCAATCACCTTTAAATACCACTTCAGTCATGGGTAACATCCCTACATCTTCATCAGTAAAGACCGAAGCAAAGAATTCATTCAATCTTTCTGCTATGGCCTTGTCCCATCTTAGTGCCCCTTTTACCCCTCTATCACCTAATGGTCCATCTGACTCACTCACAGGTTTTTTATTACGAATGTACTTGAAAAAGTCTTTATTACACGTTTTTGCTTCCACAGCAAGCTTCTTCTCAAATTCTCTCTTTGCCTGCCTTATCAATGCCTTATATATTTAACTTTCCATTGCTTGTGCTGTTTACAGTTTTCTTCATTTGGTTCTTTTTTTCCATTTCTTGAAAGATGCTTTTTTGGCAATAACAGCCTCTCTGACCTCACCTTTAAACCATGCTGGCAGTTTTTTGGACTTCCTTACACTTTTCTTAAAGCGTGGAATATAGCTGGTCGGGCTTCCAAGATAGTATTTTTAACACTAAAAGCCCCAAAGTGCGTCAATTGATGCAAATGTATCTTCGAAGTTGTATACCAGCGCCACTGCTAGAACCATGTCAGTCATGTTCCATGACTTTGTTAGCAAGGTGAAGCTGTTCAAATATTGCATCGAAAATTAATGACAGATGTACCACCTAGTGGGAAAATGAATTTATACCTAGAAGCCCCAAAGTACGTCAATTGACGCACTCAATTGTCTTGGATGCGTCAATTGACATACTTTGGGGCTTCTAGGTATAAATTCATGTTCCCACTAGGTGGCGCATCTCAATCACTGTTTATAGTTTTACTCCGACATTACAAACAATAAACACATATTGCACATACTTAACAAATAAGTAACTTCACATTAATTCACATCTGCATTTCATGCTAAACGCAATTGTCGTGATAATGCATCAATTGACGCAGTTTGGGGTTTCTAGGTAAAATTCCTTTTGGGGCTTCTAGTGTTAAACAACACCCTAGTTTGATGTAAATCTTTAACTGCTCCTTTTAGTTTTTTCTTAACTATTTACATCATTTTATCATAGTCTTCTTTTCGAAAGTTAAAAGGTAGTACTGTGGATTTCCTTATCATCCCTTCTTCATTAATTAAATCAAACGCGATCATGCTATGATCACTATTGTCAAGTGGCCCCAACACCCTAATCTCTTGCACCAGATCTTATGTTCCACTAAGGACGAGGTCCAAAATGGCTTCCCCTCTGGTCGGTTCATGAACCAGCTGCTCCAAGAAGCAGTCATTTATTTCATCTGGAAACTTTATCTCCATGACACTGACCCAGTCAGTACTGAGGTAATTGAAATTACCCATTATTGTTACTGTGCTGTAACTTTTGTTAGCTTCCCTGATTTCTTTGAGTATTTCATCATCCATTTGTTCATTCTGGCCAAGCGGTCGATAGTACACCCCCACTGCCATCGCCTTCCCCTTTTTACATGGAATTTCAATCTATAGAGATTCTACAGCAAATTTTGTATCCTGCAAAACTTTAATCCTTTGTGACTCAATGCCCTTTCTAACATAGAGCTCATCCCCTCCACCATTTGATCAGCTCTATCATTACAATATAGTTTGTACCCAGATATCACAGTGTCCCACTGGTTGTCCTCCTTTCACCATGTCTCTGAGATACCAATCATATCTAACCTCTCATTGAGTGCTATATATTCTAACTCTCCCATCTTATTTTTTTACACTTCTAGCATTTGCATACAAGTATTTTAGAAGCTGTATTTTATTCATATTAATCTGGCTATCGGTAGGCAGGGGTAATTTGAAATCTTTAAGCTCTGTCTGCTTCGTACTCAAGGGCATTTGGGCTACTTTTATCTTTTTTTTTTTTCTCAAAGTTTATTTATTAAACACCAATTCAACACAGCATAGAAAACAAACAGCACAGCCGCCCCCGAGGAGGGTAGGCTCTGATCCCACCTCAGGGGCCATAAAGAAACAGGCAGGTGGTGTTCTTTTATAGCCTTATACAATACAGAGGAAACAATGCATTCCCCCTCAACCCCCCCTTCCCCCCCAACCCCCCCCTATTAGAGACATGGCCACACCCACCCGAGGACCCTCCCCCAGGCCAGATCAACCGAGAATGTCACTCATATAAACAACTAGTCACTCTGAGCAGTCCTCTCATGCTCCATTAGTGCCCACTGTAAAACGTCATTACGACTACGAGGGCCCAGCTGCTGAATGTAGGGGTCCCACAATGACTGGAAAGCAAGCCACTTTGCCGGGCGACCTCGGGCACTCCAGCACTCAGCCAGCATCAATTGATGAAAATTATTCTGCCATTCCCAATAGGACGGTGGATCCCGTTCTCTCCAGTGACGAAGCAGGGGTCCCTTAGCCACCAAACAGGCCTTACGCACCAAAAGCCTCCCCCATTTGCCTTTGGGCGAGGTCAGACCTAGGCAATCCAAAACAACAAATAAGTCGTCCCAACCCACCCGTTGTCCCAACAATCCCTGCATGTACATAGAAATCCGTAACCAATAAGAGCGGAGGCGCCTGCAGCTCCACCACATGTGCAAAAGGTTTGCCATCGGTGCAGAACATCTCGGGCAGGTACCATCCCCTGTCAAATGGGTCCGAAGGGCCCTCCGTGGTGAAAAATATGCCCGAGTCAGTGATTTGAAGTGTATTTCCCTCCATCGCACCCCCTCTGCTAAAGAAGCCATACGCCGAAGACCGCTGAGAACAGTGCCCGGCGGGACCTCCCGCTGTAGCTCCACGGCCCATGCACTTTCTACACGCCGGTAATCCGGCGGCGGCCGAAAATCCTCGAACCTTGCCCTAAAACGACGAATAGATGGGATAAAATCTCCCCCCAGGTCGAAGAACTCAATTATCTGCGCCGAGCGGTCAACGTGCAGATCATCTGCCGGCAATGAGTTGACATAATGCGAGAGTTGCCAATAGGGAAACGGGTGCACCAAACCCAGCCCATAGTCAGAGCGAAGCACTTGAAAAGGCCTACACCGGCCCCCGTTATCCACCACATGCCCCACAGTTCGTATCCCCTTCCCTGCCCACGCCCGGAGTATGGCGTTTTCCGTGCCCGGTGTGAAGTTAATATTCCCCTGTAGAGGAAGCCAGCTGGAAATTTTCCAGCTTCTCTTCCAATAATGGTTGAGCTGCCGCCAGGTCCGACGAACGGCTCCCAACAGCACACTGCTGGTAATGTAAAGTGGAAGCATGCGGTCCTCTTGGTGTAAGACGGCTAACAAGGAATATGGGGCAGCACACGATTCTTCCACCCGCCGCGGCGTGAAAATCTCAGTCCCTCCCAACCAGTCCCCCAAGTGCCGAGCCTGGCAAGCCAAGGCATAGGCCCCCAAATCTGGAAGCCCCATACCCCCCTGCTTCCATTTCCCCCGCAGTCTCACGTACGGTATTCGGGCTCTCGCCCCCTTCCATAAAAAGCCCTTCAACACGCCTTCAAGCCGGGATAAATCACGCCGCAGGACCCAGACCGGAAGCGTTTGTAACCAGTAAAGAATCTGTGGGAGGACTACCATTTTAATCGCCGCTATCCTACCAGATAAAGACAGCGGGAGGGATCCCCATGTCTGAAACTGGCCTCGTAATTTATTCATCACTCGCTGCAAATTAGCCGTATAAAGCTGCGCCGTACAAGGCGTCAAAACAATCCCCAGATAGATAAAGGAGCCCTCCGCCCACCTAAGAGGGAAAACACCCCGCCACGCTGCCCGGACATCCCCCAAGACATCTAACGCCTCCGATTTCTCCCGATTGATGCTAAAACCCGCAAACCGACCAAAGGCCCGAAACTCCTGCAAGAGCGCCGACAATGAATCCTGTGGAGCGGACAGATGTACCAAGAGATCGTCTGCAAATGCGGCTAGTTTGAACACCTGCCTACCCATCGCTATACCGGATATCTCGCCCGATTGTTCCACCCGGCGTATAAGAGGATCTAAGGATAAAACAAAGAGGAGAGGGGACAAGGGGCAACCCTGTCTAGTCCCCCTCTGGAGCGGAAAGGCTTCCGAAAGCAGCCCATTACACAGTATCGCGGCCCCGGGGTCTGCATAGAGGCATTTCACCATATTACAGAAGTAAGCCCCTAGACCATATCTCGGAAGCAGATCCTCCAGATAGGCCCAACTGACCCTATCAAAAGCCTTTTCAGCATCAAAGCTGATTAGTAGTGTCGTTTGGGCCCTTCGTCGTGCCCAGTCGAGGGACGCCACAATCCTCCGCAAGTTGCACACCGCATAGCGTTGCCGCACAAAGCCGACCTGGGACTCGTGTATCAACTGGCCCATGACCGCTGCTAACCGCTCCGCCATGAGTTTTGCTAGTATTTTCAGGTCAAAGTTAAGCAGTGAGATCGGGCGGTAGGACGCAGCACATAGCGGGTCTTTCCCAGGTTTCGGTATAAGTGTAATATGGGCCTGGTTACTGCCCCATCGAAAAAAGCCCTGTGCCACTCTCCTGGTATGTACCGCCAGGAGGGTCGGGGAGATCAAGTCGTTCAAAATCTTATAGACCTCCGCTCCCAACCCATCGGGGCCCGGTGATTTATAGCAGCTCGCCTTAGTTATAACCGCTTGCACCTCACTCACCGTAATTGGTTGGTCCAACTGTTCCCTTTGCACCTGTGTTAGTTGAGGGAGAGTCAAGTCCACAAAATAATCCCGCCGCTCCTGAGGGGAGTCCGGCTCCGCGGAGTAAAGGTTCTGAAAAAAGGATTTAAACACCGCGGCGATTTGAGGGCAAGACGTATGCAACTTTCCCTGAGTGTCTCTTAAAGCCGAGACTAAACGGGAGCCCCGGGGGCCTCGCAGACAGCGAGCCAACATTTTCCCAGGTTTATCCCCCTGGGTATGCAATCGATACCGATAATATAAAACAGATTTTCTCGCTCGCTGGTGCAAGACCTCATTCAACATGACCTGGGTCTCCATGTACTGTCTCCGATTCGCAGCCGTAGAATGACGAGCACAGAGTCGCCGCAACTTCGTGACTTCCTTTTCTAGGCGTATAATTCGCTCAGACATCAGTCGCCTCTTTCGGGCCTGGAATCCGATAATGTCCCCACGCAAGACCACTTTGGCCGTTTCCCAGACCAATTCGGGATCATCAGAATGGCTCCTATGATCGGATTCAAATTCCTGCCACCGCCGGCGCAAAAAGGAACGAAAGTGAGTATCTGTATAAAGTTCTAATGGGAATCTCCAGAGGCGCGTCCTAGGCTGCTCCGCACCCCAATGAAGGTCCAACCAAATTAACGCATGATCGGAGATCTCCCCTGGCCCTATCCGAGCATCCCGGACCGCAGAAAACAAGGTTCCCGTCACCAACAAATAGTCAATGCGCGCCGATGATCCATGAGCTCGCGACTGGTGTGTAAAGTCCTTTTCCAACGGGTGCAGCAACCTCCAGGGGTCTACAAGTCCCATGCTATCACACAGTCGCAACAGCGCCCGGGTGGAGTGTCGTCGCTCTCTGGATCCTCCAGAAGTGGTGTCCAGATCCACATCCATCACTCCATTAAAATCTCCCCCCAGGATTACCGGAGCCTCCGGCAGGATCTCCAATTGGGAAACCAACCTAGCGTAGAGACCCTGGTCAAGGACATTCGGGGAGTAAAGGTTCCCCAAAGTCACCAGTTTTCCTTCTAACATTCCGTGCAAAAGCAGGAATCGCCCAGTGGGATCGAGAAGTAGTCGAATACAGTCAAACCGAATACGTTTATGAATCAATATCACGATTCCACCCTTTTTCCCCGTCGCCGGGGCCGCAAAAACCTGTCCAACCCACGCTCTTCTCAGTTTGCTATGTTCTATGGCCGACTGGTGGGTCTCTTGAAGCATGGCGATATCGACAGCATGTCTGGCCAGAGCCTGCAACACCTTTGAGCGCTTCAGTGGGCTCCCCAAGCCGCACACATTCCAGGAAATCAGCCTCAGAGCACGTTAACTAAAGTCAAGCACTGTAACGGCATGCAATCACGTATTCCAGAGAGAGCCCCCCCAGCCTGGGGCTCTCCCCCACCTCTGTCAAAGTGACCAACCCCTAGGAAAAGCATCCCCGGGTGAGCGCGACCATGTCTCCCCTTCCCCATCCCCCCTCCCCTCCTCCCCCTTCCCCCTTCTCCCCCCGCCACCGAGTGGCAGCTCACCAGCCACATAACCACCCCCGGGTAGATCAATCCACCCATTCGGATCACTCTGATGCGTCCCGTCTCCCGCGCCCCGGACACAAACAACTCCAGGCTCAGAAGGGGCCCGAGCTCCAAGTGGTGGGGCGCACGCATCTACTCGCTACTGTTCAACCTCCAAACATCCACCAAAATATTTAAATAACTATACACATTTATGCTTCCCCCCACACAAGCCGCTCCCTAAATATTTAACAGGTACTAACAGAACATTCCTTAAGTAACATTACACTTTTGCTAATAACAAAGGAAATGAATAATAAAAATCATAAAGATAAAACATTACGGCTCCATCTGCTTAATTAAACCAGGTTGTACAGCACAACAAAACAATAGGAGGGGACGAGAAAGAAAAAAAAAGGGGGGAAAAATAAAAAATCATATTTCCACTCCCACATCAAAGGCAGGCCCAAGGGTAAGACATATCAGCCAAGCAATTTGTCTGTAACCTCCGGGGGCTACACGGCCCCAAAATATCAGCTGGTAAGATAGGAGGTTTATTAGGCCCGACCCATCATGACAGTTATGGGAACCCCCCCAACTGCAATGGTGCGCCAAAGGGGACACCCATGGAGAAAAGGGTAAAGACCGCCCCCTCCAAACTAATAATCGCCCCCCCCCCCCAGGGCCTTACTATAATCTGCGTACGGAGAGCCCTGGTAGCCATCAAGACCGCCGTTGCAGTACCGCTCCCTCTCACCATGGGCCCCTTCCCCCAACTGACCCCCACCATCCATTCAGACTCGAGATGTAGGAAAGGGAACTGGTTCCCGCGAACTCCCCACCCACCCCCCGCAGCACCAACCCTGCGCCCCCCGTATCCTTATCATCAATTACCACTCCACCGTCCCCCCCTACCCAACACACTCCGTCCCTTCCCTGTACATATGGGTCCCCTCCCTACCCCCCCCCCCGCTCCGCCACCCAGCCAAGTTCCCAGTCAACCCCCCCCCCTAGGTCAAATCAGCTCTCCAAGGGGGGGCCTCCCAGCCCTCTCCCTCAGTCGGTATAGGGCAAAACCAAGGGAAGGAAGAAGGAGAAAAGAAAAAGGAAAACACACAACTATCATAAAGTCTGTCATAAAATTACAAGTAATCAAACTTTTAATCCACGATGAAGCCACCCCCAGTGTAGCTGCAGTCAGAACACTCCGCCGGTAGGTAAACCATTGTCCCGTATGCAGATGGGGAGCAGGCCAAAGAGTGAGGTCCGACTTCGGTTAGGCTCTTCCCGCCCCGCTGGCACCAGCACTGCCGAGTACACCACGCCACCACCACGCGCTGCAAGAATCGCACGTGTCACCGCCGGGATCATGGTAGGCCTCACCTCAGCTCAACCCAATCCGACACAGTCCCAAGAAGCCGGTAAGGAGTTTAGTGTCCAACGAAAGTCCCGAGGCTCTTCTCAGTACTGGTATCAGGGGGCCATCATCCTCCACCAGACAGCCAGTGCAAGCAATCACATTCCAATCCATTTTACAGTCCCGCGCTTGAGGCGGAGGGGCTCCTTTCTTGGGTAATACGCTCCACATAGGAGGCAGCCTCCTCTGCCGAGTCAAAGACCCTGTGTGCTCCCCCGCTGAAGATATGTAAGCGAGCGGGGTACTGCACTGAAAATTTGATCGCAGCCGCTAGCAGTCTAGTGCAGAGAGGGGCATATGCTCTACGCCGCTGACTCAGGGAGGCGGAGTAGTCTTGGGCAATCCGAAGTGTAAAATTGTCGCAGGTAAGATCGTTCCGTTGTCGGGCTGCCCGGAGGATAGCCTCCTTCTGCGGATATTGAAGGAACTTGGCAAGGACTATCCTCGGCCTAGAATCTCGGGCTTGCCGACTTCCCACGCGATGGACCCTTTCGAGCAACAGATCGCCGCTCCCCAAACTGCCCTCAAAAAGTCGGGGGAGTAGGTTCTCTACATACCGCTTGAGCTCCTTATCTACGATCGTCTCTGGGATGCCCAGCAGCCGCAGGTTGTTCCTCCTCGACCGGTTTTCTAGGTCGTCAATCTTGGCTGACTGGGCAAGCACCTGGGCCTTCAGCGCTGTCAGCTCCTGAGAGGCAGTCTCAAGAGAGTCCTCCACTCTCCCAATGCGTTCCTCGGCCTCTTGGACGCGACCCCCCAGGGCCCCCGCCGAGGTCTGCAAAGCGTCCATTTTTTCGTGGAGGGCTGCAAACTGCGTTGACAGTGCTGCAGCTACCGCCGCCGAGACCTCCTCTAGGAAGGCCGGTGAAGATGGGGAGTGCGGCGTGGTGTTAGTGTCGGCCATTTTTGCTCCAGCGGCCATACGGTCTTTCTCCCGCCGAGAAGTTTTTACCGAAGCTGCCATCTCGATCCGAGCACAACTCCCCGAATTCCGTTTCAAGGGCCACAGGGAAGAATACCCAAGGTATCTAGCCCGAAGTAACTCAGCTACGGTCCAGGAATCTGCCGGTTAAGGGCGCGGGGGACCGGAGCACATGCAGAACACGTCTGCTGTCCTCACCGCATCACGTGATCTCTCCTGGGCTACTTTAATCTTTATTGGAACCTCTCTGCTGATATGCCCTAACTTCATTCTTTTGGTAGTATCCTTCAAGGATACATTGTTCCGAACCGTACACTCCTGGGTGACTGTCGACTTCTCCCCTATTATCTAGTTTAAAAGCTGCTCTATCTCCTTTCTAAAGGTTAATGCCAGCAGCCTAATTCCATCCCAGTTAAGGTGAAGCCCCTCCCTTCAGAAGAGCACCTCCTTTCCTCAGAATGTTCTCCAGTTCCTAACAAATCCAAAACCCTCATCTTTGCACCATCGTCTCATCCACACATTGAGACTCCAAAGCTCTGCCTGCCTTTTGAGTCCTGCGCATGGAATAGGAAGCATTTCGGAGAAACGCTATCCTGGAAGTTCTGGATTTCAACTTATCTTTATTTCCACATTTAATATACCGCTCTTTACAGATGGCATCAGAGCGGTGTACAATAATAAACTTCCTACCTAAAAGCCTAAATGTAGCCTCCAGAACCTCATTACCACATTTTCCTATGTCACTGGTACCGACATGTGCCAAGACAGCAGACTTCTCCCCAGCACTATCTAAGACCTTGTCTAGGTGGCGCATGAGGTCTGCTACCTTCACAGTAGGCAGGCATGTTACCAGGCGATTCTCATGTCCACCAACCACCCAGCTATCTACATGCCTAATGATCGAATCACCAACTATAACAGCTGTCCTAACCCTTCCCTCATGAGCACATGACCCTGGAGAAACTTCCTTGGTGCGAGAGGGTTTTGCCACACCAGGGTGATGCTCTCCTGTCACGTGACCTCTCTCCTCCATGGCAACAGGGATGCTGCCAGACCCAAGGTGGGATTTCAGTACTATATCCCTGTAGGTCTCCTCTGTCTTCTTTATGTCCTCCAAGTCTGCTACTCTAGCCTCCAGAGATCGGACTCGTTCCCTGAGAACGAAGAGCTCCTTGCACCTGGTGCACACATAAGATCCCTCACCAACTGGGAGAAAATCATACATGTGACACTCAGTGCAAAAGACTGGAAACTGCCCCTCTTGCTGCTGGACTGCTGTCTGCATCTTAGTTATAAGGTTGTGTTTAGGTATTTAAGTTCTTTACCTACTAAGGGTTGATGGGGATACTTATACTAATAAAACTATATCTAATATGTTTAATGTACTTCGTTCACCTGAAGCGTTTTTAATCTCAGGTCCTTAATGTATGCCTAATGAGGACAAACAGCTGTACCTGAGAGTGAATATAGCATCTCTTTTCCTTTGAGAGGTTTATGCACCTATAAAGCTTCAATTATCACAGAGGTGGGTGGGTTTTGGGGAGGAAGGGAGCGAAAAAAGACGTATTAAAAGCTGGCTGCTACACAGTACCCTGTTCTGTGTTTCTAAGGTAATCTGTGACCAATTTCCAGGGGGAGTCCCACAGCCCTTGCTGGGATAGAGGGAGTCTTGGGGTCTAAATTTAACCAGAAAGCCCCTCTGCTATGTGTTAAATTTAAGCTGAAAGCTCTTTGCTGCTACTAGGCCCTGACTGATTTAACAAATACACTGGGTTCACAGATTAATTAGCTTTAATCTAAAGAATTCCTTTTTCCCCAAGATTTAGAAAAATTCCCAGAAGTAAATACTTACAATTGCAGATCTCTCTCCAGAAGTAGCAGCCCCCTTTTGTAGTCTTTCAAGACTGAAAATGGTTTCTCGACCCTTCTCCCCTATCTCCAGAGTCAGGACTGGCTCTGTTCTCTAGATTTAAAAGAAGCGTACACTCATATCTTGATTCATTCAGAACACAAAGTTCCTACTGTTCATAGTCCAAGGAAGACACTATCAATACAGGGTCCTTCCATTTGGACTGGCCTCTGCCCCAAGAATCTTCACAAAGTGCATGGTGGTCGTAGTCACATTCCTAAGAACTCTAGGGATAATTATCTTCCCTTACTTGGACGATTGGCTCATAAGAGCAGGCACCTCTCAGGAAGAAAGCCTGTCTCTCTCACACACCATGCAGATGCTACAACACTTGGGATTCGTCGTAAATCTTCCAAAAGTCCCAACTAGTTCCCACTCAGACTCTAGAGTTCATAGGGGCTCTCTTAAACACTCAGCAGTCGAAGGCATTCTTGTCTCATCCATGCTGCACTCGGCTCATTCAGCTGGCATCTCAGGCACATCTCAGAAACTACATCACAGCCTGAGAAATGCTGCAACTTCTAAGTCATATGGCATCAACAGTGCATGTAGTACCAGATGCCCGTCTCCACATGCACACAGCGCAATGGACTCAGGCTTCCCAGTAGACTCAAGTTTCTGGCCATCTCAGAGACAAGATACTTGTATCTCTCCATCTGACAACATCTCTCCAGTGGTGGTGTTCCCCAGAAAATCTCTTCATAGGGTCAGCTTTTCAGATGCCTCTACATCAATGTACCCTAACGACAGACATATCTAAACTGGGTGGGGAGCCCATCTAGGGCATATTTCCACACAGGGCCTCTGGTCACCACAGGAATTACAACTCCACATAAATCTCCTGGAACTTTGAGCAATCTTCAGTGCTTTCAAAGTATTTCAGGAACACCTCTCTTACCACAGAGTCCTGATTCAAACCGACAATCAAGTTGCCATGTTCTATGTGAACAAGCAGGGAGGAATAGGCTTTTGGTCCCTCTGCAAGGAGGCTCTACATCTCTGGTCCTTTGCCATTACTCAGGTGTATCTTCCAGGCAAACAAAATATCATAGCAGACAAATTGAGTCAGATCCTTCTTCCCCACGAATGGTCTCTCCATGTCAACACAGTATCCTATATTTTCCAGACCTTGGTCCATGCTTCTGCACCAGGACTCTCACATTGGAAGTCAGCAGGTGGATGCTTTTCACCTCCACTGGGGGCAAGGCCTACCTTACGCCTTTCCCCCCATTCCCCTGATTCCCAAAATGCTATTCAAATTCCAAGCGGACAGGGGCTCCATGATACTCATAGCCCCCCGCTGGCCACATCAGCCGTGGTTTCCTTTTCTCTTACGTCTGTTTCAGACTCAACCGATAGATCTCGGGGCTGCACCAGTTCTGCTCCCACAGAAAGAGGGGATGCTGCTCCATCCCAATCCGCAGGTGCTAATATCCAGCTTTGCTGGTCCGCGCCTAGAGACAGAAGTTCCCTTGAGAGGGACACCAATATCCGCCCTGGAAACCCCCGGGAGCCATGGGCCTGTGAGGGTCCATGGCATCAGTCTCGCTCACCTTCCCGTTCCTCGGGGGCGAGATCCTCCAGGACCTCCGGCTCCAAACGGGCCTTGGCCTCTGGGCGAGGCAACCAGCCTGAATCGGACTCCTCTTCCAATCTTTCTGGCTGGGAGTCAGATGGAGATACTTCCCCTGAGACCAATGTTCCCTCTAATTTTCTGTAGGCTGTGTGTGCATAAAATATCAGCTGTGCAGCTTTTGAAGGAAGGTTATATTTTTGTGTGCCACATAACGACACTCGGAGTTATATACTTTAAAATTTGACTACACGTCAGAATACAGTATGTACCCCACATTGATTTTAATCAAATTAAAAGAAAATAGACAATTACTAAATGAAGCGGAAAATTTCTAGTAATTACAATCACAACTTTTAAATTTTAAGACGTCTGTGTTGTTTTCTATCAGAATCAGAATCGTAATTTTTGTGCGCTTTGTTGTAAAGTATGTACGCTCACTCGGCGAGGTGTGTGTGCGCGCGCACAGCTTAGAGGGAACAGTGCCTGAGACCCGTACCCATCGGGACCTCCCATCAGACCCGTCCCTGCCCACCTTTCAGCGGCATTTGCCACCTGAAGACACCCACTTCTCGGTGTTTGTGCGGGATATGGCATGGGCTCTCAACCTGGCTATCCAGGCTGAGGAGGAACCTCTAGCTGAAGAGCTCGATATCTTGCAGTATGAATCCCCTCCTCGGGAATCTCTTGCTGTCCCGGTTCCTCCCATTCTATCCAGGCTGCAACTCTGCAAATGTGGGAGACCCCTGCGTCTGTCCCCATCGGGAGCAAGTGCCTCGATGCGATGTACAGGGTCCAATGCGGCCCTGGGTTCAGGAAAACCCAACTCCCCCACACCTCCATGGTGGTGGAGTTGGCTATGAGAAAACAAAAGAGCCTGAAGTCACATTCTTTGCTTCTGCAGGGCAGGGAGTCGAGAGCCCTCGACGCCCTAGGCCGCAAGGCTTATCAAGGGTCCATGCTCTCATGTCATATTCAGGCATACCAATTGTACATGGGCATGTTTTTACGTGACCTAGCCAAGGAACTTGGGGGCTTCTCCACGGGCCTCACGGGTGAACCCCTCAACAGGTTCTGGACCCTTCTGAAGCCTGTAGCGGAGTGCTCAAAATACCTTTTCCACGCCGCCTCTGACAGATTTGAGTCTTTGGCTCAAGTGGCGGCTGCTAGCATCAGGGCCCAGCGACAGGCATGGCTCCAGACCTCGGACTTGGAGAGTGGGTCCAGGAAAACCTCCTAGACATACCCTGCCTTGGTGGAAAGCTCTTCAGTAAACCGATGTAGGATAAGGCTGCCGAGATTGAGACGGAGTTCGTCACCCATACCTACCTCTCATGCAAGACCTCCTCCCTTCTTCGTTCTTTCCGCGGAAGGGCCTACCCTACCAAGGCTACCCACCATACCCACCACTCCCGCGCTGACCACTGTGACGCAGGGAAAGTCTGGACCACACGGTCATCGCAAACCGAAAAGGCCCAAGGCCCAAACCCCAGTGCTGCCTCAGCCCGCCCAGGGTTTTGACGCCAGCAGCGTAGCTTTTTGCCCCCTGGCAGTGCCATAGCCAGTGGGGAGACACTTGTCCTCCGTCGCCCCTCAGTAGGCGCCCATCACGTCACACACTTGGGTCCTCCGAGTAGTCCGGGATGGCTACCATCTCTGTTTGGACAGGCTTCCCCCTCCCTTCTCCCCAGTGGAGCCTTCTTGACTCCCCGTGCACCAGACCTTCCTACAGTGGGAGTTAGACAACCTCCTCTCCCAGCGAGCGGTCAAGAGGGTACCGGCGCACCTCCGAGTTTGGGACTTCTGTTCCCGGTGCTTCCTTGTCTCGAAGAAGACTGGAGGTCTACGGCCCATCCTTGACCTCCGGAAACTAAACAAATTTCTGGTGTGGGAGAAGTTCAAAATGCTCTCTCTTGGCGTCGTCCTGCCCTTTCTCCAGCAGGGTGACTGGCTATGCTCCTTGGATCTCAGGGACGCTTATGCCCACATTCTTATTCACCCCCAGCACGGGCAGTTCCTGCGCTTCAGGGTGCAAAGGGAGCATTACCAATGCAGGGTTCTCCCCTTCGGACTTGCATCTACTCCGTGAGTCTTCACAAAGTGCCTCTCCGCGGCCGCCGCCTCCCTCAGACGGCAGGGTGTACCATTCTTCCCTTACCTCGATGACTGGCTGGTCATGGGGCCCTTGGCCGGGGAAGCCCGCCTTGTGGCATCACGCACAATCCTCCTCCTTGAGCGCCTAGGATTCTTGGTCAACTATCCCAAATCCCACTTCGAGCCGGCACAGGCCTTGGAGTTTATCGGTGCATGCCTTGACTCTCAGCGGCGATCACCTTTTACCGATAGACTGGGCAGCTCGCCTCCGAGCATTGTTGGCCTAGGTTCAGAGCAACACTCGGGTCACGGCGCGGACTATGCTGCACCTCCTGGGGCACATGGCCTCCACCGTACATGTGGTTCCGCATGCACATGCGGACGGCACAGTGGTGCCTCAGCACTCAGTGGAACCCAGCCTCCGGTCACCTCAGGGACTCCATTCAGGCCTCCCACAACCTTTGCAGGTCCTTAGACTGGTGGCAGATCCCCCGCAACCTTCCCCAGGGGTTGCCCTTCCAGACCCCTCAGCACGAACTAGTGCTAACAACGGACGCTTCCCTGCTGGAATGGAGAGCCCACTACCTCCCGGGCCATGAGAAATATCCTTGCGGACAAACTCAGCAGGATCCTCTGCCCTCACTAATTGCGGCTGGACCCGGAGGTGACCAACTGGCTGTTCCATCGGTGAGAGACCCCGACCATGAACCTCTTCGCCAGCCTGGCGAACGCTCAGCTCCCCCGCTTTTGCGGCCCAGTCCCGCACCCGAGCAGGGAGGCGCCGGATGCGTTCCTCTTGAGCTGGACCTCCGGGCTTCTGTATGTGTTCCCTCCCACTCCTCTCATTGTAAGGACCCTCCACAAAGCTCAGCAGGAACGAGTGTCGATGATACGCGTCGCTCCCTCATGGCCTCGGCAACCATGGTTCTTACTCCTGCTCCGGCTCGTGTCTGAGCCTCCAATTCTTCTGGGCTGTGCTCCAGGCCTGCGAATGCAGGAGGAGGGGCAGGTGCTACACCTGAACCTGGCCTCATTGTCCCTCGCAGCCTGGCGGCTGAACGGGTCACCCTAGCCATGTTAGACCTCCTCACGTCGAGGAAGGACTCGACGAGACGAGCTTACGCTTTCAAGTGGCGACGCTTCTCAGTCTGGTGCTCCGAGCTCCAGATCAACCCTTTCTCGTGTCCCACTCGGTGGGTCCTCCAGTAACCTCTCCATCTCTCGAAGGAGGGGCTGAAGTCAAACTCTGTCAAGGGTACACCTGAGTGCCATTTCGGTACATCACTTCCCTGTAGAGGGCAAACCCCTCTCGGAGCAGCCCTTGGTCTCCCGCTTCGTGTGGGTTCTCTTGCTGTCCAAACCTCCCATCCGGCCTCCTCTGGCGGAATGGGACCTGAACGTAGTGCTTATGCAGCTTACGCATTCACCATTTGAGCCAATGGCAACGTGCTTGCTTCGGTACCTATCCTGAAAGGTGATCTTCCTGGTGGCTTTGACCTCGGTCTGCCGAGTCAGTGAACTCCAGGCTCTCATGGCTGAAGCCCCTTACACCAGGTTCTTTAGGAACAGGGTGGTCCTCCATACCCACCAAGTTCCTGCTGAAGGTTCTCTCGGATTTTCATCTCAATCAGGAGATAGTCTTGCTGACATTCTTCCCAAGACCCCATGCCGATCAGGCGTCGGCGGTTTTGCATACACTCAACTGCAAGAGAGCTCTTTCCTTCTATCTGCAGCGCACCCAGCCTCATTGCAAGTCTAGCTGGCTTTTCGTGACCTACGATCCCAATCGCCTGGGGCAGGCAGTCATAAAACGCACCCTCTCTATTTGGGTAGTGGACTGCATCACCTTCGCTCACGCTCACTGTCTGGAGGAGACCTCTCGGAGGGACAGTGCCTTCGACCAGGCAGTCCTCCGTCACCTCTTCGGGGAATAATGCAACTCCTTCCCTCTGACCTGTGATTGCAGGAGTAGGGATTGCATCTTCGATGCTGCTGCTGCAGTGTTAGACTTCCAGCCTGTCAGCGCCCTCTGCTGCCCTTTATGGGCCGCTTTTTGGATTGCCCGTGGCTTTTACAGGTTTTTTTTGGTAGCCTGTAGCTTGGGAGCCCCATAAGTGAGGAATGACTTCCTGCTTGTTCCCGGAGAAAACGTAGTTACTCACCTGTAACAGGTGTTCTCCGGGGACAGCAGGACTCGGTCCTCACAACCCTCCTTCCTCCCTGTGGAGTTTTTTTCTTTTTATGTTTTATTGAGCTATGTCATCATACTGAGGTAAGACGGTACCTTTGGACGGGAAGGTGACTGCGCATGCGCAGTGTACGTGCAAAAAGCTTTCTTTGAAAGCTGGAGATTGGATCTGCACGGGCTCCATCGGCGCCGATGTCACCCATATGTAAGGACTGATTCTTGCTGTCTCCGGAGAACACCTGTTACAGGTGAGTACAGTGGTGTGCAAAAGTCTGGAATCACTTGTAAATTTGACGTTTTTTCAAATTCGTGACCTTATATCTTAATTTCTTTTTCCTCCCAGTGGCTTTTTCTGTGTATCTCATGATAAGTGATAGATTTGGCTATTAGGGCCAACTTTTAGTATTGGTTTGGCCCTTATTTTCTGAGTTTGTTCCCCATAGTTGTCCTGTTGATAGATTTTCTGTGAAAATCGTGTAATGTACATCATTGGCCAACGATATATTATTGTAAGTATGCTTTAAAATATAATGGAGGCACGCCAGGTTTCTTCAAATTAATGTATGTGGCCTTGAAAAAGGCTGTTTTTGTGTGTCAGTGATGGCTCAGTATTTGATGGGCCACCCTTTGTTCTTGATCACCTGATTGCACCTTGTCGGCATTGAATGAACCAGTCTGACAAGGTGATCGTTGGTAACAATGCGGTTCCAAGCTGCAATGAGTGACTCAATCAGCTCACGCGTTGATGTCAGATGCCTCTTGGATATTTCCAAGGCCACTTTCTGACACAGGTTCTCGATTGGATTCAGATCTGGAGACTGGGCAGGCCAGTCCATTGACTTGATGTTGTTCTGCTGCTTCCAGCTGACCACCTGTATGTAGCGATGGCAGGGTGCATTGTCATCTTGGAACAGGAAATGTCCAGGAAACAGCTGGTGTGCTGATAGCACCATGCACTTTTGCAGTATGGTGATGTACTTGGCCTCGTTGACCATTCCATCGATGATGTGAAGACATCCAACACCACTGACAGCCATGCAAAGGATGCTTCACAGTGAGGTTGAGACACTCATGCTTGAATTCCTCTCCAGGAAATCTCCTCACATAGGTGTGGGCCTGGTTACCAAACAGGCAGAAGGTGCTTTCATCGCTGAATAGCACCTTTTCCCACATTTCAGTCGACCAGGTTGAATGCTTTCTCGCCCACACGATCCGGTTGCGCCTTTGTATGTCATTCATCAGTGGCGTATTCCGTGCTTTGGAGCCCCGGAGACCAAACTGCAAGCACCGGCGACGAACTGTTGATGAGCTGACACTGACCTCACTCTTGTCTGACCACTCTCGAAGTAGCTGAGGAGAGGTCAACTTGCGATTAGTCAGTGAAATGCGTCGTAGTGCGCAGTCCTGGTGTGATGTTGATGCACGTGGATGACCTGAACGAGGCTTGTCCACCACTGAACCCGTTTTTCTTCTTCTGTACAATCTTAACAACAGCGCTCTGACTGCAGCCAACATTCCTGACTATCTGACGGCTTCAAAATCCTTCCTCGCTCATAAAGGTCACACGAACACGCTCCTCCAACGTCAGGGTCCGAGTCATCTTCATGGTCGATCCAGAAAACGTATGAAATTCAAAAATTGCGCGCGTTTTTATAGTTGCACTGTTGGCTAGATATCTGCATTGTTATTGGTTAGTGAAACCAGCCTCCTGATTGGTCAGAAATAACGTGTGCATATTGGATAATCTCGATCCAGTTTTGACACAGGATCCACAAAAATCGCAGTAGCTATCTCCCAGTGTCTGTAAAGTATTTAAATTGGAAGCAAGGAATGCAAAAAAGTCAACTCTAATAGCCAAATGTATCCCTTTTAACGTGGTAGAAAGATGAATATGCTGGGCTAAAGCAAAATTAAAAGAAAACGTTAGAAAGTACGAAAAACGCAAAACTCACAAGTGATTCCAGACTTTTGCACACCACTGAACTATGCTTTTTCACTCAACAAACAATCAAACTCTGGAATTTATTACCGGCAGATCTAATAAAACCTGTTAGTGTAGCTGAGTTTAATAATGGTTTATAGACTTTTCCACCAGGAACTTATCCAAACCTTTTTTTAAAGAGGAGCAGAGGAATCCATTGCTTATCCTTGGAACAAGCAGTATTGAATCTGTATACCTTTTGGGAAACTGGCAGGTACTTGTAACCTGTATTGGCCTCTGTTGGAAACAGGATACTGGGCTTGGTGGACCCTTGGTTTGACTCAGTATGGCATATCTTATGTTCTTAACTAATGCAGCTCTCTCAAGATATGAATGAGTAGACACCATTCTGGCTGCTGTGTTTTGAATCAGTGGCATCTCCAAACTAAAATATTTAGTAAACCCATGTGAAGTATATTTTGTTAACCCAAATGAGAAGGTAGAATTTTTCTAAATGAAAACATGTTTGAAAGCTTGGCAAGCTCATTCACACATGGATTCTGTATGTGATAGGAACCAGTAGCTTGAATTAGGCCTCTGACTTTTATCTTTTTGCTCTTGTAGGCCATGATCAGAGGTGAACTGGATATTCTCAAAGACTGGTGCTATGAAGCAGTAAGTACTGCTACTGATTGTGCAGGCAATGCCCTTGTCCTGCCTTACGGAGAATGGAAGGGTAACAAGGGTTGCATCTTCTTTAAAATTTTGGGGTGGGGTTACAATCAGGCTTTTATCCTCTTGTTCAAGTCTCTTTTGCGTAAATAAAGGGTTTGTCAGAAAGGATAATAGAAAGTGGCTGAGCCTATGTGTGTGTGTAGGTGTAAAACTGAGCAAAATGGGAAGGCATGAGGCCTTCAACTTAGCTTCCTGGTGAAAGCTCATGGGTGTAATGAAGGAAAAAGACTACACATGGTAGCTCCCTAATTGAAAGATGGAATGGGTAAGGTGTATGGTGGCCTCTTGATAAAAAGAGTGAGGCTTTACATGAATGCTTCTTGATGATATCTTACCTGGGATAGGGTCACTGTTTGTTTTTCATTTGGGTGGTGACACAGTTACATTGAGCAGCTGGTTAGACATGCCCAAGTGCTGTCCTATTGGGGGGCTTTTGTTTAGGCGTCTAACATGGCTTCATCTTGTCTGTTGTTCTCAGACTTACAGCCAGCTAGCTCATCCGATCCAGCAAGCCAAGGTCATGGGGCTGCAGTTCCATTCCAAGATCCTGGACATTGACAACATTGATGTGAGTCGGTTCTGATAAATATCAAATCAATAATGGTGGTACACTGATAACACAGGTTAATAATAGGCTGGGTTGGTATTAATAGTAGTAACTCACACCAAAGAGTACATTTTATGCTGTTAGCACAGGACAGAGGGTGTATTTGTACCAGTGGAACAAGATTGGGAGGCAGGATATTAGTAGCAGTAGCACAGAATAAAGGGTTTCTAAAGACTTTCTCTGAGACTTATAGAGCACCACCAACGAATTTGCATTAGGAATTGACATATGTAGTCTCCAATACATGCACATTTAGCTCTTTCATTGGTTTTGAATATCTTGAAAACTTGTCTGGCTGTAGAGGTCATCAAATAAAAAAGGCAAGATAAACATTTTCAAAGGTAAATATATAACTGAAGACACAAAAGAGGTCTTTAATGCTGACTATAGCTCTGATAAATTTTAGAAATAAACTGGTTGACAGAAGTGAAGGCGTGGTACTGGTGTTTCAGGTAAATAGGGTAATCTGGCTTGTTTGAAATTTGTAGTCCATTGCCTGACTAACAGTCTGCAGGTGTTTAGTCATATTAATCAAACAGCACTTGCAGATTTAGAGGGCAGTAGCCAGATGCTTTTTAGAGTTTGCATGTTCATGAGTATTTTGTACCTATGGATCTGTAAGCTACTTTTCAAAGAAAATTTCTTCATGGAGTTTGAAAATTTGGGCTGATGCTCACACTTTAGATACAAAGCACCATTCCACTGCTAACAATCAAATGAATAATCAGGGGTTCTCAACCCTGTCCTCGGGACCCACCTAGCCAGTCGGGTTTTCAGGATAACCACTGCATACACTGCCTCCATTATATGCAAATCTCTTCCATGCATATTCATTGTGGTTATCCTGAAAACCTGACTGGCTAGGTGGGTCCCGAGGACAGGGTTGAGAACCCCTGGAATAGTTCTTTCAATCTTCTGGCTACAAAGCAATACACGTTTCCTTATCATCCTGCTAGACCAGGGATTCTCAACCCAGTCAGGTTTTCAGGATAAC
Organism: Ichthyophis bannanicus; assembly: GCA_033557465.1. Taxonomy (NCBI): domain Eukaryota; kingdom Metazoa; phylum Chordata; class Amphibia; order Gymnophiona; family Ichthyophiidae; genus Ichthyophis; species Ichthyophis bannanicus. The sequence continues at coordinate 221,170,109 of CM066039.1, read as the reverse complement.
CACAATGAATATGCATGAGAGAGATTTGCATACAATGGAGAAGGCAGTGCATGGAAATCTCTCATTCATTATGGTTATCCTGAAAACCTGACCGGCTAGGTGTGTCCCGGGGACTGGTTTGAGAACACCTTTGCTAGACCAGTCCAGACGAGTCCCTTGTTAGTACAGCACTTCTGTTTTGTTGTAGTTTAAGGAAAGACTGGTTGGCGAGCCATTAAGCTACAGCTTGGAAGCAGCTTGTTGTTGTTTAGTCTGGATTAGTTATGGTAAAAGGTGGGTATATCATATCATCATCTGCATAGATATAGTAAACAAGCAGGAAGTCAGTCCTCACATATGGGTAACGTCTGACCAACGGTGCCCGTGCATTAACCTCTCCCCAGCTTTCAAAGAAAGCCTCTGGGAGATGTACCATGCATGCGTATCCCCCTTCCCACATAAGGGTGCCATCTTGCCTCAGTCTCCTTTTTTCTGTGGAGCCCATTGGATGTGTGTCTGTTTTTCCCCCCCCCCCCCCCACCCCCCCGGAAAAAATAGATTTTTTTTCTTGTCTTTTTTCTTTGATTCTTCTCCAGTCGTGTAACGGTGTCTTTCCTAGCCTGCTTGCCTTTGGTGTTGCGTTTTTCTTCGGGTTCTTTTTTCTTTTCTTTTTCCCCTTTGGGTGTCTCCTCTCGTGTGTGAGTTTTCGCATCCTTTCTGGTCGGGCCTAGAGAGTTTGACCTTGCAAGGAATGTCTTCCCTGCCATGGCCTCGGTCAGTGGCTTCAAGCCATGTGATTGTTGCGCTCATAACATGTAACGCACAGACCCCACATGTTTGTTGCCTTCGGTATCTTGGGCCAGATCATGATGCCTTGATTTATGGTCTCTGCCAGCTGATGACCCCCAAGGCCCTCCAAGGCTGCAGAAGCAGCACAGGTCGATTTTTCATAAGGCTGACTCAGGCCTGGAGTCATCTGCGGGACCAGTGCCCTCAAGTGCCGCTGCGGATGCTCCCTCTTCGCCCGGCAACCATGCTGCCTCAGAGCCTTGAGAACATGGAGTGCCGAGCAACGGCTCCCTCAAGGAGGGACACCCCTCAGCCTGACGACATCGATGGCCTCCTCGGGTGTCTAGTCCGGGACTGTGGGGAAGTCCCATGGCACCCGGCCTCAGAGCCCTCAATGCGAGGTCCAGAGCTATGGCCAGCAGCGGACCTCGAAACTGCCCCAGCGGGAGAAACATGGGGAATTGGCATCGGTCCTCTGAGGCTATCCTCATCAAGGAGACCCCTTTGATGGCGCCGGCATCTGGACTGAATTCCTTGGCCAGGATGATGGCCTTGGAGCACAGTTTGTCTGCCTTCATGGCCCAGGAGGGGGTTCTGATGCCCAGTTCCTCCATCCTGACCACAGGACTCTCCACAGCGAGAGCTTCCCTGGAGGTGGAGCCAATCCTCGAGTGCCACCGGCCTTGAGGCACTCCTGGGGCCCAATCCCTGGTCCTAGTTGGAATAGAGGACTACCCCGCAAAGCACACCCGACTTGGGGCGTTGAGACACCCGGGCCATTGCTGCTGGGGTTCCAACCCAAGGCCCAGAGAACCTTCAAAGTCTCCACAGACTCCGAGTCCGACTGGGAGACAGAGGACGATGAATCCCTGGCTCCACAGGGACATGCCCTCAGACCCTTCCCCTCTGGAGACCTGGCGCCGATCTCCACCCAAGGATCTGGCCTTCCTGGACTTTGTGAGGGACATGGAGAAGGCTCTTGCCTTTTAGAGTCCAAGGAGGAGCCTCGAATGGAAGACTTTGAGATCCTCCAGTACGAAGTTCCCCCCAAAGAGGCCCTCACAGTGCCAGCCCCCCCTAGCATGGAGCAGCTCTTTTTCAAATGTGTGAGACCCCAGCCTCAGTTCCCATTGTGAGCAGGTGGCTGGACTCGATGTACCGAGTCCGCCGGAGCCCTGGCTTCCAGAAAGCTCAGCTGCCCCATATCTCCATGGTGGTGAAGTCAGCCATGCAGAGGCTTAAGAGCCAGAAAACGCACTCCTCTGTGCCTCCAGGTAGGGAGGCCCACACCATGGACACACTAGGCAGGAAATGTTTCCACGGCTCAGTGCTTTTCAGCTGGAACCAGGCATACCAGTTGTACATGGACATGTACTTGTGGGACACGGTGAAGGAGCTTGCTGGATTCACGGCTGATCTTTCTGAGGAACCTCTTCAGCGGTTCCGGACCCTCGTCTCCACTGTCAGGGAGTGCTCCAAGTTTGACTCAAGCGGCCTATGACTGCTTTGAGTTGGGGCTAGAGTAGCTGTGGTGTGCATTAGTACCCACTGTCATGACCTGGAGCAATGGGTATAGGAGAAATTGGTCAATACCCTTTGCCGGGGAGAGAATCTCTTTGGCAAACCCATGACAGAAATGGCTGCCGAGCTGGAGTCCGAGTTCATGATCATGACCAGGCTCTCCAAAAAGACCACTGATACTTCCCGATGGAAGGCTTCGGGAAAAAAGTCCTACCTTTAAAAGAGGAAGACTTGGGAGGAAGTGACGTTACCCGGATGATGGCAGCTTAATTCTTGAGCTCCCATCGGGACGCTGCTATAACTGAGGAAAACGCTTGTATTTACCCCATCCCAGCTTGAAGAATTGGTGCCTGTGGAGTTTGGGACCAACGGGGATATTGGTGCGGAAGAAATTGGTGAAGTTTAAGTCCCCTTATGCGGGTGGAGCGGAGCGAAGGGCCTGGAGACCCACTGGAGCACATGGCGTTGGGAGAGGAATCGGAAGAGGAGTTGGAGCGGGCCGATGAGGGCTGCACCTGAGGAGATATCTGGGGCTGGATGAGAGCTCTGCTAAGAGAAATTGTTGCTACTTGGGGGGGAGCTTAAAGAAACGTTGGCAGGCATCAAAGAGGACGTGCGAGAACTGGGTCATAGAGTGGAGTCGTTAGAGGAGCAGGCGGACCAGTTGGCTGAGAGAGGTACAGTAGTGGAGGGCCACATGCAGCACATACAAGTTGAGCAGTCCAGCCTCAGAGACAAACTGGAGGATCTTGAGAATCGCTCCCGGCGCAGCAATGTGCGCTTGAGGGGACTGCCGGAGACGGAGGAGTTTGCGGATGCGACAGCGGTGGTTCAGAAGGTCTGCCACTTTTTACTATGGGGAGAGGACGGAGGCACGGAGGGAGTAGCAGTTACGGTGGAGAGGGCCCATCGAGTGTTGGGTCCAGCACGAGGCGGGAAGCCACGGGATATTGTGGCATGCCTGACCTCGTATGCAGTAAAAGAGAAGGTGATGAGAGTGGCTGCGGCCTGGAGGAGCTTCTTGTGGGAAGGACAATCAGTGGAACTTTATCATAACTTATCGGCTGGCACCTTGCAGAGATGCCGGGACATGAAGCCGGTCACACAGTACCTAAGAAATGAGAAAATGAAGTACCGCTGGCTTTTTCCTTTCGCGCTGCTGATGGACATCAATGGGCGGAGTTTTCGGGTGAGATCGGAGGAAGAGGCCTGGAGAGGCAGGAGGGGGCGTCCCGCTTGCCTGAGCTGGCGAAGGGACTGGTCCCGAATGGGAGCAAGTGAGTGCACGCTGGATGGGAGAGGGTCCCCGTGAAAGGTCGGCGTCTGTGGAGGAAGTCTGGAGCCGGGGGACAAGGAGAGCCCAGTGGAGCAGTCTCAGCAGGGACTACATGACTTGTTGGTGGTGGGAGATGTTGGCTATGTTATTTCCTTTCCTAGGGCCCATAGGCTCTAGGGTGTTAAGGGTCCCGGTAGTAGTATGGGGGAACTGTGTGTTTTATCAGGATGTTGGGGGGAGGGTTGAAGGGGTGAGGATGTTGGACATTGTTGGGTAATGTGGAGTTGTAATGTTAAAGTGTGTGTAGAGTGGGTTAATGGGGGGAAGGAGGGGTAGGGGGAGTTGGGAACGGTTGTGGATTGGAATGTGTGTCAAAGGGATAGGGGATGGGGGTGGTATAGCGTCCAAGGGGCGGACTCTTCCTCGGAGATCAGCAGAGTAGATCTCTGTGTGAATGGGGTGGGGGGGAAGGGGAGGCATTGGGGATGAGTGATGGGGGTAGGTGGAAGAGTGATTGACGATATGGCATCTGGCTTGAAAGTGGGGAGTTTGAATGTGCAGGGACTGAATTCACCTCAGAAAAGGAAATTTTTGTGGAAGGAGGTGCGGGAACAGCAATGGCAGGTGGTGTTTGTACAGGAAACTCACTTGCGTAAACGGGATGAGCGCCTGTTGGGGTCGGGTAAATTCCAGGGGTTCTTTGCAGCGGAAGAGGGGGATTGGAAGAAAGCTGGGGTTGGAATACTGATTAAACAAGATGTGCCCTTATGTGTGGGGCGGGTGTTTAGGAAATCAGATGGGAGATGGGGGAGAACAAGTGACTTTTCTTTCAATTTATGGGCCGAATGTGGCCCAAGGGCAGTTTTGGGAGGAGTTGGGTACATGGTTGGAGGGGAAGACACGGGGGAAACTTTTGGTGGGGGGAGATTGCAATATAGCGTTGCATGGTAGACAGGGGAGGAGGGAAGGGAGTGGTTCGGGCTTGAGGCAATTCCAGAAGTGGATGCAAGAATATGGGTTGGAGGACTTATGGAGATTGGCCCACCCCCTGTCCATTCTATTCGGTGGTGCATGCGACGTACAGTCGGATCAACTATCTCTTGGGGGATGGGTATTGGAAGGAGGCTTTAGATAAGGTAACCATAGGAGTGGCCACTTGGTCTGACCATGCGCTGGTGGGAGCATGGTTTGGGTCGCCTTGGGAATTAGGGCGGCGAACCTTCTGGAGGTTGAGTGATTATCTCCTGCAGGGAGAGGGAGTAGAGCAGAGGTTAAACAAGGTGATCACTGATTATATGGAGGTGAATGACAATGGGGAAGTGAGCACGGGGGTGCTTTGGGATGGGTTGAAGGTGGTGGTGAGGGGGCATCTCGTCCAAATGGGAGCACAAAGGAAGAGGGAGGCAGAGATTATTTGCCTCACTGGGCAATTGACGGAATTGGAGAGGGCCCATAAACAGCGGGGGGGGGGGGGGGGCCGTAGATTGAGGGGGAGGGTTGAGGAGACGAGAAGGCAACTAAACGCCCTTCAGTTGGAGCGAATATCCCGCCACCTTGAGAGAGTGGGACAGCGTTACTATGAATTTGACAATAAATCGGGGCGCCTCTTGAGTAACAAATTAAAGGTCCAAAGGCAGCGGAAAGCTATTGCTAAAATTAAAGGTTGGCAGGACAAAATGGTGTTTAAAGGAAGGGACATTCAGGAGCGGTTTTGGGAATACTACAAGGAATTATACACAGCGGACCCCCCTGGGGACAGAGAGGCAATTAGACAATACTTGATGAATGGGGGGAAAGGTAGTGCGAGGTTGGAAGGGGACATTAGCCTAGCAGAGGTGAAGGGGGCCATTAAGGCCTTGGTGGCTGGTAAAGCCCCGGGCATAGATGGATTCTTGGGATTGTTTTATAAAACCTTGTCGGAATCGTTAGGTCCTATCTTGATGAGTGTTTAATGCAGTACTGAAGGGGGCGGACTTGCCAGCGTCAATGAGTCAGGCTGCATAGTGGTAATCCCTAAGCCAGGGAGAGATCCGGCTGTCTGTGGATTTTATCACCCTATATCGCTGCTGAATATTGATGTCAAGATATTGGCAAAGATATTGGCACTGAGATTGGGACCGTGTATGCCAGGGTTGGTCCATCCGGACCAATCTTGGTTCATTATGGGTAGACAGCCGGCAGATGGAATAAGAAGAGTTTTACAATTGGGGTGGTTGGCAAGGCGGAAACAACAGAGGGCCATGTTCCTCTCTATCGACGCCGAGAAGGCCTTTGACAGGGTTAACTTTGACTTTCTAATGATGATGTTAGAACATATAGGAATGGGCCCCAATTTTCGGGCATGGATTAAGGCATTGTATGTGTCGCCCAAAGCTGCAGTACATATAAATGGAGGGTACTCTGAGTTCTTTTCCCTGGGACGCGGGACACGACAGGGATGCCCATTGTCCCCGCTGCTCTTTGCATTAGTTATGGAGCTGTTGGCTGCTAGGATTAGGTCGGTGAGGGACATCAGAGGCATAGAGGTGGGGGCATCGCAGCACAAGATGGTAATGTTTGCGGATGATTTGCTTTTTGCTTTGACACAGCCAATTGTTTCCCTTCCAGTTTTAATGAAGGAGCTTGGGGGGCTCTCGGGGTTTAAGGTCAATTGGGACAAGACGGAGGCCATGTCCCTTTCCTTACAGCCCCAGGTGGTTGAGAGTCTGAAAGCCTCCTTCCCGTTTCGATGGGTGAGTAGCTCCCTAAAATACTTGGGGGTGCAGGTCACGGCACATCCCTCAGGGGTATATGGTGCAAATTATCCTCCACTGTTTGGGCAATTGCGGAAAGACATGGCGCGATGGAAAGGGGTAGAGCTGTCTTGGTTGGGAAGGATAGCAGTACTGAAAATGAATTTGCTGCCTCATCTCCTGTACCTGTTTCAAACACTGCCAGTTGGGGTGGCTAGTAGAGAGCTGCGGCAACTACAAAGCCAGATGTTTGCCTTTGTGTGGGGGAATAGTCAACCGCGGGTGAGTAGAAAGGTGATGTACGCATGCCGGGAGAGGGGGGATTGGGTGTCCCGGATGTGGGAAGATACTATGCGGCTGCTCAATTGCGCCAGGTTTTTGAGTGGAGGGACAAGGGGGAACCCATAAAAGGTTTAGGGAAGTGGAGCAATATTGGGCAGAGGGGACTCAATTGAAGCACCTACCCTGGATTTTGGACAGGCTCCCAGAAGGGAGGTGGAGGGGGAACCCATACATATGGCATTTGCTAGCACATGGAAAAGCTCTGTAACATCACCAAAGACAAAACCTGGAGCTGACTGTGGTACAGATCATCAACTAACTAGTATGCAAACTCAAGCTAAAGTTGAAAAAGAGCAAACCACTCATGAATGCAGCAAAATATGACCTTGAGAATATACCACTGGAATTTAAAGACTGCCTGCAAAATCGATTTGCTGCTTTAGATACAAATGACAGAGCTCCGGAAGAGTTATGGAATGACATCAAGAAGGTTGTGTTGGAAGAAAGCGAGAAGTCTCTACAAAAGGTGAAAAAGCAAAAACGGCCAAAATGGATGACGGAAGAAACTCTGAAAATTGCCCAGAAACGCAGAGAATCTAAAGCCAGAGGAGAAAGAAAGACAATCGCAGAACTCAGCAGAGATTTCCAACGTGCAGCAAGACAGGACAAGGAAAAGTACTACAATGACACTTGCAAGGAAATAGAAGCAGAAACTATTAGAGAAAGAACAAGATTGGCTTTCCTAAAGCTACGAGAGTTAAAGAAAAAGTTCCAGCCTCGAATTGGAATGTTACAAGATGCTCAAGGTTCTATGTTGAATGATGCTGAGAAGACCAAGAAAAGGTGGAAGGAATATACAGAGTTTTTATATGATAAAGATCAAGTGGACCAACAGCTGTTTCAACCTGTACCTTATGAACACTCACATCAGAAACACCATAAAGAAAATATACTTTAAACTTAAAATCCTTAAACAATTACGCCCGCTAGTACACCAACTAGACTTCATTAATATAATCCAAGCTACAATAACACCGCACTTTGATTTTGCCAACCTAATTCTCTTAGGTATATCGAAACAAAACATAAAAAGAATCCAATTAGCACAAAACGCAGCAGCCAGAATTATAATGAAAGTACACTCAATCCAGCACATAACTCCAATATTAGCTTCCCTACACTGGTTGCCAATTCAAAGTAGGATAATATATAAAACCACAATAACCACATGCAAAGCTTTAAACAACATGGCCCCAATCCCATTAAGCAATCTAATTAGCATGGAATCTCAAAAAACCACGCACAGAAAAGGATACTCAAACAAACTAAATACCCCTAATGATTTCATAAAAGCAAATAAATTAACTAACAAAAGAGCTTTTTCTCATGCTGCCCCCTCTATTTGGAATTCCCTTCCGGAGGACTTACGAACTATAACTGAAATCATGGAACTCCGCAAAAACTAAAAACCTATTTATTCTCCATGCACTACGGCAACATAGATAACCCCTGGATACACTCAGATAAAGGTTAAAAATATGACAGAATAATACTTATCCCAAAAATTTAACAGACATTATGCTATTATATAAACTCTATGATCCAACTCTGAGTACCCCCAACATGTACCTGTATATCGTTTTTTGTACATAGTTTAATAAGCCAGTTTTGCTATTTTGCATTAGTTCAAGCTGTTACCCATTACTTTTATTACTTTTATTGTTACAAAAATGTTCGATGTAAAACTAAGCTTTTGCTATGTGGAATGTTGTTTTATTGTGAACCGCAACTGAACTCTGGAAGTTGCGGGTTATAAATATATGTTAAATAAATAAAATAAATAAATATGATTGGGAACCATTGGTGATGAAAGAAGAAGTTGAAGCAGCATTGAAAGCCTTATCAAAGAACAAAGCACCAGGCATTGATAGCATTCCCATAGAAGTATTGCAGCAATCTGATGCAGCTGTTACCGTACTCACAAGGCTCTGCCAAGAAATATGGAAGACAACATCATGGCCAACTGACTGGAAAAGATCTGTGTTTATACCAATACTAAAGAAAGGTGATCCAACTGACTGTGGAAATTATCGCACAATCGCTCTGATCCCACATGCCAGCAAGATTCTACTGAAGATTATTCAAAAGAGACTACAACCATATCTGGAACAAGAACTACCTGAAGTGCAAGCAGGGTTCAGGAAAGGGCGAGGAACGAGAGACATCATTGCGGATGTGAGATGGATCCTTGAAAAGACTAAAGAATACCAAAAGGATATCTATTTGTGCTTTATCGACTATAGCAAGGCTTTTGACTGTGTAAACCATGAGAAACTCTGGGCCACATTAAGAAGCATGGGTATACCAGAACACCTGATCGTTCTCTTGCGCAATCTGTACATTGATCAAGAAGCAACAGTTCGAACGGAACAAGGAGAAACAGAATGGTTTAAAATAAGCAAAGGTGTAAGACAAGGCTGCATACTTTCCCCCTACCTGTTTAATTTATATGCAGAACAAATCATCAGAGAAGCAGGATTGTATGAAGACAACAGAGGTGTGAAGATTGGTGGAAGACTCATCAACAACCTTCGCTATGCTGATGATACCACATTACTGGCTGAAAGTGAAGATGATCTGAAACATTTGCTTCTCACAATCAAAGAACATAGTCTCAAAATGGGCCTGCACCTTAATATAAAGAAGACAAAGATCATGACAACTGACATAATCAACAGGTTCATCGTTGAAGGAGAAGAAATTGAAATCGTGAACAACTTTAACCTACTTGGATCAACAATCTATAAAGAAGCAACAAGCAGTCAAGAAATCAGATGAAGCATTGCTCTTGGCAGAATGGCTATGAAAGACCTAGATAAGATTCTCAAGAGCAGAGATGTCTCTCTCCATACAAAGATTCGACTTGTTCAAGCCATGGTATTTTCAATAACATCATATGGATGTGAAAACTGGACAGTGAAAAAGATAGACAGGAAGAAAATTGATGCCTTTGAATTATGGTGCTGGCGGCGAATACTGTGTATACCATGGACTGCCCGAAGAACAAACCAGTCGGTACTAGAGGAGATCAAACCTCTGGGGGCTTCTGCAGGTGGACCTCTTCACCAACCCGGCCAATGCCCAGCTAGCCTGCCATATCCCTTATGGGTGGTGGCAGATGCGTTCCTCATCCCCTGGACGGAGGGCCTCTTCGTCTTGCCATGCCACTGATCGCCAAGACCCTATTCTCAAAGTCCAGCTCGACAGAGCCACAATGATATTGGGGGCCCCTCAGTGGGTCTGGCATCTGTGGTTCCCTCTGCCTGTCCCATGCAGCCCTGGTCCCTTTGGAGATGACCTGGACCTGCTCTCACAGGAGGACAGCTCCCTCCTGCATCCCAACTTGGGGTCCCTGTCTCTGACAGCTTGGCTGCTGAAAGGACAGCCTTGGCCCACCTCGGTCTCTCCAGCGAGGAGGAAGTAATTCTTTTGGCTTCTTGGAAGCCTTCCACCCCTGGCCTATGCCATCAAGTGGCGAAGGTTTGGTGTGCAGAGAGGCGGGTTAACCTCTTCTCTTGTTCGGTCCAGCTGGTCCTCCAGTACTTACTTTACCTGTCCCAGGCAGGGCTGAAATCCAACTCTGTCAGAGTACACCTCTGTGCACTTTTGGCGCACTTTCACCTTGTCGCGGGCAAGTCCCTCTCCGCTCAGCCACTTGTGATTCGATTTTTGTGGGGTCTAATTACCTCTAAGCCACCCATTCGCCCCCCCCCCCCCTGGCAGTGGAGTGGAACCTCAGTGTAGTTCTCTCAAAACTCACTGTGCCACTTTTCGAGCCTCTTGGCTCAGGCCACCTTAAATATCTATACTGGACGGTAGTTTTCCTTGTGGCACTCGCTTCAGCTTGCAAGGTCAGTGAACTCACCCACCCCAAGGTCACCCACCTTATACGAGGTTCTACAATAACAAGGTCATGCTCCGCACACACCCCAAGTTTCTTCCAAAGGTGGTGTCCCCATTCCACCTCAACCAGGAGGTGGTGCATCCTACGTTTTTTTCCACGTCCCCATGCCAGCAGGGCAGAGGGAGATCTCCATACCCTGGATTGTATGCTGGCCCTGTCCTTCCTGAAATATACTGTGACGTAGAAGCCCACACAGAACCTATGCAAATAGATAGAAAGGAGGAATTTACCTTTAAAACTGTTAGTCAGTCAGCATATACAGCTCATGAGAAACAGGAAAAGAGAGGAGCAGAGCGGACACACCCAAGCTCTGATGTAACAGCAAGCTCAGAGCTTGATTACACTCACCTGGGCAAGAAAGCCGAGCCAGCCTGCAGGGAACAGAGAGATAAAAGCCGGAGGTTAGCTCCAGCAAGGAAGTGCTGTGATTCCCCAGAGAGAAGGAAGTGCTGTGATTCCCCAGAGAGAAAGGAGTGCTGTGATTCCCCAGAGAGAAGGGAGTGCTGCACTGTTCCCTCTAAACTGTGCGCGTGCGCACACCTCGCCGAGCGAGCGCGCATACTTTATAACAGAGCGCACAAAAATTACAGTTCTGATCCTGATAGAAAACAACACAGACGTCTTAAAATTTAAAAGTTGTTGTGTATTTACGGTTTTCACAAGTTCTACAATATTTTCTAGTGCAATCAATGTGGTGTACATACTGTATTCTGACGTGTAGTCAAATTTTAAAGTATATAACTCCGAGTGTCGTTATGTGGCGCACAAAAATTTAACCTTCCTTCAAAAGCTGCACAGCTGATATTTTATGCGCGCACAGCCTACAGAAAATTAGAGGGAAAATTGGAGTGCTGTGATTTCCCAGAGAGAAAGGAGTGCTGGGATTGCTCAGAGAGAAGCAGTGGGTGTGTCAGAGAAGTAGGAAGTAGCAGAGGAGAAGCCTCAGAGAAATGTGGCTGGAAAAGCACACAGACTACAGGCAGCTGGAGGTCCTGTGATGAACCAGGTTGCAGCTCAGAGAGAGAAGCCAGGGCAGCAGAAGGAAGGAAGGCACACCCTGTGGCTAGGAACCTACCTGGACCAAGAGAGCAGGGAGTCTCCCAGACCTCACTACCAGAGGAGAGGCTTCAGCATTCATACAGGTGGGAGCCTAGCACTATAATAAGGAAAGCCAGAAGTTCTGTTCAGAACAGAGGGCCAGGGCACTGCTCAACACAAGAAGTGTTAGCAGAAAGTTATAAAGGAGTTCCTGATAACTGGAGGGAACAAAAGGAGAGCCAGGGAAGAAACACTACAGCTACAGGTACTTTTAAACCTCACTGTATGGAACTGTGTTCTTATGAGATACCCGAGTTCTCAGTGAGGGGTTTTTCCAGAGACAGCAGTAAAGGTCTGAAGCCAAACCCCACACACACTGAATGTGAGGATATGCAATGGGAGTGTAGCCCTAGTGAACCTGAATATGCTCCTATGGATTGTATGCTATGCCTTGCAGACAACATTGAGTCTTTATGCTAAGTTTTGTATATAGCAAAGAAAAGGAAGATATTTTTCTTTCAGAAGTAGCTGTTTGTTTTCCATGTTTTGTTTTGCACTTAAAAATCCTCTGGGAAGGGGAATAAATTCCTTGTTATGTTTTGCCTTGAACACTCGACTTACGACTATTATTTGCTAACAGAAGATATCAGGGTAACCCCAACCTTCGCACCCTAGGCGAAGGCCTGGCACCCGTTTACAATACTCAGGCCCACTGTTCTTCACATCTCTTCATCTACTATGACCCACATCGATTGGGGACAGTGGTCTCTAAACGTACCCTGTCCACTTGGTGGTGGACTGCATTGCCTTTGCTTACGAGCAGGCTGGTTTCTCACTGGAGTATCTGGTCATAGCGCACAGCGTCTGGACCATGGCTGCCTCTGTGGCAAACCTGCGCTCTGTCCCTTTGGCGGAGATCTTTTGAGCCGCCACCTGGTCCTATGTCCATAACTTTGCAGCTCACTACTGCCTGGAGAGGGAGTCCTGACAGGACAGCACCTTTGGCCAGGCAGTACTCCATCATTTGTTTGGGGTGTAAGGCAACTCCTGCCCTACAGTATGTTCAGGCTACCAGAGAACTGGTTTCTCGCTTGTCACTTGGGATTGCTCGTGGATCTGGTGTTTTTGACTCAGTTGCTGCTTCTCATAGTTCACCTTTTCTGGTCTCCCATGGCTTTTTACAGGTTTTTTCGGTAGCCTGTAGCTAGGGAGTCTCATATGTGAGGACTGACTTCCTACTCATTCCCGGAGAAAGCATAGTTACTCACCTGTAACAAGTGTTCTCTGGGGACAACAGGAATCTGCCCTCACTACCCTCCCTCCTTTCTCCGGGAACAAGCAGGAAGTCAGTCCTCACATATGGGTGACGTCGGCATCGACGGAGCCCTTGCGGAAGCATCCCCCCAGCTTTCAAAGAAAACCTTTGGGAGATGCCACCATGCATGCATGGTCCCCTTCCCACCCAAGGATGCCATCTTGCTCAGTCTCCTTTTTTCCGCGGAGCCCTTCAGACGTTCATCTGACTTGTCCCCAGAAAAAGTTGATTTTTCTCTCCAAGTTTCATACTCTCCTCCGGTATTGCACCGGTACTCTTCCTGCCTAATAACCTTGTTGCCTCGGCGTTGAGTTCTGTCTACTTTTTGTAGTTTTTGTTCTTTTCTTTTCTTGGTATCTTCATGCCTTTTTTCTTCCATTGGCAGCCCGGAGAATCTTCGACCTCGCAGGGGTATTTTTTTCCCCCATGGCTATCACTGGCTTTAAGAAGTGTGATCAGTGCTCTAAAATTATGTCTTTGACTGACACACACAACTGCTACCTCCACTGCCTCGGGCCAGCCTGCGGTCTCTGCAAGAGGATGTCCAGTAAGGCTCTCAAGAGCCACCAGCAGCAGCACGATGTTTTTGTCTGAGTCCCCGACATCTCGGGTGGAGCCCTCCGAACCGTAGCCTCATCGTGGGTCCTCAGAAAGGGGGTCTTCCTTGAGGGAACCCAGGAAGAAGAAGAAACCCTCGAAGGTGGCATCCTTGGACTGTTCTGACCAGCCGGGTGCTCCCTGGGCCAGGTCCCGCAGTCCAAGACGTTCGTCTGATGCGTCGGAGAAGGAGCGGTGCAGGTCCCCCGGAAGGATCCGACCAGAGACCAGCCTCGGTCCCCAGACACTATCCTCATCGAGGATTCCCCTTTGGGGGAGCCGGCGTCGGGCCAGAGCCCCTCTGTGCTCACGCCGAAGGCTGTGGAGCCTTCTGGTCTGGAATCCAGAATGGCGGCCCTGGAGTGCAGTTTGTCTGCCTTCATGGACCAGCAGCGGGCGCTGTTGTCTGCACCAACCGGTTCATCCACCCCGACCACTGGACCCTCGACGTCCAAGATGTCCCCGGATGCCAAGCTGATCCTCAAGGTCCTTAGGCCTTGAGTTGATCCTCGGCCGAGGTCACGATCTGAGTTCCACTCGATGGGACTGCGGTCACCCCCGGCAAGTTTACCGGGCACCGGCCACAAGGCATCGGGGGGCCCCAAGACCCATGGAGCAGCCCTCCTATGAGTCCTCGACAGACTATTCCGAGTGGGAGACAGAGGATAAGGAGTCTCCCGATATCCATCGCCACTGCGACGCTCCATCTGACTCTCCCATCTTGGAGCCTCGACGGTGGTCCCTGCCCGAGGATATGGGTTTCCTTGACTTCGTCAAGGACATGTCTAAGGCACTGGCATTCCCGACTGAGTTGGAGGAGGACCCTTAGGTGGATGAGTTGGAAATCCTCCAATATGAGGCCCTTCCACAGGAATTGCTCACGATGCCGATCCCCCTCACCCTGGGTGGCGGACTGTATTGCCCTTGCTTATGAGCAGGCAAGACTCCCATGGGAAAGCTGTGTCGTGGCGCAACGTGTCGGGGCCATGGCAGCCTTGGTGGCAAACTTGCGCTCTGTCCCGATGGTGGCGCATGAGATCTGCTACCTTTGCACCTGGCAGGCATGTTACCAGGCGATCACCCAGCTATCTACATGCCTAATGATCAAATCACCAACTATAATGGCTGTCCTAACCCTTTCCTTGTGGGCACATGGCCCTGGAGAAATCTTCTCGGTGCGAGAGGGCTTTACATCACCTGAAGGACAGGTCCTAGGTACAGGATCACTTCCAGGGTGATGCTTTCCTGTCACGTGACCCCTCTCCTCCATGGCAACAGGGATGCTGCCAGATTGGAGGTGAGACTTCAGTACTACATCCCTGTAGGTCTCGTCTATGTACCTCTCTGTCTTCCTTATGTCCTCCAAGTCTGCTACTCTAGCCTCCAGAGTTCAGAGATCCTTGCATCTAGTGCAGATGTAAGACCCCTCACCAACTGGGAGAAAATCATGCATGTGACACTCGATGCAAAAGACTGGAAAGCTCCCATCTTGCTGCTGGACTGATATTTGCATCTTAGTTTTAAGATTTTATTTAGGTATTTAAGATGTTTTCTCACTTAGGTTTGCTGGGGATACTTATACAGTAATACCTTGATTTACGAGTGCATCAGCTTAGGCGTTTTCCGAGATATGAGCTGTCGCTCGGTCAATTTTTTGATTTATGATGCGAGCCAAGATCTGAGTTACGAGTTATGCCATTAGCGAGCGTTCAGTTCATGTGGGTAGCACCTGCACATCTTTTAGGTGGTTCTTTGCTTTCTCCAGGACCAAGCAGGAAGTCAGTCCTCACATATGGGTGTCATCGGCGCCGATGAAGCCCCAGCGGAGCATTTCCCCAGCTTTCTATGAAAGCCTTTGGGAATGCAGGCACACATGCGCAGTTCCCTTCCCGCCTAAAGGTGCCATCTTACCTCAGTCTCTTTTTTTCCGTGAAGCCCGTCGGACGTATGTCCCGTTTTTCCCGGTTAAAATCAGATTTTTAGCAATTTTTTGCTCTTTTTTTCTACCGGTTCGACGCCGGTTCCTCTCTCGCCGGGTTCGGTACACCGGTATCGAGCCCGATTCTTCTTTTTCGGTTTTTGCCCTTCGTGGCTGGCGTTCGCGCCCTTTTTTCTCTTTTTCCCTGGAAGGCCGGTCCTTTGACCTCGCGTGGACTCTTTTTTCCCCGATGGCTTCCAGTGGCTTTAAGAAGTGTGATCGGTGTAAGAAACTAATGTCTCTCACCGACACACACGACTGCTGCCTTCGGTGCCTCGGCCCCGACCACGATCCTAAGTCGTGCGGGGCCTTTGGAAAAATGTCTTCCAAGGCACTACGGAGTCGACAGCAGCAAAAGGAAAGACTTTTCTCAGACTCAGCCTCCGGCCGGGCCCGGACCTCGTCTGAGGCCTCGACATCTCGGGATTCAGATCCCGAGCGCCATCGAAGCTCCTCGGACAGGGGTTCCCCCGACCGGGAACGCAAGAGGAAGAAGCGGCTCGCGAGGGCGTCGTCTGAAGAGGTCCCTGGCTCCTCGAGGGCCAGGTCTAAGACCCCCGACCGTCGCCCCGGGCCTGTGGAACCGGAGAAGCCTGCAAAAGTTCCTTGTGTGGAGCCAGAGTCTGCTGGACACGTAAGCACCATAGTCCTCGTGGACTCTCCTCCCAGGGAGCCGACGTCTGGCCCGGCGCCGCCGGGGCCCGAGTCCGGTGGCTGCTGCGTCTCCCGAGCTGAGTCTCAGGATGACAGCCTTGGAGAGCAGAATGTCTGCCTTCATGGAGCAGCAGCGGGCACTGATGGCCAGCCTGTCTGGCGCATCTGCCCCGACCACTGGGACATCAACGTCAAAGTCGACCCCGGAGGCCGAGCCGATACTCGAGTCCATCGTGGCTTGGAGTCGACCTCGGTCGCGGTCTCCCTCGACCTCCCTTTCGGGACCGAGGGCGTCGATGCCGGTGCTTCCGGCGTCGGGGCAGGTGCTCCAGGGCCCCGCGGGGTCGGACCCCGACTCTTCCTCGGATGAGTCAGCTTGGGAGACGGAGGACGAGGAGTCTCCCGATACCTTTAAGACTCGGTGCGTCCCTTCGGACTCACTGCAGTCTGAACCCCGGAGTAGGTCCCCTCCGGAGGACACCCAGTTCTCGGAGTTCGTCAGGGATATGGCCACTGCCTTGGCTATTCTGGCGGATCCCGAGGAAGAGCCTCGAGCTGAAGAGCTCGAGGCCCTACAGTATGACTCTCCTCCGAAGGAGGCCTTTACTGTCCCGGTCCCTCCGATGTTGGAACGACTCCTCTTCCGTATGTGGGAGGCACCGGCCTCGGCGCTGGTTCTTAGCAAGCGGGTCGATTCCATCTATCGACTCCGGAAGAGCCCAGGGTTTCAAAAGGCACAGCTACCACACCATTCCATGGTTGTGGAATCGGCCATGCATCGTCTGAAGAGTCAGAAGATGCACTCCGCGGTGCCTCCTGGCAGGGAGGCCCAAAACCTAGATGGCGTCGGTAGAAAGTGTTTTCAGGGCTCGATGCTTGCTTGCCGTGTCCAGTCTTACCAGCTGTACATGGGCATGTACTGGTGGGATCTGGCCAAGGGGTTGGCCGGATTCTCTGCTGGTCTCTCCAGGGAACCTTTGCAGAGATTTAAGTCCTTGTCCTCGGGGATTCGGGACTGCTCAAAGTTCATGTCCCGCGCCGCCTACGATGGCTTCGAGGCTTCGGCCCGAGTTGCTGCCGCCGGCATCGCGGCTCGACGCCAGGCATGGCTGCAGTCATCGGACCTCGAGCCATGGATTCAGGACAAGTTGGTCGATGTCCCTTGCTGAGGTGAAAACCTTTTTGGCAAGCCCATGACCGAGAAGGCCGCACAGCTCGAGACCGAGCACCTCACCCGGACAAGGCTGTCGAGGAAGACCTCTGCCCCTTCTCATAAAAAGAAGGGCTCGGGTAAAAAGCCCTTTTACTCGAGGAAGGGCACTGCCTACAAACAGTACCCACATTATCAGGCTGCCTCAGCTGCCCCCCATGGTCAGCAAGCCAAGGGCCAGGGTAATGGGCCCCGTAGGCAGAGGACCCCCAAGCCTCAGGCCCCTGCTACCACTCAGCAGGTTGGGGGCTTTTGACTCCTTGAGCATAGCCTCTCCTCCACGGCTCTCCCAACCCTGCACAGGAGGTCGTCTCGCCCTCTTTGCACACCAGTGGCCCCTTATCACCGAGGACAGTTGGGTGCTGGAGATAATCCACAAGGGATATGCCCTCCATTTCCACCAACTGCCACCCCCAAACTTTCCAGGGGAGCCTCCGAGGCCTCCTCTGCACACAGGCCTTCTTCGTCAGGAGCTTCAGGGTCTGTTGGTGGACAGGGCGGTGGAGCCTGTGCCTCCCCACTTGCAAGGTCACGGATTCTACTCCAGGTATTTCCTGGTGCCCTAAAGGACCGGTGGCCTTCGTCCCATTCTGGACCTCAGGAACCTCAACAAGTTCCTAGTGAAACAAAAGTTCAAGATGCTTACTCTTGGAACCCTTCTGCCCTACCTCCAGCAGGGAGATTGGCTATGCTCCTTAGATCTAAAGGATGTGTACACTCACATCCTCATTCATCCAGACCACAGAAAGTACCTAAGGTTCATCGTGGGAGGAAACCATTATCAGTACAGAGTGCTGCCTTTCGGCCTCACCTCCGCCCCCAGAGTCTTTACAAAGTGCTTAGCAGTGGTGGCGGCCTACCTGAGAAATCATGGCATCTTTGTCTTCCCCTATCTGGACGACTGGCTCATCAGGGGTCAGACAGGTCAGGAGGCCAATCAAGCCTCCCTCAGAACCATTGCTCTTCTACAACGCCTGGGGTTTGTCATAAACTTCGTAAAGTCCACTTTGCTCCCTTCCCAGAACTTGGAGTTCATAAGGGCAAGGTTGGACTCTCTCCTGGCAAAGGCATTCTTACCAGAAAACAGAGCCCGAAGATTAATGGCCTTGGCAAGTCAGTTTCTCAGGAGGTCCCTGGTCTCCGCCAGACTCTGCCTGCGGCTTCTAGGCCACATGGCTTCGACAGTACATGTGACCCCCAATGCCAGGCTCCATATGAGGCCTGCACAGTGGTGCCTTCGGTCTCAGTGGTCACAGGCCACAGGCAGCCTCAGAGACAGGATAAGGGTGTCCAGACCATTTCTGCACTCCCTCAACAGGTGGCTACACCCACCCAATCTGCTGAAAGGGGTGCCCTTTCAGATTCCAGATTACACAGTGATGCTAACAACAGATGCCTCCCTGCAAGGCTGGGGAGCACATTGTCTGGGCTAGTGCACCCAGGGCCTCTGGTCTCCCTGGGAAGCTGCACAGCAGATCAATCTACTCGAACTCAGAGCTATTTGATTAGCACTCAAAGCTTTCACTCCTACCCTGGCTCAACAGTCTGTCCTGATTCAGACAGACAACCGAGTTGCCATGTTTTATGTGAACAAACAGGACGGAACTGGGTCCAGGATCGTTTGTCGGGAAGCTCAGGACTTTTGTTCTTTTGCCCTCCAGCACAGCATGCTCCTCAGGGCTGTGTACCTTCCTGGCCAGGACAACTACCTGGCAGACAGATTAAGCAGGATACTGCAGCCCCACGAATGGCAGCTGCATCCTTCAGTGGTTCAGAAGATCTTCCTGAGATGGGGTCTCCCTCTGATGGATCTCTTTGCCAGCCCCATCAACCAAGCAACTGCCACAGTTCTGCTCCAGGCAACCACATCCTCTGCGGACAGCAGCGGATGCTTTTTTTTTTTTTTTAATGCAATGTTTTAACAAAAACCACAAGAAAAATCTTGCAATGGAAAATAGAGTACATAAAGAACATTAACAGTGAAATCACAAAAAGAAATTCACAATCAAATATGGCTCTATATAGTCCACATGTTGGAGGAAGGAGTTTAAGAAAGAATTCCCCAAGGTAGGAGTGCCCTAGGAGAAAAAGAAGAAATAAACAAAAGAAATCAGACAGCGTTGGGCAACCCCGGATATAACTAATCCTAAGGAGGATTAAAACTTCATTCTGGAGGAGACACGGGTAGAAGTCTAGAGTTAATAAACGTAGACAAATCCTGTGGGTCAGGAAAAACATATCTAACTGCTTTGATAATCACAATACATCGACACGGGAACCTAAGAAAGAAAGTACCCCCTATCTGAGAAACACCAGGTTTATACAACAAAAACTGTTTCCTCCGCTTTTGGGTTTCTTTGGTTAAATCTGTGAACATAGAAATTGTGAGGCCATGAAAAGTTTCCAAACGCTTTTTAAAAAACAATTTCAAAAGCCAGTCTTTATTGGAAACTAATGCACACGGAACTAGCAGTGTTGAAGGAATACAAGATCCCCTCCCACCCCCAGAATCCTCAAGCAAGGCAGTCACATTCAGAATATTAAAATCCACTCCAGATATATTCTCCGATCTCTCAGCATTCTTCTTCCCAGAAGGTAGATAATAAACCTTACTTAAAGGTGGAAGCAAATCACGTGGGACCATTAGAACTTCATGCAAATACTTCTTAAACATATCCAACTCTGTTATTCCAGCGACCCGTGGAAAATTAAGGAGACGAAGATTAGATGCCCTAGAAGCATTCTCCAATGACTCTAATTTATATCGAATGGACCCATTTTCCTTAGATATAGCCGCAGAAAGAGCGACAGGTTAAGCAGGATTCTGCAGCCCCACGAGTAGCAGCTGCATCCTTCAGTAGTTCAGAAGATCTTCCTAAAATGGGGTCTCCCTTTGGTAGATCTCTTTGCCAGCCCAATGAACAAGCAACTGCCGAAGTTCTGCTCCCGGCAACCGCATCCTCTGAGAATAGCAGCAGATGCTTTTCTGATATCTTGGTCTCAGGGCCTCCTCTATGCGTTTCCTCCCAAGCCCTTGGTGGCCCGAACCCTATTCAAGATTCTCCAGGACCAAGCAGGAAGTCAGTCCTCACTTATGGGTGACGTCGGCGCCGACGGAGCCCTCGCGGAGCAATTTTCCCCAGCTTTCAAAGAAAGCCTTTGGGAATTGCAGCGCGCATGCGCGGTCGTCTTCCCGCCCGAGGGTGCCATCTTAGCCAGTCTTCTTTTTTCCGCGGAGCCCTACAGACGTCCCCGTCTTGTCCCCGCGAAAAAGTCGATTTTTTCTTCGTTATTTTATTCTTTTTCCTTCGGTTCGACGCCGATCCTTTTCCCGCCCAGACTCGCGACGCCGGTCACGAGTCCTCTTACTTTTTTCGGTTTTTCTGACTTTGTCAGCTTTCGTTTTCGATTTTTCCCTGGCAGCCCGGTCCTTTGACCTCGCAGGGGCCCTTTTTCCCCCGATGGCTGCCAGTGGGTTTAAGCGGTGTGGTCAGTGTGACCGAAATATGTCACTAACTGACACACACGACTTTTGCCTCCGCTGCCTGGGCCCGGATCATGAGGAACTGATCTGTGGGCCCTGCGGCAAAATGTCCTCAAAAGCGTTGAGAAGTCGGCGGCATCAGCGTGATAGAATCTTCGCTGACCCCAGCCGTACCCGGACCTCGTCAGAGGCCTCCGCGTCCAAAGGCTCCAGCTCGGACCGTCGCCGGAGTTCCTCCGACCGGGGTTCTCCCTCCGGGGACCATCGTCGGACGGTGAAACCCGCGAGGGCGGCGTCGGTGGACGCTCCTGGTTCCGCGAGGGCCAGGTCGCATAGCCCCGACAGCCGCCCCGGGTCCTTGGAGAAGGAACACCTCACGAAGCGACCTCGCCTGGAGTCGGAGATGCCTGCTCGGGTAAGTCCTGTGGTCCTTCTGGACTCGCCTCCGCGACAGCCGACGTCGGGCCCGACGCCGTCGGGGCCCGAGTCGGGGGCTGCTGGGTCGCCTGAGCTCGGACTCAGGTTGACGGCCTTGGAGAGCAGACTGTCTGCCTTCATGGACCAGCAGCAGGCACTGCTCGCTGGCCTCGCTGGCGCCGCTGCCCCGACCGCTGGGACGTCGACGTCCAAGTCGACCCCGGAGACCGAGCCGATCCTCGAGTCGATGAGAACTCGAGTCGATCCTCGGTCGAGGTCACCCTCGGCCTCCCGTTCGGGACCGAGGTCGCCGACGCCGACTCCCTCAGCGTCGGGGCGGCAGACGCCGCACCCTGCCCGGGCCGACCCCACCGAGTCCTCGTCGGAGTCGGTCTGGGAGTCTGAAGAGGAAGAGTCGCCTGATTCTTTCCGGACTCGGTGTGTCCCCTCGGACTCACCGGAGTCCGAGCCTCGGAAGCAGTCCCCCCCGGAGGATGCCCGGTTCTCGGACTTCGTTAGGGATATGGCCAAGGCTTTGGCCTTCCCTGCGGATCCCAAGGAGGAGCCTCGAGCCGAAGAGCTCGACGCCCTCCAGTATGACTCTCCCGCGAGGGAACACTTTACTGTACCGGTTCCTCCTATGCTGGAACGACTACTCTTCCGCATGTGGGAGAGTCCGGCCTCCTCGCCGGTCCTGAGCAAGCGGGTCGATTCTATCTATCGAGTCCGCAAGAGCCCTGGCTTTCAAAAGGCACAGCTGCCACACCATTCCATGGTAGTGGAATCGGCCATGCATCGTCTTAAGAGCCAGAAGATGCACTCCTCGGTGCCTCCTGGCAGGGAGGCCCGTAACCTGGATGGCCTTGGTAAGAAGTGTTTCCAGGGCTCTATGCTCGCCTGTCGTGTCCAGACTTACCAGCTATACATGGGCATGTATCTCCGGGATCTGGCTAAAGAGCTAGCCGGATTCTCCGCTGGTTTGTCCGAGGAACCCTTGCGGAGGTTCCTAGCCTTGTCCACTGGCATTCGGGAATGCTCAAAGTTCATGTCCCGGGCGGCCTATGATGGCTTTGAAGCATCGGCTCGAGTGGCCGCAGCCGGCATCGGTGCCCGCCGACAGGCTTGGCTTCAGTCGTCAGACCTTGAGCCATGGGTGCAGGACAAGTTGGTCGATGTCCCCTGCCGAGGCGAAAACCTCTTTGGCAAGCCCATGGCGGAAAAGGCTGCGCAAATTGAGACTGAGACTCTCACCAGGACCAGGCTTTCTAGGAAGACCTCCGCCCCTTCCCAGAAAAAGAAGGGCTCGGGGAAAAAGTCCTTTTACCCGAGGAAGGCGGCTGCCTACAAACAATACCCCCATTATCAGGCCCCTGCAGCTCCCCAACAGGGCCAGCAGGCCAAGGGACGGGGTAACGGGTCCCGTAGGCAGCAAGCCCCCAAGCCTGCACCACCAGCCCCTGCTCAGCAGGGTGGGGGTTTTTTTGACTCACAAAGCATAGCCTCTCCCCCCCCCGCTGGTTCCTCTCAGCACCGGAGGCCGGCTGGTTCACTTCGCCCACAGGTGGTCCAGCATCACCGCAGATGCCTGGGTGCTTCAAGTCGTGCGGGAAGGCTATCTTCTCCACTTCCACCAGGTCCCTCCCTCCTATTTTCCGGGAGAACCTCCACGACCCCCTCTGCACAGGGAATTACTCCTTCAGGAGTTAGCAGGTCTTCTGCAGGAACAGGCGGTGGAACCGGTGCCACACCACCTGAGAGGTCAAGGCTTTTATTCCCGGTATTTTCTAATACCAAAGAGAACAGGGGGCCTCAGACCCATCCTGGACTTGCGCAACCTCAACAAGTTCCTTGTGCGGGAGAAGTTCAAAATGCTT
The DNA here is from genome assembly GCA_033557465.1 of Ichthyophis bannanicus. Classification (NCBI taxonomy): domain Eukaryota; kingdom Metazoa; phylum Chordata; class Amphibia; order Gymnophiona; family Ichthyophiidae; genus Ichthyophis; species Ichthyophis bannanicus. Next base: position 221,146,999 of record CM066039.1, on the reverse strand, counting down.
ACCCTTGGAATCCTTCTGCCCTACCTCCAGCAGGGAGATTGGCTATGCTCCTTGGATCTAAAGGATGCCTACACGCACATCCTCATCCACCCAAGCCACCGCCAATACTTAAGGTTTGTGGTGGCAGGAAATCATTACCAGTACAGAGTACTGCCCTTTGGCCTGTCCTCCGCGCCGCGAGTCTTCACAAAATGTCTCGCAGTGGTGGCGGCCCATCTCCGGCTTCACGGCCTATATGTCTTTCCGTACCTCGACGACTGGCTCATCAGAGCGGCGTCCGCTCCGGAGGTCACCAGCGCCACACGCCGCACGGTGACTCTTCTGCAGTACTTGGGCTTTGTCATAAACTTCGCAAAGTCCACTTTGCTCCCGTCACAGGATCTCGAGTTCATCGGCGCAAGGCTCCACACTCCTCAGGCACGAGCGTACCTACCGCTCGACAGGGCTCAACGGCTCATGGACCTAGCCGACCGTTTTCGCAGCCAGCCCCTGGTCTCCGCCAGGCGCTTCCTGAGACTGCTCGGCCATATGGCTTCCACCGTCCATGTGACCCCCAATGCCCGCCTGAATATGCGGCCTGCTCAATGGTGTCTCCGCCAGCAGTGGCGACAAGCCACAGGCGGCCTAGCAGACCTAGTGCGCGTCTCCGAGCCGCTGATCTCGTCTCTCCGGTGGTGGCTTCGGCAGCCGAACCTGATATTCGGAATGCCCTTCCAGTCACCTCAGCCGACCCGGGTGCTGACCACGGATGCATCCCTCCTGGGCTGGGGAGCACATTGCCAAGGGGCACGTACTCAGGGCCTCTGGACCACGTGGGAGTCTGCTCAGCAGATCAACTTCCTGGAGCTCAGAGCGACCCGCCTGGCTCTCATGGCTTTCTCCCACCTGACTTCCCACCAGTCCGTCCTTGTCCAGACGGACAATCAAGTTGCCATGTTCTACGTGAACAAGCAGGGGGGCACGGGCTCCTTCCTCCTCTGCCGGGAGGCACAGAAGCTCTGCTCTTGGGCCGTCAGTCACGGCATTCTCCTCAAGGCAGTTTATCTCCCGGGCCAGGAGAATTGCCTGGCGGACAAACTCAGCAGGATCCTCCAGCCGCACGAGTGGCGTCTGGATCCCTTGGTAGTTCAGAAGCTCTTCCTAAAGTGGGGCCTCCCCACGGTGGATCTCTTTGCCAGTCCTCACAACCGGCAGCTTCCTCGCTTCTGCTCTCGTCAGCCACACCCCCTTCGGGTTGCGGCGGACGCTTTTCTAATTCCATGGTCGGGGAGCCTTCTGTACGCTTTCCCTCCCATCCCGCTAGTCTCTCGGACTCTTTTCAATGTTCTCCGAGACAAAGCTTTCATGATCCTGGTGGCCCCTCGCTGGCCCAGACAGCCGTGGTTTCCGCTCCTCCTGCAATTAGCGGTGGAGGATCCATTCCCTCTGGGGGTACAACCGGATCTCCTCACTCAGGATCAGGGGTATCTACTACACCCCAACCTCAGGTCTCTCAACCTCATGGCCTGGCTGCTGAGAGGGTAGTCCTTGCTCCCCTTCTCCTGCCGGCGGAGGTGGAGGAGGTCGTCTTGGCTTCGCGACGGCCTTCTACCCGCAAATGCTACGCCCTTAAATGGCGTCGCTTTGCCGTCTGGTGTACCCAACAGTCTCAGGATCCCTTCTCCTGCCCGGTGTCGGTGATCTTGCAGTACTTGCTACACCTCTCTAATCTGGGACTTAAGTCCAACTCCGTCAAAGTTCACCTCGGTGCTCTTTCAGCACATCATGTGCCGGTGGACGGCAGACCTCTTTCCAGCGACCCTCTCGTAGCGAGGTTTCTCCGAGGTCTCCTTCTACTTAAACCACCTCAGCGCCTGACTGGGACCTGAATGTGGTTTTGCAGCGGATCACCTGTCCGCCTTTTGAACCTATGGCTACCTGTTCTCTCCGTTTTCTGTCTTGGAAAACTCTGTTCTTGATAGCCCTCACTTCCGCTAGACGCGTAGGTGAATTGCAGGCCCTCGTGTCTGATCCCCCTTACACTCGGTTCTACAAAAATAGGGTAGTCCTACGGACTCACCCGAAATTTCTTCCAAAAGTGGTCTCCCCTTTTCACATCAATCAGGAGGTGGTACTTCCAACCTTCTTTCCCAGACCACACTCCAGCCGAGCTGAAACGGTCCTCCATACCCTGGACTGTAGAAGGGCTTTGAACTTCTACCTTGACCGTACGCGGGAGCACCGTAAAGCTGCTCAGCTTTTTGTGTCTTTTGACCCCAATAAATTGGGGCTCCCGGTCTCCAAGCGTACTCTGTCCATCTGGGTTGCGGACTGTATCTCTTGGGCTTATGGGGCAGCCGGACTCTCCTTAGAAAGTCGAGTCACGGCTCATTGCGTTCGGGCAAAGGCCACGTCAGTGGCTTACCTCCGCTCTGTTCCGCTGGCAGACATCTGCCGGGCCGCTACTTGGTCTTCGAGCCAGACTTTTGCGGTCCAGTACTGTCTCGAGAGGGAGTCCCGCAGGGACAGTGCTTTCGGACAGGCAGTCCTCCGTAATCTCTTTGGGGTCTGAGCAACTCCTACCCTCCATCCCGGATGTGGGCTACCGGTGGGTGATAATTCAGCGAAGATTCTTTCCTTCTGTGCTGCTGAGCTAGAGGGGGCTCATTTTTGTGCTTAGGGTCTCCGGTAGCCTTGAGCTTGGGAGTCCCATAAGTGAGGACTGACTTCCTGCTTGGTCCTGGAGAAAGCGTAGTTACTCACCTGTAACAGGTGTTCTCCAGGAGCAGCAGGAATCAGTCCTCACTACCCTCCCTCCTCCCCTTGGAGTTGCAATCGTCTGCTTATGTTTTTGCAAATGTTTTTATGCTGTCTTTTTTTGCTATGTCATCTGACTGGCTAAGATGGCACCCTCGGGCGGGAAGACGACCGCGCATGCGCGCTGCAATTCCCAAAGGCTTTCTTTGAAAGCTGGGGAAAATTGCTCCGCGAGGGCTCCGTCGGCGCCGACGTCACCCATAAGTGAGGACTGATTCCTGCTGCTCCTGGAGAACACCTGTTACAGGTGAGTAACTACGCTTTCTCCAGGACAAGGCCTCGGTCCTGCTGGTAGCTCCCAGGTGGCCCAGACAGCCTTGGTTTCCTCTTCTGCTTCAACTGGCGGTGGATCCTCCACTGCCTCTGGGGTTGCAACCCGACCTTCTCACACAGGACCAGGGTTCCCTTCTGCACCCCAATCTCAAGTCTCTCAGTTTGATGGCCTGGAGGCTGTAAGGGTAGTTTTGGCTCCCTGGGGCCTACCTCAGGAAGTTGAAGAGGTTGTCCTAGCCTCCAGGAAACAATCCACTAGGAAAACATATGCTCTCAAGTGGAAAAGGTTTTCTGTGTGGTGTCACCTACGTACAGAGGATCCTTTCTCCTGTACTGTGCCAGTGGTTCTTCAGTACTTACTGCACTTATCCAATCAGGGACTTAAGTCCAATTCTGTTCAGGTCCATCTCTCAGCTCTAGCAGCTCACCACGCATTGGTGGAGGGACAGTCTCTATCTGGTCACCCCTTGGTGTCCCGCTTTCTCAGGGGCTTGCTTTTGCTCAAGCCTCCCATCCGTCCTTCTGCCCCTGAGTGGGAGCTGAATGTGGTCTTGCAGCAACTGACTCGCCCACCTTTTGAGCCAATGGCTACTTGTCCACTACGCTTCCTCTCCTGGAAGACTCTCTTCCTGATAGCCCTTACCTCGGCTAGGCAAGTAAGTGAGCTTCAGGCCCTGGTCTGTGACAGGCCTTACACCAGGATTTACAGGAACAGGGTAGTCCTTAGGACTCATCCAAATTCCTCCCTAAGGTTGTCTCCTCTTTCCACCTCAATCAGGAGGTGGTTCTTCCAACATTCTTCCCTAGGCCTCATGTTAGCCAGGCTGAAGCAGTCCTGCATACCCTCGACTGTAGGAGGGCTTTATCCTTCTACCTTGACCGTACGCAGGGGCATAGAAGGGCTACTCAGCTCTTCGTATCTTTTGACCCCAATAAGTTGGGGTTGGCTGTGTCCAAGCGTACCTTGTCCATCTGGGGGCTGACTGTAACACCTGGGCTTATAAGGCGGCTGACCTTCCTTTGCAGGGCAGGGTCACGGCCCATCGTGTCAGGGCAATGGCTGCCTCAGTGGCTCATCTCCGCTCTGTGCCCTTGGTAGACATCTGCAAGGCTGCAACTTGGTCTTCAAGCCAGACGTTTGCAGCCCATTACTGCCTGAAGAGGGAGTCCCGTAGGGACAGTGCTTTTGGCCAGGCGGTACTCCGGAATCTCTTCGAGGTTTAGGCAACTCCTGCCCTCCTGCCCTCTGTTTGGCTACCGGTGGAGGTTGTGTCCTTGAAAAGCCTTTCTTTGCTGCTGAGACTAGAGGGAGTTCTCTTGTTCAGCCTGGGTTCCTCTGTAGCCCAGCGCTTGGGAGTCACCCATATGTGAGGACTGACTTCCTGCTTGGTCCTGGAGAAAGAGTAGTTACTCACCTGTAACAAATGTTCTCCAGGAGTAGCAGGAATAAGTCCTCACAACCCTCCCCTTGGAGTTGCAGTTGTACATAGTTTATTTTTCATTTTTGTGTGCTGTTCTTAGCTATGTCATTTGACTTAGGTAAGATGGCACCTTTAGGCGGGAAGGGAACCGCGCATGCGTGCCTGCATTCCCAAAGGCTTTCATAGAAAGCTGGGGAAATGCTCCGCTGGGGCTTCTTCGGCGCCGATGACACCCATATGTGAGGACTGATTCCTGCTGCTCCTGGAGAACACCTGTTACAGGTGAGTAACTACTCTTTCCATCAACTTTTCACGTCGTGTATTGAATAATCTTGTCGTTTTAACAACCATGGATCCTGACAAAGTGAGTGCCAAGATCAGTGCTGAGAAGAAGAAAAGGATGATGTCCTTGGATATAAAGAATGAAATCATCAAAAAACATGAGCGAGGTGTGCGTGTTGCCGACTTGGCAAGGCCGTACGATCGTATTACTTCTACGATATGTACGATTTTGAAACAGAAGGAGTCGATAAAGGCTATAACGCCAGCCAAAGGCGTTAAATTTATTTCAAAGCTCTGGACCTCTGTCCATGAGGAGATGGAGAAGTTGGTGTTGGTGTTGACGGAGAAACAGCTCGCAGGAGATACCGTGACTGAGAGCATCATCTGTGAGAAGTCACGAGTTATTTACGGTGATTTGGTACGTCAGACGCCGGGAACATCAACGGACGAGGCAACGGAAGAGTCATTCAAAGCCAGTCAGGGATGGTTTGATAATTTTAAAAAGAGGACTGGTATTCACTCCGTCGTCAGGCATGGTGAGGCAGCATGCTCAGATGTGAAGGCAGCTGAGGATTGTATAATAACGTTTGCCAGACTGATAGAAGCCGAAGGATACATCCCCCCAGCAAGTCTTCAGCTGTGACAAGACAGGGCTCTTCTGGAAAAATGCTGAGGAGGACATATATAACGGCAGAGGAGAAGAGCATGCCAGGCCACAAACCTATGAAGGATAGGTTAACCCTTGCACTATGCGCAAATGCGAGTGGTGACTGCAAGATTAAGCCGCTACCGTATATCACTCTGAAAACCCCAGAGCCTTTAAGTCTCTACTTAAAGAAAAACTGTATGTTATGTGGAGGGCAAATCCAAAAGCGTGGGTTGCCAGGGAGTTCTTTGTGCAGTGGGTAAACTTGGTCTTTGGTCCTGCCGTCAAGAAGTGCCTTTTGGAGAATAACCTACCCCTGAAAGCCCTTTTCATCCTTGACAATGCTCCTGCACACCCATCAAACCTCGAGGACGACATCTTTGAAGAATTTAAGTTTATTAAGGTCGTCTACCTTCCAGCCAACACCACCCCTATCCTGCAGCCCATGGACCAGCAGGTGATTTCAAATTTCAAAAAGCTCTTCACCAAGCACCTGTTCCGGCGCCGCTTTGAGGTTACGGAGAACACAAACCTCACCCTTCGAGAGTTCTGGAAGGATCATTACAATATTGTGACCTGCCTCCGAATTATCGACATGGCCTGGCAGGGTGTTACAAGGAGGACATTAAACTCTGCATGGAAGAAGCTGCGGCCTGAGGTTGTGCCCAAAAAGGACTTCGAAGGATTGGAACCTGAAGAGTTAGTGTTGGAGGAGATTGTGTCCATAGGAAAGTCCATGGGCCTGGAAGTGGATGAAGGAGACTTTAATGACCTCGTTGATCAGCACAACGAGGAACTGACAACGGAGGAATTAAAGGAGCTACAGGAGCAGCAGCATACAGAGGTTTTGCAGGAAATTAATGCGGAGGAGCTAGAAGCAGAGGAGGTTATCCGTACAAGTGTGATCAAAGAAATGTTGGAAATGTGGGAGAAAATTTCAGAGTTTATTGAACAGAAACACCCTGAAAAAGTTGCAACAAGTCGTGCGTTGGCGCTGTGTAACAACACTTGTCTCACTCATTTTAGAAAAATTTTGAAAAGTAGGAAGAAACAAACTTCCTTGGACAGGTTTTTACTGAAACGCCCTGCAAGTGAAAGCGAGGAAAGTGTGGCGAAAAAGGCAAAAGTCGGTGAAGAAGAAGAAGATTAAGTGAAGTTTAGTGATAAAGTGTGTAAGTAAAATTTAGCAATAAATTGGTCCTTGAGCAATCCCATATCTTTTTCCATCTTCTTTCTTGAGTTGTCATCTCGATTTGATATACGAGCAAATTGAGTTACGAGCTCGGTCACAGAACGAATTAAACTCGTAAATCAAGGTATCACTGTACTGATAAAACGATACCTAGCACGTTTAATGGAGTTTGTTCACCTCAAGTTTAATTAATCTCAGATCCTTAATAAATGCCTGATGAGGATAAACAGCTGCACCTGAGAGTGAATATGGCATCTCCTTTCCTTTCAGAGGTTTAAGCACCTATAAAGCTATGATTATCCCAGGGGTGGGTGGGAGTCGGGGAGGGAGGGAAAGAAGTCTTATTAAAAGCTGGCTGCTACACAGTATCCTATCCTCTGCTTGTAAGATTATCTGTGACCAATTTCCTGGATGATTCACACGGCCCTTGCTTGGATAGAGGGAGTCTTTCAAAATGTCCCTTTGATCAGTCACTTGGCTTTAACATCTATTTAAAACAATTTCACAGGTCTCTTGCCCCCTATCTAGAAGACCTCTTTGTAAAGGTCTCCAGAAACAATTTATTGCTCATAGAATACTGACCCTGTTTTTCCTTTTATGCTTAGTTATACTCTTATTTGATTTAAATTAAAGCTCTTTGCTGATACTAGGCCCTGACTGAGTATTAAATTTAAACTAGAAGCTGTCTGCTGGGTTCTGAATTTAAACTGAAAGCTCTCTGCCGGGTTTTAAACTTAAATTGAAAGCTACCTGTTGAATTTTTAATTTAACTAAAAGCTCTTTGCTGATACTAGGCCCTGACTGATTTAACAAATACACTGGATTCTAATTTACACAGATTAATCAGCTTTAATCTAAAGAATTCTTTTCCCCAAGATTTAGAAGAATTCCCAGAAGTAAATACTTACAATTGCAGAATTCTCTTCAGAAGTAGCAGTCCCTTTTTGTAGTCCTTCAATGTTCTTAAGCTAGAAAAAATGTTAGGTGACTGCTGTCTTTTTTTTATTATTATTATTTTTTTTATTTATTATTTATTGAATTTTATACAAACCATCAAGACATAATCTAGAGCAGAAAAGAAATACAATGGTGAAACTTTACATCCAATATGAAAAAAAAAATAGGAAAATATCCCAGAGATCTCTTATAGTCCACATATTGGGTGGGAGAGAAAACTAATGAATGCCTAAGGAAGGAGAACCTAAGGCGTGACTAAAGAAAATCATAATATAAGGAAATCAAAATAATCCCTGAGATCTCAAGGCAATCATATTAGAGAGACGTTCTTTAACAACATTACTCTGGCACAGACCTATTTGATAACTTAGCATTAATGAAGGTAGCAAGATCAGCAGGTTGAGGTAAACCATATCTAACAGATTTATATACCACCAAACATTTGCAAGGGAATCTTAAATAAAAAGACCCCCCAATCTGCAACACTCCCGGTTTAAGTAGGAGGGATTGCTTCCTCCTCATTTGCGTCTCTTTAGCTATGTCAGGGAACATGAAAATTGTAAAACCACAAAGTTTCCAATCTCTTCTTGAAGAACGTTTTAAGTAGCCATGCGCATGACACTAACAATTTAGAAAAAATATAAGTCTCACCTTCGGACCCCTCTAACAACTCAGACACATTCAAAATGTCTAAGTTAGAATCCTCTCTTGAAGTTGCTGGTTCTTTTTTCCCATAGGGAGATAATAGACCTTTGTTAGAGGTGGAATTAGGTCTGGAGGAACTCTTAAGACTTCAACCAGGTATCGCTTGAACATATCAAGGGCCGTGACGCCCCTAATCCTAGGAAAATTAGGGGCGTCACGGCCCTTGATATCGCACTCCTGGTCCTCCTTTGAGATGATCTCTCCTGCTGCCCTACAAAAAAACTTTCTTTCTATTCGCAAGACAACCTGTCCCACTTACCCCATTCCCTCTCACTGGCTCTTGGAGCCCTCACTATCCCTCTCTCCTTATATCCTCTCTCTTTTCAATTCCAGTCTGTCCTCCGGTATCTTTCCCACACCCTGGAAGCATGCTACTGTCCGTCCAATCCTGAAATCCTGCTCCTCTGACCCCTCTGTTCTTTCTAACTGGCGCCCTATCTCTAATCTCTCCTTTCTCTCAAAATTTCTTGAAAAACTAGTCTTCCTTCAACTTTCTTCCCATCTGGAAGCTTCTCTCACCCTTCACCCCCGACAGTCTGGTTTTCGCCTTGGTCACAGCACAGAATCAATCCTTCTCTCCCTTCTTAACGAACTCCACACTGCTCACGACTGTGGTCTCTTCACCCTTGCTGTCTCTCTTGATCTTTCCACAGCTTTTGACCTGGTGGACCATCGCACTCTTCTTGTTCGCCTCCAGGAAGCTGGTCTCTCAGGTGTTGTTCTTAAATGGTTTCACTCTTTCCTTTCTTGCCGTTCCTTTTCGGTTGTAGTTGGGTCCTCTTCCACAGGCCTCACCCCTCTTTCCTGTGGTGTGCCCCAAGGGTCTGTTCTCACTCCACTGCTCTTTAACGTCTTTCTAGCCCCTCTTGCTCTCATAATTCAACAGTTTGGTGTCTCTGCGTATTATTACGCGGATGATATAATTCTTTTGCACCACACTGACTCCCTCACTCCTGACATCTCCCCCCTTAACCTATGTCTCACCGCCGTCGCCTCTTGGTTCTCCTCAAATTTTCTTCATGTAAACCCAGCCAAGTCTTTTGCTATCTGGTTCACGCTTGGGGGCCCTTCCCCCACTTGTGCCCCCACTTTCTCCTCCCAGCCCATTCCTCTTGTTTCTTCCCTCCGGTATTTAGACGTTCTTCTTGATTCCTCTCTCTCATTTAAGGAACATATCTCCTCAATTGTTCAGCGATCTTTCTTCTCCCTTAAGCAGCTCCGGGCCGTACACCCTTTCCTCTTTTTCTGCCTTGGCTACACTCCTACTTTCCCTTGTGATGTCTCGTCTCGATTACTGTAATGTCTCCCTATCAGGTCTTCCACAGTCCCAACTCTCCTGTCTTCAGCGTATTCAGAATACTGCCGTTCAACTTCTGACTCACGCTTCTCGATATGACTACGTCACCTCCCCTTCTCATGCACCAACATTGGCTACCTGTCTCATATCGCATTCAGTATAAGATCCTCACCTTCGCGCATAGGGCAATTCATACAGGCACCCCCCTTTATCTTGCAGACCAGATTCATTTCCGCACTCCTCACCGCCTGCTCCATTCCATCCACATTAACCGTATATCTCTTCCCTCTCCTTCACAGGCTCACCTTGAATCCACCTGTTCCTCAGCCTTTTATTTCTTAGGTTCAAGGCTTTGGAACTCGCTCCCCCCCTCCCTCTGCTCAGAACCGTCTTACAAGTCCTTCAAAACACAACTTAAAACTCACCTTTTTAGTTTGGCGTTTGACCTTCCACCCTCGTCTCCATCCCCTTCTTCCCTTCCCCGTTGATGTATTTCTGATCGTTCTGCTCCTCTGTCCTTTTTCTCTCCCTTCTCTGCTGCTTTTACTTTAAATGGCATTCCTTTCCTGCTTCTCTCACAGCCTTGTATTTTTTTAATGATTGTAAACCGCTCAGATGCCTACGGTATTGGGCGGTATAGAAAATTTTTAATAAACATAAACATAGACCCTCAAATTCATAGCTCTAGCTGCATTTTCCAGAACCTCCAGCTTATACCGAAGAGCCACATTATCTTTAAGCAAAGCCAAGTTCGATTTGGAAAGTGTTACCAACTGACTTCCATGATCTTCCACTTGCAATTTAAAATTTTCCAGATTGCTCACAGAATCAGTTTGGATCGAGTTCTCCTGGATCCTGGTGGAGAGAGCCAAAGTTTGTCTGGTCACCGCATCAGAGTGTGAAACAATTGCTTCCCAAATCTCCTCCAAAGTGAAAGCCTGTGGTCTAGCAGGCAAAATAGACGCCAGAATGGAAGTTACAGCAGAAAAAAGCTGAGATAGTGTACCTTCAGTTAAAAGATTACTGGCCATCAAGGCTTCTGCTGCAAAGTGCCCAAAACCTCCCCGGATCTACCAGGGGACGACTGGGCCAAAATACCTGCAGTATCCCCTCGATCGGCAGTCTGCTTTTCCCCGAGAAACGAGGAAGGAAGCACCTGACCTGCAGGGTCCAGGCACAGAGCAGCAGGGCACTGCGGCGGCATTCTCTCATCAGGAGAAAGTGAGGTGTCAAAGTCCAAAGGTGGCGCCAAACTCTCCTCTGTTGCCACAGCCAAGCTGGAGCTAATCTCCTGTTCCTTCACCTGAATGATATCGATAAAATGATCCATTGCACCACATGTAGAAGGCTGGGGCTCTGAGGGAAAGACTCGCCTTCCCTTTCCATTTAGGCATCTAGTGAGGAAAACGTCTCAGCGGCCATCTTGCTTCTCTGGCTGTCGCCCACCAGCCTTTTTTTTTTTTAACAAAATCTTGCTCTTATTGTTTGCTTTCCTGATTTTTTTGTTGTAGTTTTATCCCTGCCCCTTATCCTCACCTTACAAAAAACGTTTACTAAAAAGAAGGAACTGCCTTGCTTCATTGGGTAATGAAGTCGGACATAAGGGTGGATTAGAACAGAGGCAAATTGCTTTGAAGATGTTTAAAATAAATAAACGGGTGATTAAACATTGGAGAAGGATTAAGGTTTTGGACATGCAGTTTTGTGTAGCATATGTTTGCAAGGCAACTAGCATTTCAGGTTTTGTTTTGTTTTTTGGAACAAGGAGATGCAAATAATGTAAAAAGTTACTTTTGTGCTAGTCAACCCGGTGACAATTTGAGTCGAGATATGTTTGAGGAGGGAGAGGACATTAACAACATTCCTGGATAGATGATGATGTCCTTAGTGCAATATGAAAAATTTGATAGCCCCTTTGGCAATCACTGTTATGGCTTTAATAAGTACTTTGTTGTATCAGCAGGGAGGCATGGAACAGTCTGTTAGAGTCCAAGCAGATGTTATCCTGATGCTTTTCGGTATACAACCAAAGGCATTGTATCAACTATGTTAAGACTCAAGGGCACTTACGGCCATTCATGTCTCTATGACGAGTATAACTGTACTATTTTCAGGGAAGTTTCAGGAGAGAGATACTGTTCTGTATGTTAATGGGCGGTGGGAAATTCTTCTTTTCTTTTTTTTTAACGCAGTTGTCCAACCACTGACAGTTATAGGATTATGTTTTTATATGCCAGAATGTCTGCTTATCTCCAGGAACAAGCAGGAATGTAGTCTTCACATATGTGTATCGTCGGTACCGACGGAGCCTGCGCGGGAACGCTCCCCAGGATCCAATAGGAAAGCCTTTGGGAGCATCCCACTGCGCATGCGTTGCTGCCTTCCCGCCTTTCCAACTCTCCCTCTTCAGTTTTTTGTTTTCTGCGAAACCGAAAGGCAGCAAACCCTGTCACCGCAGAAAATTTTCTTTTTGTGGTCGCATCTGCCTTCATGGTTGACGCCTATACCAGTACCACCGGTCTTTTCTTCGTTTTCTTACTTCTTTTCCTAAAAAAAAAAGAAAAAATAATTCTTCTTTTTGGAGGGTCTGTCCCCTTTTGGTACCAGGTGCCATTTTGGGCACTAGGCCCTCTTTTCTTCTAAAATGGAGAAACCATCTAGTGGTTTCAAAAACTGTTCAAAGTGTAGCGGTACCTATTCTTCTACCGACACCCATGACTGATGTCTCAAATATTTAGGTCCTGACCATTTACCATCGGAGTGTCTCCTCTGTAGAAAGTTGACCAAGAGAGAGGCCTGCAGAACAGAGCTGCAAAACTCGGCACCCTCTTTGCTGCAGATGTGATGTCCATTGCATTGACATCTTCCAGGGCTTCATCTTCCTCCCATGGATCTCAGGTAACTAAACACAGGTCTTCTAAGACCGGCCAGTCCTCAAAGGGTAGATCTCCTTCGAAGCATCGAGATGCTACTAGCGTTGCCCTCGAGGAAAACATACCATCAAAACAGCCCCAGCCTCCAAAGCATTAAGAGGGCTCCAGGATGTTCCCGAAGCTTCCACCTCCGGAGAACTCCTGGTGCCATATTCTGGTGTCGTGGCCTGCTCCACTGGTACCGACATCCAGGCATCGGCAGGGGCTATGGATCAGCGCATCCTGGCCATCGAGCACAGCCTAGCGGCTCTCTTAGCAGTCTCGGTACCACTAAGGCTGCTCCAGGCGGTTCTGTAGTCATCGATACCGGTACCGACCGCACCTGCTTTAACCAATGTGCCTCATTCCTTGCTTCCCCCAATGCCGGCCCTTGAATCAGTGTCCAGTATCGAAGGCTCAGTATCGAGACAGTCCGATGTCGACTTCAATCGATACCGGCGTCAAGCAATGCAAGAACACTCGGCACGGAGATACTTTGAGTCCTCCAAGGACTCTGCCGGTACCGGAGTGATTCTTCTGGAGGATCCCTCTCCTTCTCCTCAGCATAGGATGTCTCCTCCAGAGGACGTCCTTTCAGGATTTCATACGTGATGTAGCACAAGGACTCTTGATCATGGTGACCCCTGAGAAGGAACCGAGATCAGAAGAATTAGAAATTCTTCAGTACCCGACAGCTCCTAAAGAAGCTGCTATCCTTCCAAGTCACCGAATCTTGCATGACCTCATGCTAAGGATGTGGGAAACACCTTTAACGGTGTCTCCACACTCTTGGAGACTCGATACCTTGTACCAAGTTCCACAATTCGCCAGTTTTCAGAAGACATGATTGCCACACCATTCAATGGTAGTGGAATTAGCAATGTGTAGGATCAAGAGTGCTAAAACGCATTCTTCCAATCCTCCAGGTCGTGAAGCAAGGACACTCGATGCCTTTGGGCGTCGATGTTTTCAATCCTCGATGCTATTGTCCAGGATCAGCTCTTACATTCTTTATATGGGAATGTTTCTTAAGGAGGTTACAAAAGATCTGGAGCTGATGGCTCCACTTCTCCCCGATGATAAAAGGACAGACTTCTTCACTCTGGTCGAACATGCCCAGAATGTGTCTAAGTTTATGAACCGTGCAACCTTTGATTGCTTTGAGTGCATTAGCAGAATCTCTGTTATTTCCATCGGTGCATGTCGCATTACCTGGCTTCAGGCATCTGATTTAGAACAATGGGTGCAAGACAAGCTGGGGGAATATTCCTTGCACAGGAGAAAATCTCTTTGGCAAGGACTGGCAGGACAAAGCTAATCAGCTTGAGTCTGAAAACACCACCTTGAACAGATTATCAAGGACCATAGCCAACCCAGCTAAAAAAAAGACCAACTAAGAAACCCTTTTTCAACAAGAAAAAGAAATTCTACCCATCTTACACCCAGGCTATCCACTGTCCAGTTCATGCTGCTCAAAAGGGGCAACAGCAACCCAGACAGCAAAGGAAGGCCCAAGTCCCCAGAGCTCAACCAGCTCAGCAGACACAGCCTCCTCAGGAGCTTTGACTCCTTCCTAGAGAACTTAGTCATCCTGCCCCTTGAAGGGTCCAGAGCCTCTTGCCATCCCCGGCAGACTTTGTCATTTTGCCAAAAGATGGCAACAGATGACATCAGAGCACTGGACTCGATCCATTGTAAGAGAGGGGTACAAACTCCATTTTCACAGTATACCTCCTCCCACCATTCCAAAGAAAACAGGGGGATACAGACTCATACTTGACCTCAGAGAGTTGAACAAATATCTGTTCCAAGAAAAATTCAAGATGATCTCCCTCGGAACATTTCTTCCTTAGATTCAGAGTCAGGATTGGCTATGGTCTCTAGATCTAAAGGATGCATATACGCATGTTCTCATCCATACAGATCACAGGAGGTTTCTTCAATTCCTTTTTCAGGGAAGACATTACCAGTACGGGGTTCTACCCTTCAGACTGGCTTCTGCCCCAAGAGTCTTCACAAAATGCATGGCAGTAATAGCAGCATTCCTGGGAACTCTGGGGATATTCATCTTCCCCTACTTGGAAGACTGGCTCATCCGAGCATCAACAGCTCCAGAAGCCAGTTCCGCTCTCTCCCGTACATTGCAAATCCTGCAGTACCTGGGACTGATCATAAACCTTCCAAAATCTCAACTCACCCCTTCTCAGTCTCTAGAGTTCATAGGGGCTCTTCTAGACACAAGGCAGTCAAAAGCTTTCCTGCCACATCCACGTTGTCTTCAAATACTCCAGCTGGCCTCCCAAGCAGCTAATGAAGACTTTGCTGTCTGCTCGAGAAATGCTTCAGCTGATGGGGCATATGGCATCCACTGTCCATGTGGTTCCCTATGCTCAACTACACATGCAAGCAGCCCAGTGGACCCTAACCTCTCAGTGGACACAGGCCTCGGGTCGCCTCATGGACAAAATCAGAAACTCGACACGTCTCATTTCATCCCTACAGTGGTGGCAATCGCTGGGAAACCTTCTCGTAGGATCTCCTTTCCAGCAGCTACTACACCAAGCTACCTTGATGACAGATGCATCCAAGTTAGGCTGGGGGGCTCACTTGGGCATCTCCAGTTTGAACAGTTGTCTGAATAAGTGAGGCGAATGTCTGTGTCTAATAGGTCAGCCCTTAAATTGTAAAACGACGGCGGTTCATGCAAAAACACTTTTACCTTGGAAGAGCATCAAGGAATAGTATATAATATATATATTATATACATTATATTTGCTTTCGGATTATGCAGAATGTATTGAGTATAGAAGTGAATACAGAGTTAAGCCAGCTTTAGCCCCTGATGAAGGCAGAACGAAACATGGCCTGTGTCGGGCCAGTGGCCCAAAATCAGAAACTCAACACATCTCATTTCGTCCTTACAGTGGTGGCAGTCGCTGGGAAACCTTCTCGTAGGATCTCCTTTCCAGCAGCTACTACACCAAGCTACCATGATGACAGATGCATCCAAGTTAGGCTGGGGGGCTCACTTGGACAATCTCTCCACTCAGGGTCTCTGGACCGAGCAAGAGGCTTGTCTTCATATAAACCTACTGGAACTCAGAGTCATCTTCTATGCTCTTCAAGTATTTCAGACCCACCTGAGCTACAAGACAGTTCTGGTCCAGACTGACAATCAAGTAGCCATGATCTCCAGGAACAAGCAGGAATGAGTCTTCACATATGGGTACGTCGGTACCGACGGAGCCTGCGCGGGAACGCTCCCCAGCGTCCAATCAGAAAGCTTTTGGGAGCATCCCACAGCGCCTGCGTGCTGCCTTCCCGCCTTTCCCAACTGTCTCTCCTCAGTTGTTCTTTTTCCGCGGAGCCAGCAGGTCATGTTCCTGTCACTGCAGAAGAATTTCCTTATTTTTTTCTTTATTCTTTTCTGTCGCGTCTGCCTTCTTCGACGCTGTACCGGTACCGCCGGTCCTTGTTCTTTTCTTCTTTAAAAAAAAAAAAAAAAAGACCTTTTTTCCACTTCAGGTGCACTTCAGTTTTGGGCCTTAGTCCCAGAATTTTTTTCCTTAACTATGGAAAAGCCTGCCTCAGGTTTTAAGAAATGCACAAAATGTGGCGGTACTATCTCCGTCACCGACACACATGACTGGTGTCTAAAATGTTTAGGTCCTGACCATTCCATAACAGATTGTGTGTCCTGTTCCATGATGTCTAAGAGGGGTCGTCAGAACCGAGCTGCCAAGCTCAGTACCCTGTTTCCCTCTGATGCGGCTTCGGTGGCATCGACGTCTTCCAGGGCTGCTTCTTCCTCACATGGATCTCAGGTAACTAAACATAAATCCAGCCGGTCCTCGAAGGGTAGATCTCTTTCTAAGCATCGAGATGCCTCTGGCCTTGCCCTCGAGGATTCTGCACCGGCAAAGTTACCCCGGCGGGAGGCTTCGGCCTCTAAAGCATCATCGGGGTTCCAGGATGATCTCGATGGCGTGGCCTCGACAGATCTCCCGGTACCATGCTCTCGGGTACCGGTGGCTTCCACCGGTACCGACCTCCAGGCATTGGCAGCGTCGATGGATCAGAGAATTCTGTCCATGGAACGCAGTCTAGCGGCTTTCCTTGTGGCATTGACGCCCGTGGTACCGCAACAGACTACTCCGCCGGTACCGGCACTAGCATCGCCATTGGTACCGATCCCGGCACCGGTGGCATCGGCATCAGTGTCTGCTATGCCGGTACTTTGTCCTCTGAAGCCCTCCGGTACCGATACCCCGGTACTGGTGATTCCCGATACCGATCCCGGTTGGTACGGGTATCGGGCATTGCAAGAGCATCCAGACAGACGATACTTCGATTCCTCTGACGATTCTGAGGAGTCTGTCGATGCAGTGATGCTTCTTCCACAGGAGGAGTCCTCTCCTAAACGTAGGATGTCTCCTCCAGAGGATTTGTCTTTTCAAGACTTTATCAGAGAGGTGGCTCGGGGTCTCTCTATTACAGTGGCACCTGAATCAGAGCCCAGAGCCAAGGAGTTAGATATTTTACAATATCCTAAAACTCCTAAAGAAGCAGCTACCTTACCTATTCATGAGATTCTGTATGATCTCATGTTGAGGATGTGGGAAGCACCTCTGACTACCTCTCCTCATTCTCGCAGGTTGGACACCATGTATCGTGTCCCTCCTTGTCCTGGTTTCCATAAAATGCAACTTCCTCACCACTCTATTGTGGTTGAGTCTGCAGTGAGAAAGATTAGAAGTGCCAAAAGACATGCCTCTAATCCTCCAGGACGTGAATGTAGAACCTTGGATGCTTTTGGAAGAAGTCTTCCAAGCTTCCATGCTTGCTGCGAGAATTAATTCCTATAGTCTTTAGATGGGAATGTTCTTAAAGGAAGTCACTGACCATTTGCAGACTTTAAGTCCTTTTATGTCTGAAGATAAAAGGCAGGGATTTCTCATTGGGCTCAAACATGCCCAGGATATCTCCAAATTCTCCAACCGTGCAGCTTTCGACTTCTTTGAATGCGTAAGCAGAGCCTCAGCTATTGCTATAGGTGCACGTAGGATTGCTTGGCTTCAGGCATCTGATTTGGAGATCTGGGTTTAAGATGAATTGGGAAATGTCCCTTGTACAGGTAAGAACCTGTTTGGTAAGGATTGGCAAGCAAAAGCCAATCAGATGGATGCTGAAAATTCTGCTTTGGATAGACTATCCAAATCTACAACTGCTCCTGCTAAGAAAGGGTTGTTCAAGAAAACACTTTTTTCTAAAAAGGGAAAATTCTACCCTGCTTATGGTCAGCGGGCATCTTCTGTAGCTCAGTTCCCTTCCAAGCGTCAGCAATCCTCCAAACAGAGCAAAGCAAAGGCTGCGAGGCCTGCTTCAGCCCAGCAACCTCAGCCCCCTCAGGGCCTTTGACTTTCTGCTAGAGAACTTAGCCTTCCTGGCTCTAGAGGGACCAGAACCCTCCACCATTCCAGGAAGGTTATGTCACTTTGCTCCCAGGTGGGGGCAAATTACAGCAGAGCATTGGACACTCTCCATCATAAGAGAGGGGTACAAGGTTCATTTTTCAAGCTTGCCCCCTCTCTCAAGAGTGCACCAGTTCAATTCTCCAACCTCCCTCCTCAGTCTGTTGGAGCAGGAGGTTGCCACTCTTCTTGCCCAAGGGGCCATAGAGGAAGTGCCCTTTCAACAACAGGGCACAGGGTTCTACTCCCCCTATTTTCTTATTCCAAAGAAAACAGGGGGCTTCAGACCCATTTTAGATCTCAGAGAATTGAACAGATTCCTAGTCAAAGAAAAATTCAAGATGGTTTCTCTAGGAACTCTGCTGCCATACCTTCAGAGTCAGGATTGGCTTTGTTCTCTAGATCTCAAGGATGCGTACACTCATGTTCTCATCCATCCATCTCACAGAAGGTTCCTTCGGTTCCTTTTTTCAGGAAAAGCACTATCAATACAAAGTGCTCCCTTTTGGTCTGGCCTCTGCACCAAGGGTGTTCATGAAATACATGGCAGTGGTTGCTGCTTTTCTGCGCACCCTGGGAATATTCGTCTTCCCTTACCTGGACGACTGGCTCATTCGAGCTCCCACTCAATCAGAGGCCAAGACTTCTCTCACCTGCACAATGCGTATCCTTCAGTATTTAGGGCTAGTAATAAACATCCCAAAATCCAATTTAGTCCCTACTCAGTCCCTGGAGTTTATAGGGGCGTTGCTGGATACCACAAGGGCAAGGGCCTATCTTCCCAAGGCCCGTTGCCTTTGCTTGGTGCAGTTAGCTTCTCAAGCAGAGTTAAAACCCCTACTAACTGCTCGAGAGGTGTTAGTTACTAGGCCACATGGCATCCACTGTACATGTGGTACCATATGCTCGCCTTCACATGAGAGCAGCTCAGTGGACTTTATCCACCCAATGGACCCAGGCAGTAGGCTGCCTGTCAGACAAAATAGCAAACACAAGTCGCCTCATTTTGTCTCTCCAGTGGTGAAAGTCCCCTCAAAACTTGTTGCTGGGGTCCCCCTTTCAACAGCCTCTACCCCAAGCAACTCTTACAACAGATGCTTCTCCAATGGGCTGGGGAGCTCATCTTCAGGACCTCTCCACCCAGGGTATCTGGTCCCCACAGGAGACTTGTCTACATATCAACCTCTTGGAACTCAGAGCAATCTTCCTTGCTCTGCGAGTTTTCCACACCCTGCTCAGCCACAAGACAGTCCTTATCCATACGGACAATCAGGTAGCCATGTTCTATGTAAACAAGCAGGGAGGGACTGGCTCTCTGTCGCTTTGCAACGAAGCTCTGCGACTGTGGGCCCTCGCCAGAGAGCATCACATCCATCTTCTGGCAGTTTATCTTCCAGGTATTCAAAACTCTTGGGCGGACAGACTCAGTCGAGTTCTGCTTCCACACGAGTGGTCCCTACATATGGACCAGATATCCAAGATTTTTCGAATTTGGGGATCCCCGGACATAGACCTCTTTGCAAGTCCGTGGAATGCCAAACTTCCCCGGTTCTGTTCCAGAACTCCGGCTCAGGGGGCTCAGGCAAGGGATGCTTTCCTCCTTCACTGGGGTCAAGACTTCCTGTATGCCTTTCCACCCATTCCCCTAATTCCCAAAACCCTGTTCAAGCTTCAGAGAGACAGAGGCCACATGATTCTCATAGCTTCACATTGGCCACGGCAAGTGTGGTACCCTCTGCTTCTACATCTCTCTCAAGCTCCCTCCCTAGAGTTAGGGTCTGCTCCAGACCTCCTCTCTCAGGAGGACGGAAGGTTATGGCATCCCAATCCCCAGTCTCTGCATCTCAGGGCTTGGTTCCTGAAGGCCTAGATCTCCAGGATCTTCATCTTTCTCAACAAGTGAAAGATGTTCTTTATGCTTCCAGAAAACCTTCCACTAGATGTTCGTACGCTTTCAAGTGGAGGAGGTTTACCATCTGGTGTTCTGAGAAGGGTCTTAACCCCCGTGCCATACCTCTGGAATCATTGCTGAAGTATCTCCATCTGTCTAATGCAGGCCTTAAGACAAATTCAGTAAAGAGTCCATTTGAGTGCTATTGCAGCTTCCCTTAGGCCTCTAAATGGACAACCTATTTCCTCTCATCCTCTTGTAGCAAGATTCATGAGAGGCCTCCTTTTAACAAAGCCTCCCATTAGACTACCCCCGGTGGCATGGGACTTAAATTTGGTTCTTGGTCAGCTTATGAAGCCGCCTTTCGAACCTTTAGCTACCACCTCCTTGAAATACCTTTCTTGGAAAGTTATCTTTCTCATTGCTATCACATCTGCACGCCGCATCAGTGAATTGCAAGCACTAGTAGCTAATCCACCTTATACAAGGTTCCATCATGACAAGGTGGTCCTTAGGACTAATCCACACTTTATGCCTAAAGTGGTCTCGCCTTTTCACCTCAACCAGGAGGTCTACCTACCTGTCTTTTTTCCAGGACCTCATGCATCAAGTGCAGAGAGGAAGCTTCATACCCTGGACTGTAAAAGAGCTTTGGCCTTTACTTACAAAGGACACAGCAACATAGAAAGTCTTCCCAACTCTTTGTTGCCTTTGATCCTTCTCATTTGGGACAACCAGTCTCCAAGAGAACACTTTCTAACTGGATTGCCCAGTGTATTTCTTTCGCTTATCAGAGCAAGAACCTTTCTCTGGAGGGCCATGTCACAGCTCACAATGTCAGAGCCATGGCAACCTCAATGGCTCATCTGTATCTATCGATGATATCTGTTGAGCAGCCACTTGGGCCTCGGTTCATACCTTCACAGCCCAATACTGCTTGGACAAGGACTCCCGCCAGGATGCCTTGTTTGGTCAGGCTGTTCTTAAACACCTGTTCCATACTTAATCAACTCCTACCCACCATCCCTCATGGGATGCCAGAGATCCAGGTGGGGAAGTGCAGCCCTGTTCCAGGGACACACAACTTATGGTCTCTCTCCCTGGCATCTAAAGCTAGGGAGTCCCCATATGTGAAGACTCATTCCTGCTTGTTCCTGGAGATAGCACAGTTACTTACCTTGTCACGGCGACCCTGTGTAGAGCCTCCGTAGACCCAATAGGCTACTGCCTAGGGTATTGTGGTTTTTACTAACTGGTGCTCTCCTTTGAACAGAGTCACTCAGTCAAGTGGTTAAAGCAAAATTAGGGTTTTATTCCCTTTCCCGGACAGATAATATTCCTTGCAAAAACACACAGAACAAAACAGCAACTAAACGAGAACAGCTAGAACATCTTTTCTTCTTTCCTTGTTTCTCTCACAAGGTCACATTGGCTGAAGTTCAACACAAAG
Source organism: Ichthyophis bannanicus (assembly GCA_033557465.1). Classification (NCBI taxonomy): domain Eukaryota; kingdom Metazoa; phylum Chordata; class Amphibia; order Gymnophiona; family Ichthyophiidae; genus Ichthyophis; species Ichthyophis bannanicus. The sequence goes on along the minus strand of CM066039.1, from coordinate 221,125,706 downwards.
AGGTTATGTCATCTGATAGACAAATCGTACAGTCCATTGGCTCAGGGTCTGTGCAAATGTTATCACTCTCCCACTGCATTAAGCCTGGACCACTCCCAATACTCTCCGTGTCACATTCCTTACATGTGCTGGAGCATGGCTTGTTCTCTTGTGGCTGATAAACCCCTTTCCTTCCAAGGTGTTTATCCCAGCCCGGGTTACAGAAATCTGGTACAGGTAATGTCTCTTTCTGGTTTGCCTCTCTTGGCTTTCTTAGTAGGAAGTCTGAGTATCTGTCTGAGTTATAAGACTGCTCAGGGTTGTGCTCATTAAAACTTCTAGCCTCTTCTCTATACAGATAAGGTTTCAAACTTGTTACCTTACTGCAGGCTTTGAAATCAGCTTTGAGCTTCCTCTCCCCTGGCACAGTTCCTTCAGCTTGAGCTAGGTTCCTCCGTGGCTCATGCAATCCCTCAGAGACTCTGCCCCACTTCCTGTTTGTGTGGAAATCCTTCCTGGGACTGTCGTTCCAGAGACCAGCTGCTCTACTGCTCTGAGCTCTCTGCCTTCTCTTGACTCCTCTGCTCCTTCTGACCCTGACCACTTCCTGGTTCAGACCAGGAACTTATATACCTCTCCTCTCTGCATGTTACGTCAGACTCTGAGGACAGGTGCTCCTGATGAGTTTCTCTAATTCTACCTGCGTCACTACTAGAGAAGGGAAACTTCATTTTAAACCCTTTCTGCTTTACTTGTGCTGACGGCCCTGGCTGCTCAGCTGTCTTCACACATGCTGAGTCTTCACGTCCAGCCAAGTTTAAGGTAAGCTCTTCCTTTTTACTAGCCCCTACAGGCTCTCTATAGTCTACTGTATCACATATCCCCCCCCTTAAGATATTCCGGGATGGGGAATTATCATTCTCACAGCCCGGAATCTCCGCAAGAATCGTCCCCTTCCTGCCAGACCCGCTGTGTACTACTGTATTCCCTCGCCAGGATTCGTTCAGGCCCGCCCCCATTGCTCTATCCCTGCCTTTTATCCAAGAGCGGCTAGCTGCGGCCGTTCTCTCCTGCCAGGGTTTCAATATATTTATATGGTAGGTTTGACGGCGGCCCCTGTCGTTCTCTACCACATATGTCACTGGACCTTTACGCTCCACCACTGTATAAGGACCCTTCCACTGGGCCTCGAACTTTGGCCCAGGGTCAGTGACCATCACTACCACTCTATCACCAATGGCCAATTGCCGTGCCTTCTTGCCCCTATCATAGTATTTCTTCTGGCTTAGCTGACTGCCTTGTAAATGCCCTTCGGTGACTCACGAAGCCCTCTGTAGGCGACTCCGGAGCCCACATAGAAATTGGGGAACCCCCATTTCCTCCCCTTCTGGCTTGACCCACTGGTCCCTTAGAATATCTAGGACTCCCCGTGGCGCTCGCCCGAACATTAGCTCGTAAGGGGATGCCCCCAGTGAAGCTTGGGTACGTTCCCTACTGGCATACAGGGCAAATGGGAGCATAACATCCCAGTCAGCCATCTGTCCATCCAATGCTCTTCTTAAGAGCTGTTTAAGGGTCTGGTTGAACCGCTTGACCAAACCATTGGTCTGTGGATGGTATGCGGAGGTTTTTATATGATGGATGCCGAAAGCATCCCATACCTGAGCTAGGTATCTGGAAACAAAATTGCTCCCCCTATCGGTCAGCATCTCCCTTGGGAACCCTACCTCGCAGAACAGTTTAACCAATTCTGCAGCTATGAACCTGGCTGATATGCTCCTTAAAGGTATCGCCCAAGGGAATCTAGTGGCGCAATCCATTACTACGAGGATATATTGAAATCCTCTGGGGTTTTTCATTAGTGGACCCACAATGTCCATTGCCATCCGGCGAACTGGCTCCGTTATTGTCGGGGTCTGGACTAGGGGAACTCCTACCGGCTTGACAGCACTTACTCACTGACACGAAGGACACGCTTCGCATAACTGTTTTGTTTCTCTAAAGACCCCCGGCCAATAGAAACGCTCCAGGATCTGGTCAAGAGTCCCCCGAATTCCCTTATGTCCCCCAACGGGGTGGTCATGGGCCAGTCTTAACACTACGGCCTTAAAGGTAGTGGGGACCACTAGCTGCTTCCTAATGGCGCCGGTATGGGGGTTGCTGCTCTCCCTGTATAAAATGTCCTCTTCTATCAGGAACCTGGGGAGCACATCCCTACCTGTCTGGGCAAACTCAAAGGCATGCCTTAGCACTGGGTCCGCCTTTTGTTCTCCTGGAAAGGATGGGAATTTCTTTACTAAGTCACTGGGTACCCATGGTAAACCCTGCCCATCCGCTAGTCCAGCCCTCACCTGAGCCCGGTGGTGTCTTTCCTGGCGTTTTTCACCTTTACTTTTCCTTTCTTCTTTAGAGGGAGTGCCTATTAACTCCTTATGATGGGGAAGTTCACTTAGGCCCTCTTCCTGAACCCTATCTTCCTCCCCTAAAGGCTCTTCCTCTGCCCCTGTATGAACAGGATTCTCTTTGGGAGGCTCACCCTGTACTTCTACGGCCTTTGCTTGAGCCCGGGTGGACACATTCCTCCCCTTATGTGTGTATCTTCCCCAATCCCTCGGTAAAAAGGAGGCCAATCCCTACCTAATACGACATCGTATGGTAACTTGGGGATTACTGCTACCCGGATTTCTCTCTGGGTTCCTAAACCCTTGACTTTTATCCTGTGAAGGGAATACTGGCTTGTCGCCCCATGCACACATTTTATGCTAGCTTTGCCATCTTGCTGACTCGGGGGAAAATCATTTCGGGCCTGTATGATTTCCCAAAACCTGCGGGAGACCATACTTTGATCGGCCCCCGAGTCCAGTAAGGCTATGGCGGGGACTCCTTGCACCTCCACCTCGATGCGGAATCCCTGCTGTACACTCTCATTACCTTTTGTTATTAGGGCTGTGCGGTCTAGGCAATCCTTCTTCTCATGCCCTATCTTTCCGCACTTAAAGCATTTCACAAAAACACTTTTATCATTTCTCTTAGGTAAACATTCCTGTATGCATCGCATGTCCATTTGAGGTCCTTTATTTAACTTTACAGGACTGGTTAACCCCAGCCTCCACTCAGCGCTTCCTGGTGTCTTTTTGGCCCTCTCGGCTTCAAGAAACCGTTCCGTCAATTGCTCTGCCTTTATGGAGGTTGTGCAGTCTTGTAAGGTTAAAAAGGTTTTTACCTCCAATGGAACTGCCTCACAATACTGTTCCAGTACAATCATGTCAATCAGGCTATCCACCGTTTTACCCTCAGGTTCCAACCACTTTAAAACTAAACTGCGCACCCTATGGCACAGTGCTTTCGGTGTTTCACCTGTCTGTAATTTAGTGGACCTGAGCATTCTTCTGTATACATCCGTTGTCAGGCCTAGCCTGTCCCGCACTGCTCTTTTGATCTCCTCATACTCAGCTGCCAAAGCGGCAGGCATTGCTTGGTACGCCGATAGAGCTTCTCCTGTTAAGGAGGCGGCGAGTCTAACCGCCCACTGCTCCTTAGGCCAGTGTGCGTGGAGAGCTACCCTCTCGAACGACTCTACAAAGTCATCAAAATTGTCTTTATTGGTCATTTGACCAAATGTCCATATCCCACATTGTTGTGTGCCTACCCCACTGAAGTCTTCTGGTGTTGTCTTCTTTCGTGGTTCTTCCAACAGTGTCTGCACCAAGTCCATCAAGGGTTTTTGCTGTGCTTGCAGGGCAGCCATGGCCTGCTCCTGATTCTGCTGGGCCAGCTCCCGTTGCTTATCAAATTGGAGGCTCATCCAGCATAGAACCTCCTGGGCGTCCATCTTGCGGCTTTCAGACTCTGTAAAACAAACCACAAACAACCACCAAGTGCCGGTACCACTGGGGGAAAAAAAACGTTTCCTCTTTTTTTTTTTTTTTTTTCAAAAGCAGTTCCTTCTCACTTTGAATCCTCCCCAGCCTGTGCCCATATACCCTTTTACCTGAGCCAGGTGGAGGATCCCGCTTTGAGAAGGTGCTTGGCCTTTTCTGTAGTCCACTCCGGTTCCTTCTGGATCCTTCTGGGCGTGGCAGCGTCCGCTCCTTCCGCTGAGCTGTGCAACGTCCTGGTGGGCTTGCTTCTGGAACAAAAATCCGCCCCAACTACGCCATTTGTCACAGCGACCCTGGGTAGAGCCTCCGTAGACCCAATAGGCCACTGCCTAGGGTATTGTGGTTTTTACTAACTGGTGCTCTCCTTTGAACAGAGTCACTCAGTCAAGTGGTTAAAGCAAAATTAGGGTTTTATTCCCTTTCCCGGACAGATAATATTCCTTGCAAAAACACACAGAACAAAACAGCAACTAAACGAGAACAGCTAGAACATCTTTTCTTCTTTCCTTGTTTCTCTCACAAGGTCACATTGGCTGAAGTTCAACACAAAGAGGTTATGTCATCTGATAGACAAATCGTACAGTCCATTGGCTCAGGGTCTGTGCAAATGTTATCACTCTCCCACTGCATTAAGCCTGGACCACTCCCAATACTCTCCGTGTCACATTCCTTACATGTGCTGGAGCATGGCTTGTTCTCTTGTGGCTGATAAACCCCTTTCCCTCCAAGGTGTTTATCCCAGCCCGGGTTACAGAAATCTGGTACAGGTAATGTCTCTTTCTGGTTTGCCTCTCTTGGCTTTCTTAGTAGGAAGTCTGAGTATCTGTCTGAGTTATAAGACTGCTCAGGGTTGTGCTCATTAAAACTTCTAGCCTCTTCTCTATACAGATAAGGTTTCAAACTTGTTACCTTACTGCAGGCTTTGAAATCAGCTTTGAGCTTCCTCTCCCCTGGCACAGTTCCTTCAGCTTGAGCTAGGTTCCTCCGTGGCTCATGCAATCCCTCAGAGACTCTGCCCCACTTCCTGTTTGTGTGGAAATCCTTCCTGGGACTGTCGTTCCAGAGACCAGCTGCTCTACTGCTCTGAGCTCTCTGCCTTCTCTGACTCCTCTGCTCCTTCTGACCCTGACCACTTCCTGGTTCAGACCAGGAACTTATATACCTCTCCTCTCTGCATGTTACGTCAGACTCTGAGGACAGGTGCTCCTGATGAGTTTCTCTAATTCTACCTGCGTCACTACTAGAGAAGGGAAACTTCATTTTAAACCCTTTCTGCTTTACTTGTGCTGACGGCCCTGGCTGCTCAGCTGTCTTCACACATGCTGAGTCTTCACGTCCAGCCAAGTTTAAGGTAAGCTCTTCCTTTTTACTAGCCCCTACAGGCTCTCTATAGTCTACTGTATCACAACCTGTAACAGGTGATCTCTGGGAACAGCAGGAATAAGTATTCACAACCCACCCACCTCCCCTAGGAGTTGTCTCTCTCACCCTCTCTCTTTCCTTTCCCTCTCTCTCTCTCTCTCTTTGTCTCAGCTCTAAAACTCAACTGAGGAGAGGAGAGACAGTTGGGAAAGGCGGGAAGGCAGCACGCATGCGCTGTGGGATGCTCCCAAAAGCTTTCTGATTGGACGCTGGGGAGCATTCCCGCGCAGGCTCCATCGGTACCGACGTACCCATATGTGAAGACTTATTCCTGCTGTTCCCAGAGATTACCTGTTACAGGTAAGTAACTGTGCTTTCTACGTGAACAAACAGGGTGGAGCAGGTTCTCAGGCTTTGTGCAATGAAGCTCTACGCCTATGGGCTTTCGCCAGGGATCTTCAAATCCACCTATTAATGGTGTATCTCCCAGGCACACAAAATCTCTTGGCAGACAAACTCAGTCGAGTATTGCTGCCACACGAGTGGTCTGTCCATCCAGAGCAGATTGTTCGAATTTTTGAAATCTGGGGAACTCCAGATATAGACCTCTTTGCAAGTCCTCAGAATACCAAATATCCCTGGTTCTGTTCCAGGATTCCGGCTCAGAACTGTCACACAAGGGATGCCTTCCACCTTCACTGGGGTCAGGACTTCCTCTATGCCTTCCCACCCATTCCCCTCATTCCTAAAACTCTGTTCAAGCTTCAGAGAGACAGGGGACATATGATCCTCATAGCCCAACACTGCCACAACAAATATGGTATCCTCTGCTTGTACATCTCTCTCAAGCCAGACTTCTGGAGTTTGGATATGCTCCAGATCTTCTTTCCCAGGAGAATGAGACGCTATTGCACTCTAATCCTCAGATTCTACACCTCAGGGCATGGCTGCTGAAAGCCTAGAATTCCAGGATATCAACCTTTCTCAACAGGTTAAGGATATCCTCTTAGCTTCAAGTGGAAAAGGTTTTCTATCTGGTGTTCAACAAAGGAACGTAATCCCTTTTCGGTGTCAGTGCAGTCGTTACTGGAGTATCTCCTCCATTTATCATCCTCTGGTCTTAAGACCAATTCAGTAAGAGTCCACCTTAGTGCCATTGTGGCGTTCCACAAGCCCTTGGATGGACAACCTGTTTCCTCTCAACCACTTGTAGCAAGGTTTATGAGGGATCTACTCTTGACTAAACCTCCCGTGGCATGGGATTTGAATCTTGTCCTAGGGCAGCTCATGAATTCGCCCTTCGAACTCTTAGCCACTACATCTCTTAAGTTTCTTTCTTGGAAAGTAATCTTCCTAATTGCTCTCACTTCTGCAAGATGCATCAGTGAGCTACAGGCTTTAGTGGCTGATACTCCTTATACAAGGTTCCACCATGACAAAGTAGTCCTTAAGACTCACCCTCACTTTATGCCAAAGGTGGTTTTGCCTTGTCATTTAAACCAATCGGTTTGCCTTCCTGTATTCTTCTCAAGGCCTCATGCCTCCAATGCAGAAAGGAATCTTCACACTCTGGATTGTAAAAGAGCCTTGGCTTTTTACCTTCAGAGGACTAAACAACATAGAAAGGCTTCCCAGCTTTTTATTGCTTTTGACTCTAGTCATCTTGGATTACCAGTTTCCAAGCGAACATTGTCTAAATGGATTGCAAATTGCATATCCTTTGCATATGAGAGTAAAGGACTTTGTCTCGAAGGTCATGTCACAGCTCATAATGTCAGAGCAATGGCAGCCTCTTATGGCTAACCTTCGCTCAGTGTCTATTGACGACATTTGCAGGGCAGCCACTTGGGCTTCGGTAGACACCTTTGCAGCCCACTACTGCTTAGACAAGGACTCCCATAGGGATGCCTCGTTTGACCAAGCTGTTCTCCAGCATCTCTTTCAGACTTAGAACAACTCCTATCCTCCGTCCCAGGTTTTGATGCCAGAGATCCATGGGAGGAACCTGGGTTTCGCAACTTTGGGGTCATCTCCCTGGATCTCTCAGCTGGGGAGTCCCCATATTTGAAGACTACATTCCTGCTTGTTCCTGGAGATAGCGTAGTTACTCACCTGTAACAGGTGATCTCCGGGAACAGCAGGAATTAAGTCTTCACAATCCACCCACCTCCCCTAGGAGTTGTCTTTCTCTCTCTCTCTATCTCTCCTTCTCTCCTTTGCCTCAGCTATAAACTCAACTGAAGAGGGAGAGTTGGAAAGGCGGGAAGGCAGCGATGCAGGCACAGTGGGATGCTCCCAAAGGCTTTCCTGTTGGACGCTGGGGAGCGTTCCCGCGCAGGCTCTGTCAGTACCAATGATACCCATATGTGAAGACTTAATTCCTGCTGTTCTCGGAGATCACCTGTTACAGGTGAGTAACTACGCTTTAGGGAGCATTGATTGTGGGGCTGAACTTGAAAGATGACACAGTGGTCATAGACATGACAGATGGAGATATTCATGAGGTAGTGCTAATATAAGGGCCATAGAACCCTTGAGAATCATATTACAGTGTTGTTATTGATGTAGAGACAATCTGGGATACCTGACTCCGTGATTCTGCACCTCCTGGACTAAAACAGGACTTTTAAAAGAGTTTCATAAGCGGAGAGGGGGGGGTCCCATTTTGGGATGGTTCCCCCACAGATGTGCCAGGGTGCCTGAATTAGAAAACCTGAAAAAAGCAAGGATGAATGTCCAGTATGCCTGGAAATATGTTGAGAGACCAGGAGAGCTTGGTATAGTCACTTATAAGTGACGTATATAGAATAAAGTAAGGCATGCTGATGAGGTGCAGGTCCAGTGGAACACTCACCTTGTCCTTTCTGCGTACAGGGTGTAGGCAGTTTGGCATCAGTTGATCTTAGCCGTAGAATAGCCAGGGTTGCCCTGTGGAGGGTCCCGTTGACCATGGAACCAGGTCATATCACATTGCTCATTACAATGCCTGCCAAGATTGTTGCTTACCCATTTTTGATTGTAGAAATACTGATTGTTATGGTACGTATGTAATTGCATGCCTTTTCATCCCTTTCACCTGGCTCCCACATAATTCTCAACCTGGGATAGGTAAGACCATTCATAAAGAGCTGTCCTTTAGATGGAAGACAGATTCAGTTTTCCACTCTGACCCCCACCCTTCATGATGGTGGGCAAATGCCGATTCACCTCTGTGCAGGAAGGGAGTGTTGAGGCAGGTTTTTCGGAATCATACCTTTCTGTTAATAGACGGAGGAGCAGCTTGGCTGATGGGAAAACACATGACAGGATGAAGGCCACAGAGTCCCATCTTGGTTTTATGATGTCACGATTTATTACACTTAAAGGAGAAAACCTCTTCTAGGGCCCCTATGTTGAATGGGAAAAATAGATATTAAGTGATGGTGCAATGTAGCATTCAAGTAAGGACAGGAATGTGTTGAGAAAATTCAGGAGTTTTCTGCTACAAATATGACATGGCAGGTAATAAGTTTGACTGCATGAAGAGTTCTGAGCTTATTACTGGTCTAAGAAGCTCTAAATCAAGTGTTTGGTTACTGGCAAATCTGTCTGCTATATCCAAAGAAAGAGGGGGGGGGGGGAAAGGCCGGCAGGTGGGCTGTAAGGCCACCGAGTGTGGTCTGTGGAACATGCTGAGCTTTCAGTACTGCATAAGTTCACTGTATGGGCTCAGCCTATAACGGCACTGTTTGAGTTACAGCACTGAACACGGGATCCACCCATGTTGAGTGAGCCCACTGGGCGAGGCTTGCCCTAGTACTTATTCCAGCTGTACTTAGGCCTTCTGGATAATTCTTCTAATAATTTGCCTGTGTACTACATGGGTTGCCCATTGGAGCATGTAGTATTGAGGGAGTGAGGCCTTGAGAAACTGCCAGCTAAGGCTCTGTGGGAATTTAGGCTGCATTGCTTTTGAGGAAAACTCGAAGTACCATTATGGGCCCTTTGGCAGAGTTTTAGGGAACATGGTACTTTGTCCTCAATGAGAAACCTGCTGTGGGTACTGAGTCTGGGCTCTTTGGGAGTGTGGCAATGCTATGTATAAAGCTGTGCTCGCTGAAGAACATTCCGTGGGTACCAAGCCTGGGCCCCTTGTGAGTTTCAGGTGTAATCCGTGGTGAGATGAACAATTCCAACTCGGGTTTTTTTCCTTTTTTGCCTGGCAGAGCATCCTGTCTTGTGTTCCAAAGAAGAAAAAAGAGAAAGACTTTAGGTTAGCTTCTGTAAAGGTGAAACTTTTATTGATTATTGTTAAAAACAAACAAACAAAAAAAACGGAGAGGAAGAGCAGATTCATTCTCCGGGAACAAGCAGGAAGTCAGTCCTCATATATGGGTGACGTTGGCACAGACGGAGCCCTCGCGGAAGCATCCCCCCAGCTTTCAAAGAAAGCCTTTGTGAGATGCCACCACGCATTCACGGTCCCCTTCCTGCCCAAGGGTGCTATCTTGCTCAGTCTCCTCTTTTCCACGACCTGGAAAAAGTTGATATTTTTGTACCTGAGTTTCAAACTCGACTCCGGTCTTGCACCGGTACCCTTCCCGCTTCCGTCCTCTGTGCCTCGGCATCGAGTTTGGTTCATTTTTATAGTCTTTGTTCTTTTCATTTTTCTGGTGCCTTCGCACCCTTTCCCCCCCCGCTGGCAGCCCAGAGAGTCTTCGACCTCGTAGGGGTACTTTTTTCCCCCATGGCTACCAATGGCTTTAAAAAGTGTGATCGGTGCTGTAAGATAATATCCTTAACCGACACACATGACTGCTGCCTCTGTTGCCTCGGGCCAGACCACGACCTGGCAGCCTGCGATCTCCAGGAACAAGCAGGAATGAGTCTTCACATAGGGGTACGTCGGTACCGACGGAGCCTGCACGGGGATGCTGCCCAGCTTCCAATCAGAAAGCTTTTGGCAGCCTCCCTCGCGCCTGCGCGCTGAGTTCCCGCCCTCTCCAGAGCCTCTCTTCAGTTTTCGTTTTTCCGCGGAGCCGGCAGGACGTCCTCCTGTCACCGCAGAAACTTACTTATTTACTTACTTTAATACTTTAGTTTTTTTCTTTTCTTGTGGTCGCGGCTGTAATTTCCCGCTCCCACCGGTACCGCTGGTGGATTTTTGACTTAATTCTGAGAAACTTTTTCTTCAGTTTTTGCCTTAACTTGTTGGGCCTACCAGGCCTCTTCATTATGGAGCCTTCTTTTCCTAAGAAGTGCCTTCGGTGTGGAAACACCTGTTTCTTTTTAGATACCAATGCTTGGTGTCTCAACTGTGTGGGTCCTGACCCTTTTTCCCCTGGCAAGTCGGGGGATATTTCTGTGAAGAAACCTTCAAATTTTAGAATTTCCCTCGATACCGTTTTTCCTCGGCAGTGAGGGTACCAGGTTTCTCTACTTCACAGCATCAGGTAACCCAAAAACAGTCTGTTAAGACTAGTCAATGTTTGAGTGGTATGTCCCATGCCCAGCATGGTGACGGCTCCGGCCTTACCCTCAAAAATCCATTGGCATTACCCCTGCGGGAGTCTCTGGGCTCCAAAGCGTTAAAGGGGTTTCAGGTTGTTCCTGGGGCTCACCCCTCACAGAACATACCTGAGCCATGCGCAAAGGTGGTATCCGCTTCGAGCGGTACCGAGCCTCCGGCATCAGCACCAGTGTCGAGTAGCCTACTCTTCACCAAGGATTGTCATCGGGCATCCTCGGTACCTTCGGGCCCGATCGATTCGCACCGCATTGACTTCCTTCAACCTCAGCCATGCTCCGGGCTGGTACCGGCGTCGATCGGTTCCGATACCCTGGCATCGGCATCGAGGTGGACCACCTTTCCCTTTGAAAAAGGTGTTCATCGGGTATCCTCGGTACCGTCGGTATCGGTCGATGTGACCCAGTCTGCCTTAGGGGTATCGGCATCGCCGATACTGCCATGGGCGTCGGCGCCTTCGCGACACGCATCGATAGTATCACTTACTTCGATGCCGAGTCTTGAGTCCGTATCTAGTCTCGATGACTCCGTACCGACGTGCCCTGGAACTGACTCCGATCGATTCCAGATCGGCAGTTTCAAAGATCAGAGTCATAACTCTCTCATGATCTCGCTACCACTGCAGCAGTTCCCGATGGCTGCTTCATCTGCTACTCCTGTATCGGTATCCATGCCTCTTCTGGCACCCATGCCTACTTTAGAACCGATACCTGGCATTGGTGTAGTCCCCTGTGCCTCCTCTGGAGCCCCGGCTTTTTCTTTAGCCGGGCCAGGGATGGTTCCCATAGGAGATCAGTCTTTTCAGGCTTTTCTCCGGGACATGGCAACCTTTCTCAATATATCTATCCCTGGTAGTGGTCCTACTCAGGCCTCACAGGCACAGATGGAAAATATACAATTTCCTTTACATCCTGCTCTGCAGGATCTCCTTCTCAGGGTCTGGAAATCACCCTTACGACTTCCTCCAGTTTCTACATACATTGAGGGTCGGTACCAGGTGCCACCCTCTCCAGGGTTCCAGAAGCCTCAACTTTCTCATCGTTCCCTTGTAGTGGAATCAGCACTGAGAAAAGTTAAGAGCAAGAAGAAGCATTCTTCTTATCCACCGGGTCGTTCTTCAAGAACACTCGATGCTTTTGGTCGTCAAGCCTTCCAAAACTCTATGTTGGCCTCCAGAGTGTTCTCATATATTTTTCACATGAGTCTAACACTCCAGGAAGTCACAGAGAAATTGTCTCTTTTGACCCCTTTTTTACCAGAGCCCAAGACTACTGATTATTCCTTACTCATCAATCACAGCCGGAATATATCTTGGTTCCTGTCTCGTGCTTCGATAGACTCTTTTGAGTCTATTAGCAGATCCTCTGCTATTGCCATAGCAGCACGTCGCAGAGCCTGGCTTGAAGCTTCAGACTTGAGTAAATGGGCACAAACTATACTGGCTCATTCTCCTTGTACAGGAGAGGGTCTCTTCAATAAGGAGGCTTTAAATCAGGTTGCTCAATGCTTCACTGACTCTCCTTCCACTAAGGACCTTTCTAAGCCACCTCCTTCTTCGAGAGGTAGGAAATGTCCTACCAAACCTTCTTTCCCTAAGAGAAGAAAGTTTCATTCCTCTCCTGCCCATCATTCGGCTGTACTTAAACAAGAGACACCTCAGCCTAGTCTGAACTCCTCCAGCTCTAACCAGTCTCAGCATTCCCAGCAACCATAGGAGCTGGGCCTTATACTTTATACTTTCCTTCTAATTCATTAGAAGTTTATACACTGTGTTTCTTTCAGGGTACTGCCTTGTGAAACATTTTATGTTTAGGGACTGCTAACTTCTCCTCTTCTTATCCTCTAGAAGAGCAGTTGCACCTATCCCATGATGGTTTTGTCCCAATTGAACATTCTTCCTTCTGTTGACTTACCCTATGGGTATGTCACCCTCTAATTGCTTGCTACCCTCTCCAATGGGGTTTTTTTCCCTAACGGAGGGGTACCATACTAAAAAGTTTTTACCAAGCTTATTCCACAGACAGGGAGAAGTGATATCTCCTCCCTCCTTATCTGTTTTTCTTTATGGGGCACAGGGCAATCTTTCTGCTGATTCTGTCAGCTGCTGTGCCTGCAGGAGTTACAGTGATTGTATTACTGGTACTTTTGCCAAGTTCCAGTCTTTTGTTCAATTTCTGTCTAGCCTTGGTAGTATCTCCAAGCTATTCGTTAGCTACCTTGGATCCTCCTACTCCCTTAGGCTTTCTCACATTATTCTATCCATCTCCTCTCCTAGGATATGGTAACAAACCTGACTTCAGTCAGTTTATCTCTCCTGCACAATGCTCTCTACAATCTTCAGAGCAGCTTTCTACTATGAGGGCCTGCTATAGAGCATTGACCTTGTCTCTGAACCTTCGCTATTAGTAGGAAAAAGCTTGTTCACCCTTCCCATGCCTGTGAAGGTTCTCCACACCCTTTAACCTAGGGTGTTAGCACGAGATATATTCTTCTGCGTGAAGATCCAAGGCGGACATTCATGCATGGTACCTCTGTGTCCCTCTAATAGGTCCCTCTGGTATCTTCCCCTGCATTTTACACCTATGCCGTGTCAGTGCTCGGTGGAACTCCCGCCTTGTTCCTTACAGATTCATCTTATAATCTGTTCTCACGCAATCATCACGGTTATTTTGTTGGATTGCCTTCCTGCATCCCTCAATTCATAGAAATAGATTCTCTCTACATATCCCAAGTGGCTTTACCCTCTGGTAGTATGCAGAATCTTTTTCTTTTTTATTTCCCATGTCACAATCATGGGGCTGGGTGCTAGACATGTTCTTCAACCTGTCATCTTGTATGTAGCATCTCTATATATGTCTACATACCTATATCATTTCTCTAGTGGTGCAATCCCATGCCCCACAAAGATATCTATAATTACGTATTTCATATCTATATTATAGATATATATATTTTGATATATCTCTCCACCCATGTCCCGATTTCTGCATCTGGACATATCGATTCAGGTTTAGATCCACCGACATATATATATAAACATCTGTATATATATGTGTCTCTTGGGCGGTTTCTTAAGGGTTCATATCTCTATACTCTCACCCTTACTGTCTATACTAAATGTTACCTCCTAAAGGATTTAGACAGTCCATCGCCCTATTTCGCATACCATATTACCATGCGGAAACTGTTAGACACCACTACCATTGTGGTGCTAACTTCTCTAATTTTTCTTAAACCCTTGAAGCATCAAGCTTCAATATTTTTTCCTATTTCTCGACAGTTAGGAAAAACAGTGTACATCTTTATCTTTGAGTACACAGCTCTTCTCCTTGGGAATAGGGATTTTTTCCACTTTCCCTCTCCCCGTCAGGACTGGGCTAGTTCTCCAACTCCGTCAGTCTTCTTCCTTAGTCCTCCCTGTTAATACCATTATGACTAAAGGAGTTTTTCAGCTTTTTCTCATAAAGCTCTCCATTGAAGACATGACGTCTCATCCTAACCAGTTGACACCTGGATCGCCTACTACCTCCAGGTCTGGACCTTCATCCTCACTGCTGGGAGGTCCCTTCAAGATTCCGCCACTGCTTCTCCAGCAGACTACATCAGGCGTTCTACTTCCTACAGTGCAGTAAGTAAGTGACATATCTAATGGTACGTTACATGTGTTCATGTGCCTCCTCATATACACCAAGGACTCCTACAATCTGTACGGCCCTCTAGTCCTTGGCTATGCTGTTCTTCCTCACAGCTCCTTTATTGTCAACTCCTATCCTCCATCCCACATTGGATGCCAGGGATTTCTGGAAACAAAATGCACCCCTGGTCCAGGCTGCTGCATTTTTATGGGATCTCCCCCTGGCATCTCCAGCTAGGGAGTCCCCATATGTGAAGACTCATTCCTGCTTGTTCCTGGAGATAGCACAGTTACTTACCTGTAACAGGTGATCTCTGGGAACAGCAGGAATTAGTCTTCACAACCCTCCCACCTCCCCTAGGAGTTGCATCTCTTATCTTCTTCTCCTTTCTCTCCTCGCCTTTGTCTCAGCTTTGAAACTCAACTGAAGAGAGGCTCTGGAGAGGGCGGGAACTCAGCGCGCAGGCGCGAGGGAGGCTGCCAAAAGCTTTCTGATTGGAAGCTGGGCAGCATCCCCGTGCAGGCTCCGTCGGTACTGACGTACCCATATGTGAAGACTAATTCCTGCTGTTCCCAGAGATCACCTGTTACAGGTAAGTAACTGTGCTTTATCTACAAACGGATGTCCAGCAAGGCCCTGACGAGCCGCCAGCAGCAACACAATAAGTTCTTTCCTGAATCCCTGATACCTCTGAAGGCCAAGGCCTTGTCTGAGGCCCCAACATCTCAGGAGGAGCTTTCCGAACCTGAGCGTTGTCGTGGGTCCTCAGAGAGGGGGTCCCCCTCGAGGGAACACAGGAAGAAGAAGAAACCCTCAAAGGCAGCGTCCTTGGATGGTTCCGACCGGCTGGGAACCTCTCGGGCCCAGTCCTGCAGTCCGAGGCGCTCATCTGAGGCCTCAGAAAAGGAGAGACACCTGCCAAGGTCCCCGAGAAGGATCCGGTCACAGACCAGCCTTGGTCTCCAAACACTATCTTCGTCGAGGATTCCATGGTGGTGAAGTCGGCCATGCATCGGCTGAAAAGCCAGAAAACGCACTACTCGGTGCTCCCTGGCAGGGAGGCCTGCACCTTGGATGACCTCGGCAGGAAGTGCTACAAGGGCTCGATGCTCATCTGCCGGATCCAGGCCTACCAGCTGTACATGGGCATGTACTTGAGAAACTTGGCGAAGGAACTCGCAGAGTTCTCGGCTGGTCTCTCCGAGGAATGTTTGCAGCAGTTCAGGAGCCTGTCCAAGGCCGTCTGAGTGCTCCAAATTTATGTCTCGAGCAGCCTAAGACGGGTTCGAGTCGCATGCCGCCAGGCTTGGCTTCAGTTGTCCGACCTTGAGCAGTGGGTTCAGGACAAACTAGTTGATGTCCCATGCCAAGGGGAGAACTTCTTCGGCAAACCCATGACTGACAAGGCTGTCGAGTTGGAGACCAAGTTCATGACGAGGACCAGGCTCTCCAAGAAGACCACTGCCCCTCCCCGACGCTCGGGTAAAAAGCCCTTTTACTCGAGGAAGAGAGCTGCTTACCGAAACTACCCACCCTATCCAGGCCTCCCCGTCTTACCACCAGGGTCAGCAGGCCAAGGGACATGGCCCATGTAAGCAGAAGGCTCCAAAACCCAAGGCACCATCTCCGGCCCAGCCAGGGGGGGAGCTTTTGAATCCTTCAGCATAGCCTCTCTACCCCAAGGAGATCAGCAGCCCACAGGGGGATGTTGGGCCCTTTATGCCCAGAGGTGGGTGTCCATCACCACTTATTCCTGGGCTCTGAGGGTAGTCGAGGAGGGTTACCTCCTCCACCTGACTCAGACGCCTCCTCCTTATTTCCCGGGAGAGCCCCTCAGGTCTCCCCTTCACCGGGACCTTCTCCTGAAGGAGTTGGAAGATCTTCTTGAGGATAAAGCGGTGGAACCGGTGCCCCACCACCTCAAGGGTTCTACTCTAGATACTTCCTCGTCCCAACGAGGACAGGGGGCCTAAAGCCCATCCTTGACCTGCGCAATCTCATCAAATTCCTGGTGAAGAAGTTCAAGATGCTCTCCCTTGGAACATTGCTGCCATACTTCCAGCAGGGAGATTGGCTATGCTCCTTAGACCTCAAGGATGCTTATACCCCCATATCCTTATCCACCCCAACCACAGGCAGTATCTACGGTTTGTGGTAGGAGGCAAACACTTTCAGTACTGGGTGCTTCCCTTTGGCCTAACCTTTGCCACGAGGGTCTTCACGAAATGCCTGGCGGTCGTGGCCGCCTTCCTCAGGCTCCAAGGGGCTTTGTGTTTCCCTACTTGGATGACTGGCTTCGTCATAAATTACCCCAAGTCTCATCTCCTCCCAGCGCAATGCCTGGAGTTCATCGGGGCAAAGCTCGACACCCTCCAGGCCAAGGTCTTCCTGCCCAAGGACCGGGCAGATCGTCTCAGATCTCTGGCTCGAGACGTACAACACCATCTCTGAGTGTCTGCCCGGCACCTTCTGTGTGTACATGGCCTCCACAATCCACGCCACCCCAGACGCTCGTTGCCATATGAGGGTGGCGCAGTGATGTCTCCAGGACCAGTGGTCTCAGGCCACAGGCCACCTGTGGAACAGCATTGCGGTGACTTGCCAGTTGGCGGATTCCCTGGTCTGGTGGCAGTCGCCCCAACACCTAGAAGTGGGCATGCCCTTCCAGACTCCCAGCCACTCGAGGGTCCTCACCACGGATGCCTCCCTCCTTAGCTGGGGAGCTAACTTCGGGACTCTCCGAAGCCAGGGTACCTGGTCGCCAGACGAGAGCACCCAACAGATCAACCTCCTGGAGCACCGAGCGATACACCTTGCTCTGAGAGTTTTCTGTCACCAGCTGTGCCACCAGTTAGTCCTAGTCCAGACAGACGACCAGGTCACAATGTTCTACATAAACATAAACATAAGGGGGCACGGGGTCCCGTGTCCTTTGCCAAGAGGCACTGGGTCTCTGTTTGTACACGATCCAACAGGGTATCCTGAGGGCAGTGTATCTGCCAGGCCAGGACAACCTGCTGGCCGACAGACTCAGCAGGGTTCTTCAGCTGCATGATTGAGGTTGAAGACATTTTGCTGGCCTCTTGCAAGGCCTCTACTAGGAAGGTGTATGCTGTCAAATGGCGCAGGTTCTCTGTTTAGTGCGCCGATCATGGAGCTAATCCCTTCTCCTGCCTGGTGGCTTTGGTGTTGCAGTATCTTCTCCACCTCTCCCAATCCGGGCTCTAGTCTAACTCGTCCAAGTGCACCTTTGTGCCCTGGCCACACACCACCACCCAGTGGATAGTAAGCCCCTCTCGGTCCAACCTTTGGTGATCTGCTTCCTTCGGGGCTTGCTCCTGTCCAAACCCCTGGTTCGCCCTCCGGCGACTGAATGGGACCTCAATGTGGTGTTGGGGCAGCTCACTTGCCCGCCCTTCAAGCCTCTGGCTACCTGCCACCTTCGCTACCTTTCTTGGAAGGTGATTTTCCTGGTTGTGGTTACTTCCGCTTGCAGGGTTAGCGAACTCCAGGCCCTTGTGACAGAGGCATCTCTGTTAAGCCCACCGGCACTGATGGGAAACAGGCATTTCCTGTTTCTCCAGGACCAAGCAGGCAGTCAATCCTCACATATGGGTGATGTCGGCGCCGACGGAGCCCTCATGCAGAGCATTTCCCCAGCTTTCAAAGAAAGCCTTTGGGAATGCAGCGCACATGCGCAGTCCCCTTCCCGCCCAAGAGTGCCATCTTGCTCAGTCTTCTTTTTTTCGCGGAGCCCAACGGACATGTCGTCATCCGGTAAAAAGTTGATTTTCCTGCGTGGATTTGTGTTTTTTGCCCGGTTCGATGCCGGTTCCCCATCCCGCCTGGGCCCGGTACACCGGTATCGAGCACGGAGCTAAGTTTTTCGATTTTTGTCCTTCGTGACTAGCGTTCACGCTTTTTTCTCTTTTTCACTGGCAGTCCGGTCTTTTGACCTTGCAGGGGCCCTGTTTACCCCTTTGGTTCAAGAAGTGTGATCGGTGTAAGAAGCTGATGTCTCTCACCGACACATGACTGCTGCCTCCGGTGCCTCGGGCCCGACCATGACCTGGTGGTCTGTGTCCTGTGCGGCAAAATGTCCTCTAAGGCGCTGAGGAGTCGTCAGCATCAGGGTGAAAGACTCTTTTCTGACTCCGTGTCCGGCTGGGCCCGGACTTCGTCAGAGGCCTCGACATCTCGGGAGTCCGACCCCGAGCACCGTCGAGGCTCCTTTGAAAGGGGGTCTCCTTTGAGGGAACACAGAAGGAAGAAGAAACCCGCGAGGGCGGCGTCGGTGGACACACTCTTGGCTCCTCGAGGGCCAGGTCGCATAGCTCCGACCGCCGTCCCGGGTCCTCTGAGTCGGAGAGGCCTGCCAAGTTGCCTCGAGTGGAGCCGGAGTCCCTGAGTCACGTGAGTGCTGTTGTCCTCGTAGACTCCCCTCTGGGGGAGCCGACGTCGGGCCCGACGCCATCGAGGCCTGAGTCGGTGGCTGCTGAGTCTCCTGAGCTGAATCTCAGGTTGATGGCCTTGGAGAGCAGCTTGGCTGCCTTCATGGAGCAGCAGCGGGTACTGATCGCCGGTTTGACCGGTGCATCTGCCCCAACCACTGGGACCTCAACGTCCAAGTCGACCCCGGAGGCCGAGCCGATCCTCGAGTCGATGCAGTCTCGAGTCGATCCTCGGCCAAGGTCCTCCTTGGCCTCCCGCTCGGGGCCGAGGTCGTCGACGCCGGTGCCCTCGGCGTCAGGGCGGATGGCATCGGTGCTCGCCTGGCCGGAGACGCTCTATTCCTCCTCGGAGGGGTCAGAGTGGGAGATGGAGGACGAGGAGTCCCTGGATACTTTCCGGACCCGGTGCGTCCCATCAGACTCACCGGAGTCTGAGCCTCAGAGATGGTCCCCACCAGAGGATACCAGGTTCTCGGACTTTGTGAGGGATATGGCCAAAGCCTTGGCCTTCCCCGTGGATCCCGAGGAGGAGCCTCGAGCCAAAGAGCTCGAGGCCCTCCAGTATGACTCTCCGCCTAAGGAGGTCTTTACTGTACCGGTTCCTCCAATGCTGGAACGGCTGCTCTTCCGCATGTGGGAGGCACTGGCCTCGGTGCCAGTTCTCAGCAAATGGGTCGATTCCATTTATCGAGTCCTTAAGAGCCCTGGGTTCCAGAAGACACAGCTACCGCACCACTCCATGGTTGTGGAATCGGCCATGCATCGTCTGAAGAGTCAGAAGATGCACTACTTGGTGCCCCCCGGCCGGGAGGCCCGAAACCTGGATGCCCTCAGTAGAAAGTGCTTCCAGGGCTCTATGCTGGCATGCCGTGTCCAGACTTACCAGCTGTACATGGGCATGTACCTTCGGGACCTGGCAAAGGAGATCGCCGGGTTCTCAGCTGACCTCTCCGAGGAACCTTTGCAGAGGTTTAAGTCTTTGTCATCTGGGATTCGAGAGTGCTCAAAGTTTATCTCTCAAGCAGCCTATCATAGCTTCGAGGCTTCGGTCCGAGTAGCCGTGGCCGGCATCGGTGCACGCCGTCAGGCCTGGCTACAGTCATCAGACCTCGAGCCATGGGTACAGGACAAGTTGGTCGATGTCCCCTGCCGAGCTGAGAACCTTTTTGGCAAACCCATGGCTGAAAAGGCTGCAGAACTCGAATCTGAGACTCTCACTAGAAAACCTCTGCCCCTTCTCAGAAGAAGGGCTTGGGGGAAAAGCCCTTTTACCTGAGGAAGGCTACTGCCTACAAATCCTACCCTCATTTTCAGGCCTCTGCAGCTTCCCATCAGGGTCAGCAGGCCAAGGGGCAGGGACATGGGCCCCGTAGGCAGAAAACCCCCAAGCCATCAGCTCCGGCTCCTGCACAGCAGGGAGCGGGGTTTTGACTCCCATTGCATAGCCTCTCCTCCTCAGCTGGGTCCTCTCAGCACAGGAGGCCGGCTGACACTGTATGCCCACAGATGGTCAGCCATAACAGGGGATACCTGGGTGCTGAGCATAGTCCAAAATGGCTATTTGCTCCACTTCAACCAGTTACCCCCCTCCTATTTTCCAGGGAAGCCTCCAAGACTCCCTCTTCACAGGAACCTCTTCCTTCAGGAGTTGGCAAGTCTTCTAAAGGAGCAGGCGGTGGAACCGGTGCCTCACCACCTGAGAGGCCAAGGCTTCTATTCAAGATACTTTCTGGTACCAAAAAGGACAGGAGGCCTCAGGCCTATCCTAGACTTGTGAAATCTCAACAAGTTCCTGGAGAGGGAAAAGTTCAAGATGTTTACCCTTGGGATACTGCTGCCCTACCTCCAGCAGGGAGATTGGCTATGCTCCTTAGACCTAAAGGATGCTTATACTCACATCCTCATTCATCCAGACCACAGACAATATCTCAGATTTGTAGTGGGAGGAAATCATTTTCAATACAGAGTACTTCCATTTGGCCTCACCTCCACCCCCAGGGTTTTCACCAAGTGCTTGGCGGTGGTGGCGGCCTATCTCGGAAACCAGGGCATCTTTGTCTTTCCATACCTGGACGACTGGCTCATCAGGGGTCAGCCTCCACAGGAGACTGGCCAGGCCACCCTTCGCACTGTTTCTCTTCTTCAGCATCTAGGCTTCGTGGTAAACGTTACAAAGTCCACTTTGCTCCCTTCACAGAACATGGAGTTCATAGGGGCAAGATTGGATACCCTCCAGGCGAAGGCTTATTTGCCTGAGGACAGGGCCCTCAGACTGATAGTGTTGGCCAATCAGTTCCAGAGCAGTTCTCTGGTCTCCGCCAGAAACTTCCTAAGACTCTTGGGCCACATGGCATCCACGGTCCATGTAACTCCGAATGCTCGTCTGCACATGCGACCTGCTCAGTGGTGCCTCAGAGCTCAGTAGGTGCAAGCCACAGGCGACTTGAAAGACAAGATAAGGGTGTCCAAACTGCTGACAGCCTCCCTATGGTGGTGGCTGCATCTCCCAAACCTGGTCCAGGGGGTGCCTTTTCAGGCGCCTCCCCACACACAGGTGCTGACAACCGATGCTTCCCTTCAGGGATGGGATGCACATTGCCAGGGGGCTTACACTCAGGGCCTCTGGTCTCCTGGGGAGTCCACACAGCAGATCAATCTATTGGAGTTGCAAGCTATCCGCTTAGCTCTACAGACTTTCTCTCATGTCCTCTCTCACCAGTCTGTCTTAGTCCAGACAGACAATCAAGTGGCAATGTTCTACGTGAACAAGCAAGGGGGCACAGGCTCCAAACTTCTGTGTCATGAGGCACAAGCCCTGTGCGCCTGGGCAATCGAACACAACATGTTTCTCAAGGCAGTTTATCTGCCTGGCCAGGAAAATTGCCTGGCAGACAGATTGAATCAAAACCATTCCCCTCATTACCGAAAGCACCCTTTTTACTCAAACGGGCCACAGCATGCCCAATTTTTCATTTTATGTTTTTATTTCAAACTAAAATCAATACTTCTCTTAAGCAGACACAAAAGCTGTCTTCCATAGGTGAATATTGTCCTCCACATAGCCATGACATGACATGCATGTTTCGGGCCCCTCCAGGTTCTGTATCAAGTGGTATCACGCCCAAAATATCGCCCACAAAAACGCCGTGCGCCAGCTGTTCTTTTATAGCTAAAACAGTTGCTGATTGGCTGACAATCCCATGACGACATCAGAGGCGTGACCCGAAAGAAATCTCCTCCCACAACATCCACGCCACCCCCTGACATCACATTAAATGGATGGGTCCCTGACAAAAATAGAGGTGGTTTATTAACTGCCAGTGGTAGCTACTGGCTTGAATGTTCAATGACTTCCAGCTTTTGATTCAGTATTTTATCATTGAACTTGGAGGGGGTTTTTTTTGGAGTGGCAGACAGATTGAGCAGGATTCTACAGCCTCACAAATGGCAGTTGAATCCTCTGGTGGTCCAAGGGATCTTTCTAAGATGGGGTCTTCCAGTCATCGATCTCTTTGCGAGTCCACTGAACCGTCAGCTACCCAGGTTCTGTTCCAGACAACCTCATCCTCTGCGAGTAGTAGTGGATGCGTTTCTAATCTCTTGGTCTACGGGCCTACTGTATGCGTTTCCTCCCACGCCTCTAGTGGCCCGAACCTTGTTCATAGTTCTTCAGGACAAGGCCTCAGTGATTCTGGTAGCCCCCAGATGGCCGAGGCAGCCATTGTTTCCACTCCTTCTGCAGTTGGCGGTGGACACTCCACTCCCTCTGGGGGTGCATCACGATCTCCTGTCTCAGGACCAGGGATCTCTCCTGTACCCCAACCTCAGATCCCTCAATCTGATGGCCTGGCTGCTGAAAGGGTAGTTCTAGCCCCCTTACCTCTTCCTAAGGAGGTGGAAGAGGTGGTTTTGGCCTCTAGGAGGCAATCCACCCGGAAATCTTATGCCCTCAAGTGGCGTAGGTTCTCCACCTGGTGTGCTCAGCGCCAGGAGGATCCTTTTTTGTGCCTGGTTCCAGTGGTGCTGCAGTACCTGCTCCACCTCTTGGACCTAGGCCTTAAATCCAACTCTGTTCGGGTCTACCTCAGTGCTCTATCGGCACACCACTCACAGGTAGAGGGCCAATCTCTGTCGGGCCACCCCTTGGTGTCCCGCTTCCTCAGAGGCCTGCTTTTGCTGAAGCCTCAAATCTGTCCACCAGCCACTGAGTGGGATTTGAATGTGGTATTGCAGCAACTTACTTGCCCACCGTTTGAGCCGATGGCTACCTGTCATTTACGCTTCCTTTCCTGTAAGACGTTGTTCTTAGTGGCTCTTACCTCGGCCAGGCGTGTGAGTGAACTCCAAGCTCTGGTTTCTGATAAACCGTACACACGGTTCTATAAGAACAGGGTGGTCTTGCAGACTCACCCTAAGTTCCTTCCGAAGGTTGTCCCCTCCTTCCACCTCAATCAGGAGGTGGTTCTTCCAACATTCTTCCCCCAGCCGCATGCCAGCCGGGCTGAAACAGTCCTGCATACCCTGGACTGTAGAAGGGCCTTGTCCTTTTACATTGACCGTATGCAGGGGCATCGAAGGGCTGCTCAGCTCTTCGTATCTTTTGACCCTAATAAACGGGGGTTGCCTGTCTCCAAGCATACGTTGTCCCTTTGGGTAGCGGATTGTATCACCTGGGCGTACAGGGCAGCCGGCCTCTCCTTGGAGGGTCGAGTCACGGCCCACCGTGTGAGGGCGAAGGCCGTGTCAGTAGCCCACCTCCGCTCTGATCCGTTGGCAGATATCTGCCGGGCCGCTACTTGGTCTTCAAGCCAGACTTTTGCGGCTCACTACTGCCTCGAGAGGGAGTCCCGTAGGGACAGTGCTTTCGGACAGGCGGTACTCCGTAATCTCTTTGAGATTTAGGCAACTCCTACCCTCCGGCCCTTGTTTTGGGCTACCGTACGGGGGCATTCTCAGAAAGGATTCTTTCACAGATGCTGACCTCTAGAGGGACCTTATTTTTCAGCTTGGGTTCCCGGTAGCCTGTAGCTGGGGAGTCCCATATGTGAGGACTGACTTCCTGCTTGGTTCTGGAGAAAGAGTAGTTACTCACCTGTAACCAGTGTTCTCCAGGAGCAGCAGGAATCAGTCCTCACGACCCTCCCTCCTCCCCTTGGAGTTGCAGTCCTATGATTCATTTTGTTGTTTTGCTGTCTTTTAGCTATGTCGTCAGACTGAGCAAGATGGCACCCTTGGGCGGGAAGGGGACCGCGCATGCGCGCTGCATTCCCAAAGGCTTTCTTTGAAAGCTGGGGAAATGCTCCGCACGAGGGCTCCGTCGGTGCCGACGTCACCCATATGTGAGGACTGATTCCTGCTGCTCCTGGAGAACACCTGTTACAGGTGAGTAACTACTTTTTCCCACAGCGCCGGCGGGCTTAACAGAGCCGCGAGAAAGGGAAACCCTCCCTTCTCAGCTCTGAAAAGCCGCGCTGAGGGAGAGAGGAGGGCTCTGCCAGGGAGGTCGTGGGGCACTTCCTTCTGCCGCTGCTGCAGTGGCTTGAGCAGCCAGGTTTTGTTTCTTTATTTCCCTGGGGGGGGGGGGGGCAGAACTGGAAATGGGCTGATGGGGGGGTTTAGGACTAGTAATGAGCTATGGGGGGAGTTAGGACTGGAAGTGGGCTGATGGGGGGTGGTTAGGACTGGTAATGTGCTATGGAGGGCTAGGACTCAAAATGGGCTGATGGGGGGGTTAGGACTGGAAGTGGGCTGATGGGGGTTAGGACCAATGTTCCCGCTAACCTGCGCTGGGTCCGCCGCCAACATTCCTGCCAGCGGGGGGAGGGGCGGAGGACCTGGCGCAGGTTAGCGGGAACAATGCGTGGGTGTTGCGGCGTGTGTTAGACCCTGTGTTTAACGCATGCCGCAGCACCCTCGCAATGTTCTCTTTGCGCCGGGTCCTCTGCCGGCATTCCTGCCGGTGTGGGGGAGGGGCAGAGCGTCGATCGCTCTGCACCTCCCCCTGCCAGCAGGAATGTTGGCGGCTGACTCAGCGCAGGTTAGCAGTACCATTGGTTAGGACTGGAGGTGGGCTGATGGGGCATTAGGACTGGTAATGGGCTATGGGGGGCTAGGACTGGAAATGGGTTGATGGGTTAGAACTGGAAATGAGCTGATCGGGAGGGGGGCTAGGACGTAATGGGCTGATGGGGGGGTTAGGACTGGAGGTGGGCTGATGGGGGGGTTTAGGACTGGAGGTGGGCTATGGGGGGCTAGGACTGGTAATGGGCTATGGGGGGCTAGGACTGGAAATGGGCTGATGGGGGAGTTAGGACTGGAGGTGGGTTGATGGGGGTTTAGGACTGGTAATGGGCTATGGGGGGCTAGGACTGGAAATGGGCTGAATGGGAGGGTTAGGAATGGAAATGGGCTGATGGGGTTAGGACAGGGGGTGGGCTGATGGGAGGGTTTAGGACTGGTAATGGGCTATGGGGGGCTAGGATTGGAAATGGGTTGATGGGGGGTTAGAACTGGAGGGCTGATCGGGAGGGGGGGCTAGGACTGATATTGGGCTATGGGGGGGCTAGGACTGGAGGTGGACTGTGGGGGCTAGGACTGGTATTGGGCTATGGGAGGCTAGGACTGGAAATGGGCTGAATGGGGGGTTAGGACTGGAGGTGGGCTATGGGGGGCTAGGACTGGAAATAGGCTGATGGGGAATTAGAACTGGAAATGGGCTGATCAGAAGGGAGCTAGGATTGGTAATGGGCTATGGGGTGACTAGGACTAGAAATGGGCTGGTGGGGGGGGGGTTAGGACTGGGGATAGACTGGTGGGGGGGTTAGGACTGGAAAATGGTCTGATGGGGGGGTTAGGACTGGAAATGGGCTGATCGGGAGGCGGGGCTAGGACTGGTAATGGGTATCGGGGGTGGCTAGGACTGGAAAATGGTCTGATGGGGGGGTTAGAACTGGAAATGGGCTGATCGGGAGGCAGGGCTAGGACTGGTAATGGGCTATTGGGGGTGGCTAGGACTGGACATGGGCTGATTAGGGGTGCTAGGACAGGAAATGGGCTGATTGGGGGGCTAGGACTAGAGTGGGCTGATGGGGGGATGGGACTGGAAATGGGCTAATGGGGGAGGGGAGAGAGTGCTGCTGGCCCTGGAAGAAAGCTAGGGGCTAGGGCTACAAATGGGCTGATGCGGAAGGATGGTAGAATGGGACTGGAAGGGAGTGGATAATGAGAGGGTCTGCCAGGGGAAGGAGGGGGCATGATGGGAGCTGACACGGGGGAAGGAGGGGGCTGGAAAGGAGCTGACACCTGGGATGTACCGAAGGGGGACTTGAAGGGAGCAGACACTTGGGGATGGAAGTGGTAAGTGGTTGGGTAATGGGGAGGAGGCTGGAAGGGAGCTGACATGCCAATGGCACTGGAAGGGGGATGGACAGAGGGTAGGGTGACTGGAAGGGAGTTGGCTGGGGGGTGGCACTGAGAGTGGACGTGAGCTGATATCTGGGATGGTATTTGGGCTAGAAGGGGCAGGACAGTGGGGAAGGAGGGGGACTGGAAGGGAATGGACACCAGTTGCAGTCGTGGGAATGCAAGGCGGTTGACATTGGAAGGTACTGGGAGGGAAGATCTGGAAAGGGGGCTGATACTGGGGAGGGTTACTGAAACTGGAAATGGGCTGATGGAAGGAAGTGAAGAAAACAAAAGAAGAGATAAGAAATGGCACATGGACCATGGACCATAGACCACAGAAAGAGAGCTAAGAGAAGACAGGAAAGCAGAAGCCTCAGATCGGGACCAGAATGATCAGAGAATAAAATGGTCAAAGAAAGGTAGAAAAAATAATTGTATTTCATTTTAGTGATTGGACTTTGTGCTATTTTTATATTTTACACAGTATTGGTGAACTGCATCTCTTATTTATCTGATATTGCACTGCATGTGGACTCTGGCTTCTTGGGGCTTCAATTTAAATTTAGTCTACATATTTTTATTTTTACTTTAGATTGTTGTTACTTATACTGTACTTGGTGAGGGTCAGTGTTGCGAGTGTGTGACTGATGTCAGGTGTTCTGTTAACATGGAGTTTGTACATAAAGATCTATACTGTACTGTAGTAATTTGATTTGTTTAACTTTTCAAATAGGTGTATGGATGTTCCAGGGCCCACTGTAATATTTACACTGATGCTTTTTTTGGATGGGCTCCTTATGGAGTTTTGGAAGTTTGTGCTGTTATGGTATGGTATGGTAGGTTTGCTCTTTGTTGTAGGGTTTTGTATTCACAATATGCCTGGTACTGGAGAATAGTGGTGGTGGTTGTTAATGAGATGATCAGAATCAGAGATTTTTAAAAAAAATATTGAGTTCTGTGGGTGAATGTCCTGGTTCTGCTCTGCACCTACTGTGGATGCAAAATATATGTTGAAAAAGAAAAAGCAAGAAACATAACACAGTTTATAACAACAAAATAAAAATGAGTTATAATTTAGTTTTATAAACTGTGCTGTTGGTTCTTGCTGTCTTTTAGTTACTTGGTGTACAAAAGGGACCATACCTAGCCCTGTGCAAGCGGTGCAGCTGCACAGGGCGGAAAGGCTTAGGGAGCGCATTTCGGCTGTCTGCTGTAGCCCTTCCGCCGCTGGCAGGACAATAGCAGGCAGCCGAAATGCGCTCCCCAGGCCTTTTCGCAGCACTTTAAGCAGGTCTGGTCCCTTCCTCCTCCGACGCGATGTCTGAGTAGGGAGAGACAGATCTGCTTAAAGTGCCGGTGCATTTCAGATCAGACGCATGCCCCTCTCCTCCTCCCCATACCTACGTCCAGCGCTGCCTGCTCTTTCCCTGCTGCCAACGCCTCTGAAAAAAACAGGGGGCGGCAGCAGCAAGGAAAGAGCAGGCAGCGCTGGACGGAGGTATTGGGGAAGAGGGGAGGCGTGCACCCGAGCTGCAAGTCGCACAGGGCATCAAAATGGCAGATGAAATTTAATGTGGACAAGTGCAAAGTTATGCACCTAGGGAAGAACAACCCAAACTATGGTTACACGATGCAAGGTTCCACATTAGGAACCACCACTCAGGAAAAAGATTTAGGCGTCATGGTGGATAACATGTTAAAACCCTCGGCCCACTGTGCAGCGGCGGCCAAGAGAGCAAATAGAATGCTAGGTATCATAAGTAAAGGAATGGAAAATAAAACAAAAGATATTATAATGCCTCTATATCGTTCCATGGTGAGACCGCACCTTGAATATTGTGTGCAGTTCTCCAGGACCAAGCAGGAAGTCAGTCCTCACTTATGGGTGACGTCGGCGCCGACGGAGCCCTCGCGGAGCAATTTTCCCCAGCTTTCAAAGAAAGCCTTTGGGAATTGCAGCGCGCATGCGCGGTAGTCTTCCCGCCCGAAGGTGCCATCTTAGCCAGTCTTCTTTTTTCCGCGGAGCCCTACAGACGTCCCCGTCTTGTCCCCGCGTAAAAGTTGATTTTCCTCTGTATTTTTCCTTTTTTCTTTCGGTTCGACGCCGGTCGTTTTCCCGCCCGGACTCGCGACGCCGGTCTCGAGTCCTCTAACGGTGTTTCGGTTTTGCTGACTTAGTCAGCTTTCGTTTTCGTTTTTTCCCTGGCAGCCCGGTCCTTTGACCTCGCAGGGGCCCTTTTTCCCCCGATGGCTGCCAGTGGCTTTAAGCGGTGTGGTCGGTGTGACCGAAATATGTCACTCACCGACTCACACGACCTTTGCCTCCGCTGCCTGGGCCCAGATCACGAGGAACTGATCTGTGGGCCCTGCAGCAAACTGTCCTCGAAGGCGTTGAGAAGTCGGCGGCATCAGCGCGAAAGAATCTTCGCTGACCCCAGCCGTACCCGGACCTCGTCGGAGGCCTCACTGTCGAAAGGCTCCAGTTCGGACCGTCGACGGAGCTCCTCCGACCGGGGTTCTCCCTCCGGGGACCATCGACGGAAGGAAAAACCCGCGAGGGCGGCGTCGGTGGACGCTCCTGGCTCCGCGAGGGCCAGGTCGCATAGCCCCGACAGCCGCCCCGGGTCCTTGGAGAAGGAACACCTCCCGAAGCGACCTCGCCTGGAGTCGGAGATGCCTGCCCGGGTAAGTCCTGTTGTCCTTCTGGACTCGCCTCCGCGTCAGCCGACGTCGGGCCCGACGCCGTCGGGGCCCGAGTCGGGGGCTGCTGGGTCGCCTGAGCTCGGACTCAGGTTGACGGCCTTGGAGAGCAGATTGTCTGCCTTCATGGACCAGCAGCGGGCACTGCTCGCTGGCTTCGCTGGCGTCGCTGCCCCGACCGCCGGGACGTCGACGTCCAAGTCGACCCCGGAGACCGAGCCGATCCTCGAGTCGATGAGAACTCGAGTCGATCCTCGGTCGAGGTCGCCCTCGGCCTCCCGTTCGGGACCGAGGTCGCCGACGCCGACTCCCTCGGCGTCGGGGCGGCTGGCGCCGCACCCTGCCCGAGCCGACCCCACCGAGTCCTCGTCGGAGTCGGTCTGGGAGTCTGAGGAGGAAGAGTCACCTGATTCTTTCCGGACTCGGTGTGTCCCATCGGACTCTCCGGAGTCCGAGCCTCGGAAGCAGTCCCCCCCGGAGGATGCCCGGTTCTCGGATTTCGTTAGGGATATGGCCAAGGCTTTGGCCTTCCCTGCGGACCCCGAGGAGGAGCCTCGAGCCGAAGAGCTCGACGCCCTCCAGTATGACTCTCCCGCGAGGGAGCACTTTACTGTGCCGGTTCCTCCTATGCTGGAACGACTACTCTTCCGCATGTGGGAGAGTCCGGCCTCCTCGCCGGTCCTGAGCAAGCGGGTCGATTCTATCTATCGAGTCCGCAAGAGCCCTGGCTTTCAAAAGGCGCAGTTGCCACACCATTCCATGGTAGTGGAATCGGCCATGCATCGTCTTAAGAGCCAGAAGATGCACTCCTCGGTGCCTCCTGGAAGGGAGGCCCGTAACCTGGATGGCCTTGGCAAAAAGTGCTTCCAGGGCTCTATGCTCGCCTGTCGTGTCCAGACTTACCAGCTCTACATGGGCATGTATCTCAGGGATCTGGCTAAAGAGCTAGCCGGCTTCTCCGCTGGTTTGTCCGAGGAACCCTTGCGGAGGTTCCTAGCCTTGTCCACAGGTATTCGGGAATGCTCAAAGTTCATGTCCCGAGCAGCCTATGATGGCTTTGAAGCCTCGGCTCGAGTAGCCGCAGCCGGCATCGGTGCCCGCCGACAGGCTTGGCTTCAGTCGTCCGACCTTGAGCCCTGGGTACAGGACAAGTTGGTCGATGTCCCCTGCCGAGGCGAAAACCTCTTTGGCAAGCCCATGGCGGAAAAGGCTGCACAAATTGAGACTGAGACTCTCACCAGGACCAGGCTTTCTAGGAAGACCTCCGCCCCTTCCCAGAAAAAGAAGGGCTCGGGAAAAAAGACCTTTTACCCGAGGAAGGCGGCTGCCTACAAACAATACCCCCATTATCAGGCCCCTGCAGCTCCCCAACAGGGCCAGCAGGCCAAGGGACGGGGTAACGGGTCCCGTAGGCAGCAAGCCCCCAAGCCTGCGCCACCAGCCCCTGCTCAGCAGGGTGGGGGTTTTTGACTCGCTCAGCATAGCCTCTCCCCCCCCGCTGGTCCCCCCCAGCACCGGAGGCCGGCTGGTTCCCCCCAGCACCGGAGGCCGGCTGGTTCACTTCGCCGACAGGTGGTCCAGCATCACCGCAGATGCCTGGGTGCTTCAGGTCGTGCGAGAGGGCTACCTTCTCCACTTCCATCAGGTCCCTCCCTCCTATTTTCCGGGAGAGCCTCCGCGCCCCCCTCTGCACAGGGAGTTGCTCCTTCAGGAGTTAGCAGGTCTTCTGCAGGATCAGGCGGTGGAACCGGTGCCACGCCACCTGAGCGGTCAGGGCTTCTATTCAAGGTATTTTCTGATACCAAAGAGAACAGGAGGCCTCCGACCCATCCTGGACTTGCGCAACCTCAACAAGTTCCTTGTGCGGGAGAAGTTCAAAATGCTTACCCTTGGAATCCTTCTGCCCTACCTCCAGCAGGGAGATTGGCTATGCTCCTTGGATCTAAAGGATGCTTACACGCACATCCTCATCCACCCAAGCCACCGCCAATACCTAAGGTTTGTGGTGGCAGGAAATCATTACCAGTACAGAGTACTGCCCTTCGGCCTGTCCTCCGCACCGCGAGTCTTCACAAAATGTCTCGCGGTCGTGGCGGCCCATCTCCGGCTTCACGGCCTCTATGTTTTTTCCGTACCTCGACGACTGGCTCATCAGAGCAGCATCCGCTCAGGAGGTCACCACCGCCACGTGCCGCACGGTGACTCTGCTGCAGCACTTGGGCTTTGTCATCAACTTCGCAAAGTCCACTTTGCTCCCCTCACAGGATCTCGAGTTCATCGGCGCAAGGCTGCACACCCCTCAGGCGCGAGCG
Source organism: Ichthyophis bannanicus (assembly GCA_033557465.1). Lineage (NCBI taxonomy): Eukaryota > Metazoa > Chordata > Amphibia > Gymnophiona > Ichthyophiidae > Ichthyophis > Ichthyophis bannanicus. The sequence goes on along the minus strand of CM066039.1, from coordinate 221,094,476 downwards.
TACCTACCGCTCGACAGGGCTCAGCGGCTCATGGACCTAGCCGACCGCTTTCGCAGCCAGCCCCTGGTCTCCGCCAGGCGCTTCCTGAGACTGCTCGGCCATATGGCTTCCACCGTCCATGTGACCCCCAATGCCCGCCTGAATATGCGGCCTGCTCAGTGGTGTCTCCGCCAACAGTGGCGACAGGCCACGGGCGGCCTAGCAGACCTGGTGCGCGTCTCCGAGCCGCTGGTCTCGTCTATCCGGTGGTGGCTCCGGCAGCCGAACCTGGTATTGGGAATGCCTTTCCAGTCACCTCAGCCGACCCGGGTGCTGACCACCGATGCATCCCTCCTGGGCTGGGGAGCCCATTGCCAAGAGGCACGTACTCAGGGCCTCTGGACCAAGTGGGAGTCTGCTCAGCAGATCAACTTCCTGGAGCTCAGGGCGATCCGCCTAGCTCTCAAGGCCTTCTCCCACCTGACCTCCCAACAGTCCGTCCTTGTCCAGACGGACAATCAAGTTGCCATGTTCTACGTGAACAAGCAGGGGGGCACGGGCTCCTTCCTCCTCTGCCGGGAGGCACAGAAGCTCTGCTCTTGGGCCGTCGGTCACGGCATTCTCCTCAAGGCAGTTTATCTCCCGGGCCAAGAAAATTGCCTGGCGGACAAACTCAGCAGGGTCCTCCAGCCGCACGAGTGGCGTCTGGACCCCTTGATCGTTCAGAAGCTCTTCCTCAGGTGGGGCCTCCCCACAGTGGATCTCTTTGCCAGTCCTCACAACCGGCAACTTCCTCGCTTCTGCTCTCGTCAGCCTCACCCCCTTCGGGTGGCGGCGGACGCCTTTCTGATCTCATGGTCGGGGAGCCTTCTGTACGCTTTCCCTCCCATCCCGTTAGTCTCTCGGACCCTCTTCAAGGTTCTCCGAGACAAAGCTTTCGTGATCCTGGTGGCCCCTCGCTGGCCCAGGCAGCCGTGGTTTCCGCTCTTGCTGCAACTGGCGGTGGAGGATCCAATCCCTCTGGGGGTGCAACCGGATCTCCTCACCCAGGATCAGGGGTCCCTACTGCACCCCAACCTCAGGTCTCTCAACCTCATGGCCTGGCTGCTGAGAGGGTAGTCCTTGCTCCTCTCCTCTTGCCGGCAGAGGTGGAGGAGGTCGTCTTGGCTTCGCGACGGCCTTCTACCCGCAAATGCTACGCCCTTAAATGGCGTCGCTTTGCAGTCTGGTGTACCCAACAGTCTCAGGATCCCTTCTCCTGCCCGGTGTCGGTGATCTTACAGTACTTGCTACACCTCTCTAATCTGGGACTTAAGTCCAACTCCGTCAAAGTTCACCTCAGTGCTCTTTCCGCACATCATGTGCCGGTGGACGGCAGACCTCTCTCCAACGACCCTCTCGTAGCGAGGTTTCTCCGAGGTCTCCTACTACTTAAACCACCTCTGCGCCCGCCAGCGCCTGACTGGGACCTGAATGTGGTTTTACAGCGGATCACCTGTCCGCCTTTTGAACCTATGGCTACCTGCTCTCTCCGTTTTCTGTCTTGGAAAACGCTGTTCTTGATAGCCCTCACTTCCGCTAGGCGCGTAAGTGAATTACAGGCCCTCGTGTCTGATCCCCCCTACACTCGGTTCTACAAGAATAGGGTAGTCCTACGGACTCACCCAAAGTTTCTGCCTAAAGTGGTCTCCCCTTTTCACTTGAATCAGGAGGTGGTACTTCCAACCTTTTTTCCCAGACCACACTCCAGCCGAGCTGAGACGGTCCTCCATACCCTGGACTGTAGAAGGGCGTTGAACTTCTACCTTGACCGTACGCGGGAGCACCGTAAAGCTGCGCAGCTTTTGTGTCCTTTGACCCCAATAAATTGGGGCTCCCGGTCTCCAAGCGTACTCTGTCCATCTGGGTTGCGGACTGTATCTCTTGGGCTTATGGGGCAGCCGGACTCGCCTTAGAAAGTCGAGTCACGGCTCATTGCGTTCGGGCAAAGGCCACGTCAGTGGCTTACCTCCGCTCTGTTCCGCTGGCAGACATCTGCCGGGCCGCTACTTGGTCTTCGAGCCAGACTTTTGCGGTCCATTACTGTCTCGAGAGGGAGTCCCGTAGGGACAGTGCTTTCGGACAGGCAGTCCTCCGTAATCTCTTTGAGGTCTGAGCAACTCCTACCCTCCATCCCGGATGTGGGCTACCGGTGGGTGATAATTCAGCGAAGATTCTATCCTTCTGTGCTGCTGAGCTAGAGGGAGCTCATTTTTGTGCTTAGGGTCTCCGGTAGCCTTGAGCTTGGGAGTCCCATAAGTGAGGACTGACTTCCTGCTTGGTCCTGGAGAAAGCGTAGTTACTCACCTGTAACAGGTGTTCTCCAGGAGCAGCAGGAATCAGTCCTCACTACCCTCCCTCCTCCCCTTGGAGTTGCAATCGTCTGCTTATGTTCTTTTTGCAAATTTTTATGCTGTCTTTTTAGCTATGTCATCTGACTGGCTAAGATGGCACCTTCGGGCGGGAAGACTACCGCGCATGCGCGCTGCAATTCCCAAAGGCTTTCTTTGAAAGCTGGGGAAAATTGCTCCGCGAGGGCTCCGTCGGCGCCGACGTCACCCATAAGTGAGGACTGATTCCTGCTGCTCCTGGAGAACACCTGTTACAGGTGAGTAACTACGCTTTCTGGTCGCCGTATCTTAAAAAGGATATAGTGATATTAGAAAAGGTTCAGAGAAGAGCCACCAAAATGGTAAAGGGGATGGAAGGATACTCCTATGAAGAAAGGCTAAAAAGGTTAGGGCTCTTTAACCTAGAAAAGAGACGGCTGAGGGGAGATATGATAGAAGTCTATAAATTAATGAACGGAGTGGAACAGGTAAACGTAGATTGATTGTTTACGTTATCAGAATATAGAAAGAATAGGGGACATGCAATGAAGCTGCAGGGTAAACTATTTAAAACTAATCAAAGAAAATATTTTTTCACTCATCGTGTAATCAAACTCTGGAATTTGTTACCGGAGGATGTAGTAAAGGCTGTTAGTGTAGCTGGGTTTAAAAAAGGTTTGGACAAGTTCCTGGAGGAAAGGTCCATAAACCATTATTAAGAAGGGACCCAGGATAAGAACATAAGATATGCCATACTGGGTCAGACCGAGGTCCATCAAGCCCAGTATCCTGTTTCCAACAGTGTCCAATCTAGGTCATACGTACCTAGCAGTATCCCCAAAAGACACAGGTTCCACACTGCTTTTACTGGGTCAAGCATTGATTATTCTGGGTCCCTTTTTAATAATGGTTTATGGACCTTTCCTCCAGGAACTTGTCCAAACCTTTTTTAAACCCAGCTACACTAACAGCTCTTACTACATCCTCCGGTAACAAATTCCAGAGTTTGATTACACGTTGAGTGAAAAAATATTTTCTCTTATTTGTCTTAAATAGTTTACCCTGTAGCTTCATTACATGTCCCCTAGTCTTTCTATATTCTGATAGCGTAAACAATTGATCTACGTTTACCCGTTCCACTCCATTCATTAATTTATAGACCTCTATCATATCTCCCCTCAGCCGTCTCTTTTCCAGGTTGAAGAGCCCTAACAAAGGTTCCACAATGCTTGACCCAGTACAATGCTTGACCCAGTACAAGCATTGTGGAACCTGTGTCTTTTGGGGAAACTGCTAGGTACGTATGACCTAGATTGGCCACTGTTGGAAACAGGATACTGGGCTTGATGGACCTTGGTCTGACCCAGTATGGCATATCTTATGTTCTTATTTCCTCCATATAATTAATTGGCTTTTTGGTTTGGTTCAGTCTCTGATTGGATTTCTGAAAAAGCCCCGCCCCCTCTAAGGTGGGGGTGGGCTGGGGCGCCTTTTTATACTTTGCCTCAGGCAGCAGATTGCCTTGAGCTGCCCCTGGCAGAAGGAATGTGCCAGTCAACATCTGGCATATTGAAATCCCCTATCAGTAGCACTTCCCCTTTCCTAGAAATGCTGCGTATGTCTTCAACTAACTCTCCATCCACCTCTTCCTCCTGTGAGGGAGGTCTATATATCACACCAATGCAAATAGATTTCTCTTTCCCTCTTTCTACTTTAACCCACAATGCCTCCTCTCTCCCTTTTTAGCTCTGTAGTTCCAAAGCTTTAATATTATTTTTTACATATAGTGCCACTCCTCCTCCCCTTCTTCCTACCCTGTCCTTTCTGAATAAAGTATATCCTGGTATAGTTACATCCCAGTCATGGTTTTCTTTGAACCATGTTTCTGTAACTGCCACTAAATCCAAGTCAGCCATTCCCATTAAAGCTTCAACATCTGTGATCTTATTTCCCATGCTATGGGCATTTATACATACCGCTTTCCATATGTTGCCCCTTTTACCCATTTCCATAAAGGAATTTAATGTTTCATTTATCTGGAGGCTTTCTTCACCCATTCCCAACAAATCTAGTTTAACGCCCTCTTTAGTAGATTAGCCAGTCTACTACTGAAGACACGTCAGCCTTTCTTGGACAGATGGACACTATCTCTGCTTTGCAACCCTTGGAACAGCATCCCATGGTCCAGGAAACCAAACTGCTCTCGATGACACCATTCACGCAGCCATGCATTCATCTCCAGGATGCGAGCTTCTCTGCCTTGGCCTTTACCCTCAACAGGGAGGATTGAAGAGAACACACCACCTGTATTCAGTAATTTTGTACTGCTTAATGGTTTCTGCTATTTTGCTTGGCACTGATGTTAGGCTCACCAGTCTATAGTTTCCCGGATCACCCCTGGAGCCCTTTTTAAAAATTGGTGGGTGGCCGATGTAGCACCTATCTTCTGGTACCATAGACCATTTTAGTGATAGGTTTAAAATTACTAATAGTTGCTCTGCAATTTCTTCTTTGAGTTTTTTCAACACTCTGGAATGTATACCATCCGGTCCAGGTGATTTGTTGCGCTTTTCTTTATCAATTTGTTCTACTTCCAGGTTCACTGAGATTTTATTCACCTCTTCTGACTCATCACTGTTAAATACCTTTTCTGGCATGGGTAGCTTCCCCACATCATTCTCTGTAAAAACCAAAGCAAAGAATTAATTTAGTCTCAGCTGTGGCCTGGTCCTCCCTGAGTGCTGCTTTTACTCTTTGATCATTTAAAGGTCCAACTATTCCTTCTGCGGCTACTTGCTTTGAATGTACTGTACCTGAAAAGGTTTTTATTATGAGTTTTTGTTTCTATAGTAAGCTGCTTTTTAAATTATATTTTTGCCTTCGTTATCAATGCCTTGCATTTAACTTGCTTATGTTGTCTCCTGTTTTCTTCATTTGGTTCCTTTTTTGTTTTTTTTTTAAGTGTTTTTTAATACTGAATCAAGGTTTGCTTATTGTGCATTATATATATCTTTGACATATTTGAATGCCTCTCTCCTCTCGACTATGCATATATTGAGGTTTTTGTCTGATCACATAGACTATACCAGTTTGATAGCCGTTCTTTGGACTGCCTCCACCTTGTGTAGCTCCTTTTAAGGTCTCCGGAATTGGATACAATATTTCAGTTGCGGTCTTAATCATAAACCTATGTAACTATTATGTTTTCTGCTGCTTATATCCAGAGATCCAGTTTTATCATGTTTCTCTTAAAGCAGTTTTGTGTTACTTTTTGTGACTTTCACCTCCCTAGCTCTAGCTCTGCTTTACTTCTGCAGCCACTGCCTCTTCCTCCCTGTTGGGGCCCAGTTTGCCACTGCAGTTCCTGCTTCATTCACCTCCCTTCCTCCTTCCCATTCCCTGGTCTTTTGCTGCTGCCTTCCCATTGCCAATCTGCTGATAGAAACCTTCTTTCTGTATTCCCTTTCCTGCTTCATTCTGCAGTGGCAGCCAATAATTCACATTATGTTGACAGATGCAGGTAATATCACATTTTTTTCATGATTATATCGTACTTGGGAGGAGAATGAATTTGTTACTGTTCTTTTTTTTTTATAGAAATACTGGTTAGCTAAGAACTGCACAGGATATAGGACAATGTCGTCAATACAGTGGTTCTCAATCTCCATCTGCTAGTAGGAGAGCATAAACCCATGTGTCTTGACTGGTCTGGAGGGACTCAAAAAAAAGAAAATTAACAGGTCCTATACAGCTTCACCACACTGTTTTGCAATCCAGAGATCATCAGCTATGATCAATCTCCCCACGATCCTCCTGTTTCGTGCACATTGGTATCTCACCTCCAATTTTGTTTTGCTCCTTGTATTTCTGGACCTCTGTTACACAACTCTGCATTTTTTTTGTGAATTCATCAATGAAGGGATTCTGGCATTGCCAGAAATTACAATAATACCTTTACTTAGTAAGCCTGTGTTTCATGCATGGATCATAACTAAGGCCAACCAGAATTTCTACACAAATTTATATTCTACCAATTCAAGACATCCAGCTTTTGACAAATCATAAATTCTTAAGAAATAAAGTATAGCAACTTGCAAAATGTTAAAAGTACAAGGAATTCATGCCCAAGAATTATGGTCTTCCCATCAAGTGACAATGCTTTCCTTCACTAACCTCTCTGATATTGTGATGTTATATGACATCATACATACAGTCACTGTATGGAATACAAAGCAAACCAGAAAATGCAAGATCAGTGTGTAAGGTTGGTCTACTTATGTGAGAAGGAAATGTTGAAGAATAGCCATACAATTTGGTTTAAAGAGAATGGCAGATGCAACTATAGAAGCATGGGATTGGAAACCAGGAATGCTGCTGGCATTTAGGGACTCTACCCTTGGTCATGCCACTAAAGGCAGCTTTGCATAACCTTAAGTAAATCACTTTCATCACTTTGTGGCTTGGTTCTAATCCCTGCTCTGTCTTTTTTAACTATGTGACCTTGGCCAAGTCACTTCATCTCCCCTAATCACAACTTTGTCACCAACTCTGTAGATACCTAGGGTATTGTTTTTTCTTCCAATGCCTCTAATACCATATCACTGATTGTGCAAGGCTGTGAACAAGTATCTATCTCCAGGAACAAGCAGGAATGAGTCTTCACATATGGGTACGTCGGTACCGACGGAGCCCTCGCGGGAACGCTCCCCAGCGTCCAATCAGAAAGCTTTTGGGAGCATCCCTCAGCGCCTGCGTGCTGCCTTCCCGCCTTTCCAACTGTCTCTCCTCAGTTTTCGTTTTTCCGCGGAGCCGGCAGGACGTCCTCCTGTCACCGCAGAAAATTCTTTCTTAAATTCTTTATTTTTCTTTTTCTTGTGGTCGCGGCTGTTTCCCCGCCTCCACCGGTACCACCGGTGGGTTTTTTCTTTTCTTTTTCTCAAACTCAGGGAGAGCTTTTCCCTCAGTTTCTGTCTTAAATTTTTGGGCCTGTAAGGCCTCTCCATCATGGAGCCGCCTTCTCCTAAGAAGTGCCTTAACTGTGGTAATACAGTTTTCATCTTAGACTCCAATAACTGGTGTCTAACCTGTTTGGGTCCTGACCCTTTTCCTCCGGAGCCATTAGGCTACAATTTTATGAGAAGAGATTTTCCATTTCGAGTTTCCCTCGATACCGCGTTCCCTTCCAGTGTCAGGGCACCGACCATTTCTTCTCTACAGGATCAGGTAACCCACAAACAGTCTGTTAAGACTAGCCAATCCTTGAGTGGTAGGTCTCATGCCAAGCATGATGACGGCTCCGGCCTTGCCCTCAAGACCCTATTGGCTTTAAAACCCCGGCGGGAATCTTCGGTCTCCAAAGCCTTTCAGGGGTTTCAGGTTGTTCCTGGGGCTCACCCCTCACAGAACATACCTGAGCCATGCTTGGTGGTGGCATCCGCTTCGAGCGGTACCGATACCCCGGCATTGGCACTGGTGTTGAGCGATTCACTCCTCACCAAGGATCGTCTTCTGGCGTTCTCGGTACCTTCGGGACCGATCGATACGTCCCAGATTGACTTTCCAGTATCGGCAGCACCGCCGATACGACCACCGACGTCGGTATCCTCTAGACATGCATCGATAGACTCGCTTCCTTCGATGCTGAGTCTGGAATCGATATCTAGTCTGGAAGACTGGGTACCGACGCGTCTCGGAACCGACGCTTACCGATTCCGGTTGTGCGGTACCGAGGATACTCACCAGGAGTTTTCGGTTACCTCGGTACCGCTTGCGCAGCCTCCGATGTCTGCTTCGATGTTGCTATCGCCTTCGATTCCGACTCATCTTCCAGTATCGGTACCGGTACCGGTACCGGCAGCAATATCGGGACCAACTCCTTCCATGCTTTCTTCACCAGGGTCGCTCCTCTCTATACCTAGTTTGGAGTCGATACCTCGCATGGACGATGCAGTACCGACAGGTTCAGGTCATAACCGCTGGTACCAGTATTCATCCATAAAGGATCCTTTTCTGCACCGGACAAGTACATCCTCCGGTGCCCGGGCTACTCCTTCAAGTCTAGCCTGTTCAGGGATGGTTCCCATTGGAGATCCTTCTTTTCAGAATTTTCTCCTTGACATGGCAACATTCCTTGCTATTCCTATCCCTGCCCATGATCCTACACAAGGCTCTTCTGGGGAAAAGGAAAATATAATGCTTCCTTTACATCATTCGTTGCAGGATCTTCTTTTGAAAATATGGGAAACACCTTTGAGGGTTTCCTCACCTTCTACAGCAACTGATCTTTTGTATCAGGTGCCCCCTTCTCCAGGGTTTCAAAAGACTCAACTTCCCCATCATTCTATTGTGGTAGAATCAGCAATGAGGAAGGTGAAAAGTAAGAAGAAGCACTCTTCTTACCCACCAGGTCGTGAGTCTAGAACACTAGATGCCTTCGGACGTCAAACCTTCCAGACATCTATGCTATCAACAAGGATTCTCTCATATATTTTTTATATGAGTCTATCCCTTCAGGAGGTTACAAAGCAGTTGTCTCTGCTAACTCCCTTTCTTTCAGAGCCCAAGACTGCAGACTATTCCTCACTACTTAGTCAAAGTCAAAATATCTCTTGGTTTCTTACTCGTGCTTCTCTAGACTCTTTTGAGTCTGTTAGCAGGACCTCTGCTATAGCCATAGGAGCACGACGTAGAGCCTGGCTCCAAGCTTCAGATTTAAACAGATGGGCACAACAAAGACTGGGTAATACTCCTTGTACTGGAGAAAATCTCTTCAATAAGGAGTCTTTACGTCAGGTTGCTCACTGCTCCACTGACTTCCCTGTCTCTGAGGCTAAGCCTTCTCCTTCCCCTTCCCCACTGGGTAGGAGATGCCCTACCAAACCTTCTTTCCCTAAAAGAAGAAGGTTTTATTCTTCTCCTGCCTCTCATACAGATGTTCCCAAACAAGGGAAACCTCGCCCTAGTCTGAAGAATCCAAACTCAAGCCAGGATCATTAACCCTCATTAGGGTTCTAATTGATCTTTTATAACATTCAGTTCACTTCTCCTCATCAGAAGTTGTTTCACTGTTTTTTCATTTAAAACTCTACCCATGGATTCCTGTTTCCAGGACATCCACTTGTTTTTAGGTAGGCTGAGCTGTCAGGAGATTCATGTCTGTGGATCACAGGGTTTTCCTCCTCTTCCTACCATGAAGAGGTTTGCCAACTATCTCATGATAGTTTTCCCTGTACCACTATTAATTTTTTCCTTCTACAGACTTACCATTTAGCAAGTCTCCCTTCAGCTCCTATTTTTCTTTACCCTCGTTTCCAGAGCTTCCCCTGTACTAGTGGTACCATACAACTGGAGGGCTTTCTTAGCCTTTTAGTCTTCCTTTCCTTTCCAGTGTAGAGTTTTTCTCTAGAGTAACCTCCCTGCTTCATTGGGCAGCTCATCAGACATGATCAGGATTTTCTCTCCTTGTTCTGTCTGTTCTCTCTGTTACAAACAGAAATATTCTCTCTGCTGTTCTATTCAGCAGCTGCCCATGCAGGAGTTCCAGTGATTGAACTAATGGTACTTTTCTACGAGTTCCAGTCTTGTCTTCCACTACTTTCCTCTGGCCTTAGTAGTGCTTCCAAGATAGTACTCATCTATCTTGGATAATCCTTATCGCTTCTTTTCTGTCATCTCCAGATCTCTGGAGTTGGCAGCATAACTGGGGTGGTAGCTGGTTTCCTCCAACAGCCACTTTTATTTCCCAATTCTCCTGCATAGTGCTCTCTGCAATCCTACTGAGAAGATCTCCACTATGGGCCCTTGCTAGAGAGCATGGGGATTTTTTCTCTAATCACTATCCTATATGGTTAAAAAAGGCTTACTCAGTCATTCCTCATGCCTGTAGGGGTTCTTTACACCCTTCTATTTCCTTTTAATAAAGGACATAGGCCTTCTCTATATGACAGTCTAAAGATTTACCCAGTTTCTACAGGAAATATGCTCTTTTTCCTTGTAGCTTGTCCTCATGGTATCCTAATCCTTCATGGACAGCACATATTTACTTTACCAACGCATGATACCCCCCCCCCCCCTTGTTCCTCAAGTGGGTCAACCTGGTATCTCATCCTATGCGTTTTTCTGTCCATTTACCATGTGAGAGTTCTATAAGACTCAGAACTTGCTGTTTACAGACTTATATTATCTTCTGTTTTTCACGCAACCATCCTGGTTATTTCACTGGATAACATTCCTGCACCATCTTAGCCAGGGAGAATAGATTCTCTATATATCTTCTTGTTATTAGATGAATCTTTCTCCTTCACATCTCCCATGTGAATGTTCTTATGGGCATATCTCTATCTGCTTAGTTGCAGACATTTATCTTTAGACATCTATATACATGTATGTATATATCTCTATATACTTCTCTATAGATTTCTATGTCTGTAAGCTGCGTGTGCATATTCTATGCCCCTCCAGATCTCACTATGGTCATATATATATATATATATATATATATATATATATATATATATATATATATATATATATATCTCCATATCCCTATATATATATGTGTATCTGTCAAGATACTTCCTTATAGGTAGATATGTATTTCCATACTTATTTCTCTAACTGTCTATGCTTATAAAAGGTTTTTACCTTCCTATAGGTTCCAGACAGTGGGCTTGCATATCTTCCTACTGTCCCTCAGTATGTCTGGGGCATTATGCACACAACCATTACTGTGGTACTGACAGCTCCTACTTTGACCCTAGGTCTAGGTATCCCTGAAGCTCCATGCTTCACTGTCTTTCCTATCTCCCAACAGATAGGAAAGACAGGGTGGATCTTCAGTAGATCTGAAGTTTCAACCCTTCAGACATCTGTCCTCCTTGGGAATATGGGCTGTTTCCATACACCTTTTTCCCTCCAGGACTGGGCTAGTTGTCCAAATCGGTCAGTCTTCCTCTTTTGCTCCTAAATGTTACTACCTCTGTATCCAAAGGAGTTCCCAGCTTTTCCATAAAGCTTCAACTAAAGACCTGACGTTTTTGTACTACCCCAGTTGACACCTGGGTCACCTGTCAATTCCAGATTTGGACCTTCGCCTTCACTTCAGTGACAACACCTTGAAGATCCCTCTACTGGAACTCCAGTAGACTCCATCAGCCTCTCTACTTCCTGCAATCCAGTAGGTGAGGTCCATATTGTGATTGTTCATGTCAATATTTTTTCATGGTAATTATCATACATACAAGGACTCCTTTCATGTAGTCCTTAGGTTAGCTGTTTTTCTACAGCTCCTCTCTTTTCAACTCCTACCCTCCATCCTCAGGATGCCTGGCCATATGAGGTGTAGCATGTTCCAATGCTCACCTTGCTAGGGCTCCAGGCATCTTAGCTTGGGAGTCCCCATATGTGAAGACTCATTCCTGCTTGTTCCTGGAGATAGCACAGTTACTTACCTGTAACAGGTGATCTCTGGGAACAGCAGGAATAAGTCTTCACAACCCACCCACCTCCCCTAGGAGTTGTGTATCTCTATCTTCCTTTCCACTTTCTCTCTGTTTGTCTCAGCTATAAAACTCAACTAAGGAGAGACAGTTGGAAAGGCGGGAAGGCAGCACACAGGCGCTGAGGGATGCTCCCAAAAGCTTTCTGATTGGACGCTGGGGAGCGTTCCCGCGCGGGCTCCGTCGGTACTGACGTACCCATATGTGAAGACTTATTCCTGCTGTTCCCAGAGATCACCTGTTTACAGGTAAGTAACTGTGCTTTCTCCCCTGTGTCTCACTTGAGGATGAGGGAACAGATAAATTATAAATTCTGTCTTCTTGCAGCTGGCGATGGGGAAGATGATGGAGCAGGGGCCTGTTTTGATCATCACTTTCCAGGCCCAAATTGTCATGGTGATTAAGAATCAGAATGGGGAGGTGGTGGAAGGAGATCCAGTAAGTAAATCCAGTCAAATACTTGCTGAAGGAAGGTAAGCCCTTTTAATCCCAGCTGGAATTCTCCCAGAGCTGCCAAGTTACCCAGTTCCAGTAGAAAAACTTTCTGACCAGTCTTGTTTTTTAACTTGCATTGGGATAAGGTTGCGAGGAATGGCCTAATATCTCCTTTTTGGAAGCAGATATTGTCATCTGTGTTTTTTTCATACATACCTGCTCATGATAATGGCGTTGGCTGTAGAACCTGAAAATGTTTGCACCCAGTTAGAAAAGCATCAGTTTTGAATAAAGCTTATATGTGAGTGGAGAAATAGCCTAGTGGTTAGAGCACTGGCTTTGTAACCGAGAGACCAGGGTTCAGTTCCAACTAGCACTCCTTATGGCCTTGAGCAAGTCACTCAACCCTTCATTGACTTGGAAGAAAGGCCTGGTCATACTGGCAAGAAAACCCAGGAGTTCCTGGGTCGCCAGCAGTCAGCACTAACTCGACAGCATGCATTATATTGCATTGTGAATGGTAACGAGATAGGGCACAGCTTGTGGATAGGGATGTTTCCCTTGCTGTGTTTGTGACTTTATCTGATGGCAGACTAAAACTTATTTCCCAAAATATATATACAGCTTCACCCTCTAGTCAACATATCAACACAGCTATGCTTGCTGTCTAAGTTCTAAACTTTGGCGTTATACTTCTCCAGGAACAAGCAGGAAGTCAGTCCTCACTTACGGGTGACATCGGCACCAACGGAGCCTGCACGGAGCAATTCCCCAGCTTTCAAAGAAAAGTCTTTGGGATTGCTGCCACGCATGCGTGGTCCTCTTCCCGCCCAAGGGTGCCATCATGCTCAGTCTACGTTTTTCCGCGGAGCCCTTCAGGCACACGTCCTGGTCTCTCTTGGGGAAAAAGTGTTTCATTTCCGGCCTGTCCTACTCTATTCCGGTTGCACCGGTCCTTTACCCGTCCTCCCTCTTGCTCCTCTCCTAACTGCTGGCCACGTGGGTATTCGACCTTGCGGGGACCCTTTTTGCCCCGATAGCCACCGGTTTCAAAAAATGCGATAGATGCTCCAAGAACATGTTTTCTCCAGGACCAAGCAGGAAGTCAGTCCTCACATATGGGTGTCATCGGCGCCGATGAAGCCCCAGCGGAGCATTTCCCCAGCTTTCTATGAAAGCCTTTGGGAATGCAGGCATGCATGCGCAGTTCCCTTCCCGCCTAAAGGTGCCATCTTACATCAGTCTCTTTTTTTTTCTGTGAAGCCCACCGGACGTGTGTCCTGTTCTCCTGGTTAAGATTAGATTTTTTCGGCGATTTTCGCTATTTTTTCTCCCGGTTCGACGCCGGCTCCCCTCCCGCCGGGTTCGGTACATCTGTATCGAGCCCGATTCTTCTTTTTTGGTTTTTGCCCTTCGTGGCTGGCGTTCGCGCCCTTTTTTCCATTTTTCCCTGGAAGGCCGGTCCCTTGACCTCGCAGGGACTCTTTTTTCCCCGATGGCTTCCAGCGGTTTTAAAAAGCGTGATCGGTGTAAGAAACTGATGTCTCTCACCGACACACATGTCTGCTGCTTTCGGTGCCTCGACCCGACCACGACCCTAAGTCGTGCGGGCCATGTGGAAAGATGTCTTCCAAGGCACTCCGAAGTCGCCAGCAGCAAAAAGAAAGGCTTTTCTCGGACTCCGCCTCTGGCCGGGCCCGGACCTCGTCTGAGACCTCGACATCTCGGGATTCCGATCCCGAGCGCCGTCGAAGCTCCTCGGACAGGGGGTCCCCCGACCGGGAACGCAAGAGGAAGAAGCGGCTCGCGAGGGCATCGGAGGAGGAGGTCCCTGGCTCCTCGAGGACCAGGTCTAAGACCCCCGACCGTCGCCCCGGGCCCATGGAACACGAGAAGCCTGCTAAAGTTCCTCGCATGGAGCCGGAGTCTGCTGGACACGTAAGCCCCGTAGTCCTCGAGGACTCTCCTCCCAGGGAGCCGACGTCGGGCCCGGCGCCGCCGGGGCCCAGTCGGTGGCTGCTGCGTCTCCCGAGCTGAGTCTCAGGATGACAGCCTTGGAGAGCAGATTGTCTGCCTTCATGGAGCAGCAGCGGGCACTGATGGCCAGCCTGTCTGGCGCATCTGCCCCGACCACCGGGACATTGACTTCGAAGTCGACCCCGGAGACCGAGCCGATACTTTAGTCCATCGTGGCTCGGAGTCGACCTCGGTTGCGGTCTCCCTCGACCTCCCATTCGGGACCGAGGGCGTCGACGCCGGTGCCTCCGGCATCGGGGCGGGTGCTCTAGGGCCCCGTGGGGTCGGACCCTGACTTCTCCTCGGATGAGTCAGCTTGGGAGACGGAGGACGAGGAGTCTCCTGATACCTTCAAGACTCGGTGCGTCCCTTCGGACTCACCGCAGTCTGAGCCCCGGAGTAGGTCCCCCCCGGAGGATACTCGGTTCTTGGAGTTCGTCCGGGATATGGCCACTGCCTTGGCTATTCCGGCGGACCCGAGGAGGAGTCTCGCTGAAGAGCTCAAGGCCCTACAGTATGACTCTCCTCCGAAGGAGGCCTTTACTGTTCTGGTTCCTCCGATGCTGGAACGGCTCCTCTTCCGTATGTGGGAGGCACCGGCCTCGGCGCCAGTTCTCAGCAAGCGAGTCGATTTGATCTATCGACTCCGGAAGAGCCCTGGTTTTCAAAAGGCACAACTACCACACCATTCTATGGTTGTGGAATCGGCCATGCATTGTCTGAAGAGCCAGAAGATGCACTACGCGGTGCCCCCTGGCAGGGAGGTCCGGAACCTCGATGGCGTCGGTAGAAAGTGCTTCCAGGGCTTGATGCTTGCTTGCCGTGTCCAGTCCTACCAGCTGTACATGGGCATGTACTTGCGGGATCTGGCCAAGGAATTGGCCGGGTTCTCTGCTGGTCTCTCCGGGGAACCCTTGCAGAGATTTAAGTCCTTGTCCTTGGGGATTCGGGACTGCTCGAAGTTCATGTCCCGCGCCGCCTACGATGGCTTCGAGGCTTTGGCCCGAGTTGCGGCAGCCGGCATCGCGGCTCGACGCCAGGCATGGCTGCAGTCATCGGACCTCGAGCCATGGGTTCAGGAGAAGTTGGTCGATGTCCCTTGCCGAGGTGAA
This sequence comes from Ichthyophis bannanicus, assembly GCA_033557465.1. NCBI lineage: Eukaryota > Metazoa > Chordata > Amphibia > Gymnophiona > Ichthyophiidae > Ichthyophis > Ichthyophis bannanicus. The sequence goes on along the minus strand of CM066039.1, from coordinate 221,079,068 downwards.
AACATTTTTGGCAAGCCCATGACCGAGAAGGCCGCTCAGCTCGAAACTGAGCACCTCACACGGACAAGGCTGTCGAGGAAGACCTCTGCCCCTTCTCATAAAAAGAAGGGCTCGGGTAAAAAGCCCTTTTACCCGAGGAAGGGCACTGCCTACAAACAGTACCCGCAATATCAGGCTGCCCAAGCTTCCCCCCAGGGTCAGCAAGCCAAGGGCCAGGGTAATGGGCCCCGTAGGCAGAGGACCCCCAAGCCTCAGGCCCCTGCTACCACTCAGCAGGGTGGGGGTTTTTGACTCCTTGAGCGTAGCCTCTCTTCCACTGCTCTCCCAACCCTGCACAGGAGGTCGCCTCGCCCTCTTTGCCCACCAGTGGCCCCTTATCACCAGGGACAGTTGGGTGCTGGAGATAGTCCACAAGGGCTATGCCCTTATTTTTCACCAACTGCCTCCACCATTTTTTCTAGGGGAGCCTCCAAGGCCTCCCCTGCACACAGACCTTCTTCTACAAGAGCTTCATGGCCTGTTGGTGGACAGGGCGCTGGAGCCTGTGCCTCCCCACTTGCAAGGTCACGGATTCTACTCCAGGTATTTCCTGGTCCCCAAAAGAACCGGTGGCCTTCGACCCATTCTGGATCTCAGGAACCTCAACAAGTTCCTAGTGAAGGAGAAGTTCAAGATGCTTACTCTTGGGACACTTCTGCCCTACCTCCAGCAGGGAGATTGGCTATGCTCCTTAGATCTAAAGGATGCGTACACTCACATCCTCATTCATCCAGACCACAGAACCTACCTCAGGTTCATTGTGGGAGGAAACCATTATCAGTACAGAGTGCTGCCTTTCGGCCTCACCTCCGCCCCCAGAGTCTTTACAAAGTGCCTAGCAGTGGTGGCGGCCTACCTGAGAAATCAGGGAATCTGTCTTCCCCTATCTGGACGACTGGCTCATCAGGGGTCAGACGTGCCAGGAGGCCAAACAAGCCACCCTCAGGACTATTGCTCTTCTACAAAGCCTGGGGTTTGTCATAAACTTCGCAAAGTCCACTTTGCTCCCCTCCCAAAGCTTGGAGTTCATAGGTGCAAGGCTGGACTCTCTGCTGGCAAAGGCTTTCTTGCCAGTAGACAGGGCCCAGAGGTTGAGGGCCTTGGCAAATCAGTTTCTTAGCAGGTCCCTGGTCTCCGCCAGGCTCTGCCTGAGGCTTCTGGGCCACATGGCTTCAACAGTACATGTGACCCCCAATGCCAGGCTCTATATGAGGCCTGCACAGTGGTGCCTTCGGGCTCAGTGGTCACAGGCCACAGGCAGCCTAAGAGACAAGATAAAGGTGTCCAGACCATTTCTGCACTCCCTCACCTGGTGGCTTCACCCACCCAATCTTCTGAAGGGGGTGCCTTTTCAGATTCCAGGGTACACAGTAGTGGTGACCACAGACGCCTCCCTGCAAGGCTGGGGAGCTCATTGTCTGGGCAAGTGCACCCAGGGCCTGTGGTCTCCCTGGGAAGCTGCACAGCAGATCAATCTCCTCGAACTCAGAGCTATTCGATTAGCACTCAAAGCTTTCACTCCTACCCTGGCTCACCAGTCTGTTCTGATTCAGACAGACAACCAAGTTGCCATGTTTTATGTGAACAAACAGGGCGGGACTGGGTCCAGGATCCTTTGTCGGGAGGCTCAGGACCTTTGTTCGTTTGCCCTCAAGCACAACATGCTCCTCAAGGCTGTGTACCTTCCAGGCCAGGACAACTACCTGGCAGACAGATTAAGCAGAATACTGCAGCCCCACGAGTGGCAGCTGTATCCTTCAGTAGTTCAGAAGATCTTCCTGAAATGGGGTCTCCCTTTGATAGATCTCTTTGCCAGCCCCATGAACAAGCAGCTGCCAAAGTTCTGCTCCAGGCAACCGCATCCTCTGCGGATAGCGGCGGATGCTTTTCTGATATCCTGGTGTCAGGGCCTCCTGTATGCGTTTCCTCCCACGCCATTGGTGGCCCGAACTCTTTTCAAGATTCTTCAGGACAATGTTCCCTCTAATTTTCTGTAGGTTGTGTGCGCATAAAATATCAGCTGTGTGCAGCTTTTGAAGGAAGGTTAAATTTTTGTGCGCCACATAACGACACTCGGAGTTATATACTTTAAAATTTGACTACACGGCAGAATACAGTATGTACACCACATTGATTTTAATCAAATTAAATGAAAATAGACGATTACTAAATGAAGTGGGAAATTTCTAGTAATTACAATCATAACTTTTACATTTTAAGACGTCTGTGTTGTTTTCTATCAGAATCAGAGCCGTAATTTTTGTGCGCCCTGTTGTAAAGTATGTGCGCTCGCTTGGCAAGGTGTGTGCGTGCGCACACACGCACAGCTTAGAGGGAACAGTGCTTCAGGACAAGGCCTCGGTCCTGCTGGTGGCTCCCAAATGGCCGAGACAGCCTAGGTTTCCTCTTCTGCTTCAACTGGCAGTGGATCCTCCACTACCTCTGGGGTTGCAACCCGACCTTCTCTCACAGGAGCAGGGTTCCCTTCTGCACCCCAATCTCAAAGCTCTCAATTGGATGGCCTGGAGGCTGCAAGGGTAGTCTTGGCTCCCTGGGGCCTGCCTCAGGATGTTGAGGAGGTTGTCCTAGCCTCTAGGAAACAGTCCACTAGGAAAACCTATGCTCTCAAATGGAAAAGGTTTTCTGTGTGGTGTCAGCTACGTACAGTTGATCCTTTCTCCTGTACTGTGCCAGTAGTCCTTCAATACTTACTGCACTTGTCAAATCAAGGCCTTAAATCCAATTCTGTTCGGGTCCACCTCTCAGCTCTAGCAGCTCACCACTCTGGTGGAGGGACATTCTCTATCTGGTCACCCCTTGGTGTCCCGCTTTCTTAGGGGCTTGCTTTTGTTCAAGCCTCCCATCCGTCCTCCTGCCCCTGAGTGGGAGCTGAATGTAGTCTTGCAGCAACTGACTCGCCCACTTTTTGAGCCGATGGCTACTTGTCCACTACGCTTCCTCTCCTGGAGGACACTCTTCCTTATAGCCCTTACCTCGGCTAGGCGAGTGAGTGAGCTTCAGGCCCTAGTCTGTGATAGGCCTTACACCAGGATTTACAGGTACAAGGTAGTCCTTAGGACTCATCCCAAGATTCTCCCTAAGGTTGTCTCCTCTTTCCACCTCAACCAGGAGGTGGTTCTTCCAACATTCTTCCCTAGGCCTCATGCAAGCCAGGCTGAAGCAGTTCTGCATACCCTGGACTGTAGGAGGGCCTTATCCTTCTACCTTGACCGTACGCAGGGGCATAGAAGGGTTACACAGCTCTTCGTCTCCTTTGACCCCAATAAGTTGGGTTTGGCTGTGTCCAAGCGTACCTTGTCCATCTGGGTAGCTGACTGTATCACCTGGGCTTATAAGGTGGCTGACCTTCCTTTTCAGGGTCGGGTTACGGCCCACCGAGTCAAGGCAATGGCTGCCTCAGTGGCTCATCTCCGCTCTGTGCCCTTGGTATACATCTGCAGGGCTGCAACTTGGTCTTCAAGCCAGACTTTTGCGGCCCATTACTGCCTGGAGAGGGAGTCCCGTAGGGACAGTGCTTTTGGCCAAGCAGTACTCCGGCATCTCTTTGAGATTTAGGCAACTCCTGCCCTCTGTTGGGCTACCGGTGGAGGTTGTGTCCTTGAAAAGCCTTTCTTTGCTGCTGAGACTAGAGGGAGTTTCCTTGTTCAGCCTGGGTTCCTCGGTAGCCCAGAGCTTGGGAGTCACCCATATGTGAGGACTGACTTCCTGCTTGGTCCTGGAGAAAGAGTAGTTACTCACTTGTAACAGGTGTTCTCCAGGAGCAGCAGGAATCAGTCCTCACAACCCTCCCTCCTCCCCTTGGAGTTGCAGTTGTACATAGTTTATTTTTCATTTTTGTGTGCTGTTCTTAGCTATGTCATTTGACTGAGGTAAGATGGCACCTTTAGGCGTGAAGGGAACCGCGCATGCGTGCCTGCATTCCCAAAGGCTTTCATAGAAAGCTGGGGAAATGCTCCGCTGGGACTTCATCGGCGCCGATGACACCCATATGTGAGGACTGATTCCTGCTGCTCCTGGAGAACACCTGTTACAGGTGAGTAACTACTCTTTCTCCCTACCATGCTAGTCCTAGTACCAGAACCTCAAATTTCATACTCTGCGAACCTTCTCTCGGCCTCTCATATGGCACTTCTCCAAGTTTTATAAAAATTTGTTCGGGACCTTGCTGCTGTCCTACAGAATGCAACTCGAGGCACAACCATTCCCTCAGTCAAAACTGACCCCTCCATCACTGAAACGGTTTTTTCTTGAACATGAACAATTTCCTCCAGGGCCATAGGTTCAGACACAGTACAATTGGTACTTCAACACCTTCCATACACCTGATTTTGAAGAAGGCTATTGTTCTCTAAATAGTTTAGTCTCTTCACAAGACTGTGAGCAGATCCCAGAGCAGGCTGAAGATACAATCCCTAAGTCTCAACAGAACCAATGCCTCAAGCCTCTGAAGGTGACTACTCCTGCGCAAAGTTCCTCCAGAAAATCTCAGCGGCATTAGCACTCTCCTCAACCCTGACCCCAGAAATAAAAAAGTTCCTAATTGTCCCTCCAGTTTAGTCCAGACACATAGGTTATACTCACCTACCAGTAGATGGAGACTGAGACATACTGAGCTGAAAACCCAACCCCATAAGAAGCCTGTGCAAGCTATCCTCAGCCAATACTTCTCAGTCTCCAGCAGATGGTGGTGAACTTAGTCTGTGCAGGCTGGTGTTGGAGGTGTTGTGGCTTTGGGCCACAGTATCTGGGTTCCAGAAAACCTGAGGGTACATAACTATTTGATCTGGGTCTCTCCCCTCCTTCTCCCCTAGCCACACCTGATAGCTCCCTTTTCTCCAGGACCAAACAGGAAGTCCTCACATATGGATGAGGTCACCGACAGAGCCTGCGTGGGAACGCTTTCCAGCTTCCAAAGGAAGCTTTTGGAAGGTGCACCACACATGCATGCCTGTCTTCCTGTCCAAAGGAGCCATCTTTACTTCGGTCTTCTGTTTTCCACAGAGTCCATCAAATGTTAGTCTGATCCTCGGAAAACGTTTGACCTTCGGTACTGTTCTTCAATATCCTTTCCCCTTTTTTGGTCGCGTGTTGGTCACCACCTTCTTGCCTGTGCCCAGGAGTGTCGGTGCCTTGGATGCCACCTTTTTTCCTTAAGTTTTTTTCTTTTTGAGGCGTGCGGGTCTTTTCTCTCATGCCCCCCTGGTCTCCTGGAACATTCAAGTCTTTTGACTTGACGAAAGTCGTCTTCCCCAACGTATTCAAGCCGTCCAGTGGGTCTGTACCCCTCCCTAGCTGCCACAGCAGGAGTTGCTGCCTCCTGAAGCCCCTGAGGCTGGTGACTGACTCCTGAGGCTGTTACCATCGTGGAGTCCCAGCCGAGGGAACCAGCATTAGTGCCAGTGGCTGCTACACAGGCTCCGGCATCAGAGACCACGCTCCTCACACAGCGCTTGGAGACCCTTGAGTGCAGCCTGTCTGCATTCTTTGCTCAGCAGGCCAGCTGGGACCCGATTACCTCAGATTCCTTGGCATCAGTGGTGGCCCCGACCACCACGGCGGCCTCTCCATCGGAGATGCAACCAGTCTTGGAGGTGCATGCCCTCCCTCGAAGCGACAGCTCTTTCATGGGCCATTCAAGGTCAGACTGCCGAGAGCTTTGGATGCCTTCCACCCCTCCTGGCCAACACCAACACCGGGAGGAATAGTGTCAGTACTTAAAGTTCCTCTCAGAGTCAGACTCAGACACTTGGGAGACTGAGGAGGAGGAATCACCCGAGATCATGTGGCATCGGGACATCCCCCTCCGATCCTTCTCCATCCTATGAATGAAGAAAGTTCCCACTGGAGGACTTGTCCTTCCAAGAGTTTGTGAGGGATATGTGTCTTGCTACAACAAAGGCTAACACACCTTGTAATGAAGACGAGCACTTTATTTATAAAACAAAGCAGGGATAATTTGAATTTCACTTATTTGATTCCTTAATTCATACTTATTTAGAAAGGCAAGTAATTCATTTATCTACCTATAATTAGTTAAAAAAATACCTAGAAAGCTATTAGAATAATGATAACTAAAAGCACTTAATTACAGAAGAAAATGATGACTAGAAAGCTAATTACAGAAGAATAATACTTCACCGAAAGAGTTCTGAACTTCATCTCCTGTCACACTTCGATTGAATGGATCCCTTATTCAACCAGACAAGAGAGACTTCTCAATCGGGAGTTTCTCTAGGCAATGCGTCCATCCCCAGAAGAGATCCCTTGGTAGCTCCTCTCTCTAGCTGAAACAGGCATCCATTTTATCCTGTTGCAAACCACCAGCTGTTGCGCAGACAAATAGCTATCTTTCATCATATATTTGAATAAAATGGATTATATCATCAGGAGGGGATAATTTTCATGTTTCCCTCCCTGGATACGATCCGACAAAAGAATTAGAGTATTTCACAGTGGGACTATTTTGGAGTCTGGGTTTCTTGATCTTTCATCAGGCGACATATAGGGGCAGTTATCCATCAAACACAGCCAGGACACTGGCCAGGCGCCTGACAATGTTCAAGGGACATACCTCCCCCACCCCCATGGCTTCAGATGTTCAGAACTCCATAATTACAATTGATGTGCATCTTGTTTACATTGTTATGTAACTAGAATAGTTCTCCTCAATTGATCTAATTGTCTCCCTTTCTGGTCTGTGAGCATCCCAGATAAGAAGAACTGTGCATCCCAGATAAGAGTGTCTCCCTCTCTGGTTTTCCAGCATCCCTGTAGTTATGTGAACAGTTTCAACTACCCCTATTTCAACAGTTTCTTTTACCCCTTACTTACTGTTGAGAGGCATGATCAATAGTCAGTTTTTAATTCATTTGTACTACAATATGGGAAAGGCCTTGCCCTTCACTATCAAAGCCAAAGAGGAGCCGAGGGCTGAGGAACTCAACATCCTACAGTACAACTCTCCCCTGAAGGAAGCCATCAAGGTGCCGGTGCACCAGATCCTTGAGAGGCTCCTTTATCGGATATGGGAAACACCTCTCATGATGCCCACTGTGAGGAATCGATTCATTCTACAAGGTGACCAAGAGCCCTGTCTTTGAGAAGCCACAGCTTCCCATAACTCTATGGTGGTGGAGAGCCATGCACCGCATCAAAAGCTCCAAGACACACTCCTCGGTTCCCCCAGTCTGGGAGGTGTGCACCATGGATGGCTTTGGTAGAAAATGTTACCAAGGCTCTCGATGCTGGTGGCCCATATTCAGGCCTGCCAGTTGTACATGGAGATGTACCTCAAGGATCTGGCTGGGGATCTTGCTGGTTTCTCCACAGAGCTGTCTAGGAGCAGCTGCTACGGTACCGAGCTTTTGTTGCAAAAACAAAAACTGCTCCAAATTCATGACTCGAGCAGCTTATGACAGTTTCAAATCGGTGGCTCGAGTGGCTGCGGTGGGTATAGGGGCCCATCACCTTATATGGCCGCAGTCCTCTGATCTGGAGCAGTGGGTCCATGACAAACTGGTGGATGTTCCCTGTAGAGGTAAAAATCTCTTTGGGAAGCCGATGGAGGAGAAGGCTAGTGAGCTGGAGGTTCTCCAGAAAGACCTCAGACCCTTCCTTGCGAAAATCCTTGGGGAAGTAGTAGTTCTACGACTCCTATAACCTGTACCAGTCCTACCAGCAGCTGTTGCACAGCCAACAGCAGAATGATCAGGGACAGCGTCCACCACGCTGTCCTAAAACCACGAAGCCCCAACCGGCAACGCAACCGCAGCTGAGGTGCGTATTTTGACTCTTTCTTCAGGGACATGGCCTTTCTTCCCCTCCTGGAGATTGTTCCCTCACAGGCTGGGGGAAGACTGATTCACTTTGCCCACAGGTGTCCAAAAATAACAACTGACTCCATGGTGGGACCACACCTTGAATACTGTGTGCAGTTCTAGTTGCCATATCTTAAAAATGATATAGCGGAATTAGAAAAGGTACAGAGAGGAGCCACCAAAATGGTAAAGGAGATGGAAGGATAACCCTATGAGGAGAGACTTAAAAGGGTAGGGCTCCTCAACCTGGAAAAGAGATGGCTGAGGGGATATGAGAGGGGTCTATAAATTAATGAATGGAGTGGAATGGGTAAATGTAGATCTATTGTTTACGCCATTAAAAAAGTAGAAAGACTAGGGGGATATGCAATGAAGCTACAGTGTAACCCATTTAAGACTAATAAGAGAAAATGTCTCCAGGAACAAGCAGGAATGTAGTCTTCACAATGGACGCAGGCCTTGGGTCACCTCAGGGGCAAGATCCAAGTCACTGCCCCTCTCACCACGCCCCTCAAATGGTGGTGTTCCCCAGAAATTCTCCTCATCGGGTCACCTTTTCAGATGCCTCCACATCAATGCACCCTGACAATGGATGCCTCCAAACTGGGTCAGGGAGCTCACTTGGGCACACTCTCTACACAAGGCCTCTGGACAGTGCAGGGGTCACAGCTCCAGATCAATCTCCTAGAGCATCATACTATCTCAAATGCACTCAGGATGGTTCATGATCACCTCAGGGCACAAAGGGTCCTAGTCAGGCCAGACAATGGGATGGCTATGTTCTATGTCAACAAACAGGGCGGATCAGACTCCTGGCCCCTCTGTGAGGAGGCTCTTCATCTGTGGTCCTTTGCCATTTCTCATCAAATACACCTCCAAGCGGTATATCTCCCAGGGGAGCTCAATGTCTTGGCAGTCAATCTGAGTCTGATCCTCTTCCTCCATGAAGAGTCCCTCCATCAGGACAAAATTTCAGACTTGGGGAACTCCAGACATACATCTGTTTGCCGCTCTGCAGAATGACAAGCTTCCTCGCTTCTGCATCAGGACTCTGATGTCCATCAGCCAACAGGTGGATGCTTTCCACCTGCATTGGGGTCAGGGTCTCCTTTATGCTTTCCCTCTCATTCCATTCCCAAGACGCTTTTCAAGCTGCAGACCAATAAGGGCTCCATGATTCTCATTGCCCCTCACTGGCCACGTCAACCGTGGTTTCCTCTGCTGCTATGTCTAACTCAGACTCAGCCTCTCCAATTGGGATCTGCGCCCGATCTCCTCTTCCAGGAAGACAGGACACTGCTCCATCCCAATCCACAGTCTCTGTCTCACAGCTTGGCTGCTGAGAGTATAGCATTACAGAACTTTAACCTTACACAGGAGGTTAAGGAGATCCTTTTGACTTCCAGGAAGCCATCCACCAGGTGTTCCTATGCTTTCAAGTGGCATAGATTCTCTGTCTGATGTTCTTGGAAGGATCTCAATCCCTTCTCTGCTCTCGTGGAGGCACTCCTCCAATATCTCCTCCTCCTGTCCTCAACAGGTCTCAAGACCAACTCCGCGAGAGTTCACCTCATTGCTATTGCAACCTCTCATCATCTAGCGGATGGACAGCCCATCTCTTCACAACCGCTAGTAGTGCGCTTTATGAGAGGGCTCTTGCTGACCAAACCACCTATTAAGCCACCTCCGGTGGCTTGGGATCTCAATGTCATTCTAGTGCAGCTTTTCAAGCTGTCCTTTGAACCATTGACTATGACCCCATTAAAGTTCCTTTCATAGTTGTTCATTTCCTTTAACTCTAGTCACCTGTGTCTCCCGGTATCTAAACATATGCTCTCCAGACGGATAGCGGACTGCATTTCATTTGCTTATGACAAAGCAAGACTCTCCCTGGAAGGGCATGTCACTGCTCATAATGTTCGTACCATGGCTACCTCGATGGCAAACCTACGTTCTGTAGCCAATGACAAAATTTGCAAAGCAGCAACTTGCTGTCCATACTTTTCCTGCCCATTATTGTATAGACAAGGACTCCCGCCGGGATGCCATGTTTGGTCAGGCTGTTCTCCAGCACCTCTTTCAGAATTAGGGGCAACTCCTATCCTCTGTTCCAGACTTTGATGATACCAGACATCCATGAGGGATCCATAACTTCTTGAAGTCTACTCTGAGGTGAACATCCACCGGTTCTGAGGTCACTTTATCTGGCATCTGGGAGCTAAGGAGTCCTGTATGTGAAGACTACATTCCTGCCTGTTCCTTGAGATAGCGTATTTACTCACCTGTAACAGGTGATCTCCGGGAACAGCAGGAATTTAGTTTTCACAACCGTCCTCCCCTAGGAGTTGTAGGGTTTTTCTTCTCTTACTCTCCTTTTTCTCAGCTACAAACTCAACTGAAGAGAGGGAGTTGGGAAGATGGGAAGGCAGCCATGCAGGCGCACTGGAGTGCTCCCAAAAGCTTTCCTTGGATGCTGGGGAGCATTCCTGTGCGGGCTCCGTCGGTGCAAATGTCACCCATATGTGAAGACTAAATTCCTGCTGTTTCCAGAGATAATCTCTTACAGGTGAATAACTACGCTTTTTCACTTAACGTGTAATCAAACTCTGGAATTTTTTACCGGAGGATGAAGTAAAAGCTGTTTGTGTAGCTGGGTTTAAAAAAGGTTTGGACAAGTTCCTGAAGGAAAGGTTCATAAACAATTATTAAAGAGGACCTGGGAAATCCACTGCTTTACCCAATACAAGCATTGTGGAACCTGTGTGTTGTCTTGGGAACCTGCTAAGTACTTGTAACCTGGATTGGTCATTGTTGAAAACAGGATACTGGGCTTGATTGACCTTGGTCTGACCCAGTATGGCATATTTATATATTTATTTAACAGGTTTTATACCGCTTTATTCTTAAGTCAAAGTGGCTTACATTACAATATGGATTTCAAACTTGGATAATTTTTAACAAGGTTACATTACTTATGTTCTTGCATATCTATGCATATCTTATGTTCTTATGACTCCTGGACCCTCAGGATTGTCCAGGATGGCTACCTACTGCACTTTAGAAACATTTCAGAAACATGACGGCAGAAAAAGACGACATAGCCTATCTAGTCTGCCCTTCCATATCCATGGAGTGGAGGAGTGGCCTAGTGGTTGGGGCAAGGTACTTCAGGCCGGAAGGTCGGGAGTTCAAATCCCACTAGAGGACAGCAACCTTGGGCCGGAAGGAAGGGGGTTTCTAGTCCCACAGGTGCTCTTTGTGGTCTTGGGCAAGCCACTTAACCCTCTATAGCCCATGTTCCCTGTAAAATAGTTATCTCCAAGTTATAATGCCCTGTTCAATGTAATTTCAGTTTGTTCAATGTAAACCACACTGATGCAGAATAGCGCGGTATATAAGAGAATGTAAATAAATAAATAAATTTTGTCGCTCCCACGGTAAAATCCATCACTGACCTTATTGCTACCTTGAATACTACCACAGCCCCAAACGATCCATGCCCTGCCTACTGGATCAGAACAATGCGTGCTGAACTGAGCCCCACACTTGCCCTTATCATGCAACTTTCCTTCACAACCGGATCATTCCCATCATCTCTCAAGCAAACTTCAATACGCCCTCTCCTGAAAAACAATAAACTCGACCCAGCGAAAACTGATTCATATCGTCCAATTTCAAGTATACCCCTTCTAGCCAAAATCATTGAGAAGGTGGTACAAATCCAATTGCAGCAGCATATAGATATTTCAGCCCCTCTTGATCCCTGCCAACACGGATTCCGTGAATCCCACGGTATAGAGACCCTTCTCACATTACTCATCAACACCTTATCAAGAGGGATTGACAAAATTGAAAATGGGTTCATCCTCATCTTCCTCGACATCTCGGCAGCTTTTGACTCGGTTAACCATGTACAACTTCTTCACCGTCTTCAAGAAAAGGGAGTCCAGGGATCAGCTTGGGAATGGTATAGATCCTACCTAACTAACCGCTGGCAACAGGTGCGGATAGGATCCTCAACTTCTAATCCTTTCCAGCAACAACAGGCTGTACCCCAAGGATCCTCATTATCAGCTCTTCTATTTAACATATATATGCAACCAATCTGTGAAATCATCAAAACATTTAACGCCTCCAGCTTGATCTATGCAGATGACGTACTGATATTCACTCCAATAAAAATCAATGCCCCTGACTTCTCCCCAATAATCGCTTGCTTCAACGCGATTACAGACTGGCTCCTAACCCAGAACCTGCGAATAAACTTCAAGAAAATGGAAGTCCTATTCGTAACCAGGAATAAGAAATTTTCCCCCCCCGCAACTTTGAAGGTGAGAGATGCGGAACTACCATGTAAATCATCGATTCGCTACCTGGGAGTCACCATCGATCAAGAACTGACCTTCAAAGATCACATAAAGCAGACCATCAAATCCATTTACTACAAATTAAGAACGCTGAAACCCTTAAGACCTCTACTCGCCCCTAATGACTTCCGAACAATCTTCCAAGCCCTTGTAACACCACATTTTGACTACGCTAACGTCATCCTGCATGGTCTACCCAAGAGCACCCTCAACCCACTCCAATTGGCGATGAACTCCAGTAGAGACCACATCACCCCCATACTAACAGAGCTTCACTGGCTACCCCTACAAGCCAGGATAACTTACAAAGCACTTCTGCTGTCCTTTAAAGCAATTAATCAAATAGCCCCACCTTCCCTCTCCTCACTTATTATCAACACCCCCACGAACAGACTGAGAAGATCCGCAGCCGCTAATACCCTTGTAGTACCAAAGGAGTACACTAAATGTAACCAAGCAACCAGAGACAGGGCCTTTACCTTATTCGCTCCAACTTGCTGGAACAATCTCCCTCATATCCGATCAATAAAAGACCTCTCTCAATTTAGAAAGGTCCTTAAACACTACCTATTCTGTCATCACCTTTTAGGCCCTAACTCTACACCTCCTCCCCCCATCTCGCAAATCACTCACACAGCCTCTGACATTCCAACAACATAGTCATAACAGAACACGAACTAGACTCCCTGCACACCCAAATTTATGATCCCAACTTGAACTGTAAATTTCCAGAGGTAATATATCTTTCTGTATATAGTTTGTATATAGTTTCCCATGTTATCTCCAAGTTACTGACCCTGTTATAATGTAAGCAAAGGATTGTTCTAATGCGAAAATTTGTTATCTGTAAACCGCGCTGATACCAAAGAGCGCGGTATATAAAAACTGTAAAATAAAATAAAAATAAATAAATAAAATATATCAACTACAATAGTCCCCTTTTTACCTTTAGTGATCCTCTGTGTTTTTCCTGTGCTTTTTTAAAATTCAGATATTGTCCTTGTGTCCACCACCTCTACTGGGATATTATTCCACACATGTACCACTCTTTCCATAAAGAAATCTTTCTGCATATTACTCCTGAGTCCATCCCCTTTCACTCTCATCCTATGTTCCCTTGTAGCAGAGCTTGCCTTCAATTGAAAGAGACCCACAGAAGTATTTAAATGTCTCTATCATATCACTCCTATCCCGCCTTTCCTCTAAAGTATACATATTAAGATCTTCCTTTTCGTCTCTCTGGGCCAGTCCAGGAACAGTAGGGTAGTCATCCTCCTTCAGCAGCTGAGGACTGAATTCTCAAAGACTTGCTGACAGCCTACCTCGCTCCCCCTGGTGTCAGAAAGCCAGTCTTTCAGTCCTCAGCAGCTGGAAGGAGGTGTTGCTGGCAGGCTCCTGGTCAGACGAAGAGGAAAGTACCAGGGGAATTTTAAAAAACATTTTTCCTGAGTAGCCCTAGCAGGGTGTAAATCCAGGGAACTGTTTTTATTAAAGTTATTGAAAAGAAAAAAGATCTGAAAGGAATTTTAGACGGGGGTCGGCTGCAGCGGCATCGTGGTGCTCGGGCAGCAGAGGCAGAGCCTGCCTCGGGGACCAAGCTACTGTCGGGGAGTGCTGAGCTGGGAGCCCCAGAGTCTAGCCCCCTGCCCCTGGAGCCTGAACTGCCTCTCCCGCTAGAGAGTTCGGAGGGACGGCGATCTGAGCAGGTGCGTGCCTTGGGGAAGCGCAACAGTCCAGTTTTTATTTTTGAGCAGGCGCATGCTGCCGGGCCTGGCGGCATGTGCGCAGTGCGGGAGCTGCCAGGGTTTGTCCGGTCCGGGGCTGTGTCGTTTTTGTTTTAGAAGAGGCACCAGGTTAGAGCATTGTTTTCGGCGGTATGGAAGAGAAGGGGCAGGATTCCTCGGTCAAGCTTCAGACCGCATCGGAAAAGGCAGGAACGGGCACCATTTTAGGTGGCACAGTCGTTTCGCCCACGCTGCAAAAGGAAGCATTAAAGAAGAAATCTAAGTCACGAAAATCAGCTCCAGCAGTGGTTTTGAGTCAGACGCCAGTTCCAGAGACACAAGGAAGTTTTTAATCATTGTTCTCTGCAGATTTTATTCTCTCCCTCCATAGGGCATACTGTTTAAAGTTGGAACAAGGGCAGAGCAAGGATGGTGCTTCTAACTTGGATGATTTGGTGTGGCCAGTTGGCGCAGCAGGGGATCCAGGTGAGGGGTCCTCGAGGAGTGCTTTAGCAGGGGATTTAGCAGATGATCTCGGTCAGCGCAGCCTTGTGTCTCACTTGCCAGAAGAGGGGGAGATCCTTTTGGAGTCAGGCATGGATCAGTGGCCAGGAGAACTTGAAGAGGGTGAGCTGGTGGCAGGAGATGACCTCAATATTTTCAGGTTTTTCATAAAGTGGAGCTAGGGACCCTTATTACTCATTCTCTATTGGCTCTGGATATGTCATTGCCAGCGGTGCAGGCGGAACCTTTGGAGGATCCTTTGCTTCAAGGGTTTAGAGCAGAACAGAAGTGTTTTCCGGTCCACAGAGTAATTAAGCAAATGGTGGAGTTGGAATGGGAATGTCCAGAGGCCACCTTGAGAGGCGGCAGAGCCATTGGCCGCCTGTATCCAGTTCTGCAGGAGGAGAGAGAGTTGTTGCGGATGCCGAAGTTGGATGCTTTGGTGGCGGCTGTGACGAAGAAGACTACTATCCTTGTAGAGGGTGGAGCAGCCCTTAAAGATCTACAGGATAGGAAGTTGGAGTCCCTGCTCAAACAGGCCTTTGATACCAATGTGCTAGCGCTACAGGCTTCTATCTGCGGAGCGTATGTGTCCAGAGCTTCGATTAGGTGGCTTCAGGCCGAGTCCTCTCCGGAGTGCGAGGAGATTTTAGCTCCGGAGGGAGCAAAATTAGAATCGGCAGCAGCTTATCTCGCTGACACCTTCTATGATTTGGTAAGGATTTCGGCAAAATCAGTGGCGTCGGTAGTAGCCGCGCGGAGATTCCTCTGGCTGAGGAATTGGGCGGCGGACGCATCTTCTAAAGCTCGCCTTAGTAAGCTTCCATATATCTTTATCTTTATTCACATTTGATAAACCGCTATTGTAAAAAACATTAAGCGGTGTACAATAAAAAGGAAGAATTTCACACTGCAAACCAAGAAAAGGAACGCCAATAATAAAATAGGAAAGAAAGAGGCAGGACAGAGCAGTAACATTACATTATTACCAAATCATAAGACAGACATAGCCCGACCGGGCAACATAGACAAACGAACAGGGGACAGACAAGTGACGGCATAAAAAAAGACAAAGACAAAACAAGGCAATCAGGGAGGGGCCTCTGGGGGAAGGTCGTATGCTTTCTGAAATAGGTAGGTCTTAAGTAATGACTTAAACTGAGGATAAGAAGATTCTAACTGAAGGGGAGTGGGTAGCATGTTCCATAGGAGGGGTCCAAAGAAGAAAAAAGCAGAATGGCGGGTCTGTTCTAAATGGGCCTTGGAAGGTGAGGGAAGAGATAGACGATTGGCATGGATTGAGCGAAGTTGACGGTGAGGTGAATGTAAAGAAATGCGGTCTGCTAAGTAAAGAGGATTGCCAGTATAAATGGCTCGATGGATCAAAATCAGAAACTTGTAGTGAAAGCGAAAGCGCAGAGGTAGCCAATGTAACTGGATGAGGATGGGAGTAATGTGATCGAAACGACTAGAAAATGTGACAAGGCGCGCCGCCGTATTTTGAATCCGTTGCACTCTTTGGAGCTGATAATTGGGGAGGTTAGCCAGGAAAACGTTACAGTAGTCCAGCCGACTGATAACCAGTGCAAGTACGAGGGTAATTAGTGAACTAGGGGGTAACACAGAGCGAACGGCCCGAATTTGTCATAGGGCGGCAAAGGAGCGACAGGAGATTGTCGCGATATGCTCTTGAAAGGAAAGGGACGGATCCAGAAGAACACCCAAATAGCGGAAGGAAGACGTTAGGGGGATAGCAGTTGAGCCGATGGAGGGAGCTAGGGTAGGGCATACACCACTCAGTGACACCCACATTGCTGAAGACTTTGCAGGGTTAAGATGGAGGAAATTCTCCGAGAGCCATGAAGCAACGTGAGTAAGGCAAAGATTAAGCTGGGAAATATCTGGAGATAGGGGTGAAGCGTGGAAAAGAAGAACAATATCATCTGCATAAATGTATGAGGAAACGGGATATTGCTGCATAATTAATGGTAGTGGAGAGAGGAAAATGTTAAATAGCAAGGGGGAGAGAACAGAACCCTGTGGAATGCCACAAGTGAGAGGAAGAACAGTGGAGGACTGCCCATTGACGTGTACAGAAAAGGAACGGGTGGAGAGGAAGGAGCGGAACCAGTGCCAGACAACGCCTCGGAGACCGATGTCTGATAATCGTGATAGGAGGGTACTATGGTCAATTAGGTCGAAGGCTGCCGACAGATCAAGGGACACCAGGAGGGTAACATCACCACGGTCATGGGCAATATGCAACTCATTCAACAGAGCAAGTAGGACGGTTTCAGTGCTATGGCCACTACGGAAGCCCGCTTGACGCGGGTGAAGTGAATTCGTGGCTTCAACATGTGAGCTCAACTGATCAAAAGCACAGCGTTCCAAGAGTTTGGCAAGAAATGGAAGGTTTGACACCGGGCGCCAATGTGAGAGAACAGACGGATCCAAGGAAGGTTGTTTCAGGAGGGGACGAAGAACTGCAGACTTCCAAGACATTGGAAAGTGGCCTGAGGAAAGACTGGAGTTAATAATGGTAGTGATAAACGGTACCAATTGCAGAGAAGGTTCAGAAAGCCAATGAGAGGGGATAGGGTCCAAAATACAAGTGGTTCTTCTAGACCTGGATAGGAACATCAATACCTCTGCCGAAAGAACAGGGCGAAAAGATGACCAAGTATGGGCAAAGACCTGATCATCTGAGATAGAGGCGGATGACAAGCAGTCAGGAAGGGGGGGAGAAGACAGGACCGTGGAAGAGGACGAAAGAGGGAGGGGGGGAGGGCGCAGAGAACGAGGAGCGCAAGGTCAATACCTTATTGGAGAAGAAGGTAGCAAGTGCCTGGGGATCTGGGGCGTTAATAACTTGTGAACCCTGGGGACTAGTAGATGATAGCTTCCGTAAGATAGAAAAAAGTTGCCGGGAAGAACTAGCCGCCGTCGAAATTTCGGCCGTATAGAAAGCAGGCTTAGTGGACTTCATGGCAGAATGGTATTCAGATGACAATGTTGTAAAACGGAGACGTAGCTCCTGAGAGGGATGCCGGGACCAATGACGTTGGACCTGACGCAGCTGGGTACGTAAGAGGCGCAGTGCAGGATGGTACCAAGGTGAGGAAGGTGTCTTGGGGGTTTGAGGAATGGGACGAAAAGGTGCTAGTTCATCCAGTGACTTAGTTAAGAGTGAGTCCCAAAGAGTAGCCTGGTCGTCAGTAGAACGGGTGGAAAAATCAGGCGGGAATATCGAAGTAGCTGGAGGAAAAGCCTGTAATGTCTCATCAGATATGTGACGGCGAAGCGCAGGGTTTGGAGAGGGTACCGAGAGGCCACCTTTCCCAGGAGAGAAGGAGATAGAGGAAAAGACACAGAAATGATCTGACCATGGAACGCTGAGAACAGAGGGCGGTGAGATCACCGACTGTAGTGACAGAGGGGAGAGGATGAGGTCTAGTGTGTGACCTGCCGCATGTGTAGGGCCGGCTACATGCTGCTGCAGAGAAATGTCGGTCATAAGGTTAAGAAAAGCTCGATCTTTCATTCTGGTAGGGTTGTCGATATGCACGTTGAAATCCCCGAGAAGGATCAGATTAGGAAAGTGCAAGACAAGATCCGAGATACTCTGGAGGGCCGCATCCCACCGCAGGGCAGTGAGAGAAGGAGGAAAGTAAAGAAGAAGGAAGTAGAGAGGGGGGGGGGAACAGGAGGAAAGCCTCAGAAGGAGGAATTCTGGAGAAAGTGATATTGGAGAGGGAATTTCCTCAATACAGAGGGAAGCACGATACAAAAGAGCCACCCCCACCCCTCCCCCGTCGGGGGGAGGAAAGAGTCGCGAAACCTGAGGGGAGGGAGCTAGAGAGCACAGGCTGGTCGCCATCTTTAAGCCATGTTTCGGTAAGGAAACAGAGATCAAGTGAGTGTTGGCAAATAAAGTCATGAACCAGGAGCGATTTGGACTTAAGGGAGCGGCAATTTAAAAGCACAAAACTAAGGGTCAGCGGGACCACCGGTGGTGAGGATGGCCGAGAGGAGTGATACGTTAACCCTGAGGCACTATTGCAGGAAATCAAATTACCCGTACAGCGTGCTAACGGGCCAGGGGGGGTCAGAAGCATAGATGCTGGACGCCAACCCCAGAAAACTGGAATGGCCGACATGACCGAAGAATCAAACCTAGAGGTGTCTGCACAGTAAGGCAGCAGAAAAGCCCACACAAACAGAAGAAGTCTGAAAACAAAATGCCAGGACAGAAAGAGGGGAACCCTCGCTCGCCCCAAGGAGCAGGACCTGCTCCTTGGTCGCGCGCCGCCCACAGCACAGACCGCCGCAGGCAGCTTGATTTTAAAGGTGACGATGTACCTGGTGAAATAGGTTCCGGGCACTTCCGGTTCCTGGGAGGTAGGAGCAGGCAAGTACAGGAGGCTCACACACAGGGACCAAGTTTCTGGCGATATTGCTGGTAGAGAAAAACACAAGCGATTATAGCAGAGAGGAGGCAGATTAACATATAAGGGCAAGCTGCTCTTTGGAGAAGCTTTGGAGAAGATTGTAAAGGATTTGGGAGACTCTAAAGGCGGGCGACTGCCGGAGGATCGGCCGAAGGGTCCAAAGCCTGTCTCTTTACAGAGAGGTCAAGGCAGAGAGTTTCGTAGATTCAGGGGGGCTCATTTTGCTCCCTTATCAGAGAGGCCGGTTTATAGCCAGAGGTCAGTCCTTTCGAGGAGCCAGCGGGTTCGGTAGGGGATACGGCGGTTCCCAGCTGAATGTCTCTAAAAAGCCACAGTGAAAGGAGGGTGGTCCAGACGGAGGTACCTATAGGAGGTCGTTTGCAGGAATTTCACTCCGTCCGGGCCATGGTAACTATGGACCGGTGGGTGCTGGAGATCATTCACAAAGGTTATACACTGGAATTGGCAGAACCGTTAGCGGGCGCTTTTGTAGTTTCTCCATGTGGCTCTTCGGCAAAGGCAAGGGCGATAAACGACACGCTGCAAAGGTTGCTGCACCTGCAAGCGGTCGTTCCTGTTCCTCTAGACCAGTACAGGTTAGGGCGATACTTGATTTATTTCGTCGTACCCAAAAAAGAGGGAACTTTTCGACCGATTCTAGATCTCAAGCATGTGAATAACTGTTTGAGGGTGCCACATTTTTGCATGGAGACCCTGCAGTCAGTGATTCGGTCAGTGCAATTGGGGGAGGTGCTTTCGTCCATCGATTTGACAGAGGCATACTTGCAAATTCCTATCAGACCGGCGCACCAAATGTTCTTACGCTTTGCAGTGCCCATGGGCTATTTTCAGTTCCGGGCAATGCCGTTTGGACTGGCTACGGCGCCATGCACTTTCACAAAGGTGGTTGTGGTGGTGGCGGCAGCGGCGTTGCGAAAGGAGGGAATTCTGGTGTATCCCTACCTGGACGATTGGCTGATTCAGGCGCCGTCAGTGGCGGAGTCGGTAGAGGCGACCACTCGGGTGGTCGAGATTCTGGAGAGCCTCGGTTGGGTGGTCAATCGGGCCAAGAGTCAGTTGGCTCTGGTGCACCGTCTCGTATATCTGGGAGCTTTTTTTGACACGAGGGTAGGAGATGTGTTTCTCCCGGAGGAGAGAGTGCAAAAGATTTTACGACAGGTGTCAGCGTTTTTGTGCATCAAGGCTCCTACAGCGTGGAGATACTTACAGCTTCTGGGGTCCATGGCGGCGGCCTTGGACTTGGTACCGTGGGCCAGGGCGCATATGCGGCCTCCAGCAAGCGTTGCTATCCCGGTAGTCGCCGCAGGAGCAGCCGCTGAATCGAAGGTTGGTATGCCCTTCAGGGGTCGGAGAGAGTCTACAGTGGTGGCTGGATCCCACACACCTTCGAGCAGTGGTGCCGCTAGAGATGCCGGAATGGATACTCGTCATCATAGATGCAAGTCTCCGGTTGGGGAGCGCATTGTATGTGTCAGGTAGCTCAGGGCTGCTAGTCGGCAGAGATGTCCAATTTGCTCGATCAATCAGTTGGAAATAAGCGTGGTGCTGTTGGCCTTGCAGCAATTCGAGTCTTTCCTGGAGGGGAAAGCGGTGCAAGTTTTCTCAGACAATGCGGTGACGGTGTCTTATATCAATCGGCAAGGGAGCACAGGCAGTCCGGTCTTGTTGGAGGAGAGCCAAGGCTTAATGCAGTGGGCAGAGAACCATCTGTTGGCTCTATCGGCGGCGCATGTGGCCGGGAAGGACAACGTACAGGCCGATTTTCTCAGCAGACATGCGTTGGACCCAAGAGAGTGGGAATTGAACGAGGCAGTCTTTCACGACATCATGGTGCGTTGGGGACGGCCGGTCATGGATTTGATGGCCACATTCAACAATGCAAAGGCATCATGCTTTTTCAGCAGGTGCAGGGAACGCATGTCAGAGGGGCTGGATGGTCTGGTTCAGCCTTGGCCATCAGGGGTCCTTCTGTATGTGTTTCTGCCGTGGCCAATGATCGGGCGAGTTCTTCGGCGGATAGCCGGTCACAAAGGAAAAGTGATTCTCATAGTGCTGGATTGGCCGAGGAGAGCGTGGTATGCGGATCTTGTACAGCTGCTGGTGGATCATCCTTGGAGGCTCCCGAGTCGGGTAAATCTATTGTACCAGGGCCCAATTCTCATGCCACAGGTGGATCGCTTCTTGCTTATGGCTTGGCTCTTGAAGGGGAACGCCTAAAGCGTAAAGGCTATTCCGTGGCGGTGGTAGCCATCATGTTGCAGGCAAAGAAGAAATCTACGTCTCTGGCGTATGTCCGCATTTGGCGTATTTTTGAAGGTTGGTGTGAGAGGCGCGGGGTTCGACCTCACGCAGCGGCAATCTCAGACGTCTTGGCATTCTTACAAGGCAGGCTGGATAAAGGGCTAGCGTTTAGCACTCTAAGGGTGCACCTCGCAGCTTTGGCTTGTTATCGAGGCAAGGTTTTTGGTAGTAGTTTGTCCCTACATCCAGATGATGTGCGGTTTCTGTGAGCGGTTAGGAATTTAAGGCTGCCAGTGCGACCGATAGTGCCGGCTTGGGATTTGAATTTGGTTCTGGAGGCGTTGGCGAAGGCTCCCTTTGAGCCTGGGAGAGCGGTGGCACTGAGGGAGCTTTCTTGGAAGACAGCCTTCTTAGTGGCTTTGTGTTCAGCTAGAAGAATTTTGGATCTACAGGCACTTTCTTGTAGGGAGCCATACATTAAGTTATTGGAGGAGAAAGTGGTGTTGCGACCAGTTCCCTCATTTTTGCCGAAGGTGGTTTCAGTGTTTCAGGTGAATCAACCCATTTCCCTCCCTACTTTTCGGTGCAGTGAGGCAGAGGGTATGCACGGTTCAATTCGCAAATTGGATCTCGGTAGAGTCTCCACAGCTACCTTAAGAGGACGCAGTCCTTTCGGAGGTTGGATAGGTTGTTTGTTCTCTTTGGAGGAGCGCGCAAAGGAGAAGCTGCATCCAAAGCATCCATTACGCAGTGGGTGAAGCAGGCGATAGCGGCGGCATATCAGGCAAGCGGGAAGGTGCCGCCCGAAGGCCTGCACACTCATTCAACTCGGGGGCAGGCAACGTCCTGGGCTGAGATGGCGTTGATTCCGCCAGTGGATATTTGCCGGGCGGCTTCTTGGTCGTCTTTGCATACGTTTGCGAAGCATTATCGTCTGGATATCCAGGCAGCGGGAGACGCAAAGGTCGGCACTTCAGCCATTCTGGCGGGGCTAGCGGGACCCTCCCGTGAGTAGGTACTGCTTTGGTACTGCCCTACTGTTCCTGGACTGGCCCAGAGAGACAGAAAGGAAGGAGAAATTAGACCTTACCCGCTAATTGTCTGTCTTTGAGTATTCTCCAGGCCAGTCCAGGGCCCACCCAAGAGATAGCAGGTTACTTGAGGGAATCAGTGGTTCGTCGGGGCTTCGCATGGGCTGGTCATATGAGGATCGTACGCGGGGCGGATTGCTGCGTCTTTGCGTGAGTTGGCCTCGGCTGCTGGCGAGCTCCGTCAGTGAGGGGCTAGCTACGGGGCTCCCTTAACGGATTTACGGGACAAGCAGTAGCAGTCGATTTGGGGCCACAGAAGAAGGAAAAAAAAAAAAAGGAAAAAGATTAAAAAAAAAAAAAAAAAAGAGGAGTAGCACATATATAGGAAGAGTTTCTGGCTGTTTAGAGTTCAGTTACTTACGTCAGGGTTACGTGTTTGCATTATGGTTTTTAGGAAGACAGGGTGTAGTACTTAGTGAGCTGCTTTGACATAGGTAGACTGGCTTTCTGACACCAGGGGGAGCAAGGTAGGCTGTCAGCAAGTCTTTGAGAATTCAGTCCTCAGCTGCTGAAGGAGGTTGACTACCCTACTGTTCCTGGACTGGCCCGGAGAATACTCAAGGAAGGACAATTAGCAGGTACGGTCTAATTTCTCCTTTGTCTGTCCTCATATGCTTCATAACGAAAACCAATAACCCTTTTAGTAGCCGCCCTCTGCATTGACTCCAACCTGCCTATATTCTTCTGAAAGTGTGGTCACCATAATTGCACACAATACTCCAAATGAGGTCGCACCAGAGACTTGTACAGAGGCATTGTCACCTCCTTTTTTTCTGCTGGCCATTCCTCTCTCTGTACACCCAAGCATCCTTCTAGCTTATGCAGTCGTCTTTTCTACCTGTACAGCTACTTTAAGATCATCAGATATAATCACTCTCAGGTTCTGCTCTTCTTTTGTGGACAGAAGTACTTCACCCCCTACATTATACCACTCCCTTGGATTATTGCAGCCCCAATGTATGACCTTGCATTTTTTAGCATTAATTCTCAACTGCCAAATTCTCTATTATTCTTCAGGCTTAGCTAGATTTCTACTCATGTTATCTACTCCTTCCTGGTTGCCTTACCCGACAGCCCTTCTGCAGTATCACTAACGAAGATGTTAAAAAGAATTGGACCAAGGACAGACCCTGCGGCACACCACTGGTTACTTCCTTCTCAGAGGGAGCTCCATTTACCTGTACCCTTTGTCACCTCCCACTCAACCAATTTCTAACCTAATCAGTAACTCTAGAGTCCAACCCTAGGGTGTTTTCAGTTTGCTTATAAGTCACCTGTATGGAATGGTGTCAAAGGCTTTACTGAAATCCAAGTACATCACATCTAAGTCTCTCCCTGTCCAACTCCCTGGTCAGCCAATCAAAGAAATCAATCAAATTTGTCTGACAAGGCCTGCCTCTGTTGAATCCGTGCTGCCTCTGATCCTGTAATCCATTGGTTCCAGAAAACTCACTATTTTCTCTTTCAGCAGTGTTTCCAATAATTTACTCACCACAGAGGTTAGACTAAACACACCCTTACTTCCGCTTTTATGTAAAGGGACCAAATGTGCCTCTCTCCAGTTCACAGTCTTCTGAAAATCGTTTGAGATCCCTGTTGCTTCTGTTCCTTTTTGTGGGTGTTTTCTGAGGTCCTGCTCCTGGCCCTTCATCTGTGAACATAGAACAGAAATACTTGTTAAGCAATTCCGTTTTATCCTCATCAGCTTCTACATATTCCTCCCCTTCACCATTGAGTCTGACAATACTGCTTTTGCCCTTCCTCCTCTCACTAACATATCTAAAAAATGTCTTATCCCTCCTTTTATTGCATTGGCTATTTCATCTTCTTTTGTATCTTTGCTTTCCTGACTACTTTGCTAGCTTCTCTAAGTTTTTCCAAATATAAATGCCTGAATTCCTCTCTCTGTTATCTCTTGTATTTCATGACGGCCTCCCCCTTTTTCTTCACCTTTTCAGCTACTTCTTTGAGAACCATAGTGGCCTCCTTTTCCTTTTACCTTTATAACAAAAGGGTTTGTTGCCCTTAAAATATCCCCTTTCAGTTTTGCCCACTGTTTTTCTACATCCCCCAGCTGTTCCCGTCCTGCTAATGACTCCTTGAGGTATTGGCCCATTTTGGCAAAGTTAGTTTTCCTAAAGTCCAAGACCCTCGCTTTTGAATGGATTCTAACAGCTCTAGTCCTAATACTGGACAACACCATCTGGTGATCACTAGATACGAGATGATCTCCCACTATAACATCAGAAACACTTTCACCATTGGTAAGCACCAAGGCCAGTATGGCCCTTTCACCTGTGGGTTCTGTTACCAGTTGCCTGAATAGTTCTCCCTGTAGAGAATCCAGGATCTCCTTACTTCTAGATGACACCACAGCAGGGATGTGCCAATCAACATCTGGCGTATTGAAATGGCCTATCAGTAGCACTTCCCCTTTCCTGGCAACGTCTTCCATTAATTCTCTGTCTACTTCTTCTCCCTATGAGGGTGGTCTGTATATCATGCCAATGCAAATGGATTTCTCTTTTCTTATTTCTAGTTTAACCCACAGTGCCTCCTCTCTCTCCCTTTTAAGCCCTGTAATTCTATAGCTTTAATGTTATTTTTTTTACTTATAGTGCCACTCCTCCTCCCCATTTTCCTACCTTATTCTTCCTGAGTAAAGTATAGGCTGGTATAATTCCATCACAGTCATGGTTGTCCGTGAACCATGTGTCCGTAACTGCCATTAAATCCAAATCAGCCTCTTCCATTAAAGCCTCAACATCTTTGATCAGCTTCCTCTTCCATTCTTCCCAGGGGAGTATCTTCTTGACCCCCGCCATCGCCTGTTGCTGGAGCAGGAGGTCCACACTCTCCTAGCCTACCAGGCAGTTGAGCCAGTTCCTCCATCGCAGAAGTGGTCAGGTTTCTACTCCCGCAACGTCCTGGTTCACAAGAAGACAGGAGAGTTCTGGCCCATTCTGGACCTCTGAAATTTCAACTGGAATTCTAGTGAGGGAAAAGTTCAAGATGGTCTCTCTAGGAACGTTATTATCCTACCTCCAGTCTCAAGACTGGCTGTGTTCCCTGGATCTAAAGGATGCATACGCTCACATCCTCATTCACCCCCTCCACAGGCAATATCTCTGCTTCATGCTTAGCAGAGGTCACTACCAGTTTCAAGTACTGCCCTTCGGCCTTGCCTCTGCCCCCAGGGTCTTCACCAAATGCCTGGCGGTGGTGGCAGCTTTCCTTCGCACCCTAGGGGATCTTTGTTGTCCCTTATCTGGACGGCTGGTTGATCACAAACAGAATACTGGCGGAGGTCCAGCAATCGGTCCAGCTGACTATCCAGGTCTTGGAGAACCTCGGTTTTGTGATCAGTTACCCCAAATGTCATCTACAGCCTGCCCAATGGCTAGAGTTCAATGGGGTGCTACTCGATACCGCTTGGGTTTATCTGCCGCAGGACAGAATCCAAAGCTTGGTAGTCCTGTCGCACAAGATTCAGCAATCCTCCTTTGTCACAGCTCATGAGATGCTGCGACTCCTGGGTCATATGGCCTCCATGATACCCCGATGACCCGTTTCCAGATGCTCAGGCACAGTGGACGCTCTACACTCAATGGCGCAGGCAACTGGCTGTCTTGGGGACAGGATCAGGGTAACTCCCCAGATCAGGGAGTCCCTCTCCTAACGGTAACAACTCTCAAACCTTCTTATGGTGTTTCCCTTCCATCCTCCGCCACATCAACATGTCCTAACCACGGATACCTACAAGATAGGCTCCCCAGCCCATCTTGATGGCCTCTGTAAGCAAGGACTCTGGACGGCTTGGGAGATCCTCCAACAGATAACCTTCTTGGAACTCCGAGCCATCACCATTGCCCTGTGGACTTTTGAGCAGCACCTCTTCAACCAGGTAGTCCTCATCCAGATGGACAAGCAGGTGGCCATGTTCTACATTGACAAGCAGGGTGGCACGGGGTCGTACCTCCTTTGTTGGGAAGCTGTCTGCCTCTGAAACTTCGCCGTGTCACACGGCGTGACCCTCAGGGCCGTATATTTGCCAGTAGAGCAGAATGTCCTCTCAGATTGCCTCAGCTGAATCCTGCAGCCGCACAAGCGGACTCTCAAGAGTGTGATCGCCCACATCTTTCAACTGTGGGGCACAGCATCAGTGGACCTCTTCACCGCCTCTCAAAATGCCCAGCTCCCACTGTCTGCTCCAGGATACTCTGCAGGAACAGGGCTGCGCTCGATGTATTCCTCCTGGACTGGAGCGAGGGACTTCTTTATGTGTATATACCCACTGACTCCCTTGGTAGCCAAAACCCTCTTCAAGCTGCAAGTGGAGCACGCCACAATGATCCTCATTGTGCCGCGCTGGCCCAGGCAACTATGGTTCCCCTTGTTACTCCACCTGTCTTGCCAGCAACCCCTCAGGCTCGGTTGGGCCCCGGACCTCATCTCTCAGGACAGGGGGACTCTACTGCATCCCACTGTGGCATTTCTGGTGCTCATGGTATGGATGCTGAGTGGATAGCATTCATAGATCTTCACCTGTCCAATAACATGCAGAGTTTGCTCCTAGCCTACTGTAAGGACTCTATATGCTGCGACTACGCTTTCAAGTGACGCAGATTCTCCATTTGGTGGGAGGGCCAAGCCCTCAACCCTCTTCTGCTCGATAGAGTCCATTCTCTCTTTCTTACTACACCTCTCTGACTCTGGCCTTGTCCAACTGTCAGAGTACACCTCAGTGCTGTGGGTGCTTATCACCATCCGACTGCGGATAAGCCTATTTTGACTCGCCCATTGGTGAGTTGCTTCATGAGGGGGACTCCTTCTCTCTTTCCCCCTTCTCCCTCATAAAGTCACCACTGGTAGCATGGGACTTAGTGTTGTCTTGGCACAACTTTTGTCTCCTCCGTTTGAGCTGCAAGGCTCCCGTCTGCTCATATTTCTCACATGGAAAGTCATCTTTCTCATAGCACTTGCTTCTGCCCAGAGTAAGCAAATTGCAAGCACTGGTGGCGCATTCACCTTACACCAGACTCAATAAGAACAGTCTCGACCTCAGGACTCGCCCTAAATTTCTGCCTAAGGTAGTATCCACTTTTCACCTTAATCAGTCTGTGGTCCTGCCCACTTTCTTCTCATGCAAACAGAGCTGAGGCTTCACTACACACCTTGGTTTGAAACAGAGTGCTGGCTTTCTACCTTGAGAAGATGAAAGCCCACTGTCGTTCCTTCCAGCTATTTGTCTTGTTTGACCCCAAAAAGCTGGGCATGGCTGTCTCCAATCGCACCTTTTCCATTTGGGTGGCAGATTGCATCTCCTTTGCTTAAGCTCAGGCTGGTCTCTCTTTGGAAAGCCACATAATGGCGCATAATGTATAATTCCGTCAACTCTGTTTAATGTATTTTTTAGTTCTATGTAAACCGCTTTGATTCGTAAAAGGCAGTAATAAATACAAATAAATAAATAAACAAAATAAATAATGTTAGGGCGATGGCTGCTTCTGCGACCCACCTACGCTCAGTCTCCATACCTGTCCACACCTTTACAGCCCATTACTGTCTGGATACGGATTCCTGTCATGACAGGAATTATATTGACCACATTCAAATTAATTTATAAGATTGCCCCATCATACCTATCCACATTGATTCATAACCCACCTGATAACAGAACTAGAAGAAGAACGAATCTCAACACCATCCTCGTGCCTGACTCAATAAGGAAGACTAAACAAACAACAAGCATCAGCGCCTTCTCATATATTGCACCAACCTTGTGGAATAACCTCCCGCCACAGCTTAGAGAAATAAAAGACCTACAAATGTTTAAAAGAGAACTAAAAACTCACCTCTTCACACTACACTATTCCAATATGGATTGTTATATGGATACGACTTCTTATCCTCCATAATTCAATCTGTATTCTGTTACTCCTACTCAATTTACTCCTACCCACATTCCTATCTGAACTGATATCTACAACCTGTAAATATGTAAACTATGTCGAACCTGTAAATAGTTCTTACCTGTCATAATCTATTCAAGGTTGCTTAAAGTTACATGTATTTTGTTGATAGTTAATTATTGTTTCTCTGTATTTCACATTGTTTTCTGTATTTTGACTTATGTTCAATGTAAACCGCCACTGATCTTAGGAAATGGCGGTATATAAAAACGTTGCAAATAAATAAATAAATAAAATGACAGCAACTTTGGCCAAGCTGTGCTCAGGCATCTCTTTGGGAATTGAAACAACTCCTTCCCACTGGCCCTTCTGTCTGTCCAGGCTACTGAAGAGTCAAACTCATGTTGATGTCCCCGTGGATGATGACTCTCCAAACCGTTCAGTGCTTTTCATGCTATTTTTCTCTGTTCATTTTTTTTCTAGTTGCCCCGTTGGGCTTTTTAGAGGTTTTTTTCGGTAGCCTGTAGCTTGGGACTCCCATATGTGAAAACTGACTTCCTGCTTGGTCCCAGAGAAAGAATAGTTACTCACTTGTAGGAGGTGTTTTCCGGGAACAGCACGAATTGGTCCTCATTATGCTCCTTCTTCCCCATGAAGTTGTTTGCCTTTTTGGCTTTTTTAAGCTATGTTGTCATAGTGAGGTAAAGATGCCTCTTTGGGCGGGGAGACCGGCCACACATGCGTAGTTCACTTTCCAAAGCTTTCTTTGGAAGCTGGGAAGTGTTACAGCGTGGGCCCAGTTGGTGACATCACTCATATGTGAGGACTAATTCCTGCTGTTCCCGGAGAACACCTGCTATAGGTGAGTAACTACGCGTTTCCTTCTCGCCAACCCTCGGGAGCAGGTCAGAGATTGAGCATTTTTCTTGCTGAGCCTTGTCAGCTCTTGTTACAGTTTAAAAAAAAAAAGGAAGTGCAGAAGCTCTAGTGCCTGTTTCAGGAGAACAGTGCCAATACAATGGGCCTCTCTGCACAGCTGCCCAGTAAGCACGAGTTCTCCACCAGTGGGGATGCATGCTGATGGGGAGAATGTACCACGAGGGTCAGCGCCGAGTAACCACATGGCTGAGGTGCGTAGCCTGCAGCAGCTGTTGGAATCAGCTTTCACAAGCATGGTTATGCCACGGCTGTGTGCAAGAGAGTATGGCTGTGTACAAGAGAGTACGGCTGCCATGCATCAACTGTTAAACAGTATGGCAGCACAGGGGGCAGTCGGATGAGCTCCTGGGGACCCCGATCTTGCTTCTGGAACAAGCAAAGGCCCAAGTTTTTTGGCAGGAATCACCATTTCTGATGCAGCTCTTGCTCCTCTGGGAGAGGACTTAGAGTCTTTGGTGTTGCAACCTGTGCTGACACTGACAGTTGTAGAGCCAAGCACTTAGTCGGCCTTCTACTTTTTTCCTCAGAGTTCTTGCTTTTGCTTAATCAGGTTTTCTGTTTAAAGCAGGGCCAGGGGGCCATGCAGCTTGGGTGCCCTCTCCACTGCCCAGGGTTAGGACTACCCCCAAAGTGGCTAAGCTTCCTTGCAAGGAGCTGCTGGTTGAGAAGGAGGATGTGGTCTCAGTAGGGTCACTATACTCTTTGGGGCCACCTAGAGTGTTCCTCTGACCTCTTGGAGGACCCTCTTCAGGAAGAATTGGAGGAGGGGGAGATCCCCTGTGGGTGAGGATCTGACTGTTGTGTGGATTTTTCACAGGGGTGAGCTGCCTTCCCTCATTTCTCAAACACTAGCAGCATTGCGGATAGCTGACAAGCCCCAGCCAGAACCGGTAGACCTAGCAGGGTATCCCCTATTGGAAGGTATCCGGAAGCTGCCAAGGTCCTTTCCCTTTTATAGGGATTGCAGCAGAGTGGAAGTTGCTGGACATGAGGTTGCGCATTGGCAGGAGCATAGCGAAGCTTTATCCTATTCCTTTGGGGGAGAAGGAGAAATCGTGTCTGCGTGGCGTGGTCACTCAGAAGACAACCATACCTGTGGATGGTGGAGCTGCCTTGAAGGAGCCGAAGGATAGACGGAAGGAGACCTTAGTTAAGCAGTCCTTTGAAATTCCTGCTTTGGTGTTGCAGTCGTTTGTGTGCGGGGCTTATGTAGCTAGGGCTTGCCTGAGGCGGTCTGCGAGGATCCCGGAGGGATCCCTTGGCGAGTCCATGAGTCTGGTGGACGTATCCCAGCTCAAATCAGTTCAGCCTTTTTGGCTGGTTTCCTCTATGATTTGTTCCGTGTGTCTGTAAAGAATATGGCCACAGTTGTGGCTGCTCAATATTTTCTGTGGCTACGGAACTGGTCCACTGATGTGGCCTCCAAGATGCAGCTCAGCAAGTTTTCCTTCATGGGGCGTTTGCTGTTGGGGAGAATTTGAAGAAGCTGGTTAAGGACCTAGGATACTCAAAGGTCCCTTGGCTTTCAAAGGATAGGCCCAAATGTTCCGTCATGGGGGCTTCCTTCAGGGGGGTGGGGATGTGATTCTCGAAAATTTAGGCCAGCTAGATCCGGTAGCTCGCAGTGGTCCAGATTTCTCCCTCAGGGCCAGTCCTTTCAAGGAGGCCTCCCAGGGGAAGGGGATAGAGATGGCTTTATAGGAGGAACGGGGCCCTCGAGTCTTCTCAATGAAGGTTTTGGGGTCCTGGTGGGGGTACTGCCAATAGATGGCCATCTATAGCGTTTTTACCTCGCCTGGGCCTAACTTACTTTGGATGCTTGGGTGTTGGAGGTCCTCTGGGAGGGCTATGCGCTCA
Organism: Ichthyophis bannanicus; assembly: GCA_033557465.1. Classification (NCBI taxonomy): domain Eukaryota; kingdom Metazoa; phylum Chordata; class Amphibia; order Gymnophiona; family Ichthyophiidae; genus Ichthyophis; species Ichthyophis bannanicus. Next base: position 221,048,087 of record CM066039.1, on the reverse strand, counting down.
AACTGGCATGGCCCTTGTCTGACATTTTTATGATATTGCCTTTCTGGGCTTTAGCCAAGGCATGGGCGGACCGGGTTACCCTGAAGCAGCTGTTGCAGCTCAAAGCTGTGGTTTCCGTGCTGCGGGCGAATAGGGTGCATGGCCGGTATTCCATCTACTTTGTGGTTCCCAAGAAAAAGGGAACTTGGTGGCCAATTTTAGATCTCAAGGACGTGAAAAAGGCCCTCATTTCCACATGGATACCCTATGCTCTGTGATTGTGGTTACTTGTGAAATGGCAGCCACAAAGTTCTGGACAGCATTGCCAGTTTTCGTCTCTTGTAATCTTTCTTTTTTTTTTTCTCAAAAACAAAAATACTTACAAAGTAAAAGTATACAGGAGACATGACCAAAAATAAATTCAAGTAGGACATATAGAAGAAAACCAACAAGTTAAAAAAGCCCACATCTTGGGGAGCAACAAAACCCAATAATAATATAAAGGTACGATAAAGAGCAAACTCCACTACCATACCCTAAATCAAATATCCACCCACACTACATCCTATCCCTCAGGTTTTTCCTTACTAGACAGAAAAGCAATCCAACTGAAGAGGGTCCAGAAATATATACCTAGATCCCTGCAATGTAATCAAACTTTTGCAGGGATATCTAACAAAAAAAGAGGCCCCAGAGCTAAAACTCTCGGTTTCAGAGCCAAAAAGGCCTTCCTCTGGAGCAGTGTAGCTCTGGAGATGTCTGTAAATAACTGTATCAAAGCACCACAAAAAGGAATAGTTTTATTCTTAAAATAGCTCTTAAACACAGATTTTATCTTGCTCAGAAACAAAAGTTACAATCACAGTTGCTTTGGTAGGGATATTATCTTGTGAGTTTTCGAGGAACTGAGTTAAATCTAACTCAGCCAAAGGCTGTAAAATGTTAAATCCTCCAATAGACTTCTCAGAAACACACCTGCCAGTGAGGTAAAACATTTTTGAAAAGGTAATCACACCAGCATTAGACAATCCTAATGCCTCTCGAAAATATTTCTGTAGTAGAATCTCTGGTAATAACTGACACAAGGGAAAATTCAAAAATGGAATATTTTTAGACTTAGCAATATTTTCAAAAGCTTCTAATTTACGATGGGTTATAAGACCATCTTTCATTGCAGATGCACTGACTACCTGCAAGGAATTACACTGAGATTCACATTTAAGAATCTGAGAGCCAAGGGAATCCACCCGCTGTTCTGCTTGACCCAGCCTTGCTACCGCTTCCTGGGAAAAGGTGCAAAGCTGAGACATAGTGGAAACCAAAGTATGTTCTGTCGGAGTCACCACCCTCCATATATCAGCCAGAGAGGCCCAAGAATCAGGTACCTCTCTGGTCTTAACTGGGGGAGGAGTCCATAATACAGGTTTAAAAGTTCCCACAAGTGATTCAGGTGTACTCTGTTCCAACAGTGAACTCCTAGCAGTGCCTGGTGGAGTAACAACTACAGGAGGGGGGTGGCGTGCAGTTCGGAGAACTCAGTGATGCCCCCCCATAAACTCACGGAAGGGGAATCAATACCTGCGGGAGAAGGAGAACCAACCCTCTTGGCCACAACGTGCTTGTCCATTGATCCACTCACTGATTCCAACAATATTACAAGCTTTTTCTTATGCTATCCCATGGGCAGCAGGTGATAGCCAGAGGGCTTAATGTATTCCAAGGGGCTGAGCGTGCCCCTTGTATCATGCCATGACCGCGTGCCCACGGCCACACACCGTACTAATACATTGGAATACTTCATATAGCATCATCTAAAGAAGATGATGTAGAAACTACAAATTGCACATCATCTGCATAAATCCGATACATAACATCCAAGCCATTAAAGATCTTAAAAATGGGAGCAATATATATGTTAAACAAAATAGCGGACAAAGCAGATCCATGGGGTACATCCTCAGAAATCACCTGCCAGGAGGAGCACTTTCCTGCAGACTGGACTTAAATTGCCAGTCAAGCAGGAAAGATGTGAACTTAGTGTACTGTTTGGTCTACTCTGTCATGCAATCCTGCCAACAATAATGATCAATTTTATCAAAAGCCGTGGAAATATCCAGTAAAATTAAGTAGGATCTTCCTTGATCAAAGCCAGTAAGAAAAACATCTGTCAAAGATAAAAGTAGAGTTTCAGTACCATGATGATGAGGAAACCCAAACTGAAACATGGCAAGTCCATTCTGACTATATACTCCTGAAGTTGTCGCAAAACAATTTTTTCCATAACCTTTGCTAAGAAAGGTAAGGAAGAAATAGGATGATAATTCAAAGGATCACCTTTACTTAAAGAATGATTTTTTTAATAAAGGATAAACCAAGAGACTTCCGATGATATGATGAACTAGAGAGGAGCGCTCCCTCTGTCCCTCAACGATCTGAGTGCAGCATAGTGAGAGAGCCGAGGAGGAGAAGAACACTCAGAGAGTTCACTATTCGCCCGGCAAACATCTATGGCGATGAAACTCGCCCTTAAGGAGAAAGGGAGGACTGCTGACCAAAAAATGGTGGATGTCCAACCTATTAGCCCAATGGCAGATGTTCCCAGTTCTGGGGCAGTGGTGGAAGAGGTATCAAGAGCAGGCGCTGAAGGAGCGGTTCAGTGGACTTGGTTGCACAAATGGCTGGTGTGGTACAGGAGGTGACAGAGTTTGCAGACCAGGTCAAGCAGGCGGAACAGAGAATGGTATCTCTCAAAGAAGACCACGCTCAAACACAAGCAGAGCTGAAGGGTATGGAAGATTTACTATGGCAGCATACAGACAAGTTGGAAGACCTCAAACCTCAGGAGAAGAAAAAATCTATGTTTCACTGGAATTGACGAGAAAATCTTGGATAATGAACTAAGAGGTTTTTTAGAGGCCTGGATCCCCACGAATTTACACCTCGAAGAGGGGATTCGGAAAGTAACAATCGAATATGCGCACAGACTGGCACAAAGGCGTGCCTCAGACAACAGGCCATGCACGGTAATTGCCCAGTTCTTAAACTTCTACCAGAAAGAGTGTGTCTTGCGAGCTTCACGTATGAAACAGCAGCGAGGAAACGACCCCAGTGGCCTACTTATCTTTCAAGACTACTCGGCTAGTATATCAGCGAGAAGATGGGAGTTCCAAGAGGCCTGTAGTATTCTGGTATGTTTGTTTATTGACTTAATATACCGCTCAACAAATAAATATCAGAGCAGTTTACATAGTACAAAAAGGAAAACCATATGGTGAAAAGAGGAAAGGAAGTTACAATATTAATAGGAAAGCAAACAGGCAGATTCAGCCAACAGGACAAGAGGAGAAAAGGAAGGGAGGGGGAAGAAAGAGGTGTGGGTTACACGGAGGGGTCAGGGAGATCGAAGGCAAGGGCAAAGAGGTGGGTTTTGAGTTTATTTTTGAAGGTGGTATATGACATGATACAACATGATATTAGATTTGCCTTGGCCTATCCTGCTCAGTTGCAGTTCGAGCATAAGGGACAGAAATACAATTTCTCCGGGAACAAGCAGGAAGTCGGTCCTCACATATGGGTGACGTCGACGCTGATGGAGCCCGCGCGGAGCAAATCCCCAGTTTTCAAAGAAAACCTTTGGGAATTGCTACCACGCATGTGTGGTCCCCTTTCCGCCCAAAGGTGCCATCTTGCTCAGGGACCTTTTTTCCACAGAGCCCATCAGATGTAGTCTGTTCCTGTCCCGGAAAAAGTTGATTTTTTCTGCCTCTTGGCTGATTCCGGTCTCGCACCAGTACCTTTCCCGCCCGACCTCGGTATCGGGCCGGCCCCTATTTTTCTATTTTCTGTTTTTCGATTTTTCTCTCTTGGGCATCTTCGCGCCCTTTTTTCCTCGCTGGCGGCCCGAAGGGTCTTCGACCTTGCTGGGGTCCGTTTTTCCCCCCATGGCTACCAGTGGGTTTAAAAAGTGCGATCGGTGCGGGAAGATTATGTCCCCCACCGATGACTGCTGCCTCCGATGCCTCGGCCCGGACCATGACCCGGTGGTCTGTGGCCTGTGCAAAAAGATGTCCTCGAAGGCCTTGAGAAGCCGTCAGCAGCAGCATGATAAAATTTTTCCTGATTCACCCATGCTTCCGAGAGCCAGGACCTCGTCAGAGGCCTCCACACCTCGGGAGGAGCATTCTGAACCTGAGCATAGTCAAGGGTCCTCGGAGAGAGGGTCTTCCTCAAGGAACCAAAAAGAAGGAAGAAATACTCGAAGGTGGCGTCCCTGGATGGCTCGGAACGGCCAGGTTCCTCGCGGGGCCGGTCGCGGAGCCCTGTGCCTGCTTGAGGCGTCGGAGAAGGAGCGCCCAGCCAAGGTTCCTCGAAAGGACCCGGTCAAAGACCAGCCTTGGCAAGTACATTCTATCCTAGCTCAAGGATTCCCTTCCGGGGGAACCAGCTTCGGGCCCGAGCACGTTGGTGCCCGAACCGATGGCTGCGGAGCCTCCGGAAATGATGTCCAGGATAGTATCCTTGGAACGCAGTGTCACTGCCTTCCTGAAGCAGCAGCGGACGTTGATATCTGGCATGTCTGGTTCCTCCACCCCGACCACTGGGTGTTCGACGTCAAAGTCAACTCCGGGGACCGAGCCGATCCTCGAAGGCTTGCAGGCCCGAGTAGATCGTCGGCTGAGGTCACGCTCAGCCACCCGTTCATTGGGACTGAGGTTGTCGCTGGCAAGCGTCAGGGCAAATGGCGCCGGGCCCCTCAAGGCCCGAAGAGCGCTGCGAGTCTTCCTAGGAGGCCTCTGCTTGGGAGTCCGAGGACAAGGAGTCACCGGACACTCATCGTCACCGAGATGTCCCGTCCGATTCCCCAGTATCAGAGCCTCAGAGAAGATCCCCGCTGGAGGACATGGGGTTTTGGGACGTCGTTCAGAATATTCCAAGGTTTTGGCTTTCCTGACAGAGTCCGAGGAGGATCCTCGAGCCGATGAACTCGAGATCCTCCAGTACAAGGCTCCCCCTCGGGAGACCTTCACAGTGCCCATTCCTCCTATCCTGGAACGCCTTATGCTTCGCATGTGGGAGATGCCGGCGTCGACGCCGGTGATCAGCAAGCAGCTCGACTCGATGTATCGGGTCCGCCGGAGTCCTGGGTTTCAGAAGTCGCAGCTGCCGCACAACTCCATGGTGGTGGAGTTGGCCATGCATCGACTGAAAAGTCAGAAGATGCACTCCTCTGTGCCACCTGGCAGGGAGGCTCACATCTTGGATGCCCTCGGCAGGAAGTGTTACCAGGGCACGATGCTGAATTGTCGGATCCAGGCCTACCAGCTGTACATGGGCATGTACCTGAGAGACCTGGCCAAGGAGATTGCTGGGTTCTCAGCTGGTCTGTCTGAGGAGCCTTTGCAGCATTTCAGAGGCCTGTCCAAAGCCATCGGTGAATGCTCCAAGTTCATGTCTCGGCCGGCCTACAGCGGGTTCGAGTCGGCGACCAGGGTAGCTGCGGCGGGCATCGGTGCACACCGCCAAGCTTGGCCACAGTTGTTGGACCTCGAACAATGGGTGCAGGACAAGTTGGTCGATGTCCCATGCCAGGGAGAGAACCTCTTCGGCAAATCCATGACCAACAAGGCCGCTGAACTGGAGTCTGAGTTCATGACGAGGACTAGTCTCTCTAAGAAGACCTCTGCCCCTTCCCGAAAGAAGGGCTCAGGTAAAAAGCCCTTTTACCTGAGGAAGTCCACTGCTTACCGAAACTGCCCCCCATACCAGGCCCCCACGGCTCCCCAGCAGGGGCAGCAAGCCAAGGAACAGGGGCATGGCCCATGTAAGTAGAAGGCTCCCAAGCCCCAGGCTCCGGCTTTGGCCCAGCCTGGAGGAGGGAGCTTTTGACTTCTGCAGCATGGCCCCTCTCCCAACCGGAGCCTGTTAACCCACAGGAGGTCGGCTCACCCTGTATGCCCACAGGTGGAGAGCTATCACCACCCATTCCTGGGCATTACAGGTGATCAAGGAGGGTTACCTCCTCCACTTATCTGAAGTGCCTCCACACTATTTCCCTGGAGAGTCCCTCTGGCCTCCCCTTCACCAGGACCTTCTTTTGAAGGAGTTGGCAGGTCTTCTCGAGAACCGAGCGGTGGAACCAGTGCCCCACCATCTCAAAGGCAGGGGGTTCTACTCCAGGTACTTCCTCGTGCCAAAGAGGACAGGGGGCCTAAGGCCCATCCTAGACCTGCGCAATCTCAACAAATTCCTGGTGAGGGAGAAGTTCAAGATGTTCTCCCTTGGAACATTGCTGCCTTATCTCCCCCAGGGAGATTCCTTAGATTTAAAGGATGCCTATACACACATCCTTATCCACCCAAACCACAGGCAATACCTGTGCTTTGGGGAGCCATCATTTTCAATACAGGGTGCTTCCCTTCAGCCTCGCCTGGGCCCCCAGGGTATTCACAAAGTGCCTGGCGGTGGTTGCCGCCTTTCTCAGGCTTCAGGGGATCTTTGTCTTCCCCTATCTCGATGACTGGCTCATCAGGGGCACAACGGCCCCCGAGGTGCAGCAGACAACGGCATGCACCACCCATGTCCTTCAGCACTTTGGTTTCATTATTGATTACCCCAAGTCCATTTTCGCCCGGCTCAAGAGCTGGAATTTATTGGGGCAAGGATCAATACCCGTCAGTCGAAGGCCTTCCTGCCTGCAGACAGGGTAGGCAGGCTCATGGTGCTAGCCAAAGACATACAGCACCGTCTCTCAGTGCCAGCAAGGCACCTGTTGCACCTCCTCGGGCACATGGCCTCTACGATCCATGTCACTCCAAATGCCCACCTCCACATGTGAATTGCACAGTGATGCCTCAGGGACTAGTAGTTGCAGGCCACGGGACATCTCCAGGACAGAGTCAAAGTGACCAGGCGCCTGGTGCAGTCCCTGAACTGGTGGCTCTCGCTCCGTCACTTGGAGGCGGGGATACCCTTCCAGGCCCCTCACCACTTGAGAGTCCTCACCACAGATGCCTCCCTACTGGGCTGGGGAGCCCACTGCCAGGGGTACCACACCCAGGGCTTTTGGTCTCCAGATGAGAGTGCTCAACAGATCAATCTGTTGGAACTGCGTGCAATCCATCTCGCCCTAAAGGCATTCCGGCGGTCCCTAGGCCACAGGTCTGTCTTGGTCCAGACGGACAACCAGGTCGCCATGTTCTATGCAGTCCGGCAGGGCATTCTCCTCAGGGCAGTGTACCTGCCGGGTCAGGACAACTGGCTGGCTGACAGACTCAGTAGGCTGCTCCAGCTGCACGAGTGGCAGCTGGATTCAGAAGTGGCCTGCGGGCTTTTTCAGATCTGGGGGAACCGGTGATGGACCTGTTTGCCAGTCTGGACAATTACCAGTTACCCTGCTTCTGCTGAAGGCAACCACACCCTGCCAGGGTGGCCACTGATGCTTTTCTAATCTCATGGTCGGTGGGTCTTCTGTATGCGTTTCCTCTGACACCTCTGATCGCCAAGACCCTGTTTGATTCTTCGCAAAAGAGCTTCAGTCATTCTGATAGCCCCACGGTGGCCTCGGCACCGTGGTTCCCACTCCTCCTGCAGCTAGTAGTGGAGGCCCCCATCCCCTTGGGGACAGCTCTGCAACTCCTTTCCCAGGAGGGGGGGCTCTCTCCTGCACCCCAACCTCAGCTCCCTTTCACTGACGGCGTGGCTGCTGAGAGGGTGCCACTAGCTCCGCTCTTACTTACAAGGATTGTGGAAGATGTTTTGCTGGCTTCACGCAGATCGTCTACCAGACGGGCTTACACTTTTAAGTGGTGCAGGTTTGCGCTTTGGTGTGCTGAAGGGGGGTCGACCCCTTTTCTTCTCCGGTGGTTATGGTGTTGCAATACCTTCTCCACCTCTTCAGTATGGGGCTCAAGTCCAACTCCGTCAGAGTGCATCTCAGTGCCCTAGCGGCGAACCACCACCAGGTGGACGGGAAACCGCTCTCAGCTCACCCAATGGTGTCCCGGTTCCTTAAGGGCCTACTCCTGTTTAAGCCCCCGGTCTGCCCTCCGGCGACCGAATGAGATCTGAATGTGGTGTTGGAGCGGCTCACCCTGCCGCCTTTCGAACCGATGGCTACGTGTCATCTCCGTTATCTCTCCTGGAAGGTGGATTTCCTTGTTGCACTCACCTCCGCCCGAAGGGTGAGTGAGCTTCAGGTCCTTGTGGCGGAGAGGCCTTATACCAGGTTCTACAAGAATAGGGTGGTGCTTCACACACACCCTAAGTTCCTTCCGAAGGTGGTGTCCTTGTTCCACCTCAACCAGGAGGTTGTCCTCCTTACCTTCTTTCCCAGACCGCATTTCTGGCCGGGCTGAAGTGATCCTCCATACCCTGGACTGTAAAAGGGCCTTGTCCTTCTACATGCAACATACTCAAGGCCACTGGAAAGTCTCTCAGCTTTTCGTTTCCTACGACCTCAGTAAGCTGGGGGAGGCGGTGACCAAGTCTACGCTGTCCACATGGGTGGCAGACTATTGCCCGGGCTTACGAGGAAGCAAAGCTCATCTGCGCACCGTTCCTCTGGCAGACATCTGCCGGGCCGCCACCTGGTCTTTGGTTCATACCTTTGCAGCTCATTACTGCCTGGATAGGGAGTCCCGACGGGACAGTGCCTTTGGCCAGGCTGTAGTCTGTAACCTTTTTGAGGTCTAGGCAACTCCTGCCCTCCAACCCTTCTGTGTTCAGGCTAATGGAGTGCTACTTTCCTTGTATGCAGGTCCTATTTCATTGCGTCTGCTTGCGGCTCTCATGGAGGGAGCTGGGGTTTTTGTGCTATTGGTTCATGGTAGCCTGTAGCTGGGGAATCTCATATGTGAGGACTGACTTCCTGCTTGTTCCCAGAGAAAGCGTAGTTACTCACCTGTAACAGGTGTTCTCCGGGGAAAGCAGGAATCAGTCCTCACAACCCTCCCTCCTCCCCTTGGAGTTGCAGTCCTCCTATCTTCATTGTTTTGTTTTGCTGTCTTTTAGCTATGTCATTTGACTGAGCAAGATGGCACCTTTGGGCGAGAAGGGGACCATGCACACATAGTAGCAACTCCCAAAGACTTTCTTTGAAAGCTGGGGATTTGCTCCGTGCGGGCTCTGTCGGCGTCGACGTCACTCATATGTGAGGGCTGATTCCTGCTATCCCCGGAGAACACCTGTTACAGGTGAGTAACTATGTTTTCTCAACCCCTGCGGAGACACTGGACGTCTGCAGCAAACATTGGCCTGCACAAGCCCCCCCAACGGGACGCTGATCATCAGGTGAACATTACAGATCAAGAACTCGGTGCCTCAGACGAGTTGGTAGTGAACATTTGTTGCTGGCATTAGAGGTACCAGACACTGGGAGGGGGTTCTTATGGGGAGTTCTGATTAGAAACTTGTTTATGTGGATGATACAATGCACCGGAGGAACCTTGGGCCTGGCGCAAAAGACCTGATGGAACAGTAGGCACCCACATGGGCTGCGAAGGGTATGGAGGAGTGCGCCAGAGCACGTGCAGAGTGGACTCCAAGATATTATAGCATGCCACTAAGGCTCTATAAGTAAATTTTGTTGGTTTGTACGGGGGGAAGGATGGGAACAATAATTTACAATTTACTGTTACGGGGTAAAGAGAGGATAGGAAAAATGGGAAGCGGGAATGCTATGTAAATTGCTGTTGTAATGGCTCTTTATGGTTCTGGGATTGCTTTGTTACAGCCCTGGTGGGGGGCGTGGCCTGGGCCGCCATGTAAACGCTGGTGGGAGCCCGCTCCGCCCTTTTCACGGAGTAGTGGGGGCTGTGTGGGGGTCCAGAGCCACACGCTCAAACTGAGTGGCATGAATGTTACATTAGAGGCAATGTCTGGTGGAAGCTATGGTGGGGGGTTCCTTTCTCCCCGATCAGATGTCCCAGTGGAGCAAGAAGAGGGGGGAGTCTGTATAGACGCCTTGCACCTGCCTGGGAGTTTTGGCAATGCCATTAATATGCCATACAGCATGCAGGCTGCTGGTGCAGGTGTGCGGGCACAGATAGGTGAATGTTGCTGTGCTCCCCATGGGACTGTATAAGGAGGGGGGGGGGATCCTGGAACTTATACTGAATGGTGGTCCCGGTAGTGGGGCGGGACTTCTGGCAACTAGTAGAACACTGAGGGATGCTGGAAGCCAGGGGCAGTCAGAGACTGTCACGCAATAATTTGCAGGCCATGGGATATTAGGTGAAGGGGAACCTGAGCGTAGGGGGGGAGGGGGAGAGGAGCTGTACGTGTCCTGGTGGTACTAAGGCAGGGTCCCATTGGGGACAGGGTGAGAAGGAAGGTTATAGGATGTGGGTTAGGAAAGGGAATCGTGGGTTGGGGGGATATTAGAGGAAGAGGGCCGATGGGGGAGCGGGGCCAGGATAGGGGGGCAGGGTATCAAGAAGGAGGGTCGAGGGGTGGCGCTTAAAAGGGGGGAAAGGAGAAACACCAAGAAGTCCTAGTGGAATTTTTGGGTAGTAAAGCGGAGGTAATGGTTGAGCGGCTGGCTTGGAGTTTGGGGGTGTGGGCCCTAGGCTGTGAGGGGTTGGCACTGGAGATACGTTAGGAATGTCTTTCACACGATCATAGACTGGAGGAAAGAGCATGGGTAAAGAACTTAAATTTGTCTCATGGAATGTGTGCGGCCTGGGGTCCCCGATCAAAAGATTTAAGGTGTTGCAGCAATTAGGAACGCGGAAGACTGATGTAGCGTTGTTGCAGGAAACGCATTTGACACCAGAGGAGCAAGCTAAGCTGCACAGAGGCTGGGTTGGCAAGGTATATGGAGTGCCAATAGTTGGGAAAAAGAGAGGTGTGGCCATACTAATTGCTAAGACACTTGCATGGTCGGAGCAATCAGTGGAGATGGACCTAGATGGGTGGTATGTGTTTGTCCGAGAGATACTGTCTGGTAAGCTGGTGGTTCTGGGTTCAGTATACGCCCCCAATACGTATGAGGCGTTGTTTTTTCAGCAGCTAACTCGATGTATAGCACAATTTGCAGATAATAATCTAATATTGTGAGGGGACTTCAGTTGTGCAGTGCATAAGGATGTGGATAGGTCCTGGGGTGGGGGGGCCACAAGACCAACGAAGTGCTCGCCGTTTGACGGGTCTATGTGAAGGCTATGAATTATTGAGTGTTTGGAGGGTCCTACACCCAGGGGTCAAAGAATATACACACATGTCAAGGGCCATGGCTCATGGTCTAGAATTGACTACTTTTTTATCTCAAGGACTATATTTGGGCAGGCAGTTCGGGCGGACATCGGGCCGATAGTTGTTTCAGACCATGCGATGATTACTCTGATAATGCAGTGGGGTAGAGAAGGGGGATGGAGCTCATGGAGAGTCCTGCTGGAATTGATGGGAGATGCTCGTTTTGAACAATATATTAAAGATAAATGGGATGCTTGTGAATACAATAATAGAACGCATCTGGGTCAACTGGTTTTATTTTGGGAGGCGAGTAAAGCCATGATGCACAGTGAGATCATTAGTTATACACATCTGAAACGCAAATGGCCCAACAGTCGAGTACTGCAGTTAGAACGAGAATTGGGAAAAGCGAGACGCCGATATGCTTCGCATCCCAGCGCAGAAGCTAAAACCCAATTTTTCAATATACAAAATAAGTTAAGTATGTTGATACATCAAAGGGCTAAAAAGTCATTGATGTACAGCCGGTATAAATTGTATAGATATGGGAACAGGGTGGGGAAATTGCTATCTTCGTTAATTCGAGCAGAGGGGTACCCGAGTTACGTGGGAGCCCTCAGGAAGGATGATGGCACTATGCAGTCGACTGCCTCGGGGATAGAAAAAGTATTTTGCGACTATTACCAGCAGCTTTAGCAGGCAGATGGGAAGGATGGAGATGGTGGAGCTGATTATCTAAAATCATGTGGCCTCCCAAAGCTGACTCCTGCTCAGGTGGCAGAATTAAATGCCCCCATCTTGATTCAAGAAGTCCAGAAAGGAATTAAAGGACTAAAAGTGAGATGTGCTCTGGGGCTGGACGGCCTTCGAGGGGAATTTTACAAAGTAATGACTGACAGGGTTGTGGTCCCCATGGTTGATTACTATTCTGGTCTAATTCACCGAGGAAACTTTTTATTTGAATCAAACAAGGCACTGGTTGCAGACCTCCCTAAACCGGACAGGGATCCCGCTTTTCCAGGCTCTTATCGTCCAAACTCACTCTTGAATGTAGATATTAAACTCTTGGCGAAAATTATGGCAGACCGTTTAGCGCTGCATCTACCTGGTTTAATACACGGTGACCAAGTAGGCTTCATCTGGGGTAGATGTGTGGCGTACAGTGTGCATAGAGTCTTGGCTTCCATGTGTTCGTTTTGCGTAGAAGCAGTCATCTATGCTAATTAGTTTTGAAGCCGAAAAGGCATTTGACTGGGTGAATTGGCAATTCATGTACCGAGTGCTTCACGAGATCGGGTTACAGGGTCTTTTTTTTGGATACGGTGTGTTTGCTATATTCGGACCCTAGAGGGGCAATTTTGGTCAATGGAGGTCTATCGCCTGAATTTCTAATCTGCAGAGGTACTCGGCAAGGATGTCCTCTCTCAACGATATTATTTATATTGACCTTAGAACCTCTGTTGCACAAAGTCAGGACTTCGAAAGACCTTCAGGGTATAAAAGTGGGGAGGGGAGAATTCAGAGTTGCGGCCTTTGAAGATGATCTTTTAGTACACTTAGACAACCTGATACAAGGCCTACCTGCATTGATACGAGTGTTTGAGGAATATGGAACATTATCGGGGCTAAAGTTAAACTTAGATAAATCTGTGGCCCTACCCCTAGACCTCTTATACCATCCATGTGGAAAGGGATTTTCCCGTTAAAATGGACTGAGGGGGGTTTCAAGTACCTAGGAATATACCTCCCGGCTCACCTATCCGATCTATATCAGATTAATATATTGGGTCTTTTGAAGGACCTCGAGAAAAGGGCACAGAAATGGAGGAATCTTCCACTGACATTGGGGGGGGGGCAGGATAGCCTTATTTAAGATGAGCCTTTTCCTGAAATAGCTAAACGCACTACAAACGCCACCGTTAGTGTTGAAACAGAAGGACATCCAACTATTTTAGAAATATGCTAATGTGTTCCTTATCGTTCCTCCAGTTCAGTCCTCCACCTCTGGGTAGTGTACCTCCTCCTGCAGCTTGGATACTGGGCATGTCAAAACTGTGACATCACTGAATGTACCCTGCTGGTCTCTCCCATCAGCCCCAGTGTGTCCAGTCTCCATGCAGCAGGAGGACGTAGTGAACCTAGGTGCTGGGCTCACTTGAGGAACAGATAAGGAGCAGCTAGAGTAGTCTTTAAAATTTTTCTTTGGTCCCTATAATTTAATTCATTTCCATTGTAGCTGTCTTTTAAAAAAAAAAAAAAAAACGAGGAGGGGGTAGTTGCAGGGTGCGAGCCGTTCCTCAGCCTGTCCTTCCTTCCTTTCTGCCATCTCCGGGCCAGTCTCCCCTAGCAGCTCTCTCTTCCTGGGCTGCACGGAGGAGAGCCCTGTGGATCAAAAGCACTCCGGATCACCGTGAGCCGTCGGGAGGGGGCACAGCAGAGAGACAAGCTCGCTCTGCGGCTGTCGGCTCGCTACTGTGCTGAGTGACGTCGCAGGGACTTGAGCTGAGCAGCGCTCTGGTAAAGAGCTTTATTTCATTTGGGATTGTTTTGCACTACAGGGGAATGGCTCCCTGGCTGCGCCGCGGGCCAGAACTGATTTCTTGACAGCATCGTGTTTTTTGACGCCAGTATTGGGCCCGACTTCAGCGTGGCCATTTTCTCGCGTGCGCAAGCCATGTGGCGGGTCTCCGCGGAACAGAGCACAACGGGGGTAAAGGCAGTTCAGTTCAGGCGGCAACCAGTGCAACCATAACAGAGAGTGCTTTATTTAATGTTTTTAATTTATTTCTTTATTTTATTTGGTTTATTTGATTTGGAGATGTTTTGCACTGTCAGCTGGGATTTTCTTCTACCTTAGTTAAAAAAAAAAAAAAGAAAAATAAAGAAAAAAGCACTTAGAACTAAAGGAACAGTATTTGATCATTCCTTGTTGCTCTGAACTACTCCAAGGGCATATTAGCGTGGCAAACTAATGCCTTCACGCCCTCAATGCCTGGTGTGTGGCACACGCAGAGGCACAGTCTCGGACGCTGGAATCTGCCAGGGCTGCGTGGCGGCTTCAACCACAATGCAACAGCAGATGGAGGACAAGGTTGCTCAGGAGTCACATAGCTCGGCGGCAAGAGCCAAGGGGGAGTTGCCTTTGGGCAGTCAGTCCCTGCCTTTGCCGGAGGGGTCCGCAGGACTGGCTAGTGAACTGCCGTCAACTGTCGTGGGACCTCCCCTGGGAGATTTCTCCCCAGGATTCGTCTTAATAATGCATCAAGCGTATTGCTTGCGGCAGCAGGGGAAGTTGCCGGAGAGAGTGCCACTGGCGGCTCCTGTGAAGCAGTCCGGAGCAGAAAAGGGCAGTAACAATGTGGCGAGGCCCCTTAAGAGGGCACGACAACTAGATCACCCACCCTCAGATACAGGATGGCCTGAGGTAGAGGAGGCCGAGTTCGAAATTGAATCTAGAATGAAGGAACTTGAAGGAGAAATTCCGGAGCCGGAGGATCAGGCAAGAATCATTCGGGTATTCCGTAAGGACAAGCTTATGACACTTATTACAGAAGCCCTTCAAGCGCTCAATCTAGCTACGGTGCAGCCCGTGGAGGAGGAGGAGGGTTTGGAAGACCCTCTTATTCAAGCAGTGCGGGATTCTCAGGTGGTGGTCCCGGTTCACCGGGTAGTTGATCGGATGATCCAAAATGAATGGGATCTGCCAGAAGTGGGGCTGAGGGGTGTCAGGACCATGAACTGGCTATATTCCTTAGCTGACAAGGAAAGGTTCCGTTCCCCATGAATTGATGCAGCGGTTTCAGCAGTCACAAAGAAGACGACTATTCCGGTAGAAGGCAGCGCGGCTTTGAAGAATGCGCAAGATAGGAAAGTAGATGGATTGTTGAAACAGGCCTTTGAAGCAAATGCTCTTTCATTGCAAGCTTCTATTTGTGGGGCTTGGGTGGCGAGAGTGTGTCTTAGATTGTCGCAGCATTTGCAGCAATCTTCTCAACTGGAGCAAATGGAGGTGATGCGGCTGGAATCTGGTTCAGCATATTTGGCTGATGTCCACTACAACTTGATCATGCCACCACGCATGCGTGGTCCCTTTCTTGCCCAAGGGTGCCGTCTTGGTCAGTCTCCTTTTTTCCATGGAGCCTAATGGCTGCACGTCCAGTGTCCATGGAAAAATTTCTCAAAACTTAGTAATTCAGTTTAGCTTTCCAGTAAGCGTACTGGTTCCTCTTCCCGCCCCGAGCCGGTGTCTTCAACACTGTCCTCGGACCCATCCTTTTAACTTTTTCCTCAAGGTTCCCTTGAATGGCACTTGGTGCCCTTTTATGCCCAGGGGTCGTTGACCATGTCCAAATGCATCTCACCATGTCTCCTGGTGGGTTCAAAATATGTGACCGCTGCAGTCAAACCATGTCCATCACTGACGCCCATGATTGCTGCTTGGCTGGACCACAACTGGACCACGACAATTCCAATTGTGACCTTTGCCAGGCCATTTCGGCAAAAACCACCAAAAAAAGTTGGAATTGCATGAAAAGATGTTCCCGAGGTCCAACTCCGCACCCTCGTCCCCGGCGCCCAGCTTCAAAGCAAGCACATCCTGTGATGCCTGGACATCCTCGGAGTCCCGCTGCCTCAGCTCCTCCAAGAGGACCCCGGAGCAGGAGCGGAAGAAAAAGAAGTCCTCGAAGATTCCCGAGGTCGATCTAGAGAAACCCGGTAAATCGCACTGAAGAGATTTGGAGGATTTGGAGAGATGCCCGGCCAACTTTCCAAAAGGGACCCTTCAGCAGGCGGAGACTGGCCAAGGGTGCCTGAGGCCGTAGTGGTCATCAAGGACATACTCTCCAGAGTGTCAGCATCGAGCCCGAAGCTGTCGATGCCCAGGCTGAAAGCTGCGGAGCCTTCTGGCATGGAGACCAGAATGGTGACCTTGGAGCAGAATGTCACTGCTATCCTGGCCTGCAACAGGCAACGATGGCTGGTTCGCCCGGCTCATCCGCCCCAACAACCAGCCCCGCGACTGCGAGAGGGTCCACCGGTCGTCAAGCCGAGCATCGAGTGCCACCAGCCTCTAGTAAGCCCTTGGCACCAGTCGAGGTCCCGGTCCCATTCCTTGAGTGTCCAGTCCTTACCAGCTAGTGTCTGCAACTCGGACCTCCAGTTCCTGACAGGCCTCCTGCTCCCAGGCATGGGTCTCGACCATCAGAGTCATAGGGCCTCTGAATCCTCGTCACCGCTCGATCCCAAGTGGGAGACTGAGGACGAGGCATCCCTGAACACCCGGAGACACAGAGATGTTCCCTCGGACCTGTCTCACTGGCACCTCGACGCTGGTCTCCACCCAAGGACGTGGCCTTCCTTGACTTCGTACGGGATATGACTAAGGCGCTCTCAGTCCAGACTGAGGCCGAGGAGGACCCATGCACCGAGGAACTGGAGATCCTCCAGTATGAGGCCCCTCATGGTGCCGGTGCAACTGATTCTCGAGCGGCTGCTCCTACGGATGTGGGAAACATTAGCATCAGTGCCTATTGTCAGCTGCCGTCTCGACACGATGCACTGCGCCCGCAAGAGCCCAGGGTTCCAAAAAACCCAGTTTCCGCATAACTCCATGGTCGTCAAGTCGACCATGCACAAACTAAAGAACCAGAAGTCCCACTGCTCCGTAACTCCAGGGAGGGAGGCTTGGACTTTCGATGCCCTTGGGTGCAAATGTTTCCAGAGCTTGATGCTAGGTTGTAGAGTCCAGGCCTGAGCTCTACATTGCCATGTACCTTAAGGCACTAGCCAAGGAGCTTGCTGGGTTCTCAGCAGGCCTCGACAGGGAACCCCTCCAGCGGTTCAAGACCCTCACCACAGCGGTACAGGAGTAGCTTATGACGGTTTTGAGTCGTCGGCTCGAGTCACAGCTGCTGGCATTGGGGCCCAACGCCAAGCTTGGTTACAATCGTCCAACTTTGAACAGTGGGTCCAGGACAAAACAACTCAATGTCTCCTGTACTGGGGAGAATCTTTTCAGCCAACCTGTGTGTGACAAGGTGGCCGAGATTAAGAAAGAGTTTGTGCATTGACAAAGGCTCTCCAAAAAGACCCCTGGGCTTTCCCACAGAAAACCACCAGTGAAAAAGCCTTTTTTCCCCAGAAAGGAGGGAGCCTTCTCTCATACCCACCAATATCAAGGCTACTCAGGGCCACCACAGGGTATCCATCCCAAAAGACAAGGGCATGGCCAAAAACCCTAAGCCCTAGACTCCGGCTCCTTCCCAGTCAGGGGGGAGCTTTTGACTCCAGGGCATGGCCCCCTCTTCCCCAGGAGGCCTTCCTCAGCCCACGGGGGGATGCCTGGCACTCTTCGCCCACAGGTGGGACTCAATCACCACAGACCTGGGTACTGCAGGTAGTCGGGGAAGGTTACCTCCTCTACTTTACAGTAGGCACCTCCAGACTTTATTCCAGGAGCGCCACGGAGTTCTCTCCTTCACCAGACATTGCTCCTCACAGAGCTCTCAAGTCTCCTCAAGGACAAGGCAATAGAGCCTGTACCCAAGCACCTTTGGAGCAAGGAATTCTATTCTAGGAACTTTCTTGTCCAAAAAAGGACTGGAGACCTCAGGCTGATCCTAGACCTGTGAACCAATTTCTGGTGAGGGAGAAGTTCAAGATGCTCTCCCTTGGAACACTGCTGCCTTACCTCCACCAGGGAGACTGGCTTTGCTCCTTGGACTTAAAGGATGCTTACACACACATCCTAATCCATCCCTCCCACAGACAGTACCTAAGGTTTGTGGTGGGAGGAGGACACTACCAATACAGGGTGCTGCCCTTCAGACTGGTCTCCTCACTAAGGGAGTTCACCAAATGCCTAGCAGTGGTTGCAGCCCACCTCCATCTACAAGGGGCCTTCGTCTCCATCTACCTGGACGACTGGCTCATAAGAGGCAGCATGGCCATAGAGGCACACCAGGCCACAGGGCACGCTGTCCTCTTACTGCAGCACCTGGGGCTTGTCATCAACCTTCCAAGTCTCACCTGACTCCAACTCAAATTATGGAGTTCATGGGGACTCAGCTAGACACTTGGCAGACCAAAGCCTTTCTCCCCGGAAAGAAGACAGATCGCCTCAAAGAGTTAGCAGCTAAAGTGCAGCGCCGGCAATCTGTCCCGGCCTGCCTCTGCCTGCTGGGCCACATGGCCTCCATGGTCCATGTGACCTCACTAGCCCACTTACACATGTGGGCAGCTCGGTGCCTACGCTCTCAGTGGATCCAAGCCACTGGCAGACTACAGGATAGGGTCAGAGTAACCCACCAGCTAACAGAGTCCCTCGATTGGTGGCAGTGTTCCTGCCACCTCCAGGCCGGGATGCACTTCCAGATATCTCCCCCCCCCCCCCCCCGAGAGTCCTGACATTGGACGCCTCACTCTTTGTTTGGGGAGCCCATTGCGAGGATCTTCGCACACAGGGTTGCTGGTCCTGGATGGAATCCCAGCTACAGATCAATCTCTTGGAACTCAGGGCGATCTTCCTGGCCCTTCGGGCTTTTTGCCATTGGTTGTGGCATCAGACAGTACTGGTTCAGATGGACAACCAGGTCATGATGTTCTATATCAACAAGCAAGGGGGCACAGGGTCGTATTCCTTCTTCCAGAAGGTGGTAGCCCTCTTCTCCTATGCGACTCGCAATGGCATGCTTTTCCGGGCAGTCTACCTCCCGGGCCAGAACAATGCCCTGGCAGACAAGCTGAGCAGAGTCCTTCAGCCGCACGAGTGAACCCCATAGTAGCCTCTTAGTTCTTCCATTTCTGGGGACTGCTCCTGATGGACCTCTTTGCCAGCCTGGGCAATATGCATCTGCCCCACTTTTGCTCACGGTAACCGCATCCATTGAAAGTAGCGGCAGATGCATTCCTAATTCCATGGATGGAAGGCCTCCTCTGTCTTCCCGCCAACTCCACTGGTTGCCAGGACCCTCTTCAAGATCCAATGCAAGGGGGTATCACTGATACTAATTGCTCCCAGATGGCCCAGGCATCCCCTGGTACATACTACTGCTGGAATTGTCAGTGGCACGCCCTCCAACTTGGATTCCTGACATTAACTGCATGGCTGCTGAAAGGATAGCTCTGGCTCCCTTTAACTTTCCATGAGAGGTAGAGGAGGCCTTGTTGGCCTCCTGCAAGCCCTCCACAAGACGAGCGTATGCCTTTAAGTGGCGCCAGTTCTCAGTGTGGTGCGCAGAGAGGCAGGAGAACCCCTTCTGCCCTGTGCAAGTTGTGCGCCAGTACTTGCTCCATTTGTCGCAGGCCAGACTGAAGTCCAACTCAGTCAGAGTGCACCTAAGCGCAATTGCGATGCATCATCATGCCACCGAGGGAAAACCCCTCTCGGTT
Source organism: Ichthyophis bannanicus (assembly GCA_033557465.1). NCBI lineage: Eukaryota > Metazoa > Chordata > Amphibia > Gymnophiona > Ichthyophiidae > Ichthyophis > Ichthyophis bannanicus. Next base: position 221,028,527 of record CM066039.1, on the reverse strand, counting down.
CAGCCCCTGATCTCTCGATTTCCTCCGGGACCTCTTCCTTTCTAGACCTCCCGTCCGCCCTCTGGCGGCAGAGTGGAACTTCAATGTGGTGCTCTCGCAGCTCACTAGACCGCCGTTCAAGCCTCTGGTCACTTGCCACCTATAGTATCTCACCTGGAAGGTTGCTTTCCTGGTGGGTCTCACATCTGCTCGTAGAGTAAGCGAGTTGCAAGCTCTGGTGGTAGAGCCACCTTGTACATGGTTCTACTAGAACAGAGTGGTGCTCCACACACATCCCAAATTTCTCCTGAAGGTGGTATCCCCTTTCCATCTTGATCAGGAGGTGGTCCTCTCCACCTTCTTCCCATGGCCCCATTCCGGTTGGGAGGAGACTGTACTCCATACTTTGGATTGTAAAAGAGCCCTGTCCTTCTACCTTCAACAGACTGAGGGCCACTACAGAGCTTCTTAACATTTTGTTTTGTATGACCCCAGTAGGATGGGGCTACTGGTGACTAAGCGAATTCTGTCCACTTGGGTGACGGACTGTATTGCCCTCACCTGTGAGCAAACTGGACTCTCCCTAGAGCATCGGATTACAGCACATAGTGTGCGAGCGATGGCCACTTCGGTGGCGAACCTGCACTTAGTGCTGGTGACAGAGATCTGCAGGGCCACCACTTGGTCTTCGATTCACACGTTTGCAGCTCACTTACTGCCTGGAGAGTGAGTCCCGTCGGGACAATGCCTTTGGCCAGGCAGTACTCTGTAATCTATTTGGAATATAGGCAATTTTGCCATCTGACCCTTCTGTGTTCAGGCTACCGGAGTGATGGGCCCTCTGAACACTAGGGTCTTGCAGAGTCTCTCAATCAGGGACTCATCTTCTGCAACTCGTGGCTACCCTGTCACGGTCACAGCTGGTGCTGTCTTAGTTTGGTCCCCTGGCAGCCTGAGCTGGGGAGTCCCATATTTGAGGACTGACTTCCTGCTTGTTCTAGAGAAAGCGTAGTTACTCACCTGTAACAGGTATTCTCCAGGGACAGCAGGAATCAGTCCTCACAACCCTCCCTCCTCCCCTTGGAGTTGCCTCCTTTACCTTATTTTATTTTTATGCCTTCCATCTATGTTATCTGACTGACCAAGATGGCACCCTTGGGCAGGAAGGGGACCATGCATGCGTGGTGGCATCTCCCAAAGGCTTTCTTTGAAAGCTGGGGAGATGCTTCCACGGGATCTCTGTTGGCGCCGACGTCACTCATATGTGAGGACTGATTCCTGCTGTTTTTGGATAGCACCTGTTACAGGTGAGTAACTGCGCTTTATGCAGAAGCAAATCTCCAGCCCCCAGATACCGTGGGTCCACATAAACTAAGCTGTACATCTACAGCTACAGCGAACTTAAAAGCCATTCCTCTGCAAGACATCTGAAGAGTGGCAACTTGGAGTTCCAACCATACTTTCACAAAGCACTATTATTTGGACTATTTCTCCCATCAAGCTGCTGGCTGTGGAAAGGCCATATTTTGTAACTTCTTTGCAGCTTAAACTTTGTATCCTTAGTATATGCCATTGCCTGAAATACCATCCAGCTGCTTAAAAAACAAAAAAAACCTTAACTATGGCCCAAAGTTATGGATTCACCAGGGGTGTGGATGCATTAGCCCTGCTCTCTTTGGAGAAAGAGAAGTTGCTTACCTATAACGGGGGTCCTCCGTAAATGGCAGGATAATGCATCTTCACTCATCCTCCTGCCTTCCTCTAAAAAAAAAAAAAAAAAACACAAACATGATCAGAGTTACTATCACAGTAGTTCCTAAAGTCATGCTACAGACAGACTGAGGAGATTTTGTCACAGGAGTGCACCGACACAGGCACACTGGAAGTCTTTAAGACAACTTTTCTATTGGAGGAGGACTCAGCATGCGCTGGCTTCATCGGGGATATTACCAGGAGTGGCTCAGTGGTTGGGACTGGTTACCTCAGGCCGGAAGGCCAGGGGTTCAATTCTTGCATGGGGACAAGCAACCTCAGGCCAGAGGGACTGGGGTCTCTAGTCCCATGGCCACTTCTTGTGGCCTTGGGCAAGCCACTTAACCCTCCATTGCCTCAGGTACACTTAGATTGTGAGCCCTTCGGGGACAAGGGAATAAAAAGTACCTGTTAGTATACATGTAAGCCACACTGATTCTAAAGAGCGCGGTATAAAAAAAAAAATCCTGTCTACAAAGAACCCCTTTACAGGTAAGCAATTTTGTTTTTCTGTGTGCTGAAATCCAAACAAATTGGGAGGTTTTCATTGTTGACAGTTTTTGACAGGGAGAGATGCTCTTTTGCAGTTACATGTTTTTTAATATCTTTTCTTTCTTTTCAAAGTAAACTTTATTTAGCAATAAATATGCAATATTTTATACCAGAGCCCTCAGTAAATCGACCATTGCTATTTTGAGACTGAGCCCGAGTTATTTATAAGTCCATCTATATGTAATCCTCTAGTGTTAGGCTGTCCTACGCTAACAGTGTCACAAGGTTACCAGAGCTCCATATCCTCAGGGATAAGCCAAGCTGAGCTCTGCCAGTTTGTAACCCCCTGATTACAGTCCATCTATACATAAAGGGAGGTTAAGTGACATATTAAGACTTCCGGTGACGTCAGGGGATTGGATGGCAGCAAGCTAGAAGAGCTCCACCACCGTAGCCTGCCCTAAAGGCAATATAGAGCGGTAGAGGCAACAAGGGGGCATAAAAAATTAATGGGGGAAGTGCGGTAGTAACACCCCCAACCCCCGTGGCAGAGAGAGCGGTCAGCGTGCAGCCCTGGTACGAGCTGCCGTGGCGGCGGGAGGCGACCAAGAGCTGTGGCACGTGGTGCAGAAGAGCAGCCTGGAGGAGAGCGAAAACATCAGGAGGGCCACAATGTGACGATAGTGAGGAGAGAGGAGGCCAGAGCGGGAAGTACCAGCGCCGACAGGTGAAGCGGCCGCGAGCCGTGTCAGAATCCTGCGGTAGACTCTCGCGGCTGACAAAGAGCAACGTGGGACATTTGGGGAGAGCTGAGCAAGCTGGCATGCATTGACTGAAGGACGGAGCGCCAGAGGTGATACTGTGGCAGAGAGTGCTGATTTGGGGTGGCTGAGAGAGGAAGAGGTGAGCGTGAGGCGGGCTGAGCTGAGCCTGGAAAGAGAGGCAGCCAAGGCCGGTGAGTGAAGCAGGGCCTGAAAACCACTAGCAGTGATCCTGGTGAGCGGGGTGTGTGGCCCATGGAGAAAGAATTATATTGGGGGAGCAGCATAGTTCAACTTGGAGGGAAGCTGCTTTGGAGGTGAATATTGCAAACGAGAGCCCCATCTGGAGGGGGAGCAGTGAGGCCGTGGATAAAGAGGCCGAGGCCTGCTGAGGGGAATCATCAAAATAAAACATGGAGAAAACTAAGAGAGAAGGGGCAGTGAAGAAGAAACTGGCGGAGTTTCGCTCCTCATATGTATCAGCCAGAGGGGGAAAAGAGAGCGAGAAGACAGGCCAGATGAGGGGGGACCGCTCACCGGGGCATGAGGAAGAGCCAGAAGGAGAGGAGTGCGCGGTTATGGCAGAGAAAATTAAGATGTGGCTTATGGAGCTGAAGGAGGAGTTAAAGGAAGAAATTGGAGGGATTAAAAATGAGTTGAAAGAGACACTGCAAACGATTAAGCAAGATATCACGGACCTGGGAGAGCGTGTAGAGGAGACAGAGAACCAAGTGGAACAACATGGAGCAAGGATGGAGCGGTTTCAAAAAGGATGGGAAGAGCTGAGGGAAGCACAGGAGGAGCTGAAGGTGAAGACGGAAGATCTAGAGGACCGGTTGAGAAGATGCAACATTAGAGTGCAGGGAGTCCCGGAGGCTCCCAAATATAGGAATAGTGAAGTGGTGGCTCAAAAAATATTTGAAGAAATCTTGAAGGAAGGGGGCTGCACAGAGGGGGGAGATGTAATGCAGATAAAAATAGAGAGAGCTCACAGAGGGCTGGGGCCCATAAGAGACAATCGCCCAAGAGATATTGTAGTTTGTCTGGCTTCCTATAAACTGAATGCGACATGTTGAAGGGCACAAGTCTGAGCATGGGGAAATTAACAGGGTTGCTGAAGGCCATGCAGCAAGTACAGTCAAACCTCGGTTTTCGTTGGCCCCGGTTTTCGTCTGTTTCGGTTTTCGACGTCTTTTCAGACTGAAATCTTGTCTCGGTTTTCGTCTATCGCCTCGGTTTTCGTACTGCAATACACGCTGGTCTGCATACACTGCCTGCCCAGTCCCGGCAGCACTACCCCCCCCCCCCCGGACTCACCGATCGCGTGTGCCAGATCTGAAAACCAAAAGTACTGCAATAGTGTACATACACCTTCGCGCTGGTCTGCATACACTGCCTGCCCAGTCCCGGCAGCACTACCCCCCCGGACTCACCGATCGCGTGTTGAGATGCGAAAGTCAGGTGAGCAACATCCTCGAGCCAGAGATGCAAGGATTGCACAGAGAGGAAGGCAGTTTAAACAATTTGTCTGCCAAAAATACCTCTGGAGCACCATCTTGTGGCCAGAAGTGGGATTGACTCTCTATAAAATGTATTTTTTGTGAATAGTTTTGGGTGTCTGGAACGGATTAATTGAATTTACATTATTTCCTATGGGAAATATTGCTTCGGTTTTCGTACGTTTCGGTTTTAGTCAGACTTCTTAGAATGGATTAATCATGAAAACCGAGGTTTGACTGTACTGAGTGGGATGCCCATATTTTTCAGTGTGGGCTGTAACCACTGCATGAGGTTGTCAGCCCTTCCTGCTGCATTTGTAACCAATCGCTATATTTTTATTTTATTTATTGTATTTTTTTCTATACCGCCCCTTTCGAAGATCAAGGGTGGTTTACAATAAAACAAGTTACATATAACAGTATGAAGGGTGAAGACAGTACAGATAACTATTTGCATAAAAACTATGTACAATATTTAAATGAAGCAGATTGTCAAATTTTTTATTTTTATTTAATCGGGCGAATAGGTAGTGTAATTTTATCAATATGACCTAAGTATATTTGCGGGGTTCAGTGTGCATGGGGTGGCATTGGGTGTGGGCTGTTACTAACATCACTGTTTCCATAGTATTCAGTGAAAAGCAGTGTTTTGATTTCTTTTCTGAATACTTGTAGCTTTTTAATTGAACGGAGAGAGTCTGGGAGAGCATTCCATAAAGTGGGGGCTGTATACGAGAATGCTCTGGAGCTTGCATATGCTGCAGAGGCTGTTGCTGCTGTCATAAATAACAGCAAAATGCTTTTTACAAAGTGCTATATCACCAGAGTACCAGACAGGAACCCCAGCCTCTCTACCCCCCTCCCCCACCAGTCTGCCTGAGTCCTGCCTATGGTGGCTCCTCTTGGACATGGGTTGACTGTGGCAATATTCAAAGAACTTCAGGCTCCGGGGTGACCTGGTGCCTGGAATTTTTCCATTCCAGCCTGAATAGTATCTCTGGAATTCACTAATTCATTCATTCTTGATTGGGTAGTTTAAGCTTATGTCTCATTTCCTGAAAAGATACTACATTCAGATTTTCCTCATATCCTCTATTGATTTTCATGCCCTCAATGTAATTACTTGGAATTTCCAACTCTGTTGATTTGTTCTGCATGCAATTATACATGCATACAATAAGCCATGCTGATTCAATTCAAGGTCCATGGAGTCCAGTATCTTGTCTCTGGCAGTGGCCAATCTGGATCACATGTACTTAGATAACAAAAAGTACATCTGTTTATCATAGTGCATTTGAAGGGATAAATGAAGGCTTTCTCAGGTCTACCTGGCTAATAGTTTTTTATGAATTTTTCGCCCAGGAATATGTCCGAACCTCTTTTGAACCCTTTTTGAGATCGCCTTGACCATGCTCAGCAATAAATTCCATAGTTCAATTATGTGTCACATGGAAAAAAATCTTTATACTCTATGTTTTGAATCTGCTGTTTATATTAGTTTCAGGGAGTCCTCTCAAGTGGATGAAAGATTAAACAACCCCTTTATCCCACCCATGATTTTATAAACTTTTCTCATATCTCTTATCAACTGTCTTTTTTTCCAACCTGAATAACCCTAGTCTGTTTAGGTTTGTTTGGTTTTTTAATTTAAAAAAATGTGTTTCATCATCCTCATTTGTTACTCTTCCCTGAACATTTTTTAGTTGTGCTATATCCTTTTTGACATAGGGGACCAGAACTGCACATGATACTCAAGGGACCTGTACAGAGGTATAATGATACTCCTGGGGTTTTTTTCTTCCTTTTCAAATAATCTCTTGCATTCTGTTTGTTGTTTTGTGATTACAGAGCACTAGGCTGAAAGTTTCAGTGAATTAGCCTCCATTTCATGACTCCTAATTTGGAACCTAGCATTGTGCACCTGTAGTTAGGATTATTTTTACATTTACTGTATGCATCATTTTGCACTTGTCTGCATTAAATTTCATCTGCCATTTAGATGTCCAGTCTTGCAGTTCCTCACAATCCTCTGCTCTTTGAATAATTTTGTGTCTTCTGCAAATCTGATCACTAGGGACCAACCAAATTCACGGGAAAAAATGCGCTATTTCACGGGAGGTCTTTGAAAATTCAACATATTTCATGGAAAATTCACCCCTCCGTGGGAATCAGGCTGTAACTAAACGCTACCAAATTGAAGCACCATGCATGCGCAGTTCTTTTTAGTGGGGCCAATAGATGACGTCAGAAGGGCTGCTCCCGAACCTGCTCTCTCACCCCTCCGCGGGAATCAGGCTGTAAGTAAACGCTCCCAAATTGAAGCACCATGAGCAGTTCTTTTATCGGGGCCAAGAGATGACGTCAGATGGGCTGCTTCCGAACTGGCTCTCTCACCCCTCTGCGGGAATCAGGCTGTAAGTAAACGCTCCCAAATTGAAGCACCATGCACAGTTCTTTTATCGGGGCCCAGAGATGATATCAGAAGGGCTGCCACACACAGGTCAGCAGCTCCCGAACCGGCTCTCTCACCCCTTCGCGGGAACTTCACATTTTTCACGGAAGATGGCTAAATTCTCAGAAAATGCCATGGCCGTGAAATCGTGAATTAGGTTGGTCCCTACTGATCACCTCATTCATTGCTCCTTTCTCCAAAATATTTATTAATGTATTAAACAGCCCAGATGCTTGAAGCATTCCAATAGTGACCTTTTTTTAAATTTAGAAATGTGACCTTTCAGCTTGAGGTTCAGAGGCAACTCTGGCAGGTATATTAAGGGGTTTGACAAAGTTCCACATCAGAGACTCCAGAAGAAATTAAAAAATCATGGCATAGGAGGCAATGTCCTATTGTAGATTGGAAACTGGATGAGAGATAGAGAACAGGGATAAATAATCAATTTTCTTAGTAGAGGAAGGTGATTAGTGGAATGCTCCAGGAATCTCTACTGGAAATGGTGCTTTTTGATGATCTGGAATTGGGAACAACAAGCAACGTGATTAAATTTGCAGATGACACCAAAATATTCAGAGTTGTTAAATTGCATGTGGATTGTGAGAAACTTCAGGAGGACCTTGGGAGACTGGGCATCCAAATGGCAAATGAAATTTAATATGGACAAGTGTGAAGTGTTGTATGTAGGGAAGAATAACCCAAACTATAGATACACAATGCAAGGCTTTACCTTAGGAGTCACCATCCAAGAAAAGAGTCTGGGTGTGGTCGTAGACAATATATTGAAATCTTCTGTTTTAGTGTGCAGCAGTGGTGGACAAAAAAGCAAATGGAACGTTAGGAATTATTAAGAAAGGAATAGAAAATAAAACAAAGGATATCATAATGCATCTGTATTGCTCAATGGTGCAACTGCACTTTGAGTACTGTGTGCAATTTTGGTCTCCGCATCTCAAAAAAGAAAAGGTACAGAGAAGGGTGACCAAAATGATAAAGGGGATGGAACAACTCTCCTATGAGTAAGGGCTAAAGAGGTTAGGGCTCTTAAGCCTGGAGAAAAAGAGATGGCTGACTCAAATTATTTCCAAGGTGTAACAAAAAAGAAACGAGACTGTGGCAGCCACACCCATGACTCAATGCCAATTGGCTAATCGCTTATGTCACTGTGTTGTGCAACGTCTCGCCATTATTCTGCTATAATATTTTTCATCTCTCTCAGTCTGTTTTTCTTTTTCAGGTTTTTTTGTAGCACACTGCTCCATCGCTTTGTCACGCAACTGGTGGTGGCAGAAATATGGAGCAAAGAATCAACTTGAAATTTCTGGTTAAGTTGGAGAAGGGCCCAACTGAGTGTCTCCAACTTCTCCAAAAGGCTTATGGAGAATATGCAAAGTCAAGGCCACGAGACTTTAAGTGGCACAAATGTGCTCAGGACTGGCCGGAAGGAAGTGGATGATGACCCCAAGTCAGGATGGCCTTCCACGACAAAGACGGCTGAGAACATTGACAGAGTGAATCAACTGGTGCGGAATGATCACAGATTGACGGTGCAGTTGATAGCTGAGGAGCTCAGCCTGAACAAGGAGTCAGTGTGGACCATCATGGTGCAGGAGCTGGGGATGCGGAAGGTGTGCACCAAGATGGTGCCCAGGCTTTTATCGGACGACCAGAAGGAGCACCGGGTCAGTGTTTGTCGAGACTTGCTAGAGAAGATCGGAGAAGATCCAGAATTTATTGGCCGAGTCATCACAGGAGATGAGACTTGGATCGTCCAGTACAACCCTGAAAGCAAGAGGCAGAGCCTGCAGTGGAAGACTCGACTGTCACCCAGACCCAAGAAGGCACGCATGTCCAAATCAAGGATCAAGGTCATGCTGATCGCATTCTTCGACCAGAAGGGAGTGGTCCATCATGAGTTGGTGCCTGAGGGTCAGACAGTTAACCAGCACTTCTACCAGCAGGTCCTCAATCGCCTCCATGACCGGGTTCGGCGCAGCAGACGGGCTCTGTGGAGAGACAAGTCATGGCTGCTCCACCACGACAACGCGCCCGCACACACCGCGCTCAGTGTGAGGCAGTTCTTGGCCAACAAACAGATCACAGCTCTTGACCACCCTCCTTATTCCCCAGATCTCACACCATGTGACTTCTGGCTCTTCCCCAGGCTGAAGACTGTGCTCAAAAGAACTCATTTTGCCTCTGTAGAAGAGATCAAGGCCACTGACGAGGGAGCTGAGGGACCTCAAGGAGGAGGACTTTACCGAGTGCTTCTGTATGTGCAGAAGCAAATGCAGAAGTGCATTAACTCAAGGGGGGGGGAATTACTTTGAAGGGGGACAATGCATAATTTCTCTGTAGATTTTGTAATAAAACATTTATGGGACAGTCTTCTTTCTTTTTTGTCACACCTTGTATTCTTTCAAAAAATACAAGAACTAGGGGGCACACCATGAAGCTGCAAAGTATTACATTTAAAAAAGATAGGAGAAATATTTTTTCTTTCAATGTATAATTAGTTTTTGGACCTTATTGTTGGCAGATTTGATAAAAGCAGTTAGTGTAGATAGGTTTAAAAAAAGGTTTGGACAAATTCCTGGAGGGAAAGTCCGTAAACCATTATTATGGTAGTCCAAGAGAAAACCACTACTTATTTCTGGTGATAATAAATGGAATTGGCTACTTTTAGGATATGTCAGGTACTTATGACCTGGATTGGCCACTGTTGGAAATAGGACACTGGGCTTGATGGGCCTTTGGTGTGACCTAGTACGGCACTTTTTATGTTAAGTATAGCAGAAGCATCCCCATGTCTAAAAGGCATTTACGTGTGTAGATTGGCATATATGTTTAAATTCCTTATAGAACGGGGCTTTTTAAATGTGAAGATGCTGCTCATATTTAAATTTCCTGGAGGTGTGGTGAGGGCAGGGAGAGGGTATGGTTTGGGCAAGCCTACACTGTAGACGTGAATTCCCCATTTCATATAGGGATCCATGTGTATGCAAACATTTATAGACATTGACTTTTATAGCTATCCTGTGGCACATTAGTGCCTGCTGGATGGGCAGCTGTAAATGTTGATGTTTTCCCCCAATTTCTATCTCTTTCCCGACCCCCATCACATCCAATCCTTTCTCTGACCTCCCTATTCACCCCCCAAATCATCTGATTTTTTTCCCCCAACTCCCCAACAAGCAAACTCTCCCCTGACACAGATACACTCTCATCTGACTCCACCCCCCACCCATCAAGATCCCTCCTCACTTCTCCCTCCTTGGTCTTACCAGAGGTCCCTGGCATTTAGTGGGAGCTGGATCCGATGCCCACTTGCTCCTGCTCTTACTGCCCTGGATTCTAAAATGGTGCTAATGATCCTTAGTTACTGCTAGAGTCATCAGCATCATTTTAGAACCTGATGCACTAAGAGCAGGAGTGAGTGGGTATTGTTTCTGCTCTCACTTAGATACTGGTGACCCCTCGGTAAGGTCAAGGAGGGGGATCAAAAGGTGAGTGGGCTTCTGCAGGGGGGGAGGCTTGGTATGGGGAGGTTATTTGTGCTGGCAGAGAAACTTGCTTGTGGGGGGGGGGAGGGGGAATCAGATATTTTAAGGGATGGGGGATCAGAGAGAGGATCAGATGCCATGGGGGAGACATCAAGGATCAAGGTCCTTGGAGAACACTGGGAGGGAGATTGAGGTCAGAGGGGGGGAAGCTGGTAGTGCTGAAATGAAGTATGTGCTCAGTGGGAGCAGTGATTTTTAGAAGCTGCTTCCATGTGTTGTGGGGGATATTTTTACATTTTTTCCCCCATGTGCAACTACTAGAAGTCATTTCTGATGGACATGGAGCAGCATACTCGTGCAGTCCTGCACTTATTTTACAAGGTTCTACTTTTGGCGGAGCTGCTTGTAAAATACTAGGGGAATTCTCCAGATCCTGACCTGGATGTATGAATTACCTTCTCCATGTCCTGAATAAAATCTGCATTTACATATCTAAACTTACCACATTAAAAAAAAGGATAAAATTAAGCAGTTTGAGAAGACCCAGCTTCCATGTTTACAGTGGCTGGGATGCTCACACCTAGGGAGAGCAGAGGGAAGGGCATTCAAGGCTCTGTAGATGGTAATGGAGAGATGACCATTAAGGCAACAATATGTTTGGGACATGGGAATGAAGGGGGGCTTTCTCTGGAGATAAGTGTGTGTTAATAAGATTTATACATATTGTATGTTGGGTGTTAGATTTTTTTGTAAAAGGTCATGAAAATTCAAATAAAAATGTTAATGAAAAAGAGGAAAACTGACTATTTAGCCCTACTGTCTTTTAGCCAGATTCCAGGCCACAGTATGGCATTGCCTCCTATTCCATGACTTATTATTTACCTGGGGGATTTCTCGTGAGAGACTGTCAAATACCTTCTGAAAATCCAAATATACCATATCAGCTGGCTCACCTTTATTCACGTTTGTTTAAACCTTAAAAAAAAAATCATCTGATAAATTGGTAAGGGAAGACTTCCCTTTGCTATACCCATGCTAACTCATTCCCATTAAGCCACCTTCCTACACTCCCCACCAGAATCCAGATCACACAGACAGAATGCAAGTCACTCACTTATCGTACCCAAAACCATCTGCAGGACAAAGAAAACCACAAGCTCCAGAGCCTTTTCATTTGCTGCCCCCACCCTCTGGAATGAACTTCCACTAACTCTCCGCATGACAAAAGACCTCCAACTATTTAGAAAAGGACTCAAAACACTCCTTTTCACTGAACACTTTGAAAACACAATTAAAACCCCTCACCTCCCACAAACAATCTCCCAACAAACACAGAACCAACCTACTAACCTCCCCCTACCCTTGCCCCTACCTAAGCAACCCCAGAGCCTAACCTCATCCATCCAAAGAAAATAGCTAAGTTAAGACTAGGCTGACTCCTATATATATATGTAAATAAAGTTAACACTCAAGTTTGCTTGTACAATATGTTCCTTGTAAATAATTAATATCACTGTTCCATGTAAAAGATGTTCAATTGTTAACTGTAAACTGCCCTTGATCTCTGGAAGAGGCGGTATAGAAGAAATGTATAAATCAACAAATAAATATCTGTCCAAATATTAATGTTTCTTGTTTCCTTCTCTTTCAGGAGAAGGTCCTGCGGATGTTATATGTCTGGGCACTGTGCAGGGATCAGGACGAGCTTAGCCCCTATGCTGCTTGGCGCCTTTTGGACATTTCTGCCTCCGGCTCGGAGCAGATTCTTTGATAGGAACTGTGTCTGTGCCTGTGCAAGGACTACTGTATGTCCCCACCTGATGTGGCCTGCCACATACATGCATTTGCAGTGCCAGTGAGGACTCAAGGCATGGCCTGTCCAGATGCTTGTGTGGCGGGGCATCCATGGCCCATTTGCCTCTGTCTAAGCCGTAAGAGGCTGCCCTTCAGTTTTGATGAGGACAGGTGTCAAACAGAATGTTTCATCATGTTGCAAATAGCTTAATTTAAGCAATTTCAGCCTGGGACTTAACATCTGAAATCTTCTTTTTTAAAGATATTTTACTGCATTCTGTGGGCCGTCTGTTTTGTTTTGTTTTAAAACCTTTGATTCCTTACTGAGGCTTCTGTAGCAATCAAAACTGTGATCTCCAGAGGACACTCCCCGACAAAATATGCTGTGTACTATGAGCACCAGCAAGTCAGCCAGCTCTTTCCATTCCCAGAGAAGACTGCACAGCTGTTTCTTAAGTGCTGGGTTTTAATCATATTAGGTTTTAAATTTATAAATCCCAATTATTAATGTCTGGATCCGCTGTCCTTAGAGCATAGTAGCCCCCACCATCAGTGAAGGAGTGTGTACATGGAATACACTATGTGGGTGCATGTTAATGACTGTCTGTTTCTCTAGCAGGATGTGTGTTGGCCTTTAATGGCTGAAAGTATTAATATGTATGCTTATATGAGTGCATGACTGCAAGCTTAGCTGTCTTTCACAGACCACTGAAGGTGCAATTTTTTAAAAAGCCTAGCAGAGCCTGGTGACATACTACCTTTTGCTGATGTTGAATTAATGTTATTTTGTAAGATGGATGAGGCATTTCCCCAAAGATAAGACTGGAACAGTCTCCTGTTGCTAGCAGTGTCCTCTCTGAATTCTGTTTTGGACTGTTGCTCCCTAAGATGATGCTGTTTGGAAAATAACCATGGCTTATCTGGCAATGAAGCACAGACAGGACAAGTATAGAAAAGACCAAGATTTATTTTCCTGCTTATAGAAGAGGACAGGGACAACCCCTGACAGTAACAGCTGCAAGGACATTACCCTACCCAGATTAGGTAAGGGAGAAGGATGCAGACTCTCCAATAGACAAAATAAGGCCTTAACCGAAAACTGGAAATATTTTTAGTGCCTTTCTGCATCCTAGTTCCCCATGTCACCAAAAGTATTCAGTGATATTTTCCTATCATGCATCTATCAGTCTAATTATCTTTCACGTGATGTTTACAGCTGTCTGCTTCCCATTGATGCATGGCTGGACCCCACTGCAAGGAACTCTTCTCTGTACGGTTGTGTGATACCAGACAGAAGTCAGGGTGAAAAAAAATTATTTCTGAAAGTACAGAATTGCTGACTTTTATTTATTCATTTTTGTTGTTACGGGTCCTGGTATTCTTGTGAGACTTCAAATACTCATGTAAGAGTCTTGTTACAAATTAAGAGGGTCTTGTCTACAGATGATATCTGCTAAGCTGATTATGCTAGAAAATAGTTATTTAATAATTATTATTTGATAATTGGGACTTACATGGTCTCAAGCTCATGTACTGGGCCATCTTTGGATAACTTCTAAGGAACTGGCCTATGGCTTTTTATTGAATTCTGTGATCCACCCCAGCTTGGATAAAGAGGAGGACAAAAGAGCAAATTCAGATGTTCCATATTATGGAAAGATTTAAGATTTCATAGTCTCTCAAAAAAATTCTCATTATAAAGATACAACTATCAATATATGGCAACTTAGGTCTAAAACCCTAGGACTGGAGGGCATTTAGGAGGCAATTTTATAAGGAGCCACCTAGTTTCAGGTAGTAGGAATGTGCGTAACTGGCCACTTATAAAATATGAACAACCATGTAAGTATTCAAGTTTTCATAATGTGTACTTTCACTGTGGGTGTGCACATGTGCAGAGTTTGGGCAGAGCAAGCAAATAAGTGCATTGCTTATAGAATGCTATAATTTATGCACATACTTGCAGAAAGTGTGTTCATTTACACCAGTTCTATAAATAATGTTAAGTGATCATACCTTAATTTAAGGGGTGTTCTCTGCCACTTGCATTAGTATTTCATAAAGTAAATTAAACACATACTTGACTTTTCACGCACTTGTTTTATAAACATGTTAACTAGGTGTGCAGCTTTATAAAATTACCCTCTTAATAAAGAAACTAAACTTAAGATTTTTTGACCGAGCTGATACTTCCTGTTTGAGAGGAAATATTGATCCCCCCATCCTTCCCCAGGTATTGTTGATAGTTTTGTTCAGTGTATTTGCCCATTCACTAACTTTGGTCATATTCATTCTGGTTTTAAATATTTGGCTTAGATTGAAATATGACCAGAAGTATATTGAATCCAGCGTTCTTCTCAGTGTCCAATGGGTCTCTCAATGGTGTGATCTAGGAGTGGCTCCCAAACCTGTCCTGGGGGGGGACTTCCATGCCAGTCAGGTTTTCAGGATATCCACAATGGATTTTCATGAGAGATTTGCATACACAGCCTCCATTGCATGCACATTTCTGTCATGCATATTCATTGTGGATAGCCTGAAAACCCACTTGGCTTGGGGGTCTCCCAAGACAAGTTTGGGAGCCACTGTTTTTGGGGCAAGGCAGAAAGCGCAGTTAGTCACCTTTAACAGGTGTTCTCCGGGGACAGCAGAAATCAGTCCTCACATATGGGTGACGGGCCGATGGAGCCTGCGCGGATCCATTCCCCACCTTTCAAAGAAAGCCTTTGGGAGCTACACTGCGTATGCACGGTCACCTTCCCCACGCAAAGGTGTCATCTTGCCTCAGTATAATATCATAGCACAAGACGGCAAAAAGAGACAACTTTCTTAGCGTTCCTCCAGCTTAGTCCTCCACTTCTGGGTTGTGAACCTCCTCCTGCAGCATGAAGACTGGATATGACAAACTTGTGACATCACGGAATATAGCATACTGGAACCTCCCATCAGCCCCAGTGTGTCCAGTCTTCATGCAGCAGGAGGACTTGTGAGCCTAGGTGCTGGGCTCACTAGAGGAATGGATAAGGAGTAGTTTAGGTTTAGAATTTTTTTGAGGGGTTACTCTATACCATTCTTTCTTTTGGCTGTAAAAAAAAAAAAAAAAAGAACAAGAAGGACCAAAACGAGATATCAGGAAGACATTCAGAATTGGAGGGGGGGGGGGGCTGGTCAGTTCCCCTGTCACACCAAGACCTCCAGATCGTTAGGGTATTCTCTCCCCGGACAGCGTGGGAGAGAGACCGACCCTGAGGCACATTGCCTGTTCCTGTGCATTACCGGCTTATTTCTGTGCGGCCCCGACGTGCTGATTCCTGACCGGGAGCGTGTTCGGCGGCAGCAGTGCAGGCACAGCAGTAAACTCTCGCGGCGAACGTTGCTCCTAGGTCGGGGTAACGTCGTTGCTTGCAGGGCTCGGAGTTCTTCCGGTGAGTGCATATTTTGGGTTCCTCGGGGCCCATCAGGAGGGCAGAACGGTGCGGTGGTGGAAAAAGGCGCCAAAACTGCCTCTCATTTGAGACCGCGGTCTTTTTCTCGCGTGCAGCCTTTGCCAGTGGGGTGCGGGGATCAGTCTTCTGTGGTTGCAAATTTTCGGTTGCTGCTTGTTCCCTCTCATGGGGTTTTCTTTTACTTTTATTTACTTTTTTATTTACCTCTCATTTACTTTGTTCGTGGATTAGCACTGCACATTCCCTCAGGGCAGGGTACTCTTGTTAGCCTGATGCTTTGCGGAGCAGGAATTAACGATTCGGGAGCTGAGTTTTTTTTTTTTTTATTGATTGTGGCTCCTTAAAAAAAACAAAAAAAACAAAAGGGCACGGTCAAGCAAACACTCAATCACAGGGCAGTGTATTGCTCAGTCAGCACATGTCGCTGCGCCCGCAGTGCGTGGTGTGTGGAACCCACAGAGGCACGGTGGCAGATACTGGCATTTGTCGGGGCTGTGCTGCAGTATCTGTCAGTGTAGAGCAGCAGATGGACAGCGCTGCTTCCCCGCCTTTGCAGGGGGCCACGGCTATGGGGGAGGGTGAGCAGTGGGGGTCTCCTCCATTGGCGGTGGCGCCAGAGGCTCCGGCTGGGGGTCCTTCAATGTCCCCCGGAGCGGGAGCGGATGCGCAGCAGATGGATTTTTCTCCTGACTTTATCCTGTTGATGCACCAGGCATTTTGTTTAAGGCGTCAGGGTAAGGTGCCAGAGGCCTCTCTGATTCCATCGGCGGTCTTGCCGGTAGCTGGTACGGATGGTGGGGCTTGTTCTCCACGGCCGACAAAGAGGTCTCAGCCCTTGGACCAGCCCTCCTCGGAGCTCGGGTGGCAGGAGATGGAGACATAGATCTAGATGTGGATGCTGATATGGAAGAGTTGGAAGAAGGCAAAATTCCATAGCCCGAGGATCAGTCCAAAATTATTCGGGTTTTCCGGAGAGAGGAGCTCGTAGCATTAATCTCGGAATCTCTCCAGACGCTGAAGCTAGCCACTGCTCCGCCGGTTGTGGAGGACGATGGTGAGGACCCTGTCATTCAGGCGGTGCGTCAGACTCAGGTAGTGTTTCCGGTCCACAAGGTAGTGGATAAGATGATCCAGGATGAGTGGGATCTGCCCGGACAGGCGCTCCGAGGGATTCGGACTATGAATAAGCTGTATCCCTTGGCGGATAAAGACAAAAAAAAGTTCCGCTCTCCCCGGGTGGATGCTGCGGTTACTAAAAAGACCACTATTCCGGTGGAAGGTAGTGTGGCCTTAAAGGATGTTCAGGATCGTAAGGTAGATGGCTTGTTGAAGCAATCCTTTGAGGCAGATGTGGTATCCTTGCAGGCTTCCGTTTGTGGTGCTTGGGTGGCACGGGCCTGTCTCCGATGGGTGCAACACTTGCGGCAATCGGCTACCTTGGACCAGGACAGTGTGAGGGAGCTTGAGCGGCTGGAGTCTGGTACTGTGTATTTGGCAGATGTGCACTATGACCTAGTCCGGGCGCTGGCGAATAGCATGGCCTCACTTGTAGCTGCTCGCCAGTCTCTCTGGCTCAGGCAGTGGGCGGCAGATGGGGCGTCCAAGTCTAGGTTGAGTAAACTTCCGTTTAAGGGAAAGTTATTGTTTGGGGAGGACCTTGACAAGCTGGTCAAGGATTTGGGGAAGTCCAAGGGCGGGAGGCTGCCGGAGGACAAACCTAAGCCAGCGAAATTCTCTCCGGCCTCCAGAGGTCAGTTTAAAGATTTCAGGAGATTTCGGTCTTCTCGTTTGGGTGGTTTCCAAAGGGGACGGTTTGCTTCACGAGCGCAGGGGTTTCGTGGCTTTCGCGGAGCAACCAGAGGTTTTGCCGCATCGTCCGCTGGATCCGCCCGAAAACCACAACGAAGGGAGGCGGGTTCAGGCAGAGGTTCTTTCCGTAGGGGGGCGCCTTCGGGGGTTTCTCTCTGTCTGGGCCCAAATAATGACGTATCAGTGGGTGTTGGAGATCATTCGTGATGGGTTATGCTCTGGACTTGGCAAGGCCGATTTGCGACTCTTTTGTGCTGTCTCCTTGCAGAAGCCTGGTCAAGACCCGAGCAATTCAACAGACACTCGACAGGCTTATGCAGCTAGGAGCCGTGGTTCCGGTGCCGTTGGAAGAGTATGGCACGGGTCGGTATTCCATTTATTTCGTGGTGCCAAAGAAGGACGGTGCCCTCCGGCCTATCCTAGACCTCAAGGGGGTAAACCGTTCTCTCCACGTCCCGCATTTCCGGATGGAAACTCTCAGGTCGGTCATCGTGGCGGTGAGGCAGGGGGAATTTCTGTCGTCCCTCGATCTCACGGAGGCTTACCTTCATGTCCCGATCAGAGCGTCCCATCAACACGATTTGCGCTTCGCGCTGCCCTGGGGGCATTATCAGTTCCAGGCTCTTCCTTTCGGACTAGCGACGGCTCCGCGGACCTTTACCAAGATCATGGTGGTGGTCGCGGCAGCTCTTCGAAAGGAAGGGGTTCTGGTTCACCCTTATCTCGACGATTGGTTGATCAGGGCGAAGTCCGAAGCCGAGAGCGCAGCAGCCACGGCCAAGGTGGTGTCGTTCCTTCAGAGCCTTGGGTGGGGGTGATCAACCCACTCAAAAGCCAGCTGGTGCCGACTCAGAGCCTTGAATACCTCGGAGTATGCTTCGATACGCAAAGGGGAGCAGTCTTTCTGCCGGATCGCAGGGTAGCGGCACTGCAGAGTCTCCTGCGGGAGTTCCTTTTGATTCCAGCGCCTTCGGCTTGGAGTTACCTTCGATTGCTGGGGACGATGGCAGCGACCCTGGAGGTGGTACCGTGGGCCCGCTTCCATATGCGGCCCTTACAGAGGTCCTTGCTGCGCCGGTGGTCGCATCAGACGGATTCGTTAAGCAAACGCCTTCCTTGCCCGGCCAAGGTCAAGCAGACCCTTCGTTGGTGGCTGAGGCCCCAGTCCCTGTCCTTGGGCATGCCCTCTGAGCCGCTGCAGTGGCTCCCTTTGATGACGGATGCCAGTCTGGCGGACTGGGGGGCCCATTGCGGGGAGCTTTTTGCGCAGGGCGTTTGGTCTCCGGAGGAGAGCAGGTGGTCGATCAATCGCCTGGAGCTCCGCGCGGTCTGGTTAGCCCTCGACCGGTTCGAGCCACAGGTGACGGGCCGGGCAGTCCGGGTGTTGTCCGACAACACGGCGACGGTAGCCTACATCAACCGGCAAGGAGGTACAGGAAGCATTGCGATGGAAGAGGAAGCGGACAATCTGTTCTCTTAGGCGGAGTCTCGATTGACGGCAATCTCGGCAGCACACATAGCAGGAAAGGACAACGTGCAGGCCGATTTCCTCAGCAGAGTCCAAGTGGATGCGGGGGAATGGGACCTGCATCCGGATGTGTTCGAGCAGCTGGTTCAGAGATGGGGCCCGCCAATCATGGATCTGATGGCGACTCTTCAGTCCGCAAAGGTGTCGCGGTTCTTCAGCAGACAGCAAGAGAGGATGTCGGAGGGCATCGACGCATTGATGCAACCGTGGCCGACGGCGGGGCTCCTGTATGTCTTCCCACCTTGGGTGCTCATCGGTCGGGTGCTTCAGCGGATCAAGGCGCATCGGGGTCTGGTACTGTTGGTGGCTCCGGACTGGCCAAGGCGCCCTTGGTACGCCGATCTCATGTAGTTGCTGGACGGAGTTCCATGGAAGTTGCCGGTGTCCAAGAAGCTGTTAATCCAAGGTCCACTTCAGATGCCTCAGGTGGATCGATTTTCGCTTACGGCTTGGCCATTGAAAGGGCGCGTCTGAGAAAGAAAGGGTATTCCAGAGAGGTGATTTCCACTTTGCTTCAGGCGCGGAAGCACTCCACCTCGTTGGCGTATGTGCGCGTTTGGTGGATTTTTGAAGATTGGTGTTCGCGTCGGCAGTGTCGTGCGGCTATGGCCTCTGTCCCGGTGCTGTTGGCGTTTCTGCAAGATGGTTTCGACAAAGGCTTAGCAGCCAGCTCTCTAAGGGTTCAGCTAGTGGCACTAGCCTGTTATAGAGGAAAGGTTCAAGGGCTATGTCTTGGAACGCATGTCGATGTGGTGCGTTTTCTTAAAGCGGTGGCTAGATTGCGGCCGGCTCGTCGGATTTCGGTCCCGCCCTGGGATCTTAATCTGGTCTTGGGGGCCCTTGTCAAGGAGCCCTTTGAGCCCTTGAGTCAGGCATCAGTTAAGGATGTCACTTTGAAGACGGTCTTTTTGGTGGCCATCTGTTCGGCGTGGCGTATTTCGGAATTACAGGCGCTTTCTTGTAGGGAGCCGTTTTTGTGTTTTTCTAAGGGGAAGGTGGTTCTTCGCACAGTTCTGTCATTTTTGCCGAAGGTTTCCTCCCTGTTTCATTTAAATCAAGCGGTCTCTTTGCCGGTTCTTGGGGCTGGCGGAGCAGACGTTTCAGATCGGGGATTGTGCCGCCTAGACGTCAAAAGAGTATTGAAACACTATTTGAAAGTTTCCGAACCCTTTCGCAAGTCGGATAGGCTTTTCGTGGTCTTCGGAGGTCCGCGGAAGGGAGAAGCGGCGGCAAAGGCGACTATCGCCAGATGGATTAAAGAGGCCATCGTGTCAGCCTATGTTTTGCGTGGGCGGTCAGCACCGGTGGGTTTGAAGGGTGCATTCCACTAGAGCGCAGGTGGCTTCCTGGGCGGAGCATGGCTTGGTTCCGCCGGTGGATATTTTCTGAGCGGCTACGTGGTCCTCTCTCCATACCTTCAGTAAACACTACCGCCTGGATGTGTTGGCGGCAAATGATGCCTGTTTCGGGGCGGCGGTATTGCACTCCGGATGGCATGGTCCCGCCCGTTAGTACTGCTCTGGTACATCCCAGAAGTGGAGGACTAAGCTGGAGGAATGCTAAGGAAGTAGTAATTACACTAGCCTGGTAATTGTAGTTCCTTTAGTGATGACAACTTAGTCCTCCTTCCCACCCTGGAGAGTACCAGTTCTCGGAGCACGTTCAATGAACTTCAGTGCAACTGTCAGGTAAGTGGTCACATTCTTCGTGGCTGTGCCGTGCTCTCTGGTTTCCATCTTTGGTGTGGCAGAGGAGCTGGAGTACGGCTGCGGTCGCAAGTCATTTAGCTCGATAGAGCATTGGCTGGGCCGACTAGTTATCGCTTCTAGTTTACTAATTCTAGAATTTTTTGGGATTGCGTTATTGCATTATGGTTGATACTCAGCTACTTATTTGTTGCTCTTTTGAGTCTGCTTTGTCAGTAGTTCACTGGGGCTGATGCTATATCCCGTGATGTCACAAGTTTGTCATATCCAGTCTTCATGCTGCAGGAGGAGGTTCACAACCCAGAAGTGGAGGATTAAGCTGTCGTCACTAAAGGAACTACAATTACCAGGTTAGTGTAATTACTACTTCATGGAGAGAAGGGAGGGTTGTGAGGACTGATTCCTGCTGTTCTCAGAGAACACCTGTTCCAGGTGAGTAACTATGCTTTCTCTGAGAACAAGCAGGAAGTCAAGTCCTCATAAATGGGACTCCTAAGCTACAGGCTACTGAAAAAAGTTGTAAAAGCCACGGGCGACCCAAAAAGCAGACCGTAAAGGGCAGCAGGGGATGCTGTTTGGTTGAAAGTCTGGCACTGCAGTAGCAGCAGCAGCATTGAAGATGCAATCCCTCCTCCGGTAGCCAGGACACAGGGCTGGAGGGAAGGACTTGCATTATTCCCTAAAGAGGTGACAGAGTATGGCCTGGCCGAAGGCACTATCCCTCCTGGAAGTCTCCTCCAAACAGTAGTGCGCTGCAAAGGTGTGCACAGAGGGCAAGTGGTGGCCCGTCAGATGTCCAGCAAGGGCACGAGGCCACCATGGCCCGTACATTGTGAGCTGTTACATGATACTCCACAGAGAGCCCCGCCTGCTGGTAGGCAAACAAGATGCTTTCAGCCATCCACTGAAAGAGGGTACACTTGGAGAATGTGATCACCGGACGACTGGGATCAAAAGACACAAAGAGCTGTGTCGAGCAATGATAAGGCTGCGTCCTTTGGATGTAGCAGGACAGGGCACGCTTGTAGTCAAGCGTGTGCAGGGAGGCCTCTGCTCTGGAGGCGTGAGGCCTGGGGAAAAAAGTGGGTAGCACCACCTCTTGATTCAGATGGAAAGCCAAGACCACTTTTGGAAGAACTTCGGGTGCCTCCGAAGGACAACCCTGTTCCTATGGAACCTGGTGTAGAGCCCATTTGCTACTAGCCCCTGTAGTTCGCTCACGTGCCTGGCTGAGGTGAGCGCCATCAGGAAGATGACCTTCCACAAGACGTATTTGAGAGGACAGGTAGCCAAGGACTTGAAAAGGGCCCCCATTAGCTTCCCTAAGACCACAGTGAGGTCCCATGCCACCTGCGGTGGGAGAACCAGGGGCCGTGAGAGGAGAAGGCCCCGCATGAACCGGCCTACCAAGGGGTGGATGGGCATAGCCTGGCCCTCCACTTCGTGGTGGTGAGCCGAGATGGCGCTGAGGTGTATTCTGTCCAAGTTGGATTTCAAGCCTGCGCCCGACAGGTGCAATAGGTACTGCATTATCTCTGCCATTGCACAGGAGAAAGGGTTAAGGCCCTGTCCTGCACACCAGAGGGAGAACCTGTGCCACTTGAAGAGTCTTTACATGAGGCCAGCAAGGGAGACAGCCGAGGGAGACAGTGGTGCGCGATGGCTATCCTCTCAGCATCCAGGCTGTCAGAGCCAGGGACTAGAAGTTGGGGTGCCGCATCATTCTGTCCTGTGAGAACAGGTCCGGGGCACACACCAATGGCCAGGGGTCCCCTCAGGACAGCTGCAGAAGCAGGGGGAACCAGGTTTGCCACCTGGGTGCAATGAAGAGGATGGAGGCTGCCTCCGCTTGTATCTTCAGCCGGGCCCAAGGCACTTGGGGTGTCGGTGGGAATACATACAGGAAAACCCTGAACCATGGGAGGAGGAAGGCATCTGCTGCCTCCCGATTCTGAGCCAGTTTCTGGGAGCAGAAGTGTGGCAGCTGTGCGTTCTCTGGACTGGTGAATAGGTTGATTTTCAAGGTATCCCACTGCCGGGAGATCTCCAGTACGATCGGGTTCAGCCTCTATTCGTGGGGTTGGAGGATATGGCTCAGGCAATCGGCCAGTATATTGTCCTAGCCCAGCAGGTACACTGCTCTGAGGGGGAGATGTTCCTCCCTGCTACAAAATCCCAGACATGTACCGCCTCCCAGCAGAGATGGTAAGAACCTGTGCCCCCTTGCTTGTTGTTATAAAACATCGCTATCTGGTTGTCCATCGGGACTTGGACCACCTGTCCTTCCAGGTGGTCCTGGAAGACTCATAGGGCATAATAGACCTCCCGAAGTTCGAGCAGGTTGATCTGCGAGGCACTCTTTGCTAGCGACCACGGCCCATGTGACTGTAGGTGATCGCAGTGGGCCCCCCAGTCCATCTTGGACGTGTCCGTAGTGAGGACACGCTGCACCGGCAGGGCATGGAATGGCAGGCCAGCTCTTAGGTTGTGGTGGTCCTGCCACCAGGTCAGGGAGGCTGGCGTGACCTGGATATGGTCCTCTAGGCGGCTTGACAACTGTGACCACTGGGCACTGAGCGTCCATTGGGCCTGCCGCATGCTTAGGCGGGCAAAAGGGGTCACATGGATGGTAGATGCCATGTGCCCCAGTAGGCGGAGCATCTTTCAGGCTGTTACTGGTGCACTGTACTGCATTTCTTGTGCCAGAGTGGCGAGACATTGAGCCCAATCCAGGGGCAGGAAGGCCTTTGCTCGAGTGGAGTCTAGCAGGTCCCTGATGAACTCCATGCATTACGTTGGAGAGAGGTGAGACTTTGGGAAGTTCACCACAAAGTCTAGGTGCTGCAGCAGTCCTACTGTGCGTTGAGTCGCAGTGCACACTTCGTCCAGCAGGCCTGCCCACATGAGCCAGTCATCCAGATAGGGGAACACAAACACTCCGAGGAGCCAGAGCAGCCGTGACTGCCAGCCATTACGCAGATACCAGAGTGGCCGAGGCGAGGTCAAAGGGAAGCACCTTGTACTGATAGTGGTGGCCCCCTACTATGAACCAGTGGTACTGATGGTGCCTTGGATGAATCTGGATTTGGGTGTAAGAATCTTTGAAATCCAAGGACCATAACCAATCTCTCTGGAGGAGGTAAGGCAGCAAGGTTCCAAAGGATAACATTTTGAAATTTTCCTTGACCAGGAAGCTCTTGAGGTCCTGAAGATCCAAGATGGGCCTAAAGCCCCCTGTCTTATTGGGGACCAGAAAGTAGTGGGAGTAGAACTCCCATCCCTGAAGATGAGGAGGGATGGGCTCTGACCTCCTTTCCTCTAGTAATGACCCAAGCTCTTTCTGAAGAAGCTCCCTATGCAAGGGATCCATGGGTAATTTCCCAGGGAAAAAGGAAGGAGGCAGCTGAGTAAAGTGAAGAAGGTATCCCTCCTTGATCACTCGCAACACCTAGGCATCCATGGTGATAGAGGGCCACCTGTGTGCAACGTAGACTAGCTGTCCTCCTGTGAATCTTGGGCCCGTTACCTCCTGAGGGAGGGAGCCTATGCCCAAGGAGTCTAAAGCTCTCTCCAGGCTGTGGCTGGGACGCGGTTTGGGAGCTTTAGGCCTACGGCCCTGCCCTTGGCCTGCTGCCCCTGAGGGGTGAGGGGGTAGGCCTGAAACAGGGTAGTTTCCATAAGCCTTCTTGGACTTTGGGTGGAAGGGCTTTTTCCCTGAAGCCTTCTGACGGGAAGGGTCCAACACTTTCTTGGACAGCCTGGTCCTGGTCATGAACTCCTCCTCCAACTCGTCAGCCTTCTCCCTCAAGGGTTTGCTGAAGAGGTTGTCTCCCCTGCATGGGGCATCAGCTAGCTTGTCCTGAACCCATTGCTTCAAGTCGGGCAAAACGGCGGGCACTAATGCCCACCACAGCAGCACAAGCCACCGACTTGAAACTGTCAAAGGCTGCTCGAGTCTGAAATTTGGAGCGCTCCTTAACTGAGGAAACCAGTGTCCGAAAGTGCTCAAGGAGCTCACCTGATAAACCAGCTGAGAACCCGGTGAGTTCCTTTGCCAGGTCTCTCAGATACATGCCTGTGTACAGCTGGTAAGCCTAGATTCAGGCTGTGAGCATAGAGCCTGGAAACACTTTCTACAAAAGATGCATAGCCGACTCCACCACCATAGAATTGTGTGTAAGTTGTGTTTTCTGGAACCCTGGGCTCTTGCTGACTCAATACTGTGAATCAAGTTGACAGTTCACAATAGTCACCGTCACCAGGGTCTCCCACATCTTGAATGGCAGGTGCTCCAGGTTGGGAGGTACAGGCACTGTCAGCACCTCCTAAGGAGGAGCCTCATACTGGAGGATCTCAAGATCCTCAGCATGCGGCTCATCCTTGGGCACTGCCACGAAGGCAAGTGCCTGGGACATCTCTCACAAACTCCAGGAAGTCAAGGTCCTCTGGAGGGGACTCTGCCGATGATGTGGCGGAGAGAGGTCAGAGGGGATGTCCCAATGGAGCACAGTGTCAGGGGACTCCTTGTCTGTTTCCCACGCCGACTCCGAGCTGGAGGAATCGGCGAGTGCCCCACGGTCCTCGGACCGACGTGGTGCTGACAACTGCCAACGTCAATGGTCCGACAGCATCATGTCTGTCATCGATGGTCTCAACACCAAACATGTCAGGCACTCCAGAATGGGTGCAGCATCCTCCGGGGAAGTCCTCATCGAGAAGGTCCCCATGTGGGGCACCAGTGACCCAGAGTGACCAGGAGTCAGACCCCGCTGTGCCTTGAGGAACGCAGAGAAACTGTATTTGAGGGCTGTCATGTGGGCCTCTATGCCGGATGGCTCTGCCACTGGCCCCGACGGTGTCAAGGCCCCGACGGTGTTGAGGCCAGAACCAGATCCCTGGCTGGGGTGTCCTGGATCGTGATGGAGACAGAGGTGACTCATTGATCACTCGACATCACAGGCGACTCGTCCCTTCAGGTCTGCTTCAGGCACTCCCATCCGTCATCCTCTGAGTTGAGCTGAGGGCTCCGAGGCTGGGTCGAGGCGGACTTACCACTTGACACCGAATCTGTTCTTGGCGTTGACTTCGAGGAAAACTCTGACGCATGAGGTAGATCCTCAGAGGACTACTTCAGTGCCCGGGCATGTGACATCATGTCGCCTGGTGCTAGCATCGAAGCCAGAGATTCTGCCCCAATGCTGAACCAGAGTCAGACCTACCAAACAGCTCCCCTGCCATCTTTCACGTTCCTTCCGGGTTTTAGTCGACATGAGGCAAAACAGGCAGGAAGAACTGTTGTGGTCTGCCTTGAGGCACTTTATGCAAGTACTGTAGCGGTCCGTATGGGACATAGTGTGGTTGCACTTGTCACACTGCTTAAAACCGCTGGTCGAGGAAAAACAAGACCCGTGAGATCAAACTCCGACATCTTGACCAGGTCGGCGACAAGAAGAAAACCTGCGGGCCAAAAGAACAAAAATTGAATAAAAATACCTGAGCGAAAATCAGGATGCTGAGATGGAGACTTGGGCGCAGAAAGGTGATCTACTCAAGCACTTGAGAAAAATAGAAAAACTGAATAAAGGGTTGAAAAAAATCTACATGCGTTGTGTAGCTCCCAAAACTGGGGATCCGCTTGGGCTCTGTCGGTGCCGATGTCACCCATCTGTGAGGACTGATTTCCTGCTTGTTCCCGGAGAATATAAAACCTTAAACATTTATTGCCAAATCTTCAACAAAACTTCAAGTTAAAAAGTGCAAATGGTATATTTCCCTTATTTCCAGGAACAAGCAGGAATGTAGTCTTCACGTATGGATAACATCGGTACCAAAGGAGCACGTGGAAAGCTTTTGGGAGTTTCCCACTGTGCCTGAGTAGCTGCCTTCCCGCCTTTCCAGCTCTCCCTCCTCAGTTCTTTGTTTTCCACGGAGCTGACAAGAAACTATTCCTGTCTCTGCTGAAAATTTGTCCTTTCTTAGTGTGCCTTTCCGTCGATGCTGGTACTGACCCCCGTCGATGCTTTCTTTCTTTCTATTTAAAAAAAAAAAATTCTGTGAGGGAAAGAATTATTTCTTTCTTCAAGTGCATCAATGCCATCTTAGGCCTTCCCTTTTGTCACAGACAAAATGGAAAAATCATCCAGTGGTTTTAAGAAGTGTTCCAAATGTGGCAGTACCATTTTGGCCACAGACACCCATGACTGGTGTCTAAAATGCTTAGGACCGTATCATCAACCAAGAGAATGTCCTCTTTGTAGGAAGATGACAAAGAGAGGCCTACAGAACTGAGCTGCAAAGCTGGGCACCCTCTTTGTCTCCGATGCAGTATCTTTAGCATCAATGTCATTGAGAGCTTCATCTTCCTCCCAAAGATCTCAGGCATCGAAACCTAGATCTTTATCGAAGACTGGCTGGCCCTCCAAGGGTAGATCGCCTTCTAAGCATCGAGATGCCTTGGGCATTGCCCTGGAGGGGGGGACACTGACCAAACAACCCCGGCAGGAGGACCTTGCCTCCACAGCCTTAGTGGGGTCCCAGGATGCTCCCGAGGCCTCCACCTCTGGAGAGCTCCTAGTGCCATGCTCTCAGGGATCGTGGCCTGCAATTCTGGTACCGATACCCAAGCATCGGCAAGCTCCATGGATCAACATATCCTGGCCATTGAATGTAGCTTAGCGGCCTTACTGGCGACCTCCGTACCAGTAAAGCCTTTACAGTTGATCCCTCAGGCATCAGTCCAGCTTCGGTACTGACACAATCTGCATAGATTTTTTTTTTTGCTGCTTACCACGCTACCGCCCATGCTGGCCCTCAAATCCATTTCCGGTACCGAGGTTCTGGCACTGCAAGCTTCAGCTACCGGTTTTGATCGGTATCGAGTGCGTGCAGACAGGAACACCCTGCCCATCGATACTTTGAGTCTTCGGACTCCGATTCATCAGATGATGAATTGGCCGATACGAGGGATGTTAGAACTCTCTCGGAAGACTCATCTCCACCTCCACAATGTTGCATGTCCTCTCCAGAGGACATTTCTTTCCAAGACTTTATTTGCGATGTTGCTTGGGGTCTGTCCATAGCGGTGACAATGGAGAAAGAGCCTAGGGCTGAAGAACTTGAAATTCTTCAATACCCTATAGCCCTAGAGGAAGCTGCTACTCTCCCTATTCATTGCATACTGTACTTCATGACCTTATGCTTTGTATGTGGGAGACACCCCTTACCATCTCTCCACATACCCGACGACTCGATTCCATGTACCGAGTACCGGAGTGTCCCAGTTTTCAAAAGACGCAATTACCGCACCACTCCATGGTAGTGGAATCGGCAATGCGTCAAAGAATGCTAAGACACATTCCTCGAACCCTCAAGATAGGGAATCGTGAGCCCTCGATGCCTTTGGTCGATGTTGTTTTCAAGCCTCTATGTTATTGCCCAGGATCAGTTCCTACATACTCTATATGGGTATGTTCCTTAGAGAGGTGGTTGGGGATTTGGAGTTAATGGTTCCTCTTCTCCCTGATGACAAGAGAGCAGATTATCTCACCTTTGTAAAGCATGCTAAAAATGTTTCAAAGTTTAACAGGGCAACGTTTGACTGTTTTAAGTATATCAGCAGAACTTCAGCTATCTGCATCGGTGCACACAGGATTGCTTGGCTTCAAGCTTTGGATCTTGAACAGTGGGTTCAAGATAAGCTGGGTAATATCCCTTGCACCGGTGAAAACCTTTTTGGCAAGGATTGGCAGGACAAGGCCTCTCAGTTAAAATCCGGGAACACCACTCTTAATAGATTATCTAGATCTACTGCCAACCCAGCTAGGAAAAAAGCAGTGAAGAAAGCTTTTTTCAATAAGAAGAAGTACTATCCTCCTTACATCCCTGCTGTACAGAGTCAACACCATGCTCCTCAAAAGGGGCAGCAGCCATCAAAACAGCAAAAGAAGGCACAGACTCCTAAGTCACAGCCACCTCAGCAGATCCAGCCTCTTCAGGGTCTTTGACTCCTTTCTGGAGAACATAGCCATTCTGCCTCTGGAGGTTCCAGATCCCATCCACATTCCCGGCAGACTTTGTCACTTTGCCCACAGGTGGCATCTTATCGCATCAGAGCAGTGTACACTGTCCATAGTACGGGAGGGGTACAAGCTTCATCTACGAAATCTACCTCTCCTGGATTCCTCCAAGAGAGTTCCGCTCTCACTGCTCTGTTGTTGCAAGAGGTCACCTCCCCCCTTCTCTTTCAAGTTGCAATAGAGGAGGTTCCACCATCCCAGCAGCGAATGGGCTTTTATTCGCCATACTTCCTCGTTCCAAAGAAAACAGGAGAGTACAGGCCCATTCTGGACCTCAGAGAACTGAACAAGTACCTACTACGGGAGAAATTTAAAATGATCTCCCTAGGGACCCTTCTCCCCTATCTCCAGTCAGGATTGGCTCTGTTCTCTAGATTTAAAGGAGGCATGTACTCACATACTTATTCACTCACAGCACAGAAAGTTCCTGTGCTTCATGTTTCAAGGGAGACATTATCAATACAGAGTCCTCTGCCCCAAAAGTCTTCACAAAGTGCATGGTGGTAGTAGCTGCATTTCTAAGGACTCTTGGAATGTTTGTCTTCCCTTACTTAGATGACTGGCTTATTCGAGCAAACACCTCTCTGGAGGCCAGTCTTTTCCTCTCGTGCACCATGTAAGTGCTGCAACAATTGGGATTTGTAATAAATCTTCCAAAGTCCCAACTTGTTCCCTCTCAAACTCTAGAGTTTATAGGGGCTTTCCTAGACACTCAACAATCAAAGGCATTTCTGCCCCAACCCCGCTGCGCTTGACTCAGTTGGCCATCTCAGGCATGACTCAAGCATGCCTCAAGAACTTTCTCACTGCTCGAGAACTGCTACAGCTTCTGGTTCATATGGCATCAACAGTGCATGTTCCATATCCTCGTCTACATATGAGCGCAGCTCAATGGACACTGGTTTCCCAGTGATCTCAGGCATCAGGTCACCTGGGAGACAAAATAATGTTCTATATCCGCCTAATCTTGTCTCTCCAGTGGTGGCAATTCCCAGAAAACCTCCTGGTAGGGTCACCTTTTCAGATGCCAGCACATCAATGTACCCTGACGATGGATGCGTCCAAATTGGGCTGGGGAGCTCATCTGGACAATCTCTCCACTCAGGGGCTCTGGTCTCATCAGGAGTCACAACTTCACATAAATCTGCTGGAACCTGGAGCCATTTACAATGCTCTCAAAGTGTTCCAGGACCATCTTCGATTCCGCACAGTTCTAGTCCAGACGGACAATCAAGTAGCCATGTTCTACTTGGAGAAGCAGGGCGGAACAGGCTCTTGGACCCTCTGCAGCGAGGCCCTGCATCTGTGGTCTTTTGCCATATAGCATTACATTCACCTACTTGCGGTATATCTTCCGGGCAAACACAATGTCTTGGTCGAGTCCTTCTACCCCACGAGTGGTCTCGCCATGCAGACAAGGTTGCTCAGATTTTTCAGATCTGGGGAACCCCAGAGATAGACCTCTTTGCAAGTCCTCGGAATACCAAGTTTCCTCGCTTCTGCTCCAGGACTCCTGTACCAGATATCCAGCAGGTAGATGGTTTTCACCTCCACTGTGGTCAAGGCTTCCTATATGCCTTCCCTCCCATTCCCCTCATTCCCAAGACACTTTTCAAACTCCAGAGAGACAGCGTAGGGCTACATGATACGCATAGCCCCATGCTGGCCATGACAACCGTGGTATCCTCTTCTACGTCTGTCTCGGGCTGAACCCATAGATCTGGGGTCTGCTCCAGATCTCCCCTCTCAGGAGGAGGGGATGCTACTCCATCCCAATCTGCAGTCCCTCCATCTTACAGCATGGCTCCTGAAGGCATAGCCGTCCAGGACATTAACCTCTCTCAACAGGTTAAGGATATCCTTTTAGCTTCTAGGAAGCCTTCCACCAGGCACTCCTATGCCTTCAAGTGGCGTAGATTTTCTCTCTGGTATTTGCAGAGGGCGCTTAACCCCTTCTCAGCTCTGGTGGATGCATTACTTGAGTATCTTCTCCACCTGTCTTCTTCGGGACTCAGAACCAATTCGGTGAGAGTACACCTAAGTGCAATTACGGCCTCTCATATGCCCTTAGATGGTCAGCCCATCTCTTCTCAGCCTCTTGTAGCACGCTTCATGAGGGATCTTCTATTAACCAAGCCTCCCATTAAGCCCCCTCCAGCGGCTTGGAATCTTAATGTTGTTTTAGGACAGCTTCTCAAGCCGCCCTTTGACCCTCTAGCCACTACCTCACTGGCGTTTCTGACGTGGAAGGTCACCTTCCTTACTGCCCTCACTTCAGCAAGGTGTATTAGTGAGCTCCAGGCTTTGGTAGCTGACCCTTCTTATACACGATTCCTTCATGACAAGATAGTCCTTAGGACTCATCCTCACTTTATGCCGAAGGTGGTCTCGCCCTTCCATTTAAACCAGTCAGTCTACCTTCCTGTCTTTTTCTCTAGACCTCATTCATCTAGGGCAGAGGCAAACCTTCACACTCTGGATTGCAAATGTGCCTTGGCTTTTTATCTCCAGAGAACTCGAGAGCACAGAAAAGCTTCCCAACTTTTCATCGCCTTTGACTCAAGTCACCTGGGATTGCCATTATCCAAGCGAACTGTCTCCAGGTGGATAGCAGATTGCATCTCCTTTGCTTATGAAAGTGCGGAACTCTCCCTTGAGGGTCATTTCTCTGCACATAATGTTTGGGCCATGGCTGCCTGTATGGCAAATCTACGCTCTATAGCGATTGATGAGATATGCAAAGCAGCAACTTGGTCTTCTGTCCACACTTTTGCTGATCACTATTGCCTGGATAAGGGCTCCCGCTGTGATGCCTTGTTTGGCCAAGCTGTTCTCCAGCATCTCTTTCAGACTTAGATCAACTCCTGCCATCCATCCCAGGTTTCGATACCAGACATCCTTGAAGGATACATGACCTACTTAGTTATACCTGTGATCCACAGTTCACTTCTCTGGCATCTCCAAGCTAGGGAGTCCCATATGTGAAGACTACATTCCTGCTTGTTCCTGGAGATAGCGTGGTTACTCACCTGTAACAGGTGATCTCCGAGAACAGCAGGAATTTAGTCTTCACAACCCACCCTCCTCCAGGAGCTGTGGGTCGTCTTCGTCTCTCTCCTTTTATCTCAGCTGCAAACTCAACTGAGAAGGAAGAGCTGGAAAGGCGGGAAGGCAGCTATGCAGGCGCAGTGGGATGCTCCCAAAAGCTTTCCTATTGGACGCTGGGGAGCATTCCCGCAAGGGCTCCGTCGATACCGACGTTACCCATATGTGAAGAATAAATTCCTGCTGTTCCCGGAGATCACCTGTTACAGTTGAGTAACTACGCTTTACTCCATTTTGCAAATTTGGACATCTCTGTATGAGAGATTGTGTGAAAAGAGACACAGTAAAGTGTGTCTTGGTAGGGTGGCAGAGGCTCTGTTTGTGTGTGTACGCATGTATGGGTGGTATGGTGTGTCCAGAAAGTGTGTGTGCAGACTAGTGTGAATAGGGGGAAGAGAGAATGTAAGTAGGGAATATGTATTGGGCAGATATTTCTGCTTCTCAGTATGTAGGCATTCTGTCTTCCTCCCCTCATACATTCTCCCTGCCCTGCTTCCTGAGCCATCTACTGTCCTTCCCCTTGCACTCTTTCTTCCTCTCCTCCTCTCTCCATTCTTCCTCTTGCATATTTTACCTCTTCCGTGCTTTAACTTTTCCTTCCGTCCTGACCTCCCCCAGCTGCTTCTAACCTTTTTAGTTGTTGCATAAACACCTTCACTTATTGCTGGAGCATTGGTCTCTCCCAGCAGACTACAGAGCTCTTTGCTGTGGCGTAGCTTTTCTGGTCATCATCTGCCAATGGTTGACTCCTTGCCACGGATCTTCACTATGACTGTGGCTTTTCTAATCTTCTCTGTCTGAGAGGTTGGGTTACCACAGATTTCCCATAATATTCTGCTGGGGGGGGAGGGGTTTGCAGGCTTCACAGAACTTCATCGTAGCTGTAAAGTTTCTTCTGCCAGCAGAAGGTAGGGTCCTTGTCAGCACAATGGCGATTATGCTGCTAGAAGACTTTTTTTTGTGTCATGGCAGTTGATGTCCCTACTGCATCAACTTTCTCTGACTTGCTGGCTGTTCCTGTTCAGCTGGTGGGGCCTGACTTCCCTGCCACCCTGCTAATGTCAGCTCCATGCAGAGCTGGTAGAAGGATATTGGGCATTCTAGGCAAACATTCAGCCTTATGTCTTCCCTAAAGATTTTGTTAATTAAACTCAACAGTCATGATCATCCCAATACCACCCATTCCAAACAATCCTGGACATCATACTTTTAAATATTAAACTTTCTGGATCATCCAGCTAGACTAGTCCAGACCAGTGGATTATGTTTCCCTACCAACATATAAAGGAGACAGAGAAACTACTAGAAGCTTCCAGTGAGGACAACATTGGTGGTAGTGCTGGCGCAGCTAGGGGCACCCTTTAGTATATCTCTGACTCCAGAAGATGATGGCTGCTGATCTGGTGCAGCTCTAATCTCTGGGACCGGATTCTGTTGCTCCTGGGCAACTGTCTAGTGAGGCACCTACCCAGTGGAGCTCAATGGATGGGTATCCAGGCCATATCCTTGGATACTCCTCTGGAGTTTCCCATCTGGAGGT
Source organism: Ichthyophis bannanicus (assembly GCA_033557465.1). Classification (NCBI taxonomy): domain Eukaryota; kingdom Metazoa; phylum Chordata; class Amphibia; order Gymnophiona; family Ichthyophiidae; genus Ichthyophis; species Ichthyophis bannanicus. Next base: position 220,995,086 of record CM066039.1, on the reverse strand, counting down.
GGGGAAGGCCCTGCTCCCCATCAATTCCTTCTGGCTGGTTGAGCTATTTGGCCTGTGACTTGCTGGTGTGCTGCTCTAAGCCAATCTAGCACAGTTGTCTTTTCTTCCCTTGTCCTTTTTATTTTCTTTATTTCCTTCTCACCCCTTCCCTCCTTTCTCTCTAGGTGATACCTATTTAAAAAGATTTGCAAGAGGTCAGTGAAGGGCTCTGCTGCTTTGAGATTGTGGCTACAGTAGCAGGGCTTGCTTAACGGCCCTGTGGTGGTAAGTTTTCTGCAATCTTACTCATTGTCCCTTGAGAGGAGCCTTCAGTTCCTCCACCTGCTTCCCAGGGGACGGGGCTCTATCACTGAAGTGCTTTTGTATATGCATTGGAGGCCCAAAGGGTTTTGATGGTTCCCACTTGGTCTGGGTGGATGCTTTGGATCATCTCCACCTAACACTGCCTAGTGACCAAGAGGAGAATTCTCTCCATGAAAGTTATGGGAGTGTGTCCAGCTTGGTGGAGGGCAAATTGTCTTTCCCAGAGGAAGTAAACAAACCAAACACCCACAACCAAGTTAGAATATACAAGTATAAAAACAAACTCTGGTGTTAATAAACTCGTTTCTCAAAAACATTTCAGGTAACTGATTTTTTTGTCGGAAAGGCCAACCAAGCTAAAAGGATCATGCCTCATGCCGTCGTGGCCCGTCCATTTTATAAAATAAGGAACCACTCTTAATTCTCTTTAGAAACAGCTTCTTAATATGTTACTTAGCTGAATCTTTTTGTGGAAAAAGGCTGTACGATAACGCTACAGTTAGCGGAAGGATGATGTGACACGTTTCGGGGTAGTCAAAATAATAATTATTATTATTTAGCTGTATTTATATCCCGCTTTTCACCGGGTCAAAGTGGTCAATTGGGGGATACATTTAACACGAGGGGATATGAGACACACACATTAATACATACAGGGAACATGGGCATTGGAGGGTTAAGTGGCTTGCCCAAGACCACAAGGAGTGCCTATAGGACTAGAAATCCCAATCCCTCCGGCCTGAGATTGCTGTCCCCAGGTGGGACTTGAACCCCCGACCTTCCGGCCTGAAGTACCTTGTCCTAACCACTAGACCACGCCTCCCTGCTTCAGGTCAAAGCTGCTGTGCAATAAGCTTCCAGCCATCAAAACTTGTGTAGCTGAAAAACGGTGTTTTTGTATGTACTGGCCTCACTAACGTTTGCTCAACTGCAACAAAGCGCTCCAATCAGGCCCTGTAAAAAGGACCAATCACAGTGGTTATGGGGAGGGATCACTGAACAGAGCTCCACCCCCAAAAGCCCAAAATGATAGTGCTGCTGACGTTGAAAAGACTTCGTTAATAGACCGTGTGCCAGTCTATTTGCATATTCATACCATGCGGGTCCACGGAATTTAAACGAAAAATCCACCTCTGTTCTAAGTTTTGGAGTAATTGGAGACAATCTCCGCCTCTTGGATGCTTCGGTACAAAGTCCAGCACTCGCCATCTAAGTTCTTCAAATTTATGCGATGATTGCAGGCAATGTTCAACCATCGGAGCTGATAGAGTTCTTGTCCTCAGTCGAGAAGCATGTTCTGCCAGTCGTACTTTAAATGAACATGACGTACGACCAATGTAATAAAAGGTACAGGGGCATATAATTAAATACACCACAAAAGATGACGTACAGTCTGTATACCAGCGAGACGAATGTGTGATCAAAGTGTGGGCATCTTCCCAAGCAGGACCAGAGATGGTATTAGGGCAATATTGACAGGAACCACAAGAAAAATGACCAGCAGATTCATGAGATGTAAGAGGGCAATCAATCGCTGCAGTACGAACCAATCGATCTCTTAAGTTTGCTCGACGAGAATATGCTATCCAAAGTTGACCTCTAAAATAAGCATGTAGGCTTAATATTGGCCAAAATTTGTGTAAGAGTTTCATAACAGCCGCTGACCCCCTCACATACGGGAAAATACCCATGATCTTATTTTGAGGTTGTTGAGGAGCCGAAACATCCAAAAGCCATTCTCTGTGCAAATGACGAGCCCGTTTATAAGCTCTGTAAATCACATTACGGGGATTTAAAAAAATGCAAGAAACCGCATGGTCAGGGAAATGCATTAGCGCTCAGGATTAGCGTTGGGATCTGAGTCTTGACTCAAACTATTTCTACAGATAAGCAATTTTTGCTATTCATTTATGTGGTTAACTGAGTCACGACTATGTAAACAGCTGAATTATACATGGATGGTGACTGTATTTAAATAATTTATTACATAAGATTATATTTTTAAAAGGGAAAATTTAAGTTCTTGATGCAATATAGGGGATTGGAGTTTCAAGGTTTTCACCTGACATGACCCTTCCCCGACTAGTCTGAGACCTATTCCCTAAATGATACAGTATTTTCTGAATACGTGAGTGAGTTGAGCAATTTTTGTATTTGGAGTTATCAATTATTCTAAATCAAACCTCAGCCTGTCTCATCAATTGGAATTCTTTGGAGCCCTGCTTGCCATGACTCAGTGAAAAGCCACCATTCCTCAAGACAGGCTCAACTGACTGGTGTGACAGTAGAAGCAGTACAATAGAGTCAACAAATATTAGTGAGAGATGTTGAAAATGTTGGGTCATATGGCTTTGATATTTCATATCACTCCCTTGGCATATCTCAACATGAGACAAGCCTACTGGACCCTGAGAATGAAAGGGGTCACAGTCTGCTCATAGATTCAAGGACGTCATCTCTGTCTCTTCTCCTCTTCAGGACTTCCCTGTCCTGGTGGATAAATCATTCCAATTTAGTGAAAGATCTCCCTTTTCAAATTTCCCCCTATCAAAACTTGCTGATGACAGATGCATTGAAACTTTGCTAGGAAACTCATGTAGGGCCTGTGGTCCACTCAAGAAAGCCTTCACCAAATCAATTTCTTAGAGATGAGAGCAATATCAAATGCCCTAAAAGCTTTCAAAGATTGGTTGGCAAATCAAATTATCATGATCCAGACTGACAAGTGGGTTGTGATGTACTATTTAAACAAGTAGGAAAGAACCAAATCATACCTCCTGTGTTGTGAAACAATCAGGATGTGGAACTTTGCCATCTCTGACAGGATGGTGCTTAGAACCACATACCTGCCAGGTGAGAAAGGTTTCATGGCAGACAGACTGAGCTGTGCCCTTTAACGTCACAAATGAACCCTAAACCTAGAAGTGACTTTTTCCCTCTTTCTAGAGTGAGACACCCCCTCAATTGTATTTGTTTGGCACTTCTTGGAACAGGCAAGTACCTCAGTTCTGCTTCAGGGTAGGAATGCACAGTAAACTAGCCTTGGAGTTTTCTTTCTACATTGGGAAGAGGGTGTTCTGTATGCATATCTTCTTTTTCCTCTGATAGTGAAAACTTTCCTGAAGTTCAGAGACTACAGGGGAGGAAAGACCCATAAACTATTATTAAAGAGGACCCAGGAAATCCATTGCTTAACCCGGGACAAACATTGTGGAATCTGTGTACCATTTTGGGAACCTGCCAGGTACTTGTGACATGGATTGGCCACTGTTGGAGGCAGGATATTGGACTTGATGGACCTTAATCCAGTATGTCATTTCTTATATTCTCATGTATTGTTAGACTCAAGGGTGAAGGGGAGGAATATGCAAAAGCTCATGAGGATAAAGCTGACTTGCTTAACAAACATTTTGTCCTGTGATCACAGATGAATGGCCATGAGCAGGACCTCAGAAAACTCCCACAAATAGGAACAGAAGTAACGGGGATCTTGAACGATTTTCAGAAGATTGTGTTCATGAGGAACTAGCTAAACTAAAAGTAGACAAAGCGATGGGACTGGATGGGATACATCCAAGAATACTGAAGGAACCTGGGGAATTTCTAGTGCAGGGATGGTGAACTCCAGCCCTGGAATGCCATAATCCAGCCTGGTTTTCAGACTGTCCCTAATGAATAGTCATGAGATATATTTGCATATAATGGGAGGCAGTGGATGCAAATATATCTCCTGAATATTCATTAGGGACATCCTGAAAACTAGGCTGGATTGTGGCACTCCAGGACTGGAGTTCGCTATCCCTCTTCTAACGGCTGCACTGTCTGACCTTTTTCAATGCTGCTTTAGAATCGGGAGTGGTCCCAGAGGACTGGAGAAAGACACATGTGATCCCTTTACACAAAAGCAGAAGTAAGGATGAGATTGAGAACTACAGGCCGGTTTGTCTGACCTCTATGGTGAGTAAAGTAATGGAAACACTGCTAAAACAGAGGATAGTGCGGTTTCTAAAGTCCAGTGGATTGCAGGATCTGAGGCAGCATGGGTTTACTAGAGGCAGTTCTTGCAGACAAATCTCATTTCTTTGACTGGGTGACCAGAGAGTTGGACCAAGGGAAAGAGCCTTAGATATGATGTATTTAGAATTCAGTAAAGCCTTTGTCATTGTTCCACACAGGCAACTTATAAATAAATTGAGCGCCTTGGGTATTGACCCTAAAGTGACCGACTAGGTTAGAAATTGGTTGAGTGGAAGGCGACAAAGGGTACAGATAAATGGAACTCACTCTGAGAAGAAAGATGTTACCAGTGGTGTGCCGCAGGGAGCTGTCCTTAGTCCAATTCTTTTTAACAGTTTTGTTAGTGATATTGCGGAAGGGCTGCCTGGTAAGCTTTGCCTCTTTGCAGATGATACCAAAATCTTCAATAGAGCAGACACCCAGGAAGGAGTAGATAACATGAAGAGGGATCTAGCTAAGCTTGAATGGTTGAGAATTTGGTAGCTGATATTTAATGCTAAAAAATGCCAGGTCATGCATTTGGGCTGCAAAAATCCAAGAATGATACAGTATAAGGGGTGAAGTACTTCTGCTTATGAAAGAGGAGCGCAGGATCTAGGCGTGATTGTTTCTAATGATCTTAAAGTGGCTAAACAGAAACATCGACTGCAAAAACCAGAAGGATGCTTGGGTGCATAGTGAGAGGATGGCCAGCAGGAAAGAGGAGGTGATAGTACCTCTGTATAGTTCTTCAGAGAGATCTTATTTGAAATATTGTGTGCAATTCTGTAGACCATACCTTCAAAAGGATATAAACAGGATGGCGATGGTGCAGAGGGTATTTACCAAAATGTTCAGTGGTCTTCATTATAAGCCATATAGGGACAGACTTAAAGATCTCAATATGCATTCCTTAGAGGAAAGGCGGGAGAGAGGAACTATGAAAGAAATGTTTAAATACCTCCATGGCATAAATGCACAGAAGAGCCTCTTTCAATTGAAAGAAAGCTCTGCAACGAGGGGACTTAGGATGAAAGGGAGAGGGGACAGATTCAGGAGTGAAGCGTAGTTACTCACCTGTAACAAGTGTTCTCTGGGAACAACAGGAATCAGTCCTCACCTATGGGTGATGGAATCTGTGCGGATTCACTCCTAAACTTTTAAAGAAAGCCTTTGGGAGTTAGACTGCGTATGCACGGTCACCTTCCCTCCCAAGGGTGCCATCTTACCTCAGTATGATGACATAGCTTAATCGAGCATAAAAAAGAAAACTCCATGGGGAGAAGGGATGGTTGTGAGGACTGATTCTTGCTGTCCCCGGAAAACACTTGTTACAGGTGAGTAACTACGCTTTCTCCGGGAACAAGCAGAAAGTCAGTCCTCACATATGGGACTCCCAAGCTACAGGCTACCGAAAAAACTTGTAGGAGCCATGGAAGACACAAAAGGTGAACTGAAGAGCATCAAGGAGCGCTGAATGGATTGAAGTCCAGTGATGCAGCCCAACATTGACAATGGAATCACCTCTCCGGTAGCCTGGACACAAAGTGCTGGAGGGAAGAAATTGCAGTATTCCCCAAAGAGGTGATGAAGTACTGCCTGGCCAAAGGTACTATCATTCCGTGAGCTCTCCTCCAAGCAGTAATGTGCTGTGAAGGTATGGATCGAAGACCAGGTGGTGGCCCGGCAGATGTCCAGCGGAGGAACAGAATACAGGTGAGCCAGCGAGGCCACTGTGGAGCACACATTATGCATGGTAACATGATGCTCCAGGGAGAGTCCAGCCTGCTCGTAGGTGAAAGAGATGCAGTCTGCCACCCAGGTAGACAGGGTATGCTTAGAGACCGCAACCCCAAGCCTGTTGATGTCATAGAAGATGAATAGTTGCAATGAGCAGCGATGGGGCTGTGTCCTCTGAAGGTAGGAGGACAGTGCCCTCTTGCAATCCAGGGTGTGTAGCGAGGCCTCTGCTCGGGATGTATGAGGCCTGGGGAAGAAGGCCTCCCGGTTCATGTGAAAAGCGGACATTACCTTAGGCAGCAATTTTGGATGAGTCTGGAGAATGACCCTGTTTTTGTGGAACCTGGTGTAGTGGGTGTAGGCCACCAATACCTGCAGGTCACTAACTCTCCCGGCTTTCAGGAACACTACTTTCTATGAGAAGAACTTCAGATGGCACATAGCCAGAGGCTTAAAAGGGGGAGCCATCAGCTTCCTGAGAACAATGTTCAGGTCCCACACCACCAGAGGTGGGCGGACCGGGGGCTGGGAGAGGAGAAGCCCTTTCATAAAGCGGCCCATAAGCAATGTTCCCTCTAATTTTCTGTAGGCTGTGTGCGCATAAAATATCAGCTGTGCAGCTTTTGAAGGAAGGTTAAATTTTTGTGCGCCACATAACGACACTTGGAGTTATATACTTTAAAATTTGACTACACGTCAGAATACAGTATGTACACCACATTGATTGCACTAGAAAATATTGTAGAACTTGTGAAAACTATAAATACACAACAACTTTTCAATTTTAAGAACGTCTGTGTTGTTTTCTATCAGAATCAGAACCGTAATGTTTGTGCGCTCTGTTGTAAAGTATGTGCGCTCACTCGGCGAGGTGTGTGCGCGCGCACACACGCACAGCTTAGAGGGAACAGAGTGGAGGAGTAGCCTAGTGGTTGGGGCAAGGTACTTCAGGCCGGAAGGTCAGGGGTTCAAATCCCACTAGAGGACAGCAACCTTGGGCCAGAAGGACTGGGGTTTCTAGTCCCACGGGTGCTCCTTGTGGTCTTGGGCAAGCCACTTAACCCTCCATAGCCCATGTTCCCTGTAAAATAGTTATCTCCAAGTTATAATGCCCTGTTCAATGTAATTTCAGTTTGTTCAATGTAAACCGCACTGATGCAGAATAGCGCGGTATATAAGAGAATGTAAATAAATAAATAAATAAAACAGTGCCCATAAGAGAGTGCACAGAGATGAGCAGGTTGTTAACGAGGTGGTGATGTGCCACTAGGGCACTGAAGTACATCCTGACAGAGTTAGACTTCAGGAACAAAAGAGCGTGACCTCCATATACAGCACAGGTAACACAAAAAGCGTTGGTCAGAACACTGGTGCAAATTTGTTTTTTATTCAGAAACCCTAACGCGTTTTGGCATGAACGCCTTCTTCAGGGGGAACACATCTAGATTAAAAAATACACAATGAACACACATAATATCAATAATATAGTAAAACATAATCTAAAAATTAAAAAATCAATGGAAATAAAAGTAAAGTGTTGATAATGACATCAAACATACATCATTAAAAACACATACTTAAAAGTGTCAATTAGAAAAGAAAGGGTTAAAGCATTAACCAATAAAACATTAAAACAGTAGAAACTGATGATAATAAACAGCTAAACATATAAATAAATAAACAAACATTAAGACCAATACATGGGTGATACAATGAAATATATTGCCCAATAAGAGACAGAAGACGTACTCACAATGTCACCAAACATCACGTATAAGTCTTGAAAAAGACTCCAACGAACCAGTAATGTATGCTAACATGTAAACATATAAAGTACATTGCGTTAAAATCAAGTGCCCAGAGCCAGAGAGGCAACTATAAAGGAGCAACTTAAGAAATTGTATAAGAGGCAGATTAAAATCCATAATAGGGAGAAAAAGGAACAAGAGGAAACTGGGATATGTAACTTGTCCAAAGGACTTTCTACATATATGTTACATTCATACATAATTAAAAGCTTCATCAGTAACTCAGGAAAATTAAATAGTATAAGGGAAGAAACTGTATGTGAAGAAAAAAAGATCATCCTAAGTTAATGTAAACGACATGAAATATTTAAGGACTTAAAGGAAAAAAGGAAAAATCATGTGCAAGCCCTGTGAGGAAAGAAAGACTGTATCCTTAGCTAGTGTCAGTATGAAAATGCAGTTAAGGTTTGCTCAGACTATCATGTTAACAGCAATCGGGGAACCAAACGGTAACTCAAGGATTGCTTCTTAGAGCTGCAATCAGAATTAAAACATTAGTGAAAAGGAAAAACTGTGAGCAAACACAAGCAGAAAGGCAACAAAATAATAAAAATGTGTACCTCAAGGGCAAACCCTGTCTTCTATCGCAGTTGCAGCCTTCGAAGTAGTGCCAGCAGTATTGAAATGAAAAAAATAAGGGCGCATCAAGTGAGTCGGTGTCTTTTTTTTCTGTTGATTTTTCGCGTGCTTGAACTGCTGAGTGACAGCATGTAGCTCATGCGCAAAAGAGATCTCTCCAAAGAGTAGAAACGCTTAACAATACAAGACCAACTAAGGCACTTAAAGCGGCACTACTGTGGAAGATGTACGTCCATCAGAACCATATATAATAATCAGAACTACATGCACACGAGACAATCTCTGCCATCAAAAGGACACTTAAACACATATATGTACAAGAAACAAAAACTGCAACCGAGGAAGCAATTGCAGTCCAGCAACTACCGGCACCAAGAGTTGACAAACCCACAAGGACAAACCAATAAAAGCGCGCCCCCACAAGGCAACACAAAAATTAAACCACCAAAAGATGTAACATAAAATAATTCCAGAAATAGCAATAGCAACATGAACTAAAAAGTTTAAAAAAGGGGACTATTAAAAGCGCGTGTACGGAGGGCGACAGATCCCAATGTAATATTAAATAGGCATGAAGCTGACAGCAAAGGGAATATATCTAAAAACGTATAGTGAAAAGTCTATATGCTAAAAAGTATAAATATAATAAATAACACTTCCAACACAAAGGGCACATTCTATAAAAGAGAAATATGAAACATAATAGGATCATAATATCATCTTTTATAATAAAAGGAGAGACTAAAACATCATCTAAAAAAGAACCAGACCTTAAAAAATGAACTGTAAAACTTAAAAAATGCAAACACCAACTAAAGCATAAAACCTGAGTATTGAACTAAATCCAAAAGGAACTAATTATAAAAACAAGTAAAAACCAGAAAGTAGAAAGCAGAAGATAAAAAATGGACGACAAAATAAAAAAACAGAAAAAGGAGTGGCATGGACTCATTATCAGAGAAAAACTGATAAATTAATATCTTGGTTCAAACCATGAGCAAGGGTGTGCAATTCATATATAAGCCGTTGTTCTAATCTCAAAAGGACTTTATCTAGGTTGCCCCCACGCCAATGGGACTCTACTGCTTTTATGACCAGGAATTTTAAATCAGAAATCAAATGATTTTTCTCATCCCAATGAGAAACTAGGGGCTTATCTGGAATATGTCATAGCAAGCAGTTCTTGTGCTCAATGATGTTTTTTTTTAAATTGGGCGCTTCATTTTCCCTACGTACAGCAAATTACAAGGACACTGTACAATATATATCACATTCGGTGTATCGCAGTTAGAGAAGTGATTTATGAAAAACGTTTTGCCTGAATATGAAAAAAACGTTCTTGTAACTAATGAGTTAGAGCACACTGAGCACCTGCCACAGCGAAAATGCCCTTCTGCTTTTGTAACAGCTTTGGGTAGTAAAAGGGCGCGGGCAGAGTCCTGGTGCCCGTGCGTAACCGGGGGCCCGGCCCGGCGCGGGACCCTGCACGCACCTTTGGGGAGCATGGGGGGGGGGGCAGCGTGGCGCGCGGGATTTAAATTGATTGGCTCCGCTGGGCGGTTGAGGTAAGTGGAGCCAATCAGAGGGCGGGTTGCCATGTGCTGCAGCTTGGATTCCTGTGGCCGAGCACATGTGACTAGGCTGGGGCGCGAACAGGAGCAAGGGAGCGGCGGAGAGGTCCGAAGAAGAAAGAAATATTAATTTTGTGTGGTCAGTGTGGCACCGGAGCGGGCCTTCTCGCCGAGTGCGGAAGCCGGGAGTGGAGTGGAACGTGAGCTGCTGGTGGTGCAGAGGATCGGGCTCGGTGCCCTGGTCAGCGGCGAGCAGGCGAGTGCAGCTTCGCTTAGGGGGTTTCTTTTACCTGCGTTTCGGGAGGTGTGTGGGTGAGTGGGAGCCGGTAAGATTGTTATAAACATAAAAAATAAATAAATAAAATAAATAAATAAACATACCGGGAAGTACGTGAGGGCTCTTGTGGGTGTCTAAATCAATAGGCTTACAGTTAAAAGAATAGATAAAAGGATAAATATACTTTAAAAAAAAAAAAAAAAGAAGGGGAAAAACAATAACAGTACGGTGTGGGTGCTGCATGTGAGAGGGATATGACGGGAAAGCAAGTTGGTAAGGGGCGGGGGGGGGGGTAGTAGTGCCTGCGTGGGTCTGTTAAGGGAGCAAAGAGGGCGGGGGTTGGACTCGGGGAATAGGGGGGGGCGGAGGGGCAGAATGAGAGGAAGAGATGCTATGCGGGGTTTGGGCAGAGTGCGGGGCCCGGCCGGGGGGGGGGGGGGAATTCTCCATCCTCTGGGAGTAGGGCGCCGAGGGGTAGCAGGGCTAGGAGCCGGTTGGGAGGTCCTGTGGGGGTGGCGGTGGAGCATCCGGTGAGTGATATTGAGCCGGTGAGAGGTTCATCAAGGGGGGAGGCCGGTGAGGTTGCTGGGGGTAGGTCGGAGCAGGGGCAAGGGTGTGTTGCAGGCCCTGGGTGGCTTGCTGGGGATGGCGGCAGTCCCGGGTTGGGGGTTTGGGGAAGGGGTAGTAGCGGCATGTTTTCTACGGGGGGTTTTGTGGCTGTCCCGGGTGGCTATGGGCCGTACAGGCAGCACCTGCTCTGGGACCAGTGGTTGGGGGGAGGGCAGGGCTCTTCGCGGGCAGATTGGGCTGGGGCGTGGCAGCTGACTTGGTCTACGGGTTTCCCGCCTTTGGGTGTCCCTTTTTTGTCTTCACAGATTCCCAGGATGTCTGCGCCCGGGGGAGTGTCCTCCGCAGGGGATTCTGTGGAAGTTCGGAGACTGGCTTCGGGAGCCTCCATTGCAGGAGGATCGTCGAGTGTAGCGGAACAGGCCCAAAGAGCGTGGGAGCAGCAGCCGAGGGTTGATCCTTCTCCAGGAGTTCCGCTTTCGGCAGATGGTGGGGCTGCAGGAGAACAGACGGGTGAGTTGCAGGCGTTGGGGGTCGCGGAAGGCGTTGAGAGTGGGGCGCGGGCCGTGAGGTCGGGAAAGGCGCGTCAGAAGCGGAAGCATGCATGTCGGCGTCGACATTCTTCGCGGTCGTCCTCCTCTTCGTCCTCTGAATCGTCGGTGTCCTCCGACAGGGAGGATGTGAGGCAGGATTCTACGCTGGGGAGAGGTGCTACAGGAGGGCAGGCAAGTGCGGGTTCAGCTTCCGTCTCGGCTCTATTGGAATTATGGGAAGGGGTGCCCAAAAAGTTGAGAAAAATTTTTTGAAGAGGAAGTATATTGATATTTTTCGCCTGCTTGAGGGTCGGAAGCGTTCGGGCGACAGTAGGAAAAAGCGTAAGGAGGATGCGAAGGCCGGTCGTATTCGAAAAGTCTCCCAACGTATTGCCAACGGCTCCAAACCCCGGATACCTCTGGGATCCCGCCTCCCCCTCCAGCTGCAACCCCCCTCCCCCAAACCTGCCCAACCCTAGGGATGGGAGGGTTGGATGCCAACCACTTTCCCTTGCTCACCAGGTGACTGCCGACCCGCCGGCTTGCTCCCGCCTCGCACTGTCCCCCCCCACCTTCCTGCCACTCACCCATTGGCTCCCACACTCCTCACTCACCCGTGGGAGCCAATGGGTTTAAAGGATTTCTCCCACGCCAACTCCAGCCCCCCTCCTCTCGAACCGAGGACGGGGCAACGCACCACGCCGCCCACCCGGTTAACGGTGGCCCTCAGGTATGTGGCCCCGTGGCCTTTCCGTAACCGGAGTATGGCGGATGTGGTGCTCCCGTCCCTGCCCTGACCCCCCCCCCACCCCCAAAATAACACCACAACACTTTGGGAATCCAACTGGTCGCAGCTTTATTAACCATATAACATTATCACAACACAAACTACCAACAAAACAAAACCTTCCTCATTCGGGTTCCGGCAGCGGGACAAACCCTCACCAGCCGTGTGAGTAGCAAAGTGAGTTCCCTCCCGCTTCCGCCGTGAACCGGCCCCAGGCATTTCCCTCCCCCCCCTCTTCCGGCTCCGCCATATTATTAGCAAAAGCCCCGAGGGGTTCTCCTGGTCGGGGGTACCCCACCCCCGCCCTGCATATTGCCAATGGCTCAGGACCCCGGCACCTCCGGGTTCCCGCCACAGGCTCAGGGACCCCTGTCCCTGAGCTGCCCCCCCCAAAACTAAGTTGCGACCAGCTACCCTTCCTTGCAACACATACTCCAAAGCCTCTTGCCAATCATTCAGGAGCAAATCCACCCCGACCGGGGATAAATGTACTCCGTCCGGCCGATATAAGCCAGCACAATCCACCTCAACCCAAGGATGCAAAATCTGCCATCCCCCCTTCTCACACACCCATCGGCCAATTTGCCGATTAATTCTGATCAACCCCTGAGACCACCTCTGGTGGCCCCAGCAAGCAGGCCTTGGAATTATATCTGACCATAACAAAACCACATCGTTAAACATCAACAACACTTCGGCCAGGTCCCTTTTCGCCGCCCTGATCAGCTGCTTCACGGTCCAAGCCCCCAGGTCGTCTCCCAGATGCAGCAACAGCAATGGCGGGGCTCCCCTTACACGATGATGGTGCCGAAGCAAAGGCAAGAGCTGCATCCAGCGCAGACTGCGCTCGCCCAGCCATGAGACGGTCACCTCAGAGGCGTTCAATCCGATATTTGCCCCAAGAGGCCTTATAGCTCTCGCTGACCCGCCCAAAACATGAACGAATGGCTGATCATCCAGCAGCAACTTGGAATCCGGCTCCCATCTAAAAGAAAATGCACAGTTAATAGCCGTTCCGCCCACCTCCCCTCATAAGTGCACATACCCCCGAAACGCATTTGATCGTCATCTGCCTATCCGCTGAATCTCCTGTTCATTTAAGCCAGCCTCCGTGGTGCTAGTGGCTGCCCCAATCCTAAATGAATGAGGCGCGAAATCTCCCGGATCCAATCCCAACTGGCACAACGTCATCTGCAGAACTACTGCGAACTGAAACCGCGTCAGCCATCGCGCATCCTCATGCACAAAGAGAAATCCGCCCCCCCCCCCCCCCCCACAGCCTCACCCACAGGTAGGCCTCAATAGCAGCCACCGGACAAGTTGGGGAACCCCCAACAGCTCTCAAGAGCACCCACGCACCTCTGCCCTTTGATCTGTCGTGGACCTTGCCAAACATATGCGCAACTCCTTCTTGGATACCTGCACATGCTGCACCCACAAGGCACCTCCTTCTGCCGTGCTGGACGCCACCACCAATTCCCCCACCTGGAAGGCCCCAAAAAAAGCCACACAATAGACTGCCTTAAAAAGCGTGACCTCATATGCCGACGCTGCCACCAAAGGCAACGCTGCTAATGAACTAGTTGTCACTCAAATCAAAACTAAGGGTACTAATGCCCTTTTCTTTGTTCCTGTGGTGCTTTTTTTCGTCTTGAAATTATTTAGATGGCCTTCAATGACAGAAAGGTCTCAGACCCCATAGCACTAAGCCAAAAAAATTTCCAGCAATCATGCTTATTTTGCATCAACGACCTTTATCATTACTATGTCTTCCGAGGCGTGGGTGTATTTGAATGTTTAGATAGTCTTACAAATGTTTGCGAAATACACCTCAGCCTGCTCACATGCGCTCAGCCTGCTTCCCACTCAGCCTGCTCACATACACTGAGCTTGCTCGCAACGCCTTCAAGTAGTACTGCTTCCGCGTTTCACCAAACGTTTCTTCAGGGGTTGTTTTCAAAACATCAATTTCTATAAAATTCCAAAAAAGAGTAAATATCACAATAAACTCCCATAATCAAGGCATGTAACCCCTACTTATATCTCAAAACTATACCCTATTTGACGTACCTCAAAGGATCGATGCTGCCCACATCGTGTTTGCTCCCTCTCTCTATCTCAACTAATTTCTTCAGAAGACGCCGCGCATGCGGGGTCTCTCCCGTCCTCTGTCTTTTAAACCCGACCACAGTCATTACCGTTCACCTGACGCCGTTTCATGCTAGTGGCAACAGAGGCTAAATCCTATGGTGTTATTTTCTCCCATCCTCCCGATTATGTCATAGCCCTGCTGACCTGCTCAATCAATATCCAACTCATTTTAAGATGTATCTGTTGTTATCCGATGCACACTCTTCAATCTATGCTAGCATTCAATCCACCAGGTGTCACTGAATCTAGATCAAAAATCCATTTTTGCTCTCTCACAATTAATAATTGTTCCCTTGTTCTACCAGCATAGCCTGCTTTGATTGCATCAATGCAGAAACATTTTAAATCCTCAAACTTATGCCCAAACATCAAACAATGTTGCACGATCGGAGCTTCTATGACTTTGTTTCAACCGGCTTTTATGCTCCCCCATCCTGGTCTTAAAAGGCCGATTGGTTTTTCCTACATAAACTAAACCGCAGGGGCACTGGATTAAATATACTCCAAACGTAGAATCATAAGAAGTATGATGTTTTAAATTATAACTTTTCCCATGGTATTGAAAACTGTCCACTTCCTTCGTAATTAAGCAAATGTTACAAGCACCACATTTCCAATGGCCCCACCTCTCACTGAGTGTGTCCTCTATATTAACCAAATTTTTCAATACTGTTGGGCTAAGATATTCTTTTAAATTCCTCCCTCTACGCCAGACACACCTAATCCTATGGTGTTCTAGCCCCACCACATTACTTAACACATTGGCATGTTTCCGTAGAATATGCTGTATAAATCTTCTTAAAGGGGAATATTTAGTAACTAGATTAATATCATCAGAAATAATCCCTGGTTTTGTATCCTGTGGTGACAACAGGAGAGCTCTATTATTGTTTAAAGCCCTCCGGTATGCTCGTGTAATTACTGTCGATGGGTACCCTCGTTCTCTAAAGTTACTAACCAAATTTTTCGATAAGTTCTTAAAATCCTGCCTATCTGAACAGTTTCATCTATATTTTAAAAACTGAGAAAACGGGAGTCCTGTTTTTAAATGTACTGGGTGGGCACTATCAAAATGTAGGAATGTATTCCGGTCAGTGTGTTTCTGAAAAACCATAGTCGCCCAGGTATCTACTAGTCTCTTCACTTCCACATCCAAATATGTTATTTTCATATAACTGACCTCATGAGTAAATCGGATATTCGGATCACAACCATCCAACCAATGAAAAAAATCCTCTAAAAGATCTCGAGGACCTTTCCACATCAGAAAGACGTCATCAATATAGCGACACCATAAAGTTATATTGACCTCATACGGACCTGATTTCAACCATCGTTCTCAATACTTGCCATATACAAATTGGCTATGGAGAGGGCACATGTGGCCCCCATCGCTACACCTGAAATCTGGTGATAAAGCTCTCTCTCAAAAACAAAATAGTTATGGAAGATGGTCAAATGGGCTAACTGCATTATAAATTCAACTAAATCTTCCGAGAGATCACCTCTCTGCTTCAAATTGTATTCCACTGTGTTATAAGCTGCGGGTTGTGGGATGCTGGTGTATAGGGAAGTGACGTCTAATGTTACCAAAATGATATCAGCACAGCTAGCCCAGCGACGCACCACAATTCAAATGAGAAGAGTACAACTCCCTTTTAAATCCTCCTGGTATCCTCCGGGGCAGGTTCACCCAGCAATAACAATATTTAAAGATTTATTTCTTAAAGATGTTAAATCCATAGAGAGCAAGACTAGGTTCAGTTCTACTGTGTTAACGCAAAAGGATCGGAAGATTTTGAAAGAATTACAGGAGAGGACAGACATCGTTATCCGGAGGGCAGATAAGGGAGGGGCTATAGTTATTTTGAATCATGAATATTACATATCTGAAGCCTTGCAGCAACTTACTGATAAAACAATTTATCAAATACTACTGGAAGATCCCGTTGTTTTATACAATGAAAGGTTAAGGCGGTCACGACGGCAGCGTTAGAAAAGAAAATGATTTCCAAAAAAGAATGCGGCTATTTAAATATGTCAAACCCAACAGTGGCGAAGTTCTATACAGTCCCTAAAATTCATAAAAACATGACCCACCCCCCGGGTAGGCCCATTGTCTCCACGAGAGGGTCAGTGCTAGAGCCACTATCCACATATGTGGATTCCTATTTACGCCTGCTCTTGACAGATATTCCATCTTATATCAAGGACACAACTCATTTCCTCAGACTTTTAGCCCAAAACAGTGGAGGTAGCAGAGATGAGGACAGTACCTGAATTCAAGAAAGCATGGGACAAACACAGAAGGACTCTAAAGGGAAAAAAGGGCCTATAGTAGTTGATATGGAAGGGCAGACTAGAAAGGCCATATAGTATTTTTCTGCTGTCACGTTTCTATGCTCAGTTTCATAGCTCCTTATTGTTCCAGGCAGCCATGGATTTCTCTTCTAGAAGAACTTTCCATCAAAGACCCGGTTTGCCTGGGTGCCTCACCAGCTCTGGTTATGCAGCATATAGGAATTCGTTGCACCCCAACATCAAATTCCTAGCCCTCACAGATTGAGTGTTGAGGGGATAACTTTGTCTAATCAAACCTGCTAGTTGGTGTTATCTTGGTCATCCTGTCCTCCTGAAGAGATTCCACATGGAGATCATATGACTTCCATTGGAGGAGGTTGTCTGGTGTGAGCAATGAGCCCCTAGGCCCTTTCTCATGTTTGCAACAAAAACTGCTTGAATTTCTTTTATATTTGTCTAAGTCTGGGTTTACCTCTATGCAACTGGCAATTATCACCATCATGTAAACTCATCTTTCAACAGCCTTTAGTTGTTTGCTTCATGTGGGGCTTGCTTCTTACAAAGCCTACTTTAAAATCTTCCACAGTGTCTTGGAACATCAACTTGGCTTTGACTCAGCTGATGAAGGCTTCTTTTGAGCTACTCGATGCTTGTGGACTGAAGTATGTGACCTGGAAGGACCTGTTTTGGAGGCAGTAGCTTCAGCATGCAGAGTTTGTGAGCACCAGGCCATAGCAGTGGATGCACCCTTTACATAGTTTTTTAGCAATAAGGTGATATTGTTTACTCCTAAATTCCTTCCAGAAGTGGTGTCAGATTTCCATCTTAATCAGTCAGTCTTTCCAATGTTTTTCCAAGACTCCGTGCTCACAAAGGGGAGAGTATGTTGCACACGTTGGACTGCAGGAGAGCCTTGGCCTTCAATTTGCAACAAACTAAAGCCCATAAAAAGTATGGCCAGCTTTTTTATTCTTTTGACCCCAATAGTTTGTAGGCTGCTGTCAACAAACATACTCTTTCAATTTGGCTAGCAGATCACATCTCTTTTGCTTATGCCCAGGCAGGTCTGATGCTGAAGGGTCATGTCATGGTTCATAATGTTATAGCAAACGCTGTGAAAAGCTCTTATTCTATCACTCACCCACAGAAGGAAGACTCACAGACAGGCTGGAATGCAATCAGGATCTTTAATGTGCACACAGGATCAGAGCGGTTGAGGGCTGTATTACTGGAGGCAAGCCGCAGAGGAGTATATTGGGTCAGGGCCATGACCGTGGCAGCCGCCTTGCGTTCTACCAGGGTGCCAAGGGTGGAAACAACCTGTAAGGAAAAAGGCACCTGGTTAAAATGTACGGTACAGCAATGGGACAAGTTAAGGTAGAGAGTTACGTATACAAAGGTCTGTCATGTTCAGAGCAGTTTGGGCAAATAATACTGCTGTGTTAGTAGTCTCTGCACTTGTTTGAAAGCAAGTCCGTATCAGGGATAGGAGTAAGGCTAAAGCACCTTTTTCTCAGTCTGATCCCGGTTTCAGGAAAGGTGTCTGTAAATCAGTCTCTCCGGTGGTCCAGAGTTCGTCGGCAGTCTGTTAGAACCCCGTACTGGGCAGAAGTGTCAAAGCGCAGGGGCTGGTTTGGAACTGTGACAGAAGTCCAAGCTGGAACAATTTCTGGTGCAGCGGCCTTGACACGAGAGTGATGGATCCTCGGAGCAACTTCACATCATTAAATTGCCTTCACCAGTTTACTGTCCATCAGTCCTTCCACATCATTAATTTCCTTCATCAGTTTACTGTCCATCAGAGTCCTTCCTCTCAATATATCACTTTATCCCTCACAACACTTTCCACCAACTACATACATAGGTCCTTCAATTTTCTTTTTCTATACCATACTAATGTATCCTTATCTGGCAAGGCTGCTAAAACAATTGTTAGAAACATAGTATTGTTGTAAACAGTGTCCATTTTCCACTAACTTAATTGGTGCAGTTCTAGATTGGCATGGGTGCTCATTCTAAATAGCGACTGTCTAAACAATCTTCAATATAAAACTATACATCAATTCCAATAGAAAGAAATATGGCTCCTAACATGACAGCCACATATCTCTCATGTACGACTAGAGTCTATTGTATACCTGGTTCCCAGTGAGAGTACTGTAGGAAACTTAAAAATACTTGGACCGATCTTGAAAATGCAGTGTCCACAAGGATTTATGTAAGCTATCCATTAATTATGGTGTCAAAAGAGATCCTCTTGAGGTGAGAGACTAAGAGGGTACAAGGCATTGGTGGTTGGGCCTCATGGCGATACTCCTTCTGGTTCTTCTTGGCCGGCAAGGCATTTGTGAATAGGCCTCATGGCAGTACTTCCTCGGGTTCTTCTTGGCCTATTCCCCCTTGCCTATTCATGTCTCTTCAGAGGCATAAATGTACAAGGTTCATGTTTTCTCAGGCCTTGTGGGTCCTCGAGGTACTTAGAGCAGTCTGAATTCCGGTGGCCCAGATCATCACACTTGGAGTAGCACGTTTATTGCCTTTTTCCTAGGCTGTCGTCTCACCTTCTGCCCCTCTCTCTCTCTCTCATTCATTTTCTCAAAGCTCTCCTGGATCATTGCTGACAAGTAAGATTTAGTTTTTATCCAATCAACTCAAGTTAATGTTATCATTATATTTGTAAATAATTAAAAAACACAGTTCCATCTTTCCACTAAATTTGCTCTGATATACTTGGGAACAAAGCAATTTCAGATCAGCCCCTTTCCAAAATTTAATATTTACTCATCTTATTGCTGTGTATACTGGACCTCTACATAATGTACTCCTACCAGTATATTTGGTAACAAAGTACAAATGTATAAACTAAAATATTTGTATCTCACAGTGCTATAATATATTGTGCTCTTGAACTCTGGACACCAACATGTAAAATTCAAATACAGAAGGACAGGTGAATTTATTCTAAATAGCACCTATGATGTTACTGTCCTGTTCATCATTCATCAGCACAGAACTTAACAAGGCAAAGTGATTACCTTGTATCTTATAGTTCAAAACAGGCATGGAACTGATACTTTTATAAGAATTATATCTAAAGTGCTGTATATCTTGTAGCGCTATATAAATGTTTATAGCTCTACGAGGTGTTTGCCACAATATATAAAATCCCCTTTTAACTTTTTTTTTTTGGTTTGCTTGATAGCATATAGCATTTAAACACATGACTATTGGCAGCCTATCTGATTGGAATACAAAGGTTTTGTTGATAAATTTTAGTAACCCTCCCCATTCCCCGTTCGTTCCCAGCCCTCAGGACTAGCAATGTTCCCTCTAATTTTCTGTAGGCTGTGTGCGCATAAAATATCAGCTGTGCAGCTTTTGAAGGAAGGTTAAATTTTTGTGCGCCACATAACGACACTCGGAGTTATATACTTTAAAATTGGACTACACGTCAGAATACAGTATGTACACCACATTGATTGCACTAGAAAATATTGTAGAACTTGTGAAAACCGTAAATATACAACAACTTTTAAATTTTAAGACGTCTGTGTTGTTTTCTATGAGAATCAGAACCGTAATTTTTGTGCGCTCTGTTATAAAGTATGTGCGCTCGCTCGGCAAGGTGTGTGCGCGCGCACACGCGCACAGCTTAGAGGGAACAGTGCTCAGGAGACATACACATGGTACACAATCAAGATCAGACATCTGAGAATGTTCAAGGGAGCCACCCCTCATGGTTTTAGATGCTCAAAATTCTTCATTGGAGGCTAGGTGAATTTGTTCTTTTGTCCTCTCTAATGGGTCTCCATTCATCTGCTAGAAGAATGACTCCTCCCTGATCTCTAGTATCTTTCTGTAGCCATGCAAACTGATTGGACGTGCATTTAACAAAGCAATTGGGGCCTGAGGCAGAGGATGGACTCAGTCCACAGGACCCAGGAGTCTGTATGAGTGTAACACTGTGGGGTAGGAAAACTTGAAGCAGAGCTGGAATCTACAGAATCCTCTCTAAACCCAGATTTAAATTGTGAAGCATGCACTGTAGGGGCGTTTTTTCTTTAGACTCTCACGACCCCATGCTCTAATTTAGTTCAATAACTAAGCACAGTATACAATGTAGATCAGATCTTCTAACCTAATCTCAATTTGGGAAAAAATGCAATTTACAGTAAGAGAGAGAAGTATGCAGTTTATAATACAGATCCTATCTAGACTTAATCCAGGAAAAATACAATTTATAATACAGACCCTATCTAGTCTTAACTCAGGACAAGTAATACAACTTACAATATTTGGCAATTTACAAAATATATATATACACAAGCTAGCTATTCTTACAATGTCCACCAGATGGAGCTCCAGGATCACTTAAAACACAGGGAATAGTAGTAATTACAGCTAATGTCCACTAGATGGAGCTCCAGAGTCACTTTAAGTATATTGCAGTGTAGCTTACACGTGGTCTTTTCAAGATGGCCGCCTCCACGTGCGTCCCGATAGCTGCTCCTGGGTGCAGGGGAATTCGCACACGTGGTGTTCCCAAGATGGCTGCCACCCCACCGTGCTCCTTCACACCGGCTCACCCTCTACTCCACAGATGGAAAAAAAGAAAATGATGGACCTTCAAATGATCACTTCTCCCTCAATCGACCCCAAAAAAAAGGTTAGCTTCTCATATTCTGGTTTAAGGGCAGGAAACCTCAGCGGGGACTCAGGTGAAGGCCGGAACCTCAGCGGGGGCTCAGGGGAAGACCGGAACCTCAGCGGGGGCTCAGGGGAAGACAGAAAAATTCAGCGGGGGTCAGCGGTGCACCGGGACAGCACCGAGAGGCACAAAACCTCAGCGGAGGCCCAAGGGAAGGCAGGAACCTCAGCGGGGGCTCATGGGAAGACAGGAAAATTCAGCGGGGGTCAGCGGTGCACCGGGACAGCACCGAGAGGCACAAAACCTCAGCGGAGGCCCAAGGGAAGGCAGGAACCTCAGCGGAGGCTCAGGGGAAGACCGGAACCTCAGCGGGGGCTCAGGGGAAGACAGGAAAATTCAGCGGGGGTCAGCGGTGCACCGGGACAGCATGGGGGGGGGGCAGAATTAACATCGGAGCACAACGGAGAGAGAAATTCACATCGGAGCAGAAATTAACACAGCGGCAGCATGGGGGGGGAACAGAAATTTACATCGGAGCACAGAAATTACATCGGGGGTTTAGGGAAAGGCAGTAAATCCACACCGGAGCACATGGGGAAGCAGAAATTAACATCGGAGTAGAAATTAACACAGCTATTTTTAGCTTATCAAGTGCTATATTTAGTTACTTTTTTTTTTTCTCAGATTACTGCAGTTACAGGACGAGCAATGGCTTCAGGGCCACTAAGGCCCCTACTAGGACTGCTTCTCAGATTACTGCAGTTACTGCAGTTTCAGATTCAAATACAGGACGAGCAATGGCTTCAGGGCCACTAAGGCCCCTACTAGGACTGCTCGTGCAGTTGATCAGGCTGCTACAGGTTCCCAGAAATTACCAGGACTCACAGATAGAGTACAGAACTAGCCCCAAACAGTAAGGTAGCAGTACTCACCAGAACTCTGATCAGACAGGAAGTTTGGATGCCAGTCTATCCAGCTGGTTTTCAATCGGGGATTCAACCGCAGGGACCAGCTGTCCAGACAAATCAAGGTGTCCTTCCGAGCACAAAGTGGCCCGGGGGCGCCAAGGACCGTTAATCACCTGGAGGGGCCGGTCCCTGACTGGTGGAGGCCCAGATGCTGCAAAAGCAGAAGTCTTCCCACCGTGGGTGTGATGAGAGAGGCTTTTCTTTTAATATTTCCCAGCCAGTGCACCAAAATGTTATAGCAAACGCTGTGAAAAGCTCTTATTCTATCACTCACCCACAGAAGGAAGACTCAGACAGGCTGGAATGCAATCAGGATCTTTAATGTGCACACAGGATCAGACAGAGATACCAGCAACCTCCACAAGGGTCTGAACCCCGAGGGACGGCCTACAATGCCTTATATACAGTACAGTTTTAAACTCATTCTACAATCCCATTTGCCACAGGTATTTCCTGCCCACCAATCAGCAGCCCCTGGGGAGGTACCTGGGTGACCTGTCCAAACCGGTATGCTCTGGTCTGTTGGTTTCAGGGCTAGGGAAATACTGTGCTCAGACCTGGAGTGGGGGAAGGGTGCCTACTGGAATCTCATTGTCTTTCTCTTAGCAGGCTGATTACCTCATGGCTTGCGGGGGAAGGGTCAGGCTGATCAGAGCCTCATGGCTTGCAGCATGGCTTGGGGGAAGGGCTATCTACAGCTCGCCTCATGGCTGCCTCAGTAACATCCTGGCCTACTTGTACTCAGCCTCCATAGAAGAGATTTGCAAGGCTGCAACTTGGAACTTGGTCCACACATTCACATTATATTACTGTTTGGAAAGGGACGCCCGATGTGTGATATAAAGAACTAAAGAAGCCCGACAGGAAGTTGTGTATTTTAGCTTATATTTCTTGGTAATAATGGGATTAATCCATACTTTTATTATACTAGATAAAGAGCAGAATTCACATTTACCACTTGTTCTCTTTCCCCAGTATTCTCTGAAATGTATTGGTTTAATATTTGCAGTGTTGCCTTTTGATAGGTAGGGTATGGTGCTTTGTGAGTCCTGGTGATGCTGTCAGGATACGGCGGGTTTGCTATGGGTTCTAAATGGGCAGCGTTTGTAGTAGTTCCTAATGTGCCTGGCGGTTGGCACTGGATTATAGTAATGTAGAAATCTTTTAGTCTTTCTTTATCCATACACTCATTAAGAGACATGTTTACTAAAAGTTAGTGTATGGTAACATTATGCAAACATTTATGCAAATAAGGTCACATGCAAATGAGGCCCCGCACCGAGTCTCCGCACATGGCCCCGCATCCCCCTTGGGCCGCCCCTGCCTATCAATCCCCCCTTTGGGCCTGCATAGGCTCACTATAAGAACAGCCTAACAGTCTTCTGCAAGACAGTTAAGCAGACATTATTAACTGAAGGTCGGGGGTGACGTGCTCAGGTACATCAGCCACCATGGAAACAGGTGTATAAGAGTACATAAAAGTGGTGGAGCTCTGCAGGGTCTTCTGACAACAGCCAAGGATAAATGAGAATATACAACAGAAAAGAACAAGAATTATAAAACTGCTCAATAGGGCAATAATCAGCCTTTTGAGACCCCCCCCCCCCCAACCTGCCAAACCATTTTACATCACCCCATATATTACCAAAATCTATACCACCCTTGAAATCGGCCATATTCAAATCAGATAAGGTCTTAATCTTTTTCATGGCATCTAAGACAAAGATCGTGTGATTCGCTATAACAGTACAGCAATTAGTTTCATTTAAAAAAGTACAAGCCCCGCCCTCAGCTGCTAGTAAAAGGTCTAAAGCTCTACGGTTTTGTAAAGTCATTTGAGTATTCTGTTCCAGGGATTCTGCAAGCTTATAAATGGATTCTGTCACTGACCTCATTTGTATATGTAACAAGCATTGTAATCTTCTAATTGCCATCCCTAATCCAGCGGTGATAGCAGGGGTCTGGAGAACTGGGATCCAGGAGGTCCAGCTAAGGGCATCCAAGCGAACTTTGGTCAAAGGATATTGATACGAAGCCTGAATAGCCTCATCTTCAGGATTGTCAGGTGACCAAGGATTTGCATTCCTTTTCTTTCTTTTACCATGGGTCACATTCAAGGGTATTAGAGCAGAATAAGGAGTTATTTTAACTAGTGCACAGGTTAGCAAAGATGCGTTAATGTGTTGATAAATCATCTCCCCACACAACTAATAATGACCCACCACAGCGAAGAGGGCCGTGCCAGTGGTCCATATACGACTCATATTATGGCCATCAAACCAATTAACAGAAGGATTTCCCGTGGTAGATGAGGTAAGATCCCTCCTTAAACGGGACATTGGGAGATAGCATGAAGTATATGGAGATTCATTCTGGGATCCTGTTGTCAGCACAGCTGAACCATCATGATAAATGGGACCAACCCCCACATACCAGCGGAAGTCAGATCCATTAAGCAATAGCGGGCTCTCTGTAATATTTCTCCAATCATTTTTTCATCTCAGAAAAGTCCATATTACCGGTTTGATTATATCACCTTATCATGACTGAATTACTAACAAAATGAAAGGACCCATTAAACACATTATACGACAGGTTACACCTGTGTGAAAAAGCAATGGATGCATTCATTATCAAACTTAAATCAAATATCATATTTGAGGCAGCATATACACGCAAGGGATCATGTATCATATTCATCATATACTACGTCTGTGAACACTTAAAGGATTCATAGCAACTGGCAGAAAAATTATTATCTACACAAGCAAGTTGTCCTGCATACTCATTTAAGGGAACCTTTAAAACGTGTACCGGAGCATATGATACACCCTTTGGTAAAGGAGTACAAATAATGCAGTCTGAAATGTTCATTAGAGAAACAATGTCTAATACTGCCTGCTTCCACAAGTTCAGATAACCTTCTGGTAAAGCCCGGGGTTCTCGAAATACCGTCTGGTTAGTCTGGTTCTGTTCCTTGAGGAGCGAGGCCAGCTGTCCATCCAGGTGCAAACACTCGATAAGAAGCACAATTACAATAGAGATCCCCAGAAAGAGACACAAAGATGCCCACGGAGTAGGCTTGACAGCGATCATCTTGATCAGCTCGGCCCAATCCCCGTCTACCGCACTGCTTCCTCCAGGCGCCTTCTTCACACGGAATGCATGGACCCAGGTAGGGTGTTGATCTGTCAATACGGCCAGCACCTCCTCTGGTTCACCGAAGAGAGGATCCCATTGTCCTTTCTTATGGTACAGTTTTACTAGCACCCGATCTCCCGGTCGGTAAGGATGCGTTGGTTCTGTGGAGGGACAAGGCAACATTTGATAAACTTGTTCAGACACCTCACATAAATACTTTGCTAACTGAACAGCATACTCTTCCTGTGCAATAAGCAAATCGTCAGCCATAATCACCGCCCCCTCTGGCCATTTCCACGGTAAAGGGAAGGGGCGGCCCATTAGAATTTCAGAGGGAGAGAATCCTGAGGGGCCCTGAGTCAACCTGATTTCGGCCAGCACAGCTGGTAAATACACTGGTCATTTTCCCGGGGCGAGCTGAGATGCCTTTAATTTCTCCTTGATAGTCCTATTCATTCGCTCTACTACCCCTGATGACTGCGGGTGGTAGGGAACATGAAACTTCCAATCAATAGCAAACATCTGGGTGACATATTGTACTACTTTAGAAGTGAATGCAGGCCCCTGATCTGAGTCTGTCGATAGGGGGCACCCGAAACGGGGGATAACTTCTTTACACAATATTTTTGCAACTGTCCTAGCATCCTCCTTGGTAGTAGGGAAGGCCTCTGGCCATTTGGAAAACTGGTCCACGATAACTAATAAATATTTAAACCCACCCACCGACCGAGGCATGCATGTAAAGTCCACCTGCAGGGCCTGAAACGGTCCCTGAGGTGGAGGCAGATGCTGCAACTGTCCAATAGCTTTCCCCTGTTGCACATTATTCCTGGCACATGTTAAACACTGACTTAATTGTACTTGGACCTGGCCAATTAAAAGCGGGGCAGCGGCCTTTGGCAATCCCCTATGACCACCCCCCTTTTCCTGCCAGATTTGTGCTGAGTTTAAACACATATCATGTTGTTCCCAATAGGCTAAGTCCTCAGGATCAGCTGCTGCCTGTAAATGATGAAAAGGGAAAGAATGTTCAAGAGGAGAAACAGAATTCGGATAACAAAGATTCCGCAGCGACGGGTGGAGCTGGTGTCCTATTTCTAGGATCAGTGAGAGAATGCAGCCGCCCACTCTCAGCCTGGGCACATTGCTTTGCTGCTAGATCTGCTAGAGCATTACCTTGTGAAATAAAAGACGTATCCTATCTATGTGCAGAAAAATACAAAAATACCCAAGCAGGTCAAAAACCTAAACCATAAAAGAACCCCGGTCTATAGAAAGAAACCACCAATCAGATTTTCATACTTTTTTTGTTGGAAAAGCCATCACAGTAAAGCGGACACAACCTGCTACCGCTGCGACCCGTCCATTTTAATAAGAAAAAACTTTATATCAGTTCATAGCAGCTTGTATTTTACTTAGCTGAAAAAAGGGTTGCTGTAAAGTTTCCACAAACAACTGTTGATACGACGTGTCACATTTCGGGGACCATTCAGTTATCCCCTGCCTCAGGTCCAGCCGTCAGAAAATGTATAATCAAACCTTCATGAATCAAACACTGGATAAAGCAGTTTTTATAGGAACGTCAACCACTTCCGCTCAACCATAAAAGGAGTCACCAATCAGAAAATTTTGTTGGAACTGAAGAAGCCAATCAGTTCAGTTGAAGGAGGAGCCACCAATCAGGCCACTCCTACTGAATTGACAGCAAAGAATTCAAAAGTGACCGCAGTTCACTTGATTGTATACCAATCTAGTTGCATATTTAATCCATTGGGATGAACTGAATTCAGCATGAAAATCCATTTTTGTTCAAGATTCTGCAAAAGCTGGAGACGATCACCTCCCCGCGGGTTAAGCGGTACTAAGTCAAGTACCCGCCAATGGAGGTCCTCAAAGGCATGTAGTTTAGAGAGACAATGGTCAACCAAAGAAGTCGTCAGAGACTTAGTGCGAAGCCTGGAAGCATGTTCTCCCAGGCGTAACTTAAAAGGTCGCGAAGTATGTCCCACATAGTTTAAGCCACACGGGCAAACAATTAAATACACCACAAATGCCGAGGTGCAAGACGTACACCACGTAAAGCATCTCTTTGTCCGATAATCAAACCAGTCTAAGCCAGATAATGTATTAGAACAATAGCGGCAAGAACCACAAGGAAAATGGCCCGGCTGCTCTTGGGAAGAAAAAGGATGATATTCACATGCAGTGGTTTTAACTAATAGGTCACGAAGACTAGCCTTACGAGAGAAAGCAATCTGCAGCGGTCTTCTGAAACAAGTGTGTAGTCCCAAAATAGGCCAAAATTTGTGAATCATCCTCGTGACAGCAGAAGTGCCACTCATGTATGGAAGTACTGCAGTGAATTTGTCAATGGGCTGATCTGCTGACTTGGGCTCAAAAAGCCACTCACGATTAGTGAACCGAGCCCTCAAGTAAGCTGAACATATGCTTAACCCGCGGGGCGGGGGGGGGGGGGGGGGGGGGGGGGGGGGGGGGTGATCGTGTCCAGCTTTTGCAGAATCTTGAACAAAGTGGATTTTCATGCTGAATTCGGCTCATCCCAATGGATTAAATATGCAACTAGATTGGTATACAATCAAGTGAATTGCGGTCACTTTTGAATTTTTTGCTGTCAATTCAGTAGGAATGGCCTGATTGGTGGCTCCTCCTTCAACTGAACTGATTGGCTTCTTCAGTTCCAACAAAATTTTCTGATTGGTGACTCCTTTTATGGTTGAGCGGAAGTGGTTGACGTTCCTATAAAAAACGCTTTATCCAGCGTTTAATTCATGAAGGTTTGATTATACATTTTCTGACGGCTGGACCTGAGGCAGGGGATAACTGAATGGTCCCCGAAACGTGACACGTCGTATCAACAGTCGTTTGTGGAAACTTTACAGCAACCCTTTTTTCAGCTAAGTAAAATACAAGCTGCTATGAACTGATATAAAGTTTTTTCTTATTAAAATGGACGGGCCGCAGCGGTAGGAGGTTGTGTCCTCTTTACTGTGAGGGCTTTTCCAACAAAAAAAGTATGAAAATCTGATTGGTGGTTTCTTTCTATAGACCGGGGTTCGTATCTATATGCGGCACATTTAATGACAGCCACTTCCTTCGGTTTACACAGGGCCTGCAACAACTCGTTCACCAACTGCACATGTGAAATGGGCTTACCGTCCGCAGTTTTCCATCCCCGTCTTCTCCATAAAAGACCAAAATCATGCACTACTCCAAAAGCATATCTAGAATCTGTATAAATGTTAACACGTTTATCAGCAAATAATTCGCAAGCTCTGGTAAGCGCTACTAATTGAGCGGCTTGTGCCAACCCATAGGGTAATAACTGGGCCTCATGCAAAATATTGGGGAGTTCTGCATACGAAGCAATATAGACATTGTCTGCGGGGCGAACATAGCTCCCATCCACAAATATATGCGGAGCCTCCGGGAGCGGGGAGAACAACAAGTCGGGACGTACCGAAGTCTCAAAGTTAATTAATTTTAAACAATCATGCTCTTCTGGGGGCTGCTCAGAATCATCTACTGGGCGCATTAGGGCCTGTAATGCCAGCATCGGGGGTAAAGGCTGCGGATTGCTGTTTAACAGACAATCCTTCAATAATTGTTAAAATTACCTCATATCTACTAAGGCGCTGGGCTTTCATGTGTTGCGTGGTGAGGTTCTTTAACACATTCAAAACAGAATGGGTAGAGAACAAGGTAGTCGCATGAGACAAGGTAATAGGAATAATCATCTGTACGGCAATAGCTGAAGCTGCCAAGGCTCGCAAACATGTGGGCATCCCCTGTACCTGGATGGGCAATTTTTTTGATAAATATGTGACTGGGCGCATTCCCTTCCCCCCCCCCCCCCGTGGTCTTGAGCCAAAATGGCTGCCAATGTTCCTCCCTCTTCCCTTACATACAAATAAAACATTTTCCCATAATTGGGTAATCCTAGTGTAGGAGCAGAAATAAGCAGTTCCTTCAATGTGGTGAAAGCAGAGAGCATTTCCTCAGTCCACTCAAGTTGGCTGTCTCCCATTAAGCCATGATTATCAACATGTTCAGTAATTTTGTTCTTTATAATGGTTTCTACCATTTTTCCTGGTACTGATATCAGGCTCACCGGTCTGTAGTTTCCCGGATTATCCCTGGAACCCTTTATAAAATTGGCGTTACATTGGCCATCCTCAAATCTTCAGGTATTACAGATGATTTTAATGATAGTTCCCAGATTACTAATAGTAGGTCTGTAATCTCATATTTCAGTTCTTTCAACACCCTTTGATGTATACCATCTAGTCCAGGTGATTTGCTACTCTTCAGTTTATCAAATAGTTGTAATACATCTTCCCGAAGTATTGATATTTCTTTCAATTCTTCTGTGGCATCACCTAGCACTTCAGTCATGGGTAACATCCCTACATCTTCTTCAGTAAAGACTGAAGCAAATAATTCATTCAGTCTCTCTGCTATGCCCTTGTCCCCTCTTAGTGCTCCTTTTACTCCTCTATCATCTAATGGTCCAACTGACTCTGTCACAGGTTTTTTGCTATGAATGTACTTGAAAGTCTTTATTATGCATTTTTGCTTCCACAGTAAGCGTCTTCTCAAATTCTCTCTTTGTCTGCCTTATCAATGCATTGCATCTAATTTGCCAGTGCTTATGTTGTTTCCAGTTTTCATCATTTGGCTCCTTTTTTCCATTTCCTGAAAGATGCTTCTTTGGCAACAGCCTCTCTGATTTCCCCTTTAAACCATTGCTGGCAGTTTTTTTGGACTTCCTTCCACTTTTCTTAAAGCATGGAATACAAAAATTATCAGATCACCAGGTCTGTATGTGTTCAAGTGCTATCCTACCACATGACCTTTAGTGCTCAGAATACTATCAACATCTTTTTTTTTTTCAGGATATTTCATGGAGTTCAGAGGCATTCTGACAGTTTTTTCTTTTATTTGAATGCACTCTTAAACATTTTCTGGAAAAAAGGCTTCATTAGTTTTCAGTTGAACGTTTGTTTTAATGGGCTGAATATTTTAGTTTTTTATATGACAGTGTAGCCAATTGAACTACACCATTAAAGCTTCCCTAGTGCTTTTTTTTAAAGAATATTTTCTGATGGTAATTGATCATGAAGCTGAGGTTGTCGTGGCAGAAAGGGTATTGTTTTGTAATGAATGTTTCTACTATTATCTGCTGTTTATATGTACTGGGAAAACTGAAGTGGTCTTAATACAGATATATCCGTAGAAGCCCATGTCAATCAAGGGAGTTCCCTTCTTTTGGAGCAGAACGGTAAAGTAATCACAAACCTTGGGCTTATTGCCTGGTTAAGCAGTATCCCAGGCAGTCCAAAGGATGGGACTGGCCCAGGACCTCTTCTAATGACATGGCCACACTCTATGTAGTAGGTCCAGATAAAGCTACTGGTATGAACATAGATCCTCTGTATTTGTCCTATGCTTTCTTGAATTCAGATGCAGTTCTTCTCTCTACCACCTCCACTGGGAGGTTGCTTCATGCATTTACTACACGTTCCATAAAGAAATATTTCTTCAGATTACTTTTGAATATATCCCCTTTCACATTCATCTTATGGCCTATCATTCCAGAGCTTCCTTTCAACCAGAAGGTGGCCATCTACTGTGCTTTTATACCATGGAAGTATTTAAAAATCTCTTATCATATTGCTCCTCTCCTGCCTTTCCTCCAAGGTATACATATTGAGATATTTAAATCTATCCCCATATGCCTTATGATGAAGACCAATGACCATTTTAGTAGCCAGCCACTGGACTGACTCCATCCTGTTTATATTCTTTTGAAAGCGCTGTCTCCAGAATTGTACACAGTACTCCCAATGAAGACTCGCTGGAGGTGTAGACAAAGGCACTGTTGCCTCTTTTTTTTCCTGCAGGCGATTCCTCTCCCTAAGCACCCAAGCTTCCTTCTGGCTTTTGTGTCAACTTTTCTACTTGTTTGGCCACTTAAGATTATCTGATATAATCACCCTCGGGCCCTGCTCTTCTTTGATGTATTGAAGTATTTCATCCCCAATACTATACTGCTCCCTTGGGTTTTTGTAGCCTAGATGTATGATTTTGCATTTTTTAGCATTAAATCTTAGCTGCCAAATTCTTGATCATTCTTCAAGTTTTGTAAGATACCACCTCAATGTTATCCACACCACCTCTGTGGACAAGCAATATAACTGCTTATATATGAGTGACATCACCGACAGAGCCCCTCCCAAGGGAACCTTTCCCAGCTCCTCTTAGAAGCTTTTAAAGAGTTCAGCTATGCATGCACATGTCTCTGTACCTGCTGCCACCATGCCATTGCCTTAGTCTTCTCTTGCAGAGACCTATGAATGTGCTTCATTTGCTGTCCGTGTCTATTTTGACTTGTCACTTGTTTGTAAACTTTCCTTTTTTTCCCCTTTAGCCTTGATGTTGCATACTGCCATTACTGTTCTCCTCTTAGTTAGGTTTTCTTGAACATTTTCTAGTTTCCTTTATTTTTTCTGCATCACCACTATAGGCTGGGTTTAGGTCTCATGCGATTTGGCCACATAGTACAATTTTTTTTTATTCTTTCAACATTGAGTCATTTGATTTCACAGTGGTTATTTTTCCAGGCAATATGTCTCAGAAACTTACCAGTGGGTTCAAAAGGTGCACCCAGTGTGGCAGCACCATGTACCTGCAGTATCTGGAGCCTGACCATAAGCCACCATCTCACATTTTGTGTTCACAAATGACAAAAACAAGGTTTCAGGGTCAAGAAAAGCAGTGCAAACACATTTTTGGCAGTGAGACATTCGGTCCATTGTCTTCAGCATTGGTGGCATTGGTCTCCATTGCCTCAGGAGATACACCAGATATTGGTGAAGCATTGCATTGAGGGGTCCTTGAGCTCACTTGGAGCCAAGCTCCTTTAAGTCACCCCAGAATCAGTCTCCCACTGATACCACCATAAAGAGGAGGAAGAATTTGTCTTTGAACGTGGGTTGGAGGTTATGTTGTATTGATGTCAGAGTTCAAAGCGTGATGCCGAGAGCATCAAGGGTATGTATTCTCAGCCATCAAAGCAGCTCTAACATGAGGACTGCTCATCCTTCTTGAAGACTTGAGGGTCTGTGTCAGACTCCATGAGACTGAGATCAGCCTGCTAATATGCTTTCTCAGATTCTGGGAACATCAGCTGAATCTGCTGTAGACCCCTTGCTTTCGGTGATGGCAGTCCTTGAGAAACAGCTGATGATGGATCTCGAGGACAGAATATTAATGCTCTTTGCCATGCATGAGCTTAAGGTTCTGGCATTAGACCATCGTGCATCCAGACTTCAATCCTATGCTGGAGACTCGTCCACCTACCTGTGGTAGAGGACATCATCATCAAGGCATCAAAGGGCCTCAACACCAACCTTGCCTGCCGCTCTCCAGTGCATTGGAGGGAAGGTGGGGGAGAGAGGGTGATTGCTTCCTGGCACATTGGAAGTCATCAGTGCATAGGTGCTACCATAGGAGATCCATTTGCCCTGGAGGATGGGAAGGTCATCCAGGCGGGGACTCAGATGTCATTAAAATGCTACTCTACATCTGAATCAGAGTATGACTCTGAATTTTTCTCAGAGGAGGGATCTCTGGCATTACCTTTGGATCCCTCTCCCCCTTATGAGAGGTGCCCAGAGACTCTCATTTCTTCAAGTCTGAGATTTACAGGCAAGTGTCCAGGAGTCACTCAATCTCTTGTGAGATAATGTGCCACCACAATCGAACAGCACTCTGACATGCTTAACTCTCCTAGGCACTCTACCGATCTGACCTCCACTTTGTCTCAGAGGTTTCACTGTGGGGAGCAGTGAAGATCCTATTACTCTTATAGGCATAGGTATTTTCCCACCTCTCACTACACCCAGTCCAAGTAGGGTTGTCAACTGGTCAATAAAAGCTCTGTCTGGGTTGTCAACTGGTCAATAAAAGCTCTGTCTTTTCACATATATCACGTTTCTGGACTGGTTTCTGTAATTGATGTGATATCTGCTTCTGTTGTGTTGCACCTTCACCCTGGCAGGAGAAAGTCCAGAAGTTCCAGCCTGCATCCCAGCCAAAGCAGAGGGCAGGTTTTGATTGGTTCCTAGAGACCATGGCCACTATACCCATACTTTATTTGAACCACCTTCCAGTCAGCAGGAGGCTCATTCCCTTTGCTCAGAGGTGGCCCTTTCTAACCTCTAATTCTTGGGTTCTGGAAATAGTCCAGGAAGATTATAGACTTCAACTTCCTTCAAATTGTCCACTGAGGGACTATGCCAGTTCCCTTCAGCATTGGAAGGAAACCGCCACTTTTGATCCAGACATGTGTTGAAACCCATCCTGGCCAGGGCAAGAAGGGCAGGGGTTTTATTTGAAGTATTTCCTGGTGCCTAAGAAAACAGGGAGATTTCTCCCAATCTTAGACTACAGATCTAGACAAATATCTAGTCAAAGAAAACTTTCTATGGGTATCCTTCTCCCTTTTCTTCAAAAAGGGGATTGGTTATGTTCTGTGGATCTAAAGAATACTTACATATGTACAGATACATCGCAGTCACAGAAAGCATCTTGATTTGTTATGGGGACACATCATTTCCAGTACCGCATATTGCCTTTTGGCCCTTTATCTGCTCCTCACATCTTCATAAAATGTCTTCTTTTTGCAGCATGTCTATGCAGATTGGCAGGCACATGTTTCCATACTTGGATGATTTGCTGCTCAAGAGCACCTCTCCAGAATGAGTTCAGGAATCTATTTGGATAACTATCTGGGTGCTGGAAGCTGCTAGGGTTAGTCATCAATTACCCCAAATTCAAGCTGAGTCCATCATAACAATTGGAATTCATTGGAGCTCTGCTAGACACAACTCTGGCAAAAGCCATACCTCCACATTACAGACTTGCGCACTTGGTGGCGATAGTGCAGGATATAACAGTTTGAAAAGAGTGCAGATATAGTGTGACAAAAAGGCGCATTTCCCCTTCCTTCATTTGCAACCTCATACATGTCTATGGAAGAAAGAGGGGAAAGGGTTCAAAGAGATAATAAAATGTCTTATGTGTATATTTCTGTCAACCTTCAGATAGTCTGTGTAGTTCATTGATGGGGCTGCCTGTGTGTGAGCTGTGAGGGAGGGGTTGCCTGTGTGTGTACATGTATGTACTGCAGGGGTGGGGTGCTTAAGTGTGTCTTTCCTTTGTGGGGTAGTAGTGTGTGCCTTTTGGCATATACACATTGTGACCTTTTCTCCCATGCATTCACCTTTTCAACCCCCAACTCCTTGCACTCTTCCCTCCCCTCCTCCATCCCCTTCTCCTGCTGCCCCTCTACTTTCTGTTCCCCTTCCCAGACTCTCCTTTTCTCCCTCCCCTTACACTCTCTCACCCTGCCTTCCATTCTTCCTCTCCATTCTTCCTTTCGAAAGTCCACTGCCTCTTTAAATTTTCCCTGCCTTTGCCCCAGCACCTATCTTCCTGAAATACCAGGACTATCTTTCCAATTCTTTGATTAGAAGCAGCTCAAGCCAGAACACAAACTGTCCCACTACAGAACAAAAGACATCCAACAAAATCTCACAACAGAAAGAGACCAAAAACCAAAATAAAAAATACAAAAATAAAAATATGGACAAACAATTTTTAAACACTGCACCAGACAAAACTAAAGATCAAATGAAAAAGGAGAGGAAGGAAATAATCAAAAATAACAGTACCAGCAGTCATAGAGGAAAAAAGTCGCCCTCCTGAAAATCAGAGCAAAGAGGAAGAGTTAGTCGAATGGCATACCAAGAAATGCCTAATAATCAACACTTCTATATTGACATCAGTGGTCAAAAAAAACCTCATTCATGGGGAAACACAAAAAGAGTCCAAAAATCCCCAGAAAACTGCTGATACTAGTAAACAACAACAACAAAAAAAAAACAGCTCAGGAAGGCAATACAATCCAGCAGCAAAAAGTAACAAAAGTAACTTAGCTTTGAAACAGCAAGAAGAGGCAGCCAAATACAGCAGGAAGCATTCCGTGATGAAACTTCCATTTCGGCTTCAGAAAAACAGCAACACTCTTGACAGTGATACTGGAGTCCCGACACCAGGTGTTTCGCCAACCGGCTTCATCAGGGAGCTCGATCCGATGTCGCACATCCTGAAAGCAGAAAATGGCATTGAAACTCTCCAGAGATCCAAAAAAAGCAGTCATCCAAAAGAAAAAGGAAAAACCGGAACAAGGACAAGACCAAGAACCACAGTAGTGCTCTGCTCGCTGCAAAAGATCCAGAAGAGCAGCAGCGGTCAACACACTAATAATCCCGAAAGAGATAACCCAGTCCACCCAGGCAACAGTAAACAGAGCTTTCAAATTCTGTGCACCAAAATGCTGGAATACCCTCCCACCTAGCATCCGGGCAATCCCTGACTTAGTCCAGTTTAGGAAAGCGTTAACACATCACCTTTTCCTCTTGTATCACCCAGAAGAATGTACCACCACAGCCCCAGCAACTAGCTAGCCGACAGTACCATGAATCCTCTATATTAGTTTGTCAAGATGTAAATAGTTACCCAATATGTAAATAGTTACCCAGGTTTGACCCAAGTTCATGTACCGGTTCATTGTAAACACAGCTACAGAAATGTGTAAGTTTTGATGTTCTATGTAAAACGCACTGATGCGGAATAGCACGGTATATAAGAGAATGTAATAAAATAAATAAATAATAAATAAAAGAAAACCACCAGCCTTCCAAAATTCAAAACGCTGAGCATGTGCTTAAAGGAAGGGAACCCCGGATGATGTCAGGAGTATCCCGTCAGCATGCATCAATGCCAGAAAGTGCAACAACCAAAAAGAAAAAGAAAAATCCAATAAAGAAGTGAAAAAAAAAGAAAATAACCACCCTGCCCACCCATACAAACAGGAAGACACGCATCAAAAGCAAGTCTTCCACTCAATGGAATCATTTAATCCTGTTGGTACCACAGTATTTAGACGATAAATCCAAGACGAATCAAGACCTGTCCCAGTTACTGCCATAAATGGAAGGTAAGTATTGAGTAATCGCTAAACATCTTAAATCCTCAAATTGATGTTAAAGTTGCTGACAATGATGAACCAAAGGTGTTCCTTCATTCTGACCTCGCAACTTGCTTCGATGTTCAATCAGAAGAGTTTTTAACGCATGTTGCTTCTTGCCAACATAACCCAGACCACAGGGGCATAAAATCAGATAGACCACCTCAATGCTATTACAGGTGGTCACACTATCCAGACGATATGTGTGTTGATTATAATAAAATGAATCACAGGTAAGCATCATAAAACAAATCGAACAATGCCCACAGCTACTGTGACCAGGGGCTAATGTACGTTGTAGCAAGACACTGGAAAAGGCAGATGAACATAAAATATCCCACAAATTATGATTCCTAGTGTATACCATCCTAATAGAGAGATGACTTAAACCTGGAATCTGCCGAACAATCTGTGAATGGCGGTGCACAATCTTCGATAGACAATAACTCAGTGGATTAAACTGAGAAATATAATGAATGAAACCGGAATCAGTGCATACTTGAGGAACAAGCAGCCACGCACGGTCATTATAGCGTGCACGGGTGCGAGCCCTACATACCAGAGAAGGCGGGTAACCACGGGCAAGTTGCGATGTCAGATTGAAGGAGCACCTTTGGTTCATCATTGTCAGCAACTTCAACATCAATTTGAAAATTTAAGATGTTTAGCGATTACTCAATACTCACCTTCCATTTATGGCGGTAACTGGTACAGGTCTTTGTTTCGTCTTGGTACCAACAGGATTAAATGATTCCATTGAGTGGAAGACTTGCTTTTGATGTGTGTCTTCCTGTTTGTATTGGTGGGCAGGGTGGTTATTTTCATATATACTGTATGTGTGTATATATTGTGGTGCTGCGTCCCGTATAGGCGGTTGCCTAGAGGTGGCAGCGTGCCATCTAATGTCCCTTTTTATGCTTATGCTCCAGAGCCAAGGCTTCTGGGATTGTAGTTGTGTGCAAATAAGCTAGTCCGTGTGGTTTTAGTGGCAAACACAGGAAATTTATTCTTTTTTGTAGTCTAATCTTTGCAAACAGACTTTCTTTAGAAGTTTGAATAGGACAACACAATATAGAGAATATTTTCTTTCCCCAAAATAAAAGGTATCACAAAACAGTGTTCCGGCAGTGAAAAAGAATAAACTTGCTTCAATCAGGTTATATACAACAGAAGGTATTTCTTTCTTCAAATGACACAGTTGGAACTGTTGCTTACTGGTTCCTATTACCGTCTAGCAAATACATCAGTTCCCTTCAACTGTTCAGGGTTTAAAACAAGGCTTTTTCTTGCTTGTCTGTACTACCAACAGAATAGCTGCTTCTTTAACACATTCACTTCACACTTGAACACTTCTCATAGTTTTAACATTAGCATTCTCTTTCTCACCCAGATTTCCAGCCCCCAAAATATCAGGACATTTAATTACATTGGCTCCTGGTTTTTTTTCTATCTTAAAAACCGTTGGCCCCTTTTCACTCTGACGTTAGGCATAAAGAGCAATCCATCAAAGAATCAACAGAGTCCTGTTCCACCTCACAGGCTTCCGTTTCCATGTCTTCACAATCAGAGTCACATGTCTCTGGGTTTAGAACTTGCTCTGGGAATGCAGGCTTAACTTCCTTTAAAAGTTTAAACACCTTTTCCCAATGAGATTTCTTTCTCTCCTCTGGGTTTCTAGAATGGCTGAACGGCTTTTTATCTCTGAATAAATTACTCAAAGGTTCTATCTGTCTCACCTTGCTCCTGGGAACAGGCTTTCTTACGGGCCTTTCAAAAGGCAGAATTTCTCCTTCAGAATCTTGTAGGGCAGCTCCTGTCTCTGGGCTATAATCCACGGTTCCCCCAGGACTATCCCTCCTACCTTCAAGCCGTGCTGTAATTTCTTCACAGCAGGGGCTCCTCTCTGAAGTGCAGTCTCCGGTATAACAGCTGTTCTGAGAATCTCTCCTGTGTCTGTCCCTAGACACTCTCTGCCTTTCACCTCTGAAGATTCCGTTCTCTTCAGTTTGGTTTGTGAGCTCTCTTTTCAGCCTGCCCGTGGCCAGCTTCCTCAGTCCTTCTCTCTTGGACGGCTTGTGACTGGCTCTGTTTCCGTGCTCCTTCCTCTCTGTTTCTGGGAGCTTAAATGTGTGTAAGCGTCTTCCCCCTTCTAGCTCCTCCCACAGGTACTTCCTATCTCCACCCTGTGTTGCCATGGAGCCTGGGTGTGGTCTGAACTCAGTAGTTCTACCGGTGTGTTTTTTTTCTCTGCCTGCAGTTTGATACGTATGCTTGGCTGAGCTATTCCCTTGCTCATAGAAAAAAAGATTCATTTCTAGCTATTTTCCCAGGTTCTGCTGCAGCCTCGTCACCACAATATATATATATATATATATATATATATATATATATATATATATCGTCATGAGGTAGACAGCACAAAACCTGGAATATTAAAGGGTAGTGCAGAGGAAGAGCTTACTTGTCAGGAGCTAGACAGCACTAGGCCTGAAACATTAAAGGACAATGTGAAGGAAGGGCTTACCTGTCAGGAGTTAGAAAACACAGACCCTGAAATATTAAGAAATGAAAAGGAAGAAGAGCTTACCTTGCAGCCTCAGGGGCAGTTGCAGCATTCACAGTGCAGTGAGGCAGGGAAAAGGAAAACAAACTTTCCACAGGGTTGTAGTGACACAGTAAGAATTGAGAGTGCCAATCAGGCTCACCTGGACTCAGACTCACGTTCCACGTTAGAGGAGCTGAGAGATAAAAGCAGGTGGGAAATCTCACAAAGGGACAACAAGGAGGAGGAAGAGAGTTGGAAGCAGCAGAATGAGCATTAGAAGTGGAAGCTGGAGCCTGGATTAGGGCTGGAGCCGGAGCTTGAATGCCAGGAGGAAAGCAGAGACCACAGGAACTCTGACTGCTGTTTCAGGCAGGCTTGGAGAGAAGGTGAGAGTAGAAATCCCAAGCAATTGCAGGAAGACACGTTACCTTGGAGAACCAAGGCTGGAGAAAGACAGGCTGGCCAACCCAGGTGGGATAAGCAAAACTGCAGCAAGGTCTTCCCAGCCAGAGGGGTCCTCACACCAAGGCAAACTGTCCAGTTAACAGAAGGCAGAGGTCACGACCAAAGAAGCACATGGGAAGCAGGAAGTGAGTTTCCCTCAGCCAGACATCGTAACCAGGGTTCCCACAGAAGAGCAGGCTGCAAGGCAGAAAGAAAGCCTTGGCTGGAAGCAGAGGGGTTTGAGCTCATCTTCTCCAAAAGAAAAGATAAGTACCCTGTTTTTACTAAGGGGAGAAAAGGGAGTCTCCGGGATAGAAGCCAGGCTTATAACCAGCAAGGGAACTCTTATTTGCCCAAGCCGTGGGAAGAAATCCCCAGCACAGCTTCTGATATCGGGGACATACAAAAGCCGCTCCCACCGGTGGCAACTGAGGTTTCCCCAGAGCAAGACACAGAGAGCAGCTTCATAAGGGCTCAGTGTCCTTATACAGGGACAGGCCTTAGCCCTATGCAATGGGAGAGCAACAGCTCAGAAAATATCTTTGAACCCATGGAATGTGTTGCATGCGTGACTGATGATATAGAGAGCCTTTGTTAAACCGAAAGAGCAAGAAAGAAACTGTATTTTACACATTGAAAAGTGTTGGACTTTATTGCTGGAAAGAAGCATGATTATTTTTGGTTAAACATCCTTTACCCTGGTGAAAACAACCGTTCTTTATGTTGTCCCTTATTCTACGACATCCTCAAGGGAAGGGGAATAAAACCCAGCTTTAATTTCATTCGGATCACGACTACAGTGTCCTTTATTTACCACAACTCCAGGCTATCCCGGGTCTAGGCAACCGTCTAGGACCGGCATGGTTTCACAAATGGCGTAGTTCTTGGATGCCAGAAAAGAGGACACCGTGCAAGAGGGACGGAGTCACCAGCGCCAGAGGACGCAACCAGGAAGGAGGTGGAACCACGCCCAGACAACTCCAGGAACCGGGAGCAGTCAAAGACCTTCTCAAGGCCAGAATCACCACCTGACTCAGGTAATAGTATCTGGGACAGCCAGGGTGGGATTCTGAGGAGGTATCTGAGGGACTGAAAATCCCAGTGGGGGAGCAGTGGAAAAAAAAGAGAGGTTCCGCACTTGGGGTTTTTTTTTCTCTCTTCTCTGATTATTGCAGGTTGCCAACATGGAGTCACCGGTGGATATCCTGAAGTGGATGGGGTTCCAGTTTGAGAAGCAACACGAACTTGCCCAGCAGTGCCAAGAACAAGCCCTAGCCGCCATGCAGATACAGCA
Source organism: Ichthyophis bannanicus (assembly GCA_033557465.1). Classification (NCBI taxonomy): domain Eukaryota; kingdom Metazoa; phylum Chordata; class Amphibia; order Gymnophiona; family Ichthyophiidae; genus Ichthyophis; species Ichthyophis bannanicus. Next base: position 220,954,320 of record CM066039.1, on the reverse strand, counting down.
AAAGCCGCTGACGGACTTGTTGCAGGCGGTACTGCAGGAGCGGCAAGCCGAAAGGAAAACCGAAGGACACTTTGGTGGGGTAGGCCCACAGACATGTGGCATTTTGTCTTTTGGACAGTGGTCAGGAAAGGCAATATAGACGATTTTCTGGAAGCCTTTGAGCGTGTAGCTCGTGGTGCAGGCTGGCCCGAGCAACAATGGGCGGTTCGCCTAGCTACCTCCCTGACGGGAGAAGCCCTGGCGGCATACAAGGCTATGCCGGCCGCCCAGGCTAATGAGTATGCCAATGTGAAAGCAGCCATACGGGATAGGCTAGGCCTGTCGCCTATGGTATACCGTAGAATGTTGAGAGCTACAAAGATCCAACAAGGTGAAACTCCGAAGGCACTAGGCCAGCGAATTCGTAGCCTTGTATGGAAGTGGCTCATGCCGGAAGGGAAGACAATGGAAAGTGTTTTAGATATGCTTGTGTTAGAGCAATTTTGTGAAGCTGTGCCTGTAGAGGTAAGGTCATTCCTCACTCTACAGAACTGCCAGACGACGGACGAGGCTACTCTAACAGAGAGATTCATGGAGGCTCAGGTAGCCCATGGATCCCAAGGAGGGGCTAGCGGCTCGCGTGGCATGGCAAACTCTGGTAGAGTTATGAAAGACCCAGGATTGAGCATACCAACTACAGAAAAATGTAGAAGTAAAGGTATAGCCCATGACTCTTGCATAATATGTTTTAAATGTGGGAGGAGGGGTCACAAGAGGTATGAATGCAGAGAGCGCACCACACTAATGGGTGAAAAAGCACAATACAAGCAAGAAGGCTTTCGCCTTGATGTGGAAGTGCAGGGGGTGTTGGCCAAGGCTTTTAGATTCGGGAGCTGAACAAACAATGGTGTCAGAAAAATTTTGGAGTTTTCTACAGGACAGTGAAGCAGTTCCCCTGAATCAGCCAGAAGGCAATAGCAAGATCCGTTGTATACACGGGTCATCCATCTCTTATCCTCAATATAGGGTGTTAGTAAAAGAACTAGGCACACATAGGAAGCTCCTAGTAGCAGTAATTCCCCATTTACCCTATGACATAGTTTTAGGTCAAGATTGGCCACATTTTTATAGGGGCATAGGGGAGGGCAGGCAAGAGAAAAGGGGACTAGTGTCCACAAGGTCCCAGGCCCACAGTTCAAAGGGAGAACTTTGAACCCGAGGAGGATAGTGACCCTCCTTCGGAGGAAGAAGTGGCACCACAGGAAGAAGAAGAAGATACACCCCTAGAGGAAGGGCTAGGAGAACTACCCGGCCATGAAGGTTTGATCAACCCTCCAAAGAAAGTAGTTAAGAAAAGTAAGGGTGATAAGAGGCGAGAGCGCCACAATAGGGCCCAGCTAAGGGCAGGGGCAGGAGAGGGGATAGGTTTTCCCTGGGTACCCGAAGAGCTAGTACAAAAGTTTCCCTCATTTGCAAAGGAACAAAAAGCGGATCCCGCCTTAAGGCGCGCTTTTGAATATGCCCAGTCCGAGGGAGATGCTCTTCCCAGATTTTTCCTAGAAGAGGAGTTGCTGTATAGGGAAAGTAATGATCCACAGACTGGGGCTGTGAGGAAACAGCTAGTAATACCCACTCCTTTTAAAGCAACAGTGATGAGGTTGGCCCATGACCACCCGGTAGGGGGACAAAAAGGGGTCGTAGGTACCCTAGACCAGGTACTGGCCCGTTTCTACTGGCCAGGTGTGTTCCGGGAAACCAAGCATTTCTGTGAGGCATGCCCTGCGTGTCAGAGGGTCTCTGCCGCAAGACCTAAGGGGGTGCCTTTGATACCAATGCCCACTATAGCCGAACCTATACGACGGATGGCGATGGACATCGTCGGTCCCTTAGTAAGGACCCCTAGAGGGTTCTAATATATCCTAGTCATCATGGATCAGGCCACCCGGTTCCCCTGGGCTATACCGCTAAGGAACATTTCAGCCAGAACAATAGCGGGGGAACTTATCAAGATATTTTGTGAAGTAGGCTTCCCGAAGGAAATGCTAACAGATAGGGGGAGCAATTTCCTATCCCGATACTTGACCCAAGTCTGGGATGCCTTCGGGATCCGTCACCTGAAAACATCAGCATACCATCCCCAGGCCAACGGGATGGTAGAACGGTTTAATCAGACCCTCAAACAATTGTTAAGGCGGGGATTAGACGGGAAAATGGCCGATTGGGATATTATGCTCCCATTTGCTTTGTATGCAAGCAGGGAGTGCACACAGGCCTCATTAGGAGTTTCCCCATACAAGCTAATGTTCGGCTGAACTCCAAGGGGCATACTTGACATTTTAAGGGATCAGTGGGTGGAGCCAAAACGAGAGGAAGTAGGAATACCCCAGTTCCTACAGGAACTTAGGTCGCGGCTGCAGAGGGCCTCACAGGCGGCAGAATAGCATTTACAGGGTAGTCAACGGCTGCAGAAGAAATATTATGACCAGGGGAAAAGGCCCCGTCAGCTCACAATTGGGGATAAGGTAGTTGTGATGGTAGCGGACCCTGGGCCGAAATTTGAAGCTCAGTGGAGGGGGCCCTACATGGTAATAGATCGCAAGGGACCAGTCTCCTATGTGGTGGAAACGGACAAGGGACGCCGTCAGGTGTATCACATCAACGTCCTGAAACCCTGGCAAGAGTGGACAGCAGCAGTTGGGAAGTTGCAGGTACAGCGGCCGGTCAAGGCGACTGTCGTAACCTGTATTTCGTGCTGTAAGGACATATGTTCCCCAGCCCGAAATAGCTTAAGAGGGGGGATATGTCATGAGGTAGACAGCACAAAACCTGGAATATTAAAGGGTAGTGCAGAGGAAGAGCTTACTTGTCAGGAGCTAGACAGCACTAGGCCTGAAACATTAAAGAACAATGCAAAGGAAGAGCTTACTTGTCAGGAGCCAGACAGCACTAAGCCTGAAACATTAAAGGACAATGTGAAGGAAGGGCTTACCTGTCAGGAGTTAGAAAACACAGACCCTGAAATATTAAGAAATGAAAAGGAAGAAGAGCTTACCTTGCAGCCTCAGGGGCAGTTGCAGCATTCACAGTGCAGTGAGGCAGGGAAAAGGAAAACAAACGTTTTTCCACATTAGGAACCACCACCCAGGAAAAAGATTTAGGCGTCATTGTGGATACCATGTTAAAACCCTCGGCCCAGTGTGCAGCGGCGGCCAAGAGAGCAAATAGAATGGTAGGTATGATAAGGAAAGGAATGGAAAATAAAACAAAGGATATTATAATGCCTCTATATCGTTCCATGGTGAGACCGCACCTTGAATATTGTGTGCAATTCTGGTCGCCGTATCTTAAAAAGGATATAGAGTTATGAGAAAAGGTTCAGAGAAGAGCCACCAAAATGGTAAAGGGGATGGAAGGATACTCCTATGAAGAAAGGCTAAAAAGGTTAGGGCTCTTTAACCTGGAAAAGAGACAGCTGAGGGGAGATATGATAGAAGTCTATAAATTAATGAGCGGAGTGGAACGGGTAAACGTAGATCGATTGTTTACCTTATCAGAATATAGAAAGACTAGGGGACATGCAATGAAGCTACAGGGTAAACTATTTAAGACTAATAAAAGAAAATATTTTTTCACTCAACGTGTAATCAAACTCTGGAATTTGTTACCAGAGGATGTAGTAAAGGCTGTTAGTGTAGCTGGGTTTAAAAAAGGTTTGGACAAGTTCCTGGAGGAAAGGTCCATAAGCCATTATTAAGAAGGGACCCAGGATATCAATGCTTGAACCAATACAAGCATTGTGGAACCTGTGTCCCTTGGGGAAACTGCTAGGTACATATGACCTAGATTGGCCACTGTTGGAAACAGAATACTGGGCTTGATGGACCTTGGTCTGACCCAGTATGGCATATCTTATGTTCTTATGTTCTTATGTTCTTTCCACAGGGTTGTAGTGACGCAGTAAGAATTGAGAGGGCCAATCATGCTCACCTGGACTCAGACTCACGTTCCACGTTAGAGGAGCTGAGAGATAAAAGCAGGTGGGAAATCTCACAGAGGGACAACAAGGAGGGGAACAAGGAGGAGGAAGAGAGTTGGAAGCAGCAGAATGAGCATTGGCAGTGGAAGCTGGAGCCTGGATTAGGGCTGGAGCCGGAGCTTGAATGCCAGGAGGAAAGCAGAGACCACAGGAACTCTTGACTGCTGTTTCAGGCAGGCTTGGAGAGAAGGTGAGAGTAGAAATCCCAAGCAATTGCAGGAAGACACGTTACCTTGGAGAACCAGGGCTGGAGAAAGACAGGCTGGCCAACCCAGGTGGGATAAGCAAAACTGCAGCAAGGTCTTCCCAGCCAGATGGGTCCTCACACCAAGGCAAACTGTCCAGTTAACAGAAGGCAGAGGTCACGACCAAAGAAGCACATGGGAAGCAGGAAGTGAGTTTCCCTCAGCCAGACATCGTAACCAGGGTTCCCACAGAAGAGCAGGCTGCAAGGCAGAAAGAAAGCCTTGGCTGGAAGCAGAGGGGTTTGAGCTCATCTTCTCCAAAAGAAAAGATAAGTACCCTGTTTTTACTAAGGGGAGAAAAGGGAGTCTCCGGGATAGAAGCCAGGCTTATAACCAGCAAGGGAACTCTTATTTGCCCAAGCCGTGGGAAGAAATCCACAGCACAGCTCCTGATATCGGGGACATACAAAAGCCGCTCCCACCGGTGGCAACTGAGGTTTCCCCAGAGCAAGACACAGAGCAGCTTCATAGGGGCTCAGTGTCCTTATACAGGGACAGGCCTTAGCCCTATGCAATGGGAGAGCAACAGCTCAGAAAATATCTTTGAACCCATGGAATGTGTTGCATGCGTGACTGATGATATAGAGAGCCTTTGTTAAACCGAAAGAGCAAGAAAGAAACTGTATTTTACACATTGAAAAGTGTTGGACTTTATTGCTGGAAAGAAGCATGATTATTTTTGGTTAAACATCCTTTACCCTGGTGAAAACAACCATTCTTTATGTTGTCCCTTATTCTACGACATCCTCAAGGGAAGGGGAATAAAACCCAGCTTTAATTTCATTTGGATCACGACTACAGTGTCCTTTATTTACCACAACTCCAGGCTATCCCGGATCTAGGCAACCGCCTAGGACCGGCATGGTCTCACTATATATATAAAATATATACACAAACACACATATATATACACAGACACAGTATATATATATATATATATATATATTTGTTTTTCATTTTTTTCACTTCTTCTTTGTTGGAGTTTTCTTTTTGGCTGTTGCACTACGTGACGGAACACTCCTGACATCATCTGGGGTTCCCTTCTTTTAAGTGCATGCTCAGCATTTTGAATTTTGGAAGGCTGGCGATTTTCTCTCGGCGAGCAGAGCACTGCTGTGGTTCTTAGTCTTGTCCTTGTTCCGGTTTTTTTCTCTTTCTTTTGGATGACTGCGTTTTTAGATCTCTGGAGAGTTTCAATGCCATTTTCTGCTTTCAGTATGTGCGACATCGGATCGAGCTCCCTGATGAAGCCGGTTGGCGAAACACCTGGTGTCGGGGCTCCAGTATCACTGTCAAGAGTGTTGCTGTTTTTCTGAAGCCGTCATGGAAGTTTCATCACGGAATGCTTCCTGCTGTATTTGGCTGCCTCTTATTGCTGTTTCAAAGCTAAGTTACTTTCGTTACATTTTTGCTGCTGGATTGTATTGCCTTCCTGAGCTGTTTTTTTTTTTTTGGCTTACTAGTTTCAGCAGTTTTCTGGGGATTTTTGGACTCTTTTTGTGTTTCCCATGAATGAGGTTTTTTTTGACCACTGATGTCAATATAGAAATGTCGATTATTAGGCATTTCTTGGTATGCCATTCGACTAACTCTTCCTCTTTGCTCTGATTTGCAGGAGGGTGACAGAAGTCTTTTTTCCTCTATGACTGCTGGTACTGTTATTTTTGATTATTTCTTTCTCCTCCTTTTCCGTTTGATCTTTAGTTTTGTCTGGTGCAGTGTTTAAGAATTGTTTGTCCATATTTTTATTTTTGTATTTTTTATTTCGGTTTTTGGTCTCTTTCTATTGTGAGATTTTGTTGGAGGTCTTTGGTTTTTTGAGTCGATTGTTTGTCGCGTCCAGGAGTAATATTTCCACTACAGAACAGACAACAGCAGTCTTTAGCAGCATCGGATTGTTTTGTTCCCAGTTCTGTTTTTCCACTTGCCATCCCGTATACTGGCACCCTGCTAGAAGTGCACTTATCCTCCTGTAGCAGGTGCTTGAAGTTTGTATTCTCCTAAGAGAATAAAAATGAGTTCCTTAGGCAAAGGAGAAATCTGGGGTTGACTCAGACTTACCCAAGTGACCTAGAGTCATCTGAGATCATAATTTGCTAAGCAAGCAAGCTGAATTAAGTCATATGCCTTCTTTTCAGGCGGGTCCTATGTGTTTACCCATCCTGAGGCAGGGCAGTGTGTGTTTGTGGGGGAAGCCTGTACTGCAACTGCCTATTTGGAAGGGAAAGGTAGACGAGGGAAGCATGCACCAACTCCAGCTGTGGCATTTTAGTACCTTTTTAACAGCATTAAGGGTCTGAAATATACTTTTCCTATAGACATCAAATAAAACAAGAACTGCATCAACTACAAAAATTAATCATCTCAAAAAATAAAAACTCCAAAGTACCAACCTTCTTTTCTAAAGGACAGGCGGATGCTGCTTCATCCTTGCCACAAGTAGGTTGGGGGTGTTCTTGCATGCAGTGGTTAAACACAGCATAAATCTAGTTTTGTCAATGTGGTTATTGTAAATGCAGCCAAAGACCTCATCACCACCAGCCAAGAAAGCTCTTTGTATCTTAGAGGTGTTCCTGCCAAACTCTGTACACGGAACGGACATTGAAAGACCTTGGCAGTTTCTTCCAATGGGAGGCAAACATGCTTCAGCTGCTACCTATGAGAGTGAAAATTAACAAAAGTTTTCAGCTTGAAGGACTTCATGACCTGTAAATGAAAGCTGCAGTACCTTCCTGCTTTTCTGCAGATTAAATTAAGATTTACAGTGAGTAGGAGTATGGGCATTAACGTGGTTTCCTCTGCTTCAGTTTTTTTAAGTAAATCAGGAAGGTAGTAAAGAAAGCTGTTCCCAGAGTATATTTCATATGTGAATAATATTTACCGAGAGGATAATAGTGGAGAGGCAATGATGTGTGAAAAAATCTTAGATAGTCCATGTTGTATACATTTAATATCAAATGAAGATACCACCATTGCATTAGCCTCTTCAGCAGGGTGATATCTCTTTATACATGTACAAACATGAGATTTACTATTCAGGACTTCCACAATTCTTAAACAGTCTTTTTATTCCTTATGTCCCAGGATAAGCACTACGTTCCACCTGACAAAATCTTTTAGTGGTGCCTTCTTATCAGAAAGTACATTTTTGAAATGAGACAGTCAGCTTTTGGGCTAGTAGCTCCTAGAGTGTATAATCATCTAGTTTTGGATATACATATAGAATTCTCTTATTCAAAATTTTAAAAAGCTTTAAGAACTCATTAGGCTTTTGCAGCTAGCGTGGCATTTTTGTGCAAATACTGCAGTGTTAGTTGCAAGAGTCATGTGGTATATGTTGGGAGCATGTACAGCATTTCCCAGCAGATACCACACTGAAAATGCAGAGCATCGCATGGCAGCATCATGGATACAGTTAATGCCACCCACTAAGGTGGTGTTATTGGCACCTGCGCTGTCTGTGACTTTGGTGGTTGATGGATGAAAGGTTAGATATAATTGGCATCTCAGAGACCTAGTGGAAGGAGGATAACTAATGGGACACTATGATATCAGGCTAGAAACTATATTGCAATGATAGGGTAGAACACATTGATGGAGGGGTGGCGCTATATGTTAGAGGGCATTGAGTCACACAGGATAAAGGTTTTGCAGGAAACAAAATACACTGTAGAATATCTATGGATAGAAATTCCATGTAAAAAGGGGAAGGGAAAGGCAGTGGGGGTGTACTACTGCCCACCTGGTCAGAATGAACCTACAGATGATGAAATGCTAAAAGAAATTAGGAAAGCTTGCAAAGTTTGCAACACAGTAATAATGGGAGATTTCAATTGCCCCAATATTGATTAGGTCAATGTTATATCAAGCCATATTAGGGAGATAAAGTTTCTAGATGAAATAAATAACTGTTTCATGGAGCAGCTGGTTCAGGAACAAACGCGAGAGGAAGCTATTTTAGTCCTTGTACTTAGTGGAAAGCAAGATCTAGTGTGAGAGGTAATAAATGGAGGGAGTATGACGAGGAAATTCACTGTGCTAACGTTTAACTTTCAAAAAGGAGACTATAATAAAATGAGGGAAATGGTTAAGAAAAAACTAAAAGGAGCAACTGCAAAGGTTAAGAGTTTATATCAGGCGTGGGCATTATTTAAATATACTATCTATCTTCGAATCCCAGACCAGATATATTTCATGTTTTAAGAAAGGTGGGATGAAGGTCAAATGACAGCCATCATGGCTTAAAGGTAAAGTCAATAAGGCTGTTATAGCTAAAAGAAAATCCTTCAGAAATAAGAGCCAAATGACGCAAACGGGAAACAGCATACGTAAGTACTGGCAAGTTAAATGCAAGACACTGATAAGACAGGCAAAGAGAGAATTTGAAAAGAAGCTTGCCATGGAAGCAAAAGTGCATAATAACTTTTTCAAGTACATTCATAGCAAAACACCTGTGAGACAGTCAGTTGGACCTCTAGATGATGGAGGGATAAAAGGTGCACTGAGAGGACAAGGCCACAGTGGAAAGACTGAATGAATTTTTTGCTTTTGACTTCACTGAAGAAGATGTAGGAAACTTACCCATTCCAACCAAAAGAAGCATGGGCACACTCGCATTAGCCAAGCATACCAGTCCAGGGTGAGTAGTCCAAACAATTTATTGATCACACTCAAAAAAAAAAGTGTGATGATACACAAGGAATACTTAACCTGACGCGGCCGTGTTTTGGCGGAGCCTTCGTCAGACTATAGCAAATCACATAAATATATAATTTTTAATATGGTTTTATATACTGCATGATATTATTTAAATTTGTATTTTACTTTATGTGATTTGTTGTAGTCTTAACCCTTGATGAAGTCTCTGTGGGAAACACACCTGGGTTGGGGAAAGTTACCCATGCCAGAAATGATATTTAAAGGTGGTGTATCAGTGGAATTGAAACAAATCTCAATAAATCGGGAATATGTAATACAGCTATTTGATTAATTAAAGAGCAGCAAATCACCTGGACTGGATGGCATCCATCCCAAGGTGATGAAAGAACTGAAATATGAGATTGCAGACCAACTTTTACTAATCTATGAATTATCCTTAAAATCATCTATAGTACCTGAAGATTGAAGAGTGGCCAATGTAACACCAATTTTTAAAAGGGTTCAAGGGGCGATCCGGGAAACTACGGACCAGTGAGCTAGATGTCTGTACAAGGCAAAATAGTAGAAATCATAGAGAACAAAATGAATGAACATGTAGATGGTCATGGCTTAATAGCAGAAAGCCAACATGGATTTAGCCAAGGAAAGTCTTGTCTTATTAATCTGTTATATTTTTTGAAAGGTTTGAATAAACAGGCAGTTAAAGATTGACATAGTGTGTCTGGATTTTCAGAAAGCCTTTGACAAGGTCCCTCATGAGAGATTCTTGGGGAAATTAAAAAGTCATGGGATAGGAGGCAGTGTACTATTGTGGATTAGGAACTGGCAAAAAGATAGAAAACAGTAAGTAGGGCTAAACGGCCAATTTTCTCAACGGAGAAATATGAATAGTGGAGTACCCCAGGGATCTGTACTGGGCCTGCTGCTTTGTAACATATTAATGAAATAATGAATGAGGTGAACAAATTTGCAGTTGACACAAAATTAATCAAAGTTGTTAAAACATAGGATTGTGAAATTTGCAAGAAGACCTTGATAAATTGGAAGACACAACATCCAAATGGCAGATGAAATTTAATGTGAATGAGTGCACTTAGGGAAGAAGAACCCAAACTAGAGTTACACAATTTAAGGTACCACATTAGGAATCACAACTCAGGAAAAGGACCTGGACGTCATCGTGGATAATACGATGAAACCCTCTGCCCAGTGTGCTGTAGTGGCCAAGAAAGCAAATAGAATGCCAAGAATCATAAGGAAAGGAATAGAAAATAAAACAAAGGGTATTATAATGCCTCTGTATCGTTCTACTTGAATATTGTGTGCAGTTCCATTTGCCATATCTTAAAAAGGATATAGCAGAATTGGAAGAGGTAGAGAGAAGAGTGACCAAAATGGTAAAGGTGTGGAAGGATATCCCTATGAAGAAAGGCTTACAAGGTTAGGGCTTTTCAACTTTGAAAAGAGATGGCTGAGGGGAGATATGATAGAGGTCTTTAAAATAATGAATGGAGTGGAACAGGTAAATATAGATCGGTTGTTACTCTTTCAAAAAGTAGAAATACTAGGGGACACACAATGAAGCTACAATATGAATTGGAGAAAGCGTAGTTACTCACCTGTAACAGGTGTTCTCTGGGTACAGCAGGAATCAGTCCTCACAAATGGGTGACATTAGCACTGATGGAGCCCATGCAGTGATCTCTCCCCAGCTTTCCAAAAAAGGTTTTGGGAGATGCATCACGTATGCATGGTCCCCTTTCCACCTAAGGGTGCCATCTTGCCACAGTATGATATCATAGCACAAGACAGCAAAAAGCAACTCCACAGGGAAGAGGAAGGGTTGTGAGGACTGATTCCTGCTGTCCCCAGAGAAATAGAAATTACACTTACCTGGTAATCGTTCCTTTAGGAACTCCAGTTTAGTCCTCCACCTCTGGGTTGTGAACCTCCTCCTGCAGCTTGGAGACTGGGCATGTCAAAAATGTGACATCACTGGATGTAGTCTGCTGGTCTCCCCATCAACACCAATGAACTATTGACAAAGCACACTCAAAGGAGCAACAAGTAAGTAGCTAAGATAACATGTTAATGTGATGCCAACAACAGCACCTATAACCAACTATATGTTACTGAATATTTCTCTTCAGGAAGAGAGATCTTTGGTTTTCCTTGTGCCTTTCCCTTCTCCCTTATGCAGAAACATAGACAGGAAAGCATAACAGTAAGTATGCCTACCGGTAACCGCATATGTCCTCTCCACTGAACCTCCACCGCTACCATTGTATCCCGGACGGGAATGAGGACTAAACTAGAGTTCCTAAAGGAACAACAATTACCAGGTAAGTGTAATTTCTATTTCCTTATCATTCCTCCAGTTTAGTCCTGCACCTCTGGGATGTAACAGAGCAGTAATTATTGGGAAGGGACCCTTCAAACCGGCCTGCAACACCGCTGCCCCAAACACCGCATTGTTCGCCGACAACACATCCAGGCGGTAGTGTTTACTAAAAGTATGAAGAGATGACCAAGTGGCCGCCCTACAGATTTCCACAGGCGGCACCAAGCTGTATTCCGCCCATGATGTAGCCTGTGCTCTGGTAGAGTAAGCTCGTAATCCTGACAGCACCCCTCAGCCGCTCAACAGATATGCCGAAGCAATCGCTTCCCTAATCCACCTAGAAATAGAAGCCTTCGCAGCCGCCTCCCCTTTACGGACGCCTCCGAACAAAACGAACAACCGATCCGATTTGCGATAGGTCTCTGAAACCATCAAATACCACCGCAGTACTCGCTTTATGTCCAAGCGGCGCAAACTCCGGTCCGTAGCAGCACTGTCCAGAGAACCAAGAACTGGAAGAGTGACCGTCTGATTTAAATGAAATGGAGAAACCACTTTAGGCAAAAAAGAAGGTACCGGCTGCAACACTACCTTTTCCCTGGAAAAGGACAAAAATGGCTCTCTACAGGATAAGGCCTGTAACTCGGAAATTCGTCTTGCAGAACAAATGGCTACCAAAAACACCGTCTTCAGCGTTACCTCTTTGATGGACGCCTTATACAAAGGCTCAAAGGGTTCCATAGTTAGTGCTCCCAAAACCAAATTGAGATCCCATGGAGAAACCATGACTCTGTGAGAGGGATGCAGCCTGGAAACGGCTTTCAGAAAACGTAACACGTCCGCATGCTGTCAGACGGCTGCCTGGGTGAGAATCTTCACTCTTGGCAAGTGCATATTTCTATATGATTTGCAAGGTATTGTGGGCAATGTAGTTCATTCACACCAGACACAGCTGCTGACAATAATTTAGTTGTGCTCTTGGGTAAAGCCAATAAGATATTTATTTATGGGGTTATTTCTCCCAACACAGATATGCTTGGTAGCACATAAATTAGGTTACTTGCTTTCAGTGTTAACTTGGAAAAACAAAGTTAAAATCAGGAAAACAACAAATGAAAAGCCACAAAGCAAGAAACAAACTGTTCTTTTCAGGTTAACTTCTGATTACTTCCCACATAGATACAGAAGTGATTCTCTCCTAGCTCACAAGCAATTAGGTAAGGCTTAATTGCTAGCAGTTACCAACTGAAACCCCTTAGCTGGCTTGCCTTCCACTGTGTGGGTCAAATCCTGCTTCAGGAGCTTTTCTGAGTAGATTAAAGAACAAATTTGTATTTCTTTGTGATGGTTGCTGTACTTTATAACAGAAAGTTACCAACGGAGTTTAGATAGAGAGCAGTCCATATAAACAGGATCCTCATCTGCTATTATTCCCCCTTGTTCAACAAGCATGGGTTCAATATCATGGATTGGCACAGATGAATCTCTCAATGGAGCATTTTCAGGAGAATACTTGTTTTCCTGCTGTCTTTCAAGGTTATAGCTAGGGCATAGATCAGTGTTCATACCTGAGCTTCCATTGCTGCTAGAGTTCCTCTCTATATAGCCTGGCCAGTATGTAGTCCAGTTCTTATGTCCAGCCTTCCAATCCAGATCCCTGGACACTGGATCTTTCTTCACATACCTTCTGGCACAGGTCTTAGGGTCCCTTCCACGTGCAGCCGTCTCCCTCACATGTAGCCTCTGGTGATTCCTAGCTCTGCAGCACCATTCCTCTGGCTTTCCCCAGTCCAATGGTGTATGCTGGCCCTTGGAATACCTCCCAGTATACGTACTGCTTTGGACTCTTCTAGACCTCTCAAAGGCTTTTCTCTTCCTTCTTCCAAAGGGTCTCTTTCCCTCTCTGTCCGTCCGGTTTGGCTTCTGCTTCTGATGATCCTTCAGATGAAACTGATGATCAAACTCAAGCTGATTCTCAGGATACTGAGGACAATTCTCTGGATATTCAAGGTGATCATGAAGATGGTCATCTGTAGAATAAACTCTACTCTTATTCTGCTTAGATGAGTGCTCCTCCCTAACACAGCGCAGCTGTGCTGAATCAGGCCCTGCCCTTTGAGATGAGTGCTTAGGGATTACCTCATAGCCCTCCTGATTGAACACACGTTTCCCCACTTCAGCTCCTCTAATGGCTGTTGGAAACCTGTGCATTCTGGGACTGGTAGTCTTTTATGGCAAAATTCTGTTTTCTTTTTTCTACCAGAACTGACAGGTTGCTTGTTCAGAGTCACTTCACCTTTTCTATAGCTCCTTCCTGAGCTATGATAAGCTTCCTTATCACAATGCGCCCCCAGCGGTATGCCGTGCACTTTGCCCCTATAGCATGCCAGCGCAGCTAACTGGACTCTTAAAGAACTGGCCGCAAGACCCTTCTCAAAGCCCTCTTGCAGAAAGCTTAAGATCCCAGGAACTGACACCGTCACCGTGTGCACCTGCCTCCGGGAACACCAGTCCTCAAACACATGCCAAATGCGAACATACGCTAGGGATGTAGACTTTTTCCTTGCCTTGAGTAAAGTCGCTATGACTGCTCCAGAGTAACCTTTTTGCTTTAACCTTGCCCTTTCAATGGCCATACTGTAAGCGAGAACTGATCCACTTGGGGCATATGGAGAGGATCTTGTAGCAACAGACTCTCCGATGCTGGCAACCTCCATGGCTCCCCATCGAGCAGTTGGATGAGATCTGCGTACCATGGACGCCTTGGCCAGTCCGGAGCCATGAGCAACATGCTCCCCCGATGAGCCTCTATACGTTGCATCACCCGGCCTATGAGTGCCTGGGGGAAACACATAGAGTAGCTCTGCTGTCGGCCAAGGTTGCATCAACGCGTCGATGCCCTCCGACATCCATTCTCGCCGTCTGCTGAAGAAACATGCTTTCGCTGACTGAAAGGTCGCCATGAGATCCATGATCGGTGGTCCCCATCTTTGAACTATTTGCGCAAACATGTCCGGATGCAACTCCCATTCTCCGGCATCCACCTGTACCCTGCTGAGAAAATCCACCATCACATTGTCCTTCCCTGCAATGTGAGCTGCTGAAATCGCTGGAAGTCGACTTTCCATCCATTCAAACAGCACCTCCGCTTCTTCCTCCATGCTTACACTTCCCGTACCGCCCTGCCGATTGATGTAGGCCACTGTTGCGGAGCTGTCCGATAGCACTTGTACTGCTTTCCCCATTACTGAAGTCTCGAATGCTTGCAGCCCCAAAGCCCCACTGCCTGGAATTCCAACCTGTTGATGGACCATGTGGCCTCTTCAGCTGTCCACCCTTGCGCAAAGAGCTCTCCGCAATGTGCTCCCCATCCCGCAAGGCTTGCATCTGTCAACAAGGGAAGTCAGTCCGGCTGCTCCAGAGGCATCCCCCCTAGTCAAGGACCCCGGAACTAGCCACCACCTTAGAGCCCGCCTGATGTGACCAACGGCGGAGCAGAGCACGCTGTAACGGTCGCATATGGAACTTGGCCCATGGTACCACCTCCAAGGTTGCCGCTATCGTCCCCAGAACCTGAAGGTAACTCCAGGCCGAAGGAGCCAGAACGGCCCTGAACTGGTGGACCAACGCTCTCAATTCTTGAACTCAACGATTCGGCAGAAATATCACCCCTTTTTGAGTGTCGAAGCACATCCCCAGATACTCGAGGTCCTGAGACGGTACTAGATGACTTTTTGTCAGATTGACCACCCAACCGAGACTTTCTAAGAACTTCACCACCTTGCTTGTGACCTGTACACTCTCGACCTCGGATTTCGCTCAAATTAGCCAATCGTCGAGATAGGGATGCACCAGAATCCCTTCCTTCCTTAACGCTGCCGCTACCACCACCATAATCTTGGTGAAAGTTTGTGGCGCCGTCGCCAGACCGAAGGGCAATGCCTGGAATTGATAATGCCCCCACGGAAGAGTGAAACAAAGAAATCTTTGATGGCCCGCTCTGATCGGAATGTGCAGATACGCTTCCGTAAGATTGAGAGACGTCACAAACTCCACCTGACGCACCGCCACAATGACGGACCTTAAAGTCTCCACCCTGAAATGTGGCACTCGAAGACAGTGGTTCACTCCTTTTAGGTCTAATATAGGGTATAGAGACCTGTCTTTCTTTGGAACCACGAAATAAATGGAGTATCGACCCTTGCCATAATCTTCTATCGGCACTGGTACGACCGCTCCTAATTGCAACAAATGGTCCAGCATGCGGCGGACCGCCAGAGTTTTTCGCTGGCCTTTGCAACGAATCCTGAACTGGCTTTGCGAATTCCAGTGCATAACCATCGCGAATTATCTCTAACACCCACTGGTCTGACATTATTTGGGCCCAGGCAGGAAGAAATCCCCAAAGCCTCCCGCCTATCGGTTGACTTCCTACCGAGGCCCACCTCACTTCATTGTGGTTTTCGAGTTGGCACCACGGAAGCTGCTGCAAAACCTCTACTTGCTCCATGAAACCCCCGAAAACCTTGGGCCCTAGAAGGAAACCTTCCTTGTTGGAAACCACCCAAACGAGAAGATCTAAACCTTCTAAACTCTCTAGACTGACCCCGAAAGGCTGGAGAGAACTTCCCCTGTTTAGGCTTATCCTCCTTTAGACTCCTCCAAATCCTTAACCAACTTGTCAAGATCCTCTCCAAACAACAAGGTTCCCTTGAACGGAAGTTTGCTGAGGCGCATCTTAGAAGATCCGTCCGCCGCCCAATTTCTCAACCACAGCGACCTGCGGGTGGCCATTAACGACACCATTCTATTAGCCAGAGCTCTGATCAAATCGTAATGTACATCTGACAAATAAGCCACCCCCGACTCTAGGCGGTCCAGCTCTCTCAGACCTTCCTGTTCCAGCTGGCTACCCTGTCTCAAACTCTAGGACCACCTGAGGCATGTTCTGGCCACCCAAGCTCTGCAAATAGAAGCTTGCCAATGACAAAGTGTCCGCTTCAAAGGATTGTTTCAATAAACCATCCACTTTCCTATCCTGCGCATCTTTTAGGGCCGCGCTACCTTCCACCGGAATGCTGGTCTTCTTAGTTACCGCCGACACCGCTGCATCAATCCGCAGAGACCAAAATCTCTCCTTGTTCTGCTAAGGGATATAACCTGTTCATAGCCCTAATACCTCTGAGCCCCACCTCCGGCTGATCCCACTCATCCTGGATCATCCGGTCAACCACATGGTGTACGGGAAATACTACTTGAGTTTGCCTCACTGCCTGTATAATCGGGTCTTCCCCGCTCTCTTCTTCTGCCGGTTGGTCTGTGGCCAGCTTCAGTGTTTGAAGGGATTCCGTGATAAGAGCTACCAACTCCTCCTTCCGGAATGACCTAATAATTTTCTCCTGATCCTCCGGCTCGGGAATCTCTCCTTCCACTAATTCCTCCAATCCGGCTTCAAGCTCTATTTCGTTCTCTTCCGAGACTTGCCAGTCCACCTCTGAAGACGGGAGCTCCCAAGGCCTGGCTCTCTTTGGCGGTCTCATTAACTTCCATCTGTTCTATGCTGGCGGAAACTGCCGTACAACCCCGACAGATCTCAGATTCCGTGATAGCACCTCTATGGGCATCGCACACCACACACTGAGGCCGTGCCGCCATACACTTCCCCCCAAAGGAGAAAATTGACTCTTGTTCTTCCTTCTCCGTTTATTTTTATTTTTTTATTATTTATTTTTTAAAACTAAGACCTCCCTTAGTAAAGAGGTATAAATAAAAATTTGACAAAATGAAATTCAGCTAAAACCTAACTCAGGGACCCAGTCAATCCTACCCCTTCAGAAATCTTTAAGGAGCAGGCTGCCTCCCCCCACCAAAAATCCCAAACCAAATAAATCAAGATAAACCTTGGAAGGGAGAATTGGTCCCCAAATTACTGCAGCTGCACGCTCCTCAGTGCTACTGTTCCGCACGCGGCGAACACGCTGTCAAAGTGGCCGCTGCTGACTGCGAAAAAGGCACCAAAAAGCACCGCGACGGTGCTTGCACACCACCAGCCCTCTTTGCCTGCCTCCCCACTGCTCTGCCTTCATAGTACCTGACCAGAAGAGCTGTCCTTCACAGCTGATCCCTCGTCGCAGAGCTCCAGCCCGTGTAGCTCCGCTCAGCTGAAAGCGAGCGAGGAGCCGCCTGCTTTACAGCAGCCTGTTCTTGCCGGTTCGCAAGTGCTGCAATCGCCGGCCTTTTTACTGTTCTCTTGCTGGCTGTAGCAGAGCTCTCCCCCGTACTTGCAAGGGGGAGAGATCTGAATCGGTAATGAAGGAACCAGGTTTTAAAATATGCGAGGTCAAGCAGGGACGGCATAAGCAAAAACTATCTCCCATTTTAAAATCTTTTTTTTTTTTTAAATTAAAAGCGACAGGACCCAAATTAAGAAAAAAGTAAAGGAATCCAAATTAACTAGAAAACTACGCTACACTGATGCTCCTTATCTGTTCCTCTAGTGAGCTCATAGCTAGGCTCACTATGTCGTCCTGCTGCATGGAGACTGGACACACTGGGGCTGATGGGGAGACCAGCAGACTACATCCAGTGATGTCACGTTTTTGACATGCCCAGTCTCCAAGCTTCAGGAGGAGGTTCACAACCCAGAGGTGGAGGACTAAACTGGAGGAACAATAAGGAACACCTGTCACACGTGAGTAATACACTCTCCCGGGAACAAGCAGGAAGTCAGTCCTCACATATGGGACTCCCCAGTTACAGGCTGTCGAAGACAACAGACCCCTGAGGAACCCACATATCCAGTGAGGAACCAGTGCATGCTATGGTTTTCGAAGGAAGTAGCTGAAAAAGTGAAGACAAAGAGGGAGGCCTTCATGAAATACAAGAGATCACAAAGAGAGGAAGACAGGCATCTGTATTTGGAAAAACTTAGAGAAGCTAGCAAAGTAGTCAAGAAGGCAAAGATTCAAAAGGAGGAGGAAATAGCCAATGCAATAAAATGGGGGGATAAGACATTTTTCAGATATATTAGTGAGAAGAGGAAGGGCAAAAGTGGAATTGTCAAGGGTGCAGGGGGGGAATATGTAGAAGCTGATAAGGATAAAGCGGAATTGCTTAACAAATATTTTTGTTCTGTGTTCACAGATGAAGAACCAGGAGCAGGACCTCAGAAAACACCCACAAATAAGAACAGAAGCGAGGGACATCTTGAACAATTTTCAGAAGACTGTGTTCGTGAGAAACTAGCTCAACTTAAAGTAGACAAAGCGATGGGACCGGATGGGATACACTCTAGAATACTGAGGGAACTTGGGGACGTTCTAGCAACTCCACTGACTGACCTTTTCAATGCCTCGTTGGAGTCGGGAGTGGTGCCAAAGGACTGGAGAGAGGCTCATGTGGTGCCTTTACACAAAAGCGGAAGTAAGGATGTGGTTGAAAACTACAGGCCGGTTAGTTTAACTTCGGTGGTGAGTAAATTATTGGAAACGCTGCTGAAAGAGAAAATAGTGAGGTTTCTGGAGTCCAGCGGATTACAGGATCCGAGGCAGCATGGATTCACCAGAGGCAGGTCTTGTCAGACAAATCTGATTGATTTTTTTGACTGGGTGACCAGGGAGTTGGACCGAGGGAGAGCTCTAGATGTGGTGTATTTAGATTTCAGTAAAGCCTTTGACACTGTTCCTCACAGGCGACTTATAAACAAACTGAGCACCCTAGGGATGGACCCTAAAGTTACTGCTTGGGTTAGAAATTGGTTGGGTGGGAGGTGACAAAGAGTACAAGTAAATGGAGCTCACTCTGAGGAGAAGGATGTTACCAGTGGTGTGCCCCAGGGCTCTGTCCTTGGTCCGATTCTTTTTAACATCTTTGTTAGTGATATAGCGGAAGGGCTGTCGGGTAAGCTTTGCCTCTTTGCAGATGATACCAAAATCTGCAATAGAGTAGACACCCAGGAAGGTGTATCTGGACTTTCAG
Organism: Ichthyophis bannanicus; assembly: GCA_033557465.1. Taxonomy (NCBI): domain Eukaryota; kingdom Metazoa; phylum Chordata; class Amphibia; order Gymnophiona; family Ichthyophiidae; genus Ichthyophis; species Ichthyophis bannanicus. The sequence goes on along the minus strand of CM066039.1, from coordinate 220,935,083 downwards.
AAAGCTTTTGACAAAGTCCCCCATCAGAGACTTTTGGCGAAGCTAAAAAGTCATGGGATAGGAGGCAGTGTACTATTGTAGATCGGGAACTGGTTAAAAGATAGAAAGCAGAGGGTAGGGCTAAACGGCCAATATTCCCAATGGAAAAAGGTGAATAGTGGAGTACCCCAGGGATCTGTACTGGGTCTGCTGCTTTTTGACATATTCATGAATGACCTGGAAAAGGGAATAACTAGTGAGGTTATCAAATTTGCAGATGACACAAAACTGTTTAAAGTTGTTAAAACCCAAGAGGATTGTGGAAAACTGCAGGAGTATCTGGATAAATTGGAAGACTGGGCATCCAAATGGCAGATGAAATTTAATGTGGACAAGTGCAAAGTTATGCACCTAGGAAAGAACAACCCACACTATAGTTACACGATGCAAGGCTCCACATTAGAAACCACCACCCAGGAAAAAGATTTAGGAGTCATCGTGGATAACATGTTAAAACCCTCCGCCCAGTGTGCAGCGGCGGCCAAGAAAGCAAATAGAATGCTAGGTATCATAAGGAAAGAGATGGAGAATAAAACAAAGGATGTTATAATGCCTCTGTATCACTCCATGGTACGACCGCACCTTGAATATTGTGTGCAATTCTGGTCACCGTATCTTAAAAAGGACATAGCGTTATTAGAAAAAGTACAGAGAAGAGCCACCAAATTGGTGAAGGGGATGGAAGGCTACTCCTATGAAGAGAGGCTAAGAAGGTTAGGGCTCTTTAGCCTGGAGAAGAGACGGCTGAGGGGAGATATGATAGAGGTCTATAAATTAATGAATGGAGTGGAACGGATAAATGTGGATCAATTGTTTACGCTATCAGAGTATAGAAAGACTAGGGGACATGTAATGAAGCTACAGGGTAAACTATTTAAGACAAATAAGAAAAAATCTGGAATCTGTTACCGGAGGATGTAGTAAGGGCTGTTAGTATAGCTGGGTTTAAAAAAGGTTTGGACAAGTTCCTGGAGGAAAGGTCCATAAACCACTATCAAAAAGGGACCCAGGATATCAATGCTTGACCCAGTACAAGCATTGTGGAACCTGTGTGTTTTGGGGATATTGCTAGGTACGTATGACCTAGATTGGCCACTGTTGGAAACAGGATACTGGGCTTGATGGACCTCGGTCTGACCCAGTATGGCATGTCTTATGTTTTTATGTTCTTAAGGTGTAGATAACATGAGGAGGGATCTAGCTAAGCTTGAAGAATGGTCTAGAATTTGGCAGCCGGGATTTAATGTTAAAAAATGTAAGGTCATGCATTTGGGCTGCAGCAATCCAAGGGAGCAATACATTATAGGAGGTGAAGTACTTTTGTCCACTAAAGAAGAGCAGGACCTGGGCGTGGTTGTGTCTGATGATCTTAAAGTAGCTAAACATGTAGAAAAGCCGACGGCAAAAGCTAGAAGGATGCTTGGGTGCATATGGAGAGGAATGGCTAGCAGAAAAAAGGAGGTGATAATGCCTCTGTATAAGTCTTTGGTGCGACCACATTTGGAGTATGGTGTGCAATTCTGGAGACCGCACGTACAAAAGGATGTGAACAGGATGGAGTCGGTGCAGAGGGTGGCTACTAAAATGATTAGTGGGCTTCATTATAAAGCATATGAGGACAGACTTAAGGATCTTAATATGTACACCTTAGAGGAAAGGCGGGATAGAGGTGATATGATTGAGATGTTTAAATACCTCCGTGGCATAAATGTTCAGGGAGAGAGCCTCTTTCAATTGAAAGCAAGTTCTGCTACGAGGGGACATGGGATGAGGGTGAAGGGAGATAGATTCAGGAGTGATATGCGGAAATCTTTCTTTACAGAAAGAGTGGTGGATCCATGGAATAGTCTCCCAGTGGAGGTGGTAGAGATGAGGACAGTAACTGAATTCAAAAAAGCATGGGACCAACACAGAGGATCTCTAAAGGTAAAAAGTGGACTGTTGTAGTTGTTGTTATGGAAGGACAGACTAGATAGGCCATGTGGTCTTTTTCTGTCATCATGTTTCTATGTTTCTAAGCCCAAACACAGCAAGGGCTGGAGGGCAGGAGTTGCTTATACCCCGAATAGATTATGGAATACTCCCTGGCCAAAGGCACTGTCCTGACGGGATTCCCTCTCCAGGCAGTAATGAGATGCAAAGATATGGACTGAGGACCAGGTGGTGGTCCAACAGATTTCTGACAAGGGAACGGAATGCAGGTTTGCCACAGAGGCCGCCATGTCCCGGACGCTGCGCCCCATGACTTGGTGCTCCGGCAAAAAACTGCCTGCTCGTAGATGAAGGGTGATACAGTCTGCTACCCAGGTGGACAGGATGTGTTTAGAGACTGCCTCCCCAACCGACTTGGGTTAAAGGAGATAAAGAGCTGAGAAGCTGGGTGCTCTGCAGGTAGAAGGAAGTGCCTGCTTACAGTCCAGTGTGTGGAGAATGGCCTCTTCCCTGCTGGCGTGGGGCTGTGGAAAGAAGGTTGGAAGTACTCACCTGCTGGTTAAGGTGGAACGAGACACCACTGGAGCAGGAACTTGGGATGTGTGTGGAGCTTGATCCTGTTCTTATAGGACCTAGTGTATGGTGGGTCCACCACCAATACTTGGAACTCACTGATCCAGCGAGCTGAAGTGAGCGCCATGAGGATCACCACCTTTCAAGTGAGATACTTAAGTTGACAGGAGCCGAGAAGCTCAAAGGGTGGTGCGGTAAGCTTTGAGAGTACAATGTTCAAATCCCACTCTGCTGCAGGAGGACAGATGGGGAGACCTTGAGAGGAGGAGACCCCTCAGGAAGTGAACCACTAACGGCTGAGCAGAGAGGGGTTTGCCCCCGATTAGATGGTGGTGCGCTGCCAATGCGCGCTAAGGTGCACCCTAACTGAGTTAGACTTCAAGCCTGCCTGAGACAGGTGAAGCAGATACTGCAGCACAAGCTGGATGGAGCAGGAGAAGGGGTTAATCTGCCTCTCCATGCACCAGATGGAGAACCTCTGCCACTTGAAGGTGTACGCCTGGCATGTGGAGGTCTTATGGGAGGCCAGAAGCCACCTCCTCCACCTCAGTAGAGAGGTTGAAAGGAGTCAGGGCAACCCGCTCAGCAGCCAGGCCGTGAACATAAAGGACCCCAAGTTAGGGGGTGTAGGACAGAGCCCTCTTCCTACGTTAGTAGGTCTGGATCACACCTCAGGGGAACCAGGGTGCCGTGGATAGGCAGAGAAGCAGGTGAAACCATGACTGCCTGGTCCACTGTGGAGCTATCAGGATCAGATCCTTGTCATGCTGGATCTTGAAGAGGGTCTTTGCTATCAGGGTTATGGGCGGGAAGACATAAAGGAGATCCTTCGCCAATGAGATCAGGATGACATCCGTCACCACCCTGGCAGGGTGCGGCTGCTGGGAACAAAAATGGGGAAGCTGGGCATTGGCTGGGCTGGCAAAGAAATCCATTCATGGGAATTCCCAGCGCCAGAATAGCCAGTGGGCAACTTGTGTGGCTGGAGGACCCGGTTGAACCAGTCCACCATGGCATTGTCCTGGCCAGGGAGGTATATTGCCCACAGGAGCATTCCATTGCTGCTGGCATAAGTGCAGATGCTCCACTGCTTCCTGGCAAAGGAGGGATGACTCTGCGCCTCCTTGTTTGTTTATGTAAAACATCACTACCTGATAATCGGTATGGACCAGTACCACTTGGTCCCGCAGGTGGTGGCGGAAAGCCCAGAAGGCTAAGGCAACAGCGTGGAACTCCAAAAGGTTGATTTGCTGGAGGTTCTCCACTGGTGACCAACTGCCCTAAGTGCAGAGGTCGCCGCAATGGGCTCCGCACCCCAATTTCGGGGCATCCATCTTGAGGATTCTGTGGTATGGGGATCTGGAAAGGCATCCCTGTCAGTAGGTGCGGGAGGTGTTTCCAGGGGACTGGTGATGGTTACCCTGTCTTGCAGGTGCCCTATGCCCTTTGACAGAATTGCAGTGTTGTAAAAGTACTCCACTTGGATGATTCCTTAGGTATATTAGTAAGTTATGCTTTACCAGTGTCTTACTAGTGGTCTTAGTCCCCTGAAGAAGGCTTCGGCCGAAACACGTGTCAGGCAGACCCTGTTCTTAATAAAGCACTTTTCTCCAGTGGCGTGGCTCTCCTGCTCCTTTGTGCTTTTTTGTGCCTACAGGAGGTGCCTCCCTTCTGCGCTTGCAGGTGCCCTATGGCCTGGGACCACTGATAGTGGAGTGCCCACTGGGCTGCCTGCATCAGCAAGTTGGCATCCAGGGTGACGTGCACCGTTGACGCCATATGTCTCAATAGGCAGAGCACATGTCGGGCAGATACCGAGCGACGGCTCTGGGGGCCCTCTATGAGAGCCTGGAGGAGCAGGGTCCTGTCCTTTGGAAGAAAAGCCCTGGCTTGGACAGTGTCCAACTGCGCCCCTGTAAACTCCAGGTTTTGGGTTGGCTGGAGATGAGACTTTGAGTAGTTGACTACGAACCCCAAGAGCTCTAGGACAAGGAAAGCGTGGTCCATCACCTGTAGTGCTTCAGCGGTGATGCTGCACTTTATCAACCAGTCATCCAGATAGAGGAAGACAAAGACCTCCTGGAGCCTCAGCTGGGCTGTGACTACCACCAGGCACTTGGTGAATACCTGTGGGGTGGCGGCCAGCCCAAAGGGTAGCACCTTGTACTGATAGTGTTCCCCTCCCACTACAAAGCGAAAGTACTGCCTGTGAAGGGGGTGTACGAGGATGTGCGTGTATGCATCTTTTAGGTCCAAGGAGCATAGTCAGTCTCCCCGCTGGAGATATCGCAGCAGTGTTCCAAGGGAGAGCATCTTGAACTTCTCCCTCACCAGGAACCTGTTGAAGTTCCGCAGGTCTAGGATGGAATGAAACCTTCCAGCCCTTTTAGGGACCAGGAAATAGTGGAAGTAGAACCACCTACCCCTGAGTAGGACGGGGATGAGTTCCATTGCTTGCTTGCTAGGAGGCCTGCAAGTTCCTGCTGGAGCAAGGCCCAGTGAAGGGGAGTCCTGGGGCGGCTCTTAGGAAGAATTGTGGGGCGTCTGTTGAAGATGGAGGAGGTAACCCTCCCTGACCACCTGAAGGGCCCATGCATCAGTGGGGATGGCCGGCCACCTGTGGGCATGATGTACCAGATGACCCCTTGTGTGCTGCAGGGCCATGCCTCCTGGGGGCAGAGAGACTATGCCCAAGTAGTCAAAACCCCCTTCTAGTTTGCGCCAGGGGCATGGTCTTGGACTTGGAGGCTTTAGGCTTACGCAGGCCATGCTCCTGTCCCTTGGCCTGCTGGGAAGATCGAGTACTGGGGATAGTTTCCATAAACCTTCCTTTTCTTCGTGTCTGAGGGTTTTCTGCCTGAAGCCTTCCTCCAGGAAGAGTCAGCAGTCTTCTTGGAGAGCCTGGTCCTTGTCAGGTACTCAGACAGCAACTCGATGGCCTTATCCATCATGGATTTGCCAAAGAGGTTCTCTCCCTCACAAGGGATATCGACCAGCTTGTCTTGTACCCATTGCTCCAGGTCAGATGACTGTAGCCAGGCATGGCGTCAGGCACTAATGCCCGCCGAAGCTACTCTAGCCTCTGACTCGAAGCCATCATAAGTTGCCCAAGTGATAAACTTGGAGCACTCTGACTGCAGAGGCCAGGTTCTGGAACCATTGGAGGGGTTCCTCCAAGTCAAGAACCCAGTGAGCTCCTTTGCCAGCTCCCACAGGTACGTGCCGATATACAACTGGTAGGACTGGATCCGGCTGACAAGCATCGAGCCTTGGAAGCACTTCCTGCTATGACATCCATAGCATGGGCCTCCCTACCTGGGGGCACCGAGGAGTGCATCTTCTGGCTCTTAAGCCTATGCATTGCCGACTCCACCACCATAGAGTTATAAGGCAGTTGGGCTTTTTCGAAGCCAGGGCTCCGGCGAACCTAGTACATCGAGTCCAGCCACCTGCTTACTATGAACACCGAGGAGGGTATCTCCCATATGTGGAGAAGCAGCCATTCTAGGATGGGAGGAATAGGCACTGTGAGTGCCTCTTTCAGAGGAGCCTCATACTGAACAGCTCCTCTGTGTGAGGATCCTCGTCTGATTTGGTGGTGAAGGCAAGGGCCTTCCCTATATCCCTCATGAAGTCAAGGAAGGCCATGACCTTGGGAAAGAAATCAGCACTGTGTCTCCAAGGGAGACAGGATATGTCCAGGTGGCGGCGGGTGTCCGGGGATGCATCGTCATCTTTGGTCTCCCAGTCTGATTCCAAGGCGGTGGAGGAGTCGAGGATTCCCCTGAATTGCGCCTTGGCCCAGTGAAGTGGCTAGAGTTGTACCTGTCACTATGTTCAGGTTATTCTTCTCTATTTTAAAGTGTTAAAGTTATTTAAGTTTGCTTTGATTTCATACTCTTGCTGTAAAGTGATCCTCTGTGTCTCATGCCTTTTTGAATTCTGTCACTGCTTTTGCTCCCACCACATAAGAACATAAGATATGCCATACTGGGTCAGAGCAAGGTCCACCAAGTCCAGTATCCTGTTTCCAACAGTTGCCAATCTAGGTCATAAGTACCTAGCAGTTTCCCCAAAAGACACAGGTTCCACAATGTTTGTATTGGATCAAGCAGTGATATCCTTGGTCCCTTTTAATAACGGTTTATGGACATTTCCTCCAGGAATTTGTCCAAACTTTTTTTAAACCCAGCTATACTAACAGTTTTTACTACATCATCAGGTAACAAATTCCAGAGTTTAATTACACGTTGAGTGAAAAAATATTTTCTCGTATTAGTCTTAAATAGGTTACCCTGTAGTTTCATTGCATGTCCCCTAGTCTTTCTATATTTTGATGATGTAAACAATCGATCTACATTTACCCATTCCACTCCATTCATTAATTTATAGACCTCTATCATATCTCCCCTTAGCCATCTCTTTTCCAGGTTGAAGAGCCCTAACCTTTTTAGCCTCTCTTCATAGGGGTATCCTTCCACCCTTTTACCATTTTGGTGGCTCTTTTCTGTACCTTTTCTAATGATGCTATATCCTATTTAAGATACGGCCACCAGAATTGCACACAATATTCAAGGTGCAGTCGCAACATGGAAGGATACAGAGGCATTATAATATCCTTTGTTTTATTTTCCATTCCTTTCCTTATGATACTTAGTATTCCATTTGCTCTCTTGGCTGCCGTTGCACACTGGGTGGAGGGTTTTAACATATTATCCACGATGATGCCTAAATCTTTTTCCTGGGTGGTGGTTCCTAATATGGAAACTTGCATCGTGTAAGCATAGTTTGGGTTTTTTTCCCTAAGTGAATAACTTTGCACTTGTCCACATTAAATTTCATCTGCCATTTGGATGCTCAGTCTTCCAATTTATCAAGATCCTCTTGCAATTTTCCACATGGGTTTTAACAACTTTAAACAGTTTTGTGTTATCTGCAAATTTGATAACCTCACTGATTATTCTCATTTCCAGGTCATTTATGAATATGTTAAAAAGCAGCGGACCCAGCACAGATCGCTGGGGTACTCCACTATTCACCTTTCTCCATTGGGAAAATTGGCCATTTAGCCCTACCCTCTGCTTTCTATCTTTTAACCAGTTCCTGATCCACAATAGTACACTGCCTCCTATCCCATGACTTTTTAGTTTTGCCAAAAGTCTCTGATGAGGGACCTTGTCAAAAGCTTTCTGAAAGTCCAGATACACTATATTAACCGACTCACCTTTGTCTACCTGTTTGTTCACACCTTCAAAAAAACATAACAGATTAGTAAGACAAGATCTTCCTTGTCTAAAGCCATGTTGGCTGTCTCCCATTAAGCCATGTCTATCTACATGTTCAGTAATTTTTTTCTTTATGATGATTTCCACCATTATTCCTGGCACTGATATCAGGCTCACTGGTCTGTAGTTTCCCGGATCACCCCTGGAACCCTTTTAAAAATTGGTGTTAAATTGACCATTCTCCAATTTGTAGGTATTACAGATGATTTTAATGATAGTTCACAGATTACTAAAAGCAAGTCTGCAATCTCATATTTCAGTTATTTCAACACCCTTGGATGTATACCATCTGCTCCAGGTGATTTGCTACTCCAGTTTATCAAATAGTTGTAATACATCTTCCCGGTATATCGATATTTCTTCCGCAATATCATCTTTAATATCACTTCAGTCATTGGTAACATCCCCCTACATCTTTCTCAGTAAAGGCCGAAGCAAAGAATTCATTCAGTCTCTCTGCTATGGCCTTGTCCCCTCTTCATGCCCCTTTTACCTCTCTATCATCTAATGGTCCAACTGACTCTCTCACAGATTTTTTGCTATTGTGATAAGGAGAGTGCAGCCCAGCCAGGGAAAAGTGAAAAAAAGGAAGAATTTTTCCTCTTTGCGGGGGATGGGCACACAGGATCACGTAGTCCACAGCAGGAACCTGGAGAGAAACCTAGAGGGCAGACCTAGCTGGAAGTCATGCCCACACTCCAGGTCAGCCATAGACAGGAGTGGGAGGTACAGAAGGGCGGAGCCAGGAAGGGAGTTGCCCTGCTCAGTGTTTGAAAGGGAGCAAACAAACACTGGAGATAGTCGGTTGTAGAGTTGGTTGGAGGTCTGGTTCAAGAGGTGGTTCAGAGTGCGGTTGGAAGCATGGTTGGAGAGCTGATTCAGGAGTTGGTTCAAGTGCTGGTTGGAAGCATGGTGAGAAGCATGACTGGAGATACAGTTCCAGTTGCAGTGGCAGTTGCTGTCGGAGTTGCAGTCCAGGCCTAAGTGGGAGTTGCAGCTCAGGTTCCAGTCCTGGTTCCAGAAGGTATAGAGGGAACAGCCCTGTAGCCAAAAGGAGCAGCAGAAAAAGGAACCGCTATAAAAGACAGCCAGAGAAGGTACAAAGGAAGCCACCATACTCAGCGCAGTAGCCACCGAGGATATAGGGAAGGTTCCAGGGGGAGAACCACCTACCCTAGCAAGAGAGTGGGAAAGTGTTACCACAGGTTTCTGCCCTACGCTGAGGCAGAGGGAGTCCTGACTGGCCAAAGCTCTAACCAGGAGAATACTGCAAAAGAAGCCCAAGGTAGGAGAAGGGAGGCAGCAAGGCCTTCTAAGTATGTTTATTCTTCTGACTGAGGAAGCTGTTATGCCACAGATAACACAGCACAAAAAGAAATGTTGTACCAGGAAAGTTAAGTAAGAGCAACCCATAGGAGACCTGCCTAGAGCAGGGAAGGCAAGAAAGTGGGAGAGGTTGTTTAACCTGTTAAAATGTCTAAAGCAGAAAGTTCCTGAGCGGTACCTAGCAGAACCCTGCTACAGCTCAGCAGAGAGTATGGACATTGAAGTCAAGGAGGCTGAGGTAAATTCAAATGTCTCAGAGATGGAATGTGATGCCTGCACTATGGTAAATTAGTGTGAGCCAGAAACACTTGATATTGGAATTCACTGTTGTTTTGTTTTGGACATTTGTTACTGGAGAAGTATCCACTATTTTCTTTTGTCTGGAGAGTACATGTGTTTGGGAGAAATTGTATCCACTTACCTGCAAGGAAGCTGAATAAATTCCTGTGCGCTTTATAAACCACTCGGCCTCATTATTCCTCACACAACTACAACCCTAGTAAAGTATAAGAGGTGGTCACCCGTCCCTACTAGGCGGCCGCCTGGTAGGGGCGCGAGCGCCACACTATGAATGTACTTGAAAAAGTCTTTATTACGTGTTTTTGCTTCCACAGCAAGCTTCTTCTCAAATTCTCTCTTTGCCTGCCTTATCAATGCCATGCATTTAACTTGCCAGTGCTTGTGCTGTTTCTAGTTCATCATTTTGCTTTTTTTTGCATTTCCTGAAAGATGCTTTTTTTGGCAACAGCCTCTCTGACCTCACCTTTAAACCATGCTTAGAAGTCTTTTGGACTTCCTTCCACTTTTCTTAAAGCGTGGAATACAGCTGGTCTGGGCTTCCAAGATAGTATTTTTAAACACCCAAGCTTGATGTAAGTCTTTAACCTTTGTAACTGCTCCTTTTAGTTTTTTTCTTAACTATTTTCCTCATTTTATCATAGTCTCCCTTTCGAAAGTTAAAAGGTAGTACTGTGGATTTCCTTACCATCCCTCCTCCATTAATTAAATCAAACGCAATTATGCTATGATCACTATTGCCAAGTGGCTTCAACACCCTTATCTCTTGCACCAGATCTGGTGTTCCACTAAGGGCTAGGTCCAAAATGGCTTCCCCTCTAGTCTGTTCATGAACCAGCTGCTCCAAGAAGCAGTCAGTCATTTAGTTCATCTAGAAAAACTTTATCTCCCTAGCATGTCCTGCCGTGACACTGACTCAATCAGTACCAGGGTAATTGAAATCACCCATTATTATTATTGTGCTGTAACTTTTGTTAGCTTCCCTGATTTCTTTGATCATTTCATCATCCATTTGTTTATTCTGGCCGGGTGGTATAGTACACCCCCCACTGCCATTGCCTTCTCCTTTTTATATGGAATTTCAATTCATAGAGATTCTACTGCAAATTTTGTTTCCTGCAAAACTTTAATCCTTTGTGACTCAATGCCCTCTCTAACAGAGCTGATCAAATTGGTGGAGGGGTTGCGCTCTATCATTACAATATAGTTTGTACCCAAGTATCACAGTGTTCCACTGGTTGTCCTCCTTCCACCATGTCTGAGATACCAATCATATCTAACCTCTCATTTAGTGCTATATATTCTAACTCTCCCATCTTATTTTTTAGACTTCTAGCATTTGCATACAAGCATTTTAGAGACTGTATTTTATTCATATTAATCTGGCAATCGGTAGGCAGGGGTAATTTAGAATCTTTAAGCTCTGTCTGCTCCGTACTCAAAGACATTTGGGCTACTTTTGTCTTTATTGGAACCTCTCTGCTGATATGCCCCAACTTCATTATTTTGGTAGAATCCTTCAAGGATACATTGTTCCGAACCTTGCGCGCTTGGGCGTCTGTTGGCTCTCCTCTATTATCTAGTTTAAAAGCTGATCTATCTCCTTTTTAAAGGTTAATGCCAGCAGCCTGGTTCAATCCCAGTTAAGGTGAAGCTCATCCCTTTGGAAGAGCTTTCCCCAGAATGTTCCCCAGTTCCTAACACATCCAAAACCCTCATCCTTGCACCATCATCTCATCCACACTTTGAGACTCTGGAGCTCTGCCTGCCTTTTGGATTCTGCGTGTGGAACGGGAAGCATTTCAGAGAATGCTACCCTGGACTTTCTGGATTTCAACTTCCTACCTAAAAGTCTAAATTTAGCCTCCAGAACCTCCCTACCACACTTTCCTATGTCATTGGTACCGACATGTAGCAAGACAGCAGATTCTTCCCCAGCACTATCTAAGACCTTGTCTAGGTGGCGCGTGAGGTCTGCTACCTTCACACTAGGCAGGCATGTTACCAGGCGTTCCTCACATCCACCAGCCACCCAGCTATCTACATGCCTAATGATCGAATCACCAACTATAATGGCTGTCCTTTCCTCATGGGCACATGACCCTGGAGAAACGTCCTTGGTGTGAGAGGGTTTTACATCACCTGCAGGACAGGTCCTAGCTACAGGATCACTTCCTGCCACACCAGGGTGATGCTCTGTCACATGACCTCCCTCCATGTCAACAGAGATGCTGCCAGACTGGAGGTGGGACTTCAGGACTATATCCCGTAGGTCTTGTCTTTGTACCTCTCTGTCTTCTTTATGTCCTCCAAGTCTGCTACTCTAGCCTCCAGAGATCGGACTTGTTCCCTGAGAGCAAAGAGCTCTTTGCACCTAGTGCACACGTAACACCCCTTACCAACTGGGAGAAAATCATACACGTGACACTCAATGCAAAAGACTGGGAAAGCCCCCATCTCACTGCTGGACTGCTGTCTGCATCTTAGTTTTAAGGTTGTGTTTAGATATTTACGTTCTGTACTTACTAAGGGTTGCTGGGGATATTTATACTAATAAAACTATACCTAATACGTTTAATGTACTTTGTTCACCTGAAGCTTAATTAATCTCAGGTCTTTAATGTATGCCTGATGAGGATAAACAGTTGCACCTGAGAGTGAATATGGCACCTCCTTTCCTTTAAGAGGTTTAAGCACCTATAAAGCTACTATTATCCCAGGGGTGGGTGGGTGTCACGGAGGTGAGGGAAAGACGACTTATTAAAAGCTGCCTACTATCCAGTACCCTGTCCTGTGCTTTTAAGGTAATCTGTGCCCAATTTCCAGGGGGAGTCCCACAGCCTTTGTTTGGATAGAGGGAGCCTTGGGTCCTTAATTTTAACCAGAAAGCTCTCCTACTGTGTTTTAAATTTAAACTGAAAGTTCTTTGCTTCTACTAGGCCCTGAGTGATTTAACAAATACACTGGGTTCACAGATTAATCAGCTTTAATCTAAAGAATTCCTTTTTCTCCAAGATTTAGAAAAAATCCCAATAGTAAATACAATTACAGATCTCTCTCCAGAAGTAGCAGTCCCCTTTTGTAGACCATCAGGAGGGCACTCCAGGCATCCATCACCCTTTCTGTGAAAAAGTATTTCCCCAACACTGCTTTTGAGTTTACCTCTTTGCAACTTCATTTCAATTTCTCTAGTTATACAGCTTCCCCATCTTTAAACAAGTCTTTTTGTTCATAAGTACCTTTTAAGTATTTAAACATCTATATCATGTCTTCTCTGTTCTGCCTCACCTCCAGAGTATACATATTTAGGTCTTCAAGTCTCTTTTCATACCTCTTCTGGCACAGGAACCATATAATTTTGGTTACCTTCTTGTGAACTATTTTGAATCTTTTTATATATTTTACAAGGTATGATCTCCAAAACTGAACACACTACTCCAGGTGAGACCTCAAAGATTTTGTACAGGGGCATTAATACCTCCTTTCTTCTGCTGTTTATTTCTCTCTGTATGCAGTCTAGCATCCTTCTGACTTTGACCACCGCCCTGTCACACTGTTTCACCACCTTGAGATCTTCAGACACTATCACCCCAAGATCTCTCTTGATCCATGCACACTAGCCTCTTGCCCACTATCACATACAGTTTCCTTGGATTTCTGCATCCCAAGTGCATCACTCTGTACTACTTCACATTAAATCTTAAGTGCCAAGCATTGGACCATTCTTGTGATTTTTGTAGATCTTTTCTCATGTGGTCTACTCCCTCTGAGGTATCCACTCTGTTGCAAATCTTGTGTTATCCGTAAAAAGGCAAACTTTTACTTTAACCCTTCAGCAATATACCTCAAAGACATTAAACAGTACTGATCCCTGAACCCATCCCTGGGGCACTCCACTACTCATTTTCCTTTCTTCAGAGTGAATTTCATTTACCATCACTCTTTGTTGTCTATCACTAAACCAATTTCTGATTCAGTTCACTCCCTTGGGACCCAAACCCAGGCTACTCAGTTGATTCAGTAGGCTGTTGATTAAGCCTCCTATGAGGAACAGTATAAAATGTTTTGCTGAAATCTAAGTAAATCACATCCATTCCATGTCCTTGATCCAGTTCTCTGATCACCCAGTCAAAGAAATCAATCAGATGTGTTTGACACAATCTTCCTGTGGTAAAACTATGTTGCCTTGGATCTTGCAACCTATTGGATTCTAGAAAGTACACTGAGTTAAGGCTTACGGACCTGCAGTTTCCACCTTTTTCCTGTTACCACTATTGTGAAGAGGTGTCACATCAGCCCTTTTCCAATCCTGTGGAACCTTTCAGCTTTGTAAGCTGTTCACAAACACCTTCCAATTAGTACCTTTTGTATATCATGTGTGTGGTCCTCCAGGATTTTCTTTCATGAATGCAGAATAGAAATATCTGTTTAACAAGGAAAAAGTGGAGTGCTAATTTCCACAAATTAGTCTCTAGCACCTTCGAGTCTTGTAGTTCCACTCCTGGTCTTCCTCCTCTCCCCAAAATACCTGAAAAAAAGTCTTGTCACTTTGCTTCACATCTTTAGCCATTTTTTCTGATGTGTATGCTTTTGCCATCCTGATTTTTCTTTTTGAGCTTTATCTGGTATTTTTTTCCATGTTCTTTTTGTGATCTTCTGAATTTTGTGAATGCTGTCTTTTTTGCCTTTATTTTTGCAGTCACATCTTTAGAGAACTGTGTTTTCCTTTTCCTCTTGTTTTTATTAAATATTGTAAACCACGTCAGCATTGTCCGTTAGGTGATCAATCAAATAATTTGAACCTTGTGTGTATATTTATATTCAGAGAGCGAATTCTACCAGTAATTTGGGTTACAACTGGATGGGTACGTGCAATGCTGTAACTGCACTCTGCATGAGTATATAGGGGTAAATAAATAGCAAGCAACAAGCACGGCTATAGATTAAAACTTTCAAGTCTTGAAGATTTAAGTACTAAGCAAAAGAAATAAGTTCATCAAAGAACAATAATTTGACAACAGACACTAATTTACTACTTTAACCTATGTGCTAGAGACGTTATCTGCCCTAGGAACACCCCTGAACTGAGACCTCATGTGATTGGGTTAAAGGATAACTTTACTGTCAATGAGAGAGAACCATGGTATGCCCTCAGAAGAGCTTCCAGAGAAGAAAGTTTGATAGGGAAAGAGCCAGGGCTGCCAATGCCCAAAAGGAGCAAGTGACTCAGACTGATGAGATGCCTCATGAATCCGTAAATGAAAGAGAGGTCTAAAAATTCCCTAAGAGGGAATACCTAGCAAAGGTCAGAATTTTAGAAAGTAGGTTGTTGTGGATGAAAGGAATTGTCCAAGGGATGCTGCTGGCGTGCCAATAAATGTTTTGAAAACCAGGACTATCACCAGCATAAATGGTGCCCCAGATGGTCACATCGGTCTCGGGGAAGCTCCCTTTCTAATGACGTGGGTAGCAGCTTGGTTCCTGATCAATGAGGATGGTACACCTCGGCCAAATAATTTTCTGTTGTCATCACTGTTATGTTACTTTGTATTTTCCCTGCTACCTAGGCCTCACTACAATAAGAACTCACACAGTTGTGTCAAGACGTTTTGCTAAGAAATAACTATACTTCTATAAGCATAATAAAGTAAAATTAATGGGGGCAATCTTTAATACCATTTATGCAGCCAGCATTGGCCACTTACTGCTTAATGTCTTTGTTTGAACTTTCAGGACACTTTTTTTTATATACTTTAAATTCCACCAACAAACAGTAAGAAACATCCAGCAAGATCTCCACGGGGGGTGAACTCTGATCCCCACTGGGAGTCAACAAAAAGAAAGGCAACAGGTGGGTTATAACAGATTATCCCATCCCCCTCCCACCCTTCCTCCCCCCCACCCACCTCACACCTCACACTCCTCCACCAATTTTATAAGATCATATATCGGTGGCTACTGCTATTCTGCCCCAACTCCCCAACTGGCAACACCTCATTCAACTCCCCACATGAAGAATCTCGTTACGACTACGAACCCCTAAGTGCTGAATATAGGGTTCCCATATTGACATAAACACTGTCCAACGCTTGACACTGCCCCTTGCTAGCCATCTCTCTGTTAACATCAAATGATGAAAACTGTTCCGCCATTCGCCAAAGGTAGGCTACTGGTGCTCTCTCCATAAATGGAGAATCGGCCCTTTCCCCACCAGACAGGCCTTCCGCAATAGTAAACGTTCCCCTGCCTTCCCAGGGCAGGGAGGCTCAATCTGATCCAATACTACAAAGGAGCCAGTCCATCTCAATCTCTGTTGCAACAACCTACTAAGAAAAGTGCATATCCTAGCCCAATAGGAGCGCAATCCCCGACATCCCCACCACATATGCAGTAAGATTGCCAAAGGCCCTGAGCAACGTGGACAGCAGCCATCGGTCATTAATTGACTACGAAATGCCCTCTGCGGCAAGAAATGAGCTCTGGTCACACATTTAAATTGAACCTCCCTCCAACGAGACCCCTGCGCCACACGCACTATCCATTTCAGAGCCTTACTAACCAACCCTGGAGTCAATGCCCCACCTAATTCAGCTTCCCAGGCCACCTCGACTCCCCGATAATCGGGAACTGCCCTGAAATGATCCAATCGAAGCTTCAAATTGGAAATTGATGGTGGACTATCCTCCCCTAAGCTGAAGAATTCCAATATCTGGGCTGATCGTTCGATTTGCAACGCTCCTTGTGGCAAAGAGGACACATAATGAGAAACCTGCATATATGCAAAACAATGTCTAGCAGACAAATCATACTCCCGACTTAGTGTCAGAAAGGACTTGCATCGTCCTGACGGGTCTACTAGATGCCCCACATTCCATATACCTAGTAGCTGCCAGTCACGAAACGTCGCCGTCTCGGACCCGGGGAGGAAGTTAACATTCCCTTGTAAAGGTAGCCAACTAGAAGCACTCCACGGTTCGTTCCAATACACATTAAGCTGTTTCCAGGTTCGCTTAGCAGAATCCACCAATGCACTCTGCTTGACAGTACACGGTAGATCTCTATTCGCCCCATGTAGAACCCCCATCAAAGTTAACGGGGCCACTAGACATTCCTCCAATGCCCTAGGCGTATAGACGTCTGTCCCTCCCAACCAATCCCCCAGATGTTGAGCCTGACAGGCCAGGGCATATATCTTCAAATCCGGCAGTCCCATCCCCCCCTCACGCCATTTCCCCAACAACCGAACTCACGGAATACACGCTTTGTTCCCCTTCCATAAGAAAGTTTTAAGGGAGGCTTCCAACCGATGCATATCTCGACATAACAACCAAACTGGCAAGGTCTGTAACCAATACAAAATCCGTGGTAAAATAACCATTTGCACTGCCGCTATTCTCCCGGATAGGGATAGCGGGAGAGACTCCCATGCCTTTAGTTGCGTATCTAGGCGACGCAGGGTATGATCCAGCTTGCGTCCATATAAACGCTTGGGGTTGTCTAGTCAACACTATGCCAAGATAAACAAAATCCTCGGCCGCCCATCTAAGAGGGAACCCCCCCCCCCCCCACGAGCTACGTAGGTGCCCCAAGATATCCAACGCTTCTGATTTATCCTTATTAATGCGAAGACCTGCAAATGCCCCAAATCACGTAAATTCCTCCAGCAGAGTCTGCAAGGAACAAACCGGGGAGGTCAAGTGAACCAACAGATCATCTGCAAAGGCCGAAATTATAAACTCCTGCGAACCCATCCTCACTCCCCGTATCGCTCGTGAGGTCTCAATGGTACATATCAGGGGGTCAAGTGAGACAACAAACAGCAGAGGAGAGAGAGGGCAGCCCTGTTGCGTACCCCGTTCCAAATCAAAGGCCTCCGAAAGCACCCCGTTACACAAAACTCCCACCATCGGTGATACATACAGACTCTGCACCATTTTGCAGAATGCTGCACCTAAGCCATATTGCAGTAGAAGCCACCAAAGATATTGCCAATTCACCCTATCGAAGGCCTTTTCCGCATCAAAGCTGACAAGTAGCGAGGGCAGCTGTCGGGTGTGCACCCATTCCAAAGATGCCAAAATTTTTTGAAGATTCCGAACCGCGTAGCGCCCCTTGACAAAGCCCACTTGTGTGTCATGCACTAAGGGGCTTGTTTACAAAACCGCGGTAGCGGTTTGCGATCGTAATCGGAGCCGCGGCCCCATTGATTTCAATGGGGCCGCGGCTGCGATCGCGATCGCGAACCACTACCGCGGCTTTGTAAACAAGCCCCTAAGTGTCCCAACACTCCGGCCAGCTGTACGGCCAAAATTTTTGCGAGCAACTTTAAATCAAAATTAAGCAGGGATATGGGACGATAAGAGGCTGCTAACATCTGGTCTTTACCCGGTTTCGGGATCAATGTAATATGGGCATGGTTCCGCCCCCAGCGAAAGGCCCCTTGCTCCGCTCGCCCACTAAAAACCTCCCGCAGCAGTGGGCTTACACACTCACTGAGAATTTTATAGAATTCTGCACCTAGGCCGTCCGGTCCTGGGGTTTTGCAGCAACTGGCTGAAGAGATTACTGATTGTATCTCCTGTGGGGTGATAGGCTGATCCAACTCCCCCCTCTGTTCCTCAATGAGCCGGGGCAATTCCAAGTCTCTCAAATATTCATGCATTGTCGTAGTGGATCCAGGCTCTGCCGTATACAACGATTGGAAAAAACTGCGAAAAACCTTAGCAATTTCCGCACTCTCCTTGTGTACGCTGCCTTTATCATCTCGAAGTGCCGCCATGAAGGATGAGCCCCACTGGCCCCTCAAACACCGGGCTAACAGCTTCCCAGGCTTATCTCCATAGCAGTGCAACTTATACCAATAGTAAAGAACTGACTTCTTGGCTCTCTGATGTAAAAGCTCGTTAAGGTCCACCTGAGTTTCCCATAACTTTCTTATTCGCGGGCGATGGCATATGAGCACAGCTACGACGGATTTTAGTAACCTGTCGTTCGAGCGCAATTATTCGCTCTGCAAGTATCCGACGTTTCCGGGCTGCAAATCCTATAATATCCCCCCTTAGGACCACCTTCGCTGTCTCCCATACCAATTCTGGGTCATCCATATGACCTTGATGGTCACTTGCAAACTCTTTCCACCGCTGACGTAGAAAATGATGAAACTGCACATCATGATACAACCCCAAGGGGAAACGCCAAAGACGCGCCTGAGTGGCATCCCTGCCCCACTGCAATTCTGTCCAGACCATTGCATGGTCCGAGATTTCCAAGGGACCGATCTGGGCATCCCCCGTGTGAGCAAACAAGGCTCCCGACATCAAAAGATAGTCCATGCGCGCACTAGTGCCATGTGCCCTAGATTGATGGGTAAAATCTTTTTCTAGGGGATGCATCAGCCGCCAGGGATCTGTCAGACCCAGTCTCTTATGGAAGCGTTGCAGCATCCTAGATGTCAATGCCCTCTCACCTCACCCCCCCTAGACGTATCGAGGTCCACATCGAGGACCCCATTGAAATCCCCTCCGAGAATCAAGGGGCATTCCGATAGTTGCTCTATTTGAGGCCAAGCCGCTATAAAAGCCGGAGTCGAACACGTTAGGTCCATAGAGGTTCCCAAGAATCACCGGCTTCCCCTCTAACTGGCCAAATATCAGAAGGGATCTTCCAACTTCATCTGCTAAGACAAGTCCCCACCACAAATCTAATTCGCTTGTGGACCAAGATAACTACTCCCTCTTTTTTCCCTTTAGCTGGGGAACCCCATACTTGCCCCACCCAGTTCCTACAAAGTTTACTATGCTCTGCAGCCGTCTGGTGGGTTTCCTGTAGCAATGTGATATCACACTGCTGTCGGGCCAATGCTTGTAATACTTTATATCGCTTAATAGGGTTCCCCAATCCACAAACATTCCAGGTAATGACCTTCAGAGTTGTGGGGCAGTGTCAAGGTTCCTCCAATTATCTATTCCTAGTCGCACAAGAGGGACTTCCCCAGCCTGAAGCCCCCTTCATCTTCCATCATACCAGTGCAGCGCTGCCAATTATTAAACCCCGGAGTGTGAACTATCCCTCCCCCTACCTTCCCCCCCTTCTTACCCCTCCCCCCTCCCCCCCTTCTTACCCCTCCCCCTCCCCCCCTTCTTACCCCTCCCCCTCCCACCCCTTCTAGTCTGTCCATCAGGTCGGACAACCTTCCATTGACAATCGGGTCTACCCCGTATCACGATCTCTTTGTTCCCCTCAGTATTACCCAGGCCTCTGATTCCCAACCCTCCACCCCGTCAACCTTCACAGGCCCCTAAGGAATTCCACCCTTCCCCAGTTTAGCCTAATCCGCCCTACTCCTCCCCCACTCTACCGATTCCCAAGGACTTCTGGAAGCAAGACACTAGGCCCCATGACAGGGCCTATCTTAAACCTCTCTAAACAGCGCAGTATTATGACTATACCTCCACAGATTAACCTGGCCCCCCTACGCTACTTCCTATTGGTCTAAATGCCTAACACCTCTTAGCCCATACTATACGGGCGCCTGAACCCAAGGGGATAAGCCCTGCTAATGTCAGAAAGAAACAATTATGAACAGTTACTAAACAGAACAATAGCCAGCATCGCATCTCGCCCAGGACTCTATCCACCATCTTACACAAATATCCCATCCCCCACCCACCTCCCATCTCCAGGACAGATCGCCCTCAACACATTTCGTATTAGCCCTCTTGATATAAGCAAGGCAGGAGACTGTTGATAGGCTAAAGCCTCCGATTTTTCTCCCCCCAGAACACATTATGCCACACACCCTGAGACGCCACTGTAGGCCGCTAAATCCGAGTCCAAGCGGTCTCACAGGGGGAGCAGTAGGCGACCATCCTCCCCAAGCACCCACCCATGGTGAGCTCCCTCCCGGAAGACCACACAAACTGGCTGAAGTGTAGCCCAGGCAAAACACTCCCCCTCCGCCTTCCTAGGCAGTTAAACATATCCTCTGTTCCTCAGTGAATGAGAAAATGAAACTGTAGCCAGAACACTATAGCCACATTGTTATTATGGGGAAAGACAGTTGCAAAACGTTTCGATTTGTATCTATCTCAGACTAACTTCTCAAATAACTAAGCCAAGCAACAACACACACACAACTTCTCAACCCCAAGCATAGGGCAACCCGTGGTAATAAGGAAGAAAAAAGAAAACAAGAAAAATGGGGGGGGGGGGGGGGGAGGGGAACCCCCCCCCCCCAACAGCATATTTCAGTTCATACGCAGTTCCAGGGGAGCGAAAGCCAGCCACGGCCTTTCTGAATCTTCACTCGACCTCTGAGCTTTCCCCCTCAGTCCAGAAAACAAGACGCCATCATTGCCCCCGGCTTCGTTTTCAGGGGTTGGATTCAGCTGAAGTGTTCAAAGTCTCCAGAAATGAAGCATCCGCCCCAGGTGATAACAGGTAGCATGTCTGGCCCTGGAAGTCCACCCGCAATCAGGCCGGGTATAATAGTGAAAAACGCACCCCTTTTTGTAGGAGCTGTGCACAGATATTTGAGTAGGCCCGACGTTGTTGGCTGACTAAAGCAGAATAGTCTTGAAAGACCAATATTTGCTCTGCATCGTGGTTTTGCCATATACGGCTCCGGGCGGCCTTGAGCACTTCTTTTTGTCTATAATCCAGGAAGCGTGCAATAACCGCACGCGGGCGCCGGGCTTGCTCCCGCTTAGGGCCCAATCTATGTACACGTTCCAGCTTCACGGGGTTGTCTCCCTTACCTCCCATTAGTCTTTCAATCCAGGCCAACAAGAAACCATATAGGGCGCTATCTGCCACACTCTCTGGAATTCCAACAAACCGCAGATTTTTGCGCCGCCCTCGGTTTTCAAGATCATCGATCTTTTCACCTTGTTGTTTGACGAGGGTCTCCAGGGCCTCTACTTTGACTTGCAAGGCGTGCTGGGTGTCCTCCACATCCGATATACGCGTCTCTGCTTGCTCCACCCGTCCTGCGAAGTCGGTAACATGCTGGCCGACACTGTGTATCTGCTCCACCAATTCTTGGAAGCGGGCATCAAGCGCCTATACCACCGCCGCATTCTGCTACCAGCCCTGGAGTGCCTCCTGAGACAGGGCTACTAGGCGCACCCTCTGCCATCTTGGCCTCAGGGACTCGTGGCTTCTCCCCTCCTTAAGGTCTTCGATGCCATCGGGGTACTTGTCTCGTTGCACTTGTGCCTTCCCAGAACCGCCAACTTCTTCAGCGCATATAATTAATTGTTAGTGGGGATTTCCACATTAAGTGGGATTTTATCGCTGTTTTGCGGGGTAGGCTACCCGGAGCTGATCACAACCCGACTGGTCAGCTCATTTGCCAAACCGGAAGTCCTTCAGGACACTTTTAAGAGGGGTTTGGGAGGAAGAGGTGTTCAGGGGCAGGACCTAAACTTATGGATAGCAGCGATATTCAGTCCCATATTCATACAACTTATTTGTCCAAGTAATACTGCAGAAATAGCATGGACAATGCATAAAATAAAATTATTCATAGAAAGTTATGCTGGTGAATTTAGCAGTATGATTTGGACCACTGCTGAATATCCTGTATAAGCATATACAAATCATTTATCCATTTGTATTTGTGTGGTTCCTGACAGGGCTGTCCTGCCTACTAGACAAGCTAGGTGGCCGCCTAGGGTGTGCCGCCACTTCGTTGCCTTCGGCTGGCCATGTGCTTTGGCACACATGACCTGCCGCTTCTGATACCCCTCTGACACAACTTACTGTGAAAGGGGGGTGGGGGGGTCAGAAGCCAGGCCATGTGTGTTGAAGCACATGGCCAGCTGTGGGCAAGAAAGTGGGTGACGAAAGCTGCCACTTTTACAATACTACTGCTGCTGCCCACCTCCCCACCCAAAGAAGGAATCAGCAGCGGGGGGCGCGGTTCAGCGGAGGTGACTTGGTGGGGGGGGGGGGGGGGCATCGTGGCTAGGGTTTCTGCCTGGGGTGACAGAAACTCTTCGGCCGGTGCGGATTGCTGAACTGCTGAACATTGTCTCCAGTGTTTCTTAATGATAACCAAAGTCTCCCTTTGAAAATAATGCCAGCTGCAGGAACAGGCCTGAATCAGAGTGGGTACATCTATATCTATTCTAAAGGTGGTGTGAATATACTGTGGGAATTGTTATTGATCAGCCATTTCTAAAATCACATTCCTGGTGTGTGGTACTCTGAAATACCCTACTTCCTTCTGGCGCAAGTGTTTGTTTGTCTTTATTTGATATACTGCATTTATGTACACAAGCAGTAGTTTACAAAAATAAATTTTTAACAAATAGAAAAGAACTCCATTTATCAAAGTAAATAGGAAAAGAGCATAAAGGGGAAGATGATAGAGAGGGGAGGAGATGAGAGGAGCGCTATCAAAGAGGGGAAAAGGGTAGGAAGTATACTCTACTGGCGGCAATGCAGTTGCCCAGGCCTAGGGGACTTCAAAAGCAAATTTTAAACATATGTGTTTTTAGACCTTTTTAGAAGAGTTTTTAATATTTTCTTTCAAACATAAAAGAGCATGAAGTGTCTTCCAAAGTGAGGAAGCTAAGGCAAAGAATGCAGACTGCCGTGTGGATTCCAGTTTTGCTTTAGGTTGGGGAGGAATATGGAGCCTATTTCCGTGAAGCGAGCGGAGAGTCCGAGCAGGGGCATATAAAGTGACTAGAGTAGAGATATAAACTGGGAATTCGTCTTGAATGGATTTATGGGCAAAAGTCAGAATTTTAAATTGTATTTGTGATTTGATGGGAAGTCAGACATTGAAATTATAACAGGGCGGCATGGTCAGATCTGCAGACATGGGCAAGAAAGCAGACCACTGTATTTTGGATAGTCTGCAAACATTTTAGGTGATAGAGTGTTAGACTTGCATATATTACATTGCAGTAATCCAGACGTGAAATCATGATATGGAACAAAACAAACATTTGTGCTGGTGGATCAAGAAATTGCCTGATTGCTCAAAAATGTCCGAGTGCTAGGAAGGAGGATTTTGCTACCTAAGTGATCTGGGGCAAAAAGAAAAGTTCAGAATCTAACAGGATACCCCAGTACTTGAAAGTATACTGAAGCTGCTCCTAGAACTGTTGCAACAGTGGGACAGTTGGAAGAACCTGTGAACCAAGAAGCTGTTGTTTTTTTCCAGGTTTAGTTTCTGTGCATTTTCACGGAGCCAAGTAGTATTATTGTCTAGTCATACATGAATTGACATTAAGTCTGGGGAGAGTTTGTCTGTAGCAGAAAGCAGGAGAATATCAGCATATATGTAGCTGGAAATCAAATGAGCATGCTACGAAGAGCTGTGCTGATTCTAGTATGCAGTAAAATTCCATTTCCAAATACATTCCCAAACTTCTATTTCTCTGTACTGCAGAGGGAAAACAAATGCAGTCAAATTTGAGTCTGATCTTGGCCTCTGGAAGGTGCATCCATTTATGGAGTGTAGCATGTTGCAAAGTTTCCTACTTGGTTTGCAAGCAACAGAAACAGAAACATCTCCAGGCAGGACCTGATGAGTAGTAGTGCAGTCTAGTCCCCTCTTTCTTTTTACACACAATCAGGTGAGTGTGGTTTCCAAATGTACATGAGGTGACCCAAACAAATGAGCTGAAATACGTTTCTGCCTGATCATGCAGTATATCAAACAGAATGTGTTTCAAATGTATATAAAGGAGAGTAAAAGTAGGACTGGACTGATCCTGGAGTTCCTAATAGCTGAGGGAAGGATTGTGTCTAATTGTATATCACAGTCCTGTCTATATATAAACAAGCATTTGACACCTGCCCTTTGTATCCTATAGAACAGGCATGTCCAACTTCGAACAGGTCGTGATCTTCTTTTTCCGGCCAAAAGTGCCGGTGATCTACCACCATGAAAATTACGTTTCAAATTAGTTTCAAATTAAATTTTAACACATTAAAGTTGGAGGATCCCCCCCCCCCATTTTTAATGAACTTTCTGTTATTTACGTGGATGTGATCAGCTGTTAAGCAAATTAATCAAAAACAAAACAGAGACACGAAGATTCAGTAAGAACTGCGAGGGGAAATGGAAAATACATTTTTTCTTAAAGTTTTATTGAGTAATAACTTTCTTTAACTGTCTTAATAACTTTCTTTAACTTTTATTGAGTAATTTGTGTTAAATTTAGGTTGAGTATTGATCCAAGCTGATCTTGCACAATCGTTAATATTTCGCTCTTGCTCATCAGTGAGACGTCTGAGCCTGCATTTCATCCACCAGCTTTTTGAAGTTGGGTGAATATTGCGCGAGGGACAGTCTCAGGGAATCCTGGAGATGTTCATCTGTCATGTTAGAATGTTGTGTACTCTGTCATTTTCAGATGGGAAAACACAGATTCACACAAATAAGTTGAACCGAAACAGGAGTGTACAGCATCACTGCATCTTCTCAAGTTGGGAAATTTGTCTCTAGGCACTAGCTTCCAAAACGATTCTTGCTCAGCACGGGTCTTGAGAAAAATGTCATTTTTAAGGGTTAATATTTCGTTTTCAAGAGATGGCTTGTTCAATGAGTAATTTTTACTGATAGCAGCTGCAGTTTCTTTAATGTCCACTTCTACTTTGAATGGATATGACAAGTACTCCACAACTGTTCCAATTTTTTGGAAGTCACAGAATCTATTTTCGAATTCCTGGATAACAGAACAGATTTCTGTCACATCTCGTTCTGAAAAACAAAATTTGGATATTGTCCCAGATGGTCCTGCGTATTAGGACAATGATCAAAAGTATTGTTTGCAAGGTCAGTCATCATTAGCTCAAATTTGCTCTTGTAGGATGAAACTGTACTCATCTTGCCAATGCATTTGTTCAAAGTTCAAAGTTCATATCACTTACTTCACCTGTAAAGTCAGCGAGAAATGCCAGATCACATAACCACTCATCTTCCAACTCTGCTCCCCTTTCCTTCAAAAAATGTCTTATTTCATTCAGCAAATCACAAAATCTTTGCAGAAATTTGTGCCTACTTAGCCACCTTACATCTGTGTGCAAAATGATTTCCGCTACCCCTTCATCAAGAGTAAGATTGAAAAGCCGTCTTTGAAGTGATCTTCCACGAGCTGAATTTACAATTTTGAAAGTGATGTCCATGACAGTCTTTGTATTGAGTCTCTTGCTTGCCAAAACTTGCTGGTGAATGATGCAGTGGTAAGAAAGGAAATCTGGGAAGTCGTCATGCTGTCTACAGAGGGCTATGAAACCGTTAACCTCACCTGTCATTGATTTTGCTCCATCAGTAGTGATGGAAACAAGTCTATGCAATGGAAGATTACACTTTGTCACAAAAGAATGGAAAGAACTGAATATTTCCTGACCGGTAGTTCTCCCTTTTAAAGAAATCATTCCAAGTAGTTCTTCTTTAACACTGAAGTCTTTAAAAACCATCCAGATAAACAACTAGTAACTGGGCTATGTCTCTTATGTCTGTAGATTCATCCAGTTGGAGTGAGAAAGCAACACAATTTGAAACATCCTCCAACAATTGTTCAGTTGTGTCTCCACACATCTTTTCTATTTTGCCGCACGACGGTGTTTCTTGACAATTGTACATCTTGAATAGCAGTTATGATCTCTTTCTTATTTTTAAATCCTTCAAAAAAATTGTCAGCTGCTTCAAGAAAACAATCTTTTACAAATTCCCCTTCAGTGAAAGGTTTGCATTTCTTTGCGATCAGGTTGCTGACCTTGAAGGATGCTATGGTTGCATTGACCGAATGTGACCTTGGCTTCGCCATCAACTGTTGCTGAGTAGCCAATTTTGATTTAAGTTCTTTGAGCTTCAGCTTACGAATTTCACTTTTGGGTGGAAAATCAGCATCAAACTTATTGCTATGCAGAGCCTTATAATGACGTTCCAGATTACCCTTTTTGGGCAAGGATACTGGGGTGTTACAAATTAGACAGCAACACTTGTCTTTCACCATGATGAAGAAGTAGTTCATTTCCCATTCATCATGAAAGTGGTAGGTTTTGCTCTTCTTTGGAACACTCATAATCGTTATACTGGGGTGGCTGGATGTAAGGCGGCCAAATCTGCTAATTTAGTATAAACACTGGCTGAATCTGGTCCAAACCTGTCACTGTCCCAAAGTATTAAAGATCAACAGGAACTGAAGACCTCTGGATGATGTGCAATACAAGGACTGGAGATGCCAAAACCACAAACATGTAATTCTAAAAGTAAAAATAAGAATTCATCATACTGGCGCCAATAATCAAATACCACCAATCATCAAAAAAACTCAAACATCTGTCCAGCAAACCAGATAAAATCAAATACCGCTAAACAAGTTCAAATACCACCACACGTGATTTAATAAATTCTGCACACAGTGTAGAATCAATGAAAAGGCAAGGCAAAATAAAATTGCAGTGTAGAATCAACGCAAAGGCTAGGCAAAATAAAATTGCAGAGGCAAGCAAAAGTCAGTGGTTTGAACCAATTCGAAGGCAAGGCATAGGCAAGTTAGAACAAAATTGGAAAAGCCCGCCAAAATCACCAAATTCTTGACATTTTGTTGTGTCTGCCCGAAAACGTTTAATGAAAGCGAACTATAAAGCGACCAACAACCAGCACATGACACAATACGGTAAGTGTATTCAGGTAAAGCCCAGGCGAATGGATATCGCCTGATATATAACACACTTCTCAGGGGTGTTGGGGCGGGGGCAGGAATGGATGATTCTGAGTGGCAGGAGACCAGGTATGACGCCGGGGCTGTGGCGTCTCGTCGTGGGGCGCGGGCGGCAGCCCCCTGGGGTACCCACAAACTATTGGCATGAAAACCACCAGCACCTCCAATACACCCGCAGGCAAGATTCCTGCAGGCAGGGAAAAAAGACAGGCAAAGGATCAGCAGCGGCGGCAAGCCCTCGGCAGATGACCTGCCGGCACGAGCTCTCTCCTAGCAACGGGGCAAGCTGCTGGAGAGATGGAGCCAAGTGGGGCTGGCGATCTACCTCTGACCCCTCTGTGATCTACAGGTAGATCGCGATCTTCCTGTTGGACATGTCTGCTATAGAAGATAATGCAGAACTGCCATGCTGTACAGGGAGGTTTTAGGCCAGTCCTGGATTTTGCAGCTTTCACTGATTTGAGATCCACAGTGCAGGGGGATATAACTCTTCTCAGATGTTGAATGGTAATATATCAGATGTCAGCAGATCTGGTCCAGCTCACCCCTTAGTGAGCATGGTTGTGACTTCTCACACAGCTCTAGCTAAGGATATTGCTCAGCTGTTAGCCATACAAGCTTGTTCACCTGAAGGAAACTGCTCCTTCCTATTGTCCTGCTAGACCAGTCCAGACAAGTGGGTTGGGTCCTTCTATCAGCAGAGGTGGAGACAGAGAATTCTAGAGGCTTCTTATGACTTCATCCTGCTATAACAGCCAGTGAAGCTAGTGGCACACTTCAATATGTCTCTGTCTCCAGCAGATGGTGGATGCATCAATACAATTCAGGAGAAAATTCAGGTAAAGATTGATTTAGTTTGTGAGTAACCATCTTTAGGGATGACTTCCTCACTGGAGCTCAATGCTTGAGGCTCTACTACAGTCACCCTTAAAGCTTGTGCTCTTTTGGGTATTGCCATAGAGAGGAGGGGAATTGGTTCTGCTCCTTGTCCTTATCTGGTTAAGGTCCAGTTGAGCAGCCAAAAGTTTGGAAAAGGATTTTTATCCTTGCAGAACCTCAGTACACCCTCTCTCCTCTTTCCCCTAGCTCTCACCTGAAGATTAGAAGACGGTTTCTAAAAGGTATGTGCCTACAGACTCTGGCAGTAGGGGAGTAGAACTGAGCCCAACATGGTCCTCCTGCCTTGGGCTACCCGAGAGTGAGTACCAAAACTAACTATTTTATCTCACTTGTTTTTGGGGGCTACCAACCTCGTCCACTGGGCAGTGGGTCTATCAGGTTCTGGGCCATTTGGGAAAAACATTAGTGAAGCATGTTTCTTTTTCCCTCAAGTTCCTGCCTCATTGTGCTATCTTCACCCGTTAGCTTTGAATATAAGAATATAAGAAATGCCATACTACGTCAGACCAAGGTCCATCAAGCTCAGTATCCTGCCTCCAACAGTGGCCATTCCAGGTCACAAGAACCTGGCAGGTTCCCAAAAAGGTACACAGGTTCCACAATGCTTGTCTCGGGATAAGCAGTGGATTTCCTGGGTCCTCTTTAATAATGGTTTATGGACCTTTCCTCCAGGAATTTGCCCAAACCTTTTTTAAACCCAGATACACTAACAGCTTTCACCACATCCTCCAGTAATAAATTCCAGAGTTTTAATAAGCATTGAGTGCAAAAATATTTTCTCTTATTAGTCTTAAATGGGCTAAAGACTTTACCTGCTTGCCAGCCCTAACTCCGACCACCCTAATTGCTTATGGACCACATACCAGCTTGTAACTTAGTTCTCCCTGTTACTACCCAAGTTTATTACCCTTTTCAATGTAATATGCTTATTGTTTATTGTGCAATGTTAGACGTTTATTGTATTGTTCTGTGATGCCTGTTCAATGTAAAACATTTATTCTGTTCTGCATAAACCGCGTTGATTTCGAAATAGTGCAGTATATAAAATCAAATAATAAATAAATTGTAACTTCATTGCATGTCCCCTAGTCTTTCTACTTTTTAATGGCATAAACAACCGATCTATGTTTACCCATTCCACTCCACTCATTAATTTATAGACCTCTATCATATCTCTGCTCAGCCGTCTTTTTTCCAAGCTGAAGAGCCCTAACCTTTACCATTTTGGTGATTCTTTTCTGTTTCTAATTCTGCTATATCCTTTAAGATATGGTGATCTGAATTGCACACAATATTCAAGGTGTGGTTGCACCATGGAATGATACAGAGGCATTATAATATCCTTGGATTTTATTCTTTAATCCTTTCCTTATGATTCCTAGCATTCTATTTGCTTTCTTGGCTGCCGCTGCACACTGGACAGAGGGTTTCAACGTATTCTCCATGATGATTCCTAAATCTTTTTCCTGGATGGTGATTATTAATGTGGAACCTTGCATTGTATAACCATAGCTTGGGTTGTTCTTTCCCAGGTGCATAATTTTGCACTTGTCCACATTAAATTTCATCTGCCATTTGGATGTCCAGTCTTCCAATTTATCAAGGTCCTCTGGCAATTTTTCACAATCCTCTTGTGTTTTAACAACTTTGAATAATTTTGTGTCGTCTGCAAATTTGATCAGCTTACTCATTATTCCTATTCCAGGTCATTGATGAATATGTTAAAAAGCAGCATGCCCAGCACAGATCCCTGAGGCACTCCACTATTCACCTTTCTCCATTCAGCCCTACTTTCTGCTTTTTATCTTTTAACCAGTTCCTGATCCATAATACTACTCTGCCTCCTAGCCAATGACTTTAATTTTGCCAAGAGTTTCTCATGAGGGACCTTGTCAAAGGTTTTCTGAAAATCTAGATATACTGTATCAACCGGCTCATCTTTGTCTACCTATTTATTCACACCTTCAAAAAAATATAACAGACTAGTAATGCAAGGCTAAATCCAGGTTGGCTTTCTCCCATTAAACCATGACTGACTATATGTTTAGTAATTTTATTCTTTATAATGGTTTCTACTATTTTTGCCAGTACTGACATCAGGCTCACAGCTCTGTAGTTTCCTGGACCATTCTCAAATCTTCAGGTACTACAGATGATTTTAATGATATTTCACAGATTACTAATAGTAGGTCTACAATCTCGTATTTCAGTTCTTTCAACACCCTTGGATGTATACCATCCGGTCCAGATGATTTGCTACTCTTCGGTTTATCAAATAGTTATATTTCTGCATGGTTTATCTAGATTTCTTTCAATTCTTTTGATACATCACCTTTAAGTACCATTTCAGGCATGGATAAATTCCCTACATCTTCTTCAGTAAAGACTGAAGCAAAGAATTTATTCAGTCTCATTGCTAGTGGAAATCTGTTGTGGCTCAGTTGTCAGGGTGCATGTCCTGCAACCTGAGGTTTAGGGGTTTGAGGTCTGCTCAGGGCATGTATCTGCTGTGGTATAAATATACATATGGCGATCTGATAGCAATTTGTGGGGCTGTGTGGTTTGTGAGATATCATGTTGCGATCTGCCCTTCATTTTGAGCCTTGAAGGACTACTAACAGGACTACTACTGCTGGAAAGAAATATGCATTTGTAAGTATTTACTTCTGGGAAATTCTCTTAATTCTTTGGGTAAAAGCTGATAAATCTGTGTATTTTAGAATCCATTGTATTTGTTAACTCAGTCAGAGCCTAGTATGAGCAGAGAGCTTTTAGTTTAAATGTAAAACTCACGAGAGAGCTTTTAGTTTAAATCAAATCAGAGTATAGCTTAGCATAGAGGGAAGAATAGTATAAATATTCTTTGAGTTGAAAGAAATAAATAGTTTCTAGAGACGTTTACAAAGAGGCTTTCCAGTTAGGAGGCAAGAGATTTGGCAATGTGTTTTACATAGGTGATAAAGCCAAGTGACAGATCAAAGGGGCAAGTTGAAAGGCTCCCTTTATCAAACCAAGGGCTGTGTGAATCACCCAGGAAATTGTTAATAGATTACCTTATAAGCACAGGTCTGGGACCTGTGTAGCAAGCAAGCTTCCCACCCACTCCAGGCATAATCTTAGCTTCATAGACTCTTAAATCTATTAACGAGGGAGAGGTGGTCAAATTCACTTTCAGGATCAGCAGGTTATCTTCACCAGGAATAGATTAAGGCCCTTAAATTAATTAATCTTGAGATGAACAAAGTCCCTTAAACTTAATTGGTATAGTTGTATCAGTACAAGTATCCCTAGCAACATATAGCTAAACAAAACCTTAAAACTAAGATGCAGACAGCAGTGCAGCAGCGAGATGGGGGCTATTCAGTCTTTTGCATTGAGTGTCACATGTATGATTTTCTCCCAGTTGGTAAGGAATCTTATGTGTGCACTAGGTGCAAAGAGCTCTTTGCTCTCAGGGAAGGAGCCAGATCTCTGAAGGCTAGAGTAGCAGACTTGGAGGATATAAGGAAGACAAAGAGGTACATAGACGAGACCTACAGGGACATAGAACTGAAGTCTCACCTCCAGTTTGGCAGCCTCTTGGTTACCATGGAGGAGAGAGGTCATGTGAAAGGACAACATCACCTTGGTGTGGCAGGACGTGATCCTGTAGCTAGGACCTGTCTGCTGGGAGATGTAAAACCCTCTCGCATTGAGGAGATTTCTCCAGGGCCATGAGGGAAGGTTTAGGACAGACGTTATAGTTGGTGATTCAATCATTAGGCATGTAGATTGCTAGGTGGCTGGTGTATGTGAGGATTGCCTGGTAATATGCCTGCCTGGTGTGAAGGTAGCGGACCTCACGTGCCACCTAGACAAGTTGTTAGATAGCACTAGGGAGGAGTCTGCTGTCTTGGTACATGTTGGCATCAATGACATAGGAAAGTGTGGGAGGACGTTTCTAGAGGCTAAATTTAGGCTTTTAGGTAGGAAATTGAAATCCAGAACTTCCACGATAGCATTCTCTGAGATGCTTCTCATTGTTTATGTTTATTGAATTTGATAAAACCGCCCTTCAATAACAAGGCGGTGTACAAAATGTATCAAATCAAAGATGGCTAAAGGCCTAAAAATGGAAAAGTTACATAGTCGATAGGATAGTGAAGAGAGAGTTAGACACAGTGAGACAGAGGAGACACAAAAGGAACGGAGCATGTAGTCAGTGAGGAGGGGGGGAGGTCAAAAGCGGTTGAGAAAAGATGAGTTTTTAGTTGGGTTTTGAAAGTGTGGAAGTCTGGTTCAAGTCTAAGAGAGGTAGGTAGGGAATTCCAAAGTGCAGGTCCTATGAAAAAGAAGGCAGAGGAGCGTGTGGATTGTAAGTGAGCCCTGGAGGGAGATGGGAGTTGAAGGCAGTTAACATGAAGGGAGCGTAGGGAGCGAGTGGAAGTATGAACGTGAATGAGGTCTGCCAGATATAAAGGAGTACGAGTGTAGATAGCGTGATGTTCAAGGGTGAGAATCTTGTAGTGAATGCGGTGCTCAAGTAGAAGCTAGTAAAGTTGTAGTAGAAGAGGGGTAACGTGATCAAATCGGGAGGAGTGGGTGATGAGGCATGCTGCCGTGTTTTGGATGCGCTGCAATCTACTTAGCTGTGATTAAGGGAGACCTACAAGGGCAGAATTACAAAAGTCCAAAGGTGCAGTAACAAGGGATAGGACAAGAGTAGTGAGGGCCTGAGGGGGTAAGAAAGGGGCGAATGGCACGAATACGATGTAGCTGGAAGGAGGAAGACTTAGTTCCTTAAATCCATGCGCAGGACCCAAAAGGAAGGCAGAACTCTGGACTCTCAATGGTGTAAAAAAGAGGTTTTTGAACTTGTTAGGAACTAGGTGACATTCTGGGGAAGGGGGGGCTTTTCCGAAAGGATGGGCTCCACCTTAACCGAGTTGGAACCAGGCTGCTGGCTTTAATTTTTAAAAAGAAGATAGAGCAGCTTTTAAACTAGATAATAGGGGAAAGCCGACAGTCGCCAGGAGCGCATGGTTCAGAAGGATGTATCTTGAAGGATACTAACAAAAGAGGGATGTTAGGGAATCCAGAGAGGTTCCAATAAAGATAAAAATAACCTAGATGACTTTAAGTACATAGCTGAAAGATTCCAAATTACCCCATCAACTGATAACCAGATTAATATGACTAAAATACAACCTATAAAATGCCTGTATGCAAATACTAGAAGTCTAAACAAATAAGATAGGAAAGTTAGAATATATAGAATTAAATGAAAGGTTAGATATGATTGGCATCTCCGAGACCTGGTGGAAGGAGGACAACCAATGGGACATTGTGATACCTGGGTACAAATTTGATTGCAAATATAAGGTAGATCAAATTGGTAGAGAGGTTGCACTCTGTATTAGAGAGGGCATTGAGTCACATAGGATTAAAGTTTTGCAGGAAAGAAAATACACTGTAGAATCTCTATAGATAGAAATTCCATGTAAGAAGGGGAAGGCAATGACAGTGGGGGTGTACTACCGACCACCTGGCCAGAATGAATGGGTGGATGATGAAATGCTGAAAGAAATCAAGGAAGCTAACAAAAGTTACAGCACAGTAATAATGGGTGATTTCAATTACCCCGGTATCAACTGGGTCAATGTCACAGCAGGACATACTACAGAGAGAAAGTTTCTAGATGAAATAAATGACTGCTTCTTGAAGACAGCTGATTCATGAACGGACAAGAGGGGAAGCTATTTTGGACCTAGTCCTTAGTGGAACACAGAATCTGGTGCAAGAGATAAGGGTTTTGGGGCCACTTGGCAACAGCATGATTGCATTTGATTTAATAAACAGCATGATCGCATTTGATTTAATAGAAGAATGGCAAGGAAATCCACAGTACTACCTTTTAACTTTCAAAAGCGAGACTATGATAAAATGAGGAAAATAGTTAAGAAAAAACTAATAGGAGCAGCTACAAATGCGCGGCATTTTTGAGAAGGACTGGCCATGTTTAAGGGTGGCCATGGTGTGAACGTGTGCTGCATGACTTCTGTTTAAGTTTGTCTATATTCCTCTGATGAAGCTTCTCTGCGAAATGCTCGGAGGGTACCGAAGAGAGGCGTTGGGGAGGCAAACAGATCCTGCTGCTTTTGAAGATATTTTCTGTATAAGATAAGATAAGTCATGCGGATGTGATCTGTTTTTTGCTTTCATCTATAGTTGTGTTGTTTCACAATGTCAGATGGTCATTGATGCAATAGGGCAACGGCATTGGGGTTCTTTATGCCTATTAAATGCCCGTCAAGTCTGAGACCTCCGTTTCATGCGGAACATGTGAACAAAGAAAACTATGGTAACTCATGTTTTTTACCTTTGTGAATTGAACTGGACATAACAATTTTCTGGTGTATGGAGTGTGTTTTTTGATTTTTTGAAAGATTTACATCAAGCATGGGTGTTGTTTAAAAGTACTATTTTGAAAGCCCAGACCAGATGTATTCCACACTTTACGAAAAGGGGAAGAAAGACCAAAAAAACTGCAAGCTGTTGCCAAAAAAGCATCTTTCAGAAATGGAAAAAAGGTGCCAAGTGATGAGCATGGGAAACAACATAAGCATTGGCAAGTTAGATGCAAGACATTGATAAGGCAGGCAAAGAGAGAATGTGAAAAGAAGCTTGCCATGGAAGCAAAAGTGCATAATAAAAACTTTTTCAAGTACGTTCGTAGCAAAAAACCTGTGAGAGAGTCAGTTGGACCATTGGATGATAGAGCGGTAAAAGGGGTGCTAGGTGAGAACAAGGCCATAGCAGAGAGATTGAATGAATTCGTGCCTGAAATGGTATTTAAAGGTGATGTATCGGAAGAAATGAAAGAAATATCGCTAAACTGGGAAGATGTATTACAACTATTTGATAAACTGAAGAGTAGCAAATCTCTTGATATACATCCTAGGGTGTTGAAAGGACTGAAATATGAGATTGCAGGCCTACTATTAGTAATCTGTGAACTATCACTAAAATAATCTGCACTATCAGAAGATTGAAGAATGGCCAATGTAATGCCAATTTTAAAAAGGGTTCCAGGAGTAAGCCTGACCTCTGTACTGGGCAAATTAGTAGAAACCATTATAAAGAATAAAATTACTCAACATGTAGATAGTCATGGTTTAATTGGAGAAAGCCAATATAGATTTAGCCAAAGTCTTGCCTTACTAATCTGTTATATTTTTTTGAAAGTGTGAATAAATAGGTAGACAAAGATCAGCTGGTTGATATAGTGTACCTAGATTTTCAAGAAGCCTTTGAGAGACTCTTAGCCAAATTAAAAAGTCATGGGATAGGAGGCAGTGTAGTACTGTGGATCAGGAACTGGTTAAAAGATACAAAGCAGACAGTAGGGCTAAATGACCAACTTTCTCAATGGAGAAAGGTGAATAGTGGAATATCCAGGGATCTGTGATGGGCCTGCTGCTTTTTAACATATTCATAAATGACCTAGAAATAGGAATAATGAGGGAGGTGATCAACTCTGCAGATGACACAGAATTATTCAAAGTTGTTAAAACACAAGAGAATTGTAAAAAATTGCAAGAGGACCTTGATAAATTGGAAGACCAGACACCCAAATGGCAGATGAAATTTAATATGGACAAGTGCAAAGTTATGTGCCTAGGAAAGAACCCAAACTTATAGTTACATGATGCAATGTACCACCTTAGAAACCACCACCCAGGAAAAAGATTTAGGTGTCAATGTGGATAATACGTTGAAAACCTCTGCCCATTGTGCAGCAGCGGCAAAGAAAGCAAATAGAATGCTAGGATTCATAAGGAAAGGAATGGAGAATAAACCAAGGATATTATAATGCCTCTGTATCGTTCCATGGTACGACCGCACTTTGAATATTATGTGCAGTTCTGGGCACCATATTTTAAAAAGGATAAAGCAGAAATAGAAAAGGTATAGAGAAGAGCAACAAAAATGGTAAAGGGGACAGGATACACCTATGAGGAGAGGCTTAAAAAGAAGAACTGCCTGCGTTGATTGGTCAATTATCTTTTGCTTTTGTTTGGTTGGCTGATCTTCCAACGGCAGAAAAAACGCTGCAGGTACACTCCCTCTTGCAGGGTTTTGGAAGCCTACTAGATTTTCCCTTTTTGGAGGTTATCATGAGCATGGTCCACTCAGAGTGCGATCTGCCCAACTCCTCACTGAAAAGGAGTTGGGGTTATAAAGAAGCTTTATGCCCTGCCACAGAAGGATTGTGCCACATGGTTCAGCATGCCTCAAGTGGATGCGCATGTCACTGCGGTCACAAAGCAAACCACTATCCTGATGGAGGATAGTGCAGCTCTGAAAGACCACTTGGATCACAAAATGGAAGTTCTCCTTAAGAATCAGTTTCTAGCTTTTTATGTTATTCTCCAGTTAGCAGTGTGTGCGGATCTGACAACTCAAGTTCTCATTCAGTAGATTCAGTTACTCCCTCTGGATGATACCTCGGTCCTCCTAGAATTGGCAACAGCCTTTCTGTTGGACACTATGTATGATCAAGTCCACTTGGCAGCTAAGAATAGTACCTTCTTGATGGTGATGTGACACTGGCTGTGGTTTCACCACTGGGCAGCGGACCTGGCCTCCAAGTCTCAGTTGTCCTGGCTTGCCTAATAAAGAGAAGCTATTGATTGAAGAGGACTTGGGTGGATCCAAACCTCATCACCTTCTGAAGGATAGGCCTAAGGGGCTTGGAAAGTGAGCGGGCCCATCCTCTTCCTTGATGTCTGCCTGTTTATCCTTATTCCCAATACTTGGATCCCTGAAGTTCCCAGAAATCCCAGCAGTATTGTGCCAGAAAGCCCACCTTTTCTTCTGGTTTCCAATCCTGGATACAGTCCCTTCAAGGTCTCTTGGAGCCTTCCACTTCCAGAAATAATTCCTCCCATTCAGCACCATGACGAGTTGGGGATCCATTCCAGAGTGTCTCACAGCAGTTTATCCAAATGGGTTTTATTTATTTAACCAGTTTTCTATACTGCCTTATCCTTCAATCAAAGCAGTTTAGATTATGTAATCACTACAAACAAGTACTGGATACATTCCTTTGTCCCCAAAGGGCTCACAATCTGTGTGTACCTGAGGCAATGGAGGTTTAAGTGGCTTGCCCAAGGCCACAAGGAGTGCCTATAGGACTAGAAAACCCAGTCCCTTCGGCCTGAGATTGCTGTCCCCAGGTGGGACTTGAACCCCTGGCCCTCCTGCCTGAGGTACCATGTCCTAACCACTAGACCATAGCATACTATACCATAGCTTGCTTCTAAGCCAGGGTATGTGGAGTATGATTTAAGTCTCTCAAATTTACTGTTAATGCTCGGCCTAGTACTTGCATTGTGCCATAGAGAGCTTCCTTCTGGAGTTCGTAAGATGTAACATGTATGGTGTCACACGGTGTCGCGGACACAAAGAAGGTGCGCCACTAGGTAGCGCTATGAATGAATGAAAAGTCCGAGTGCAGGGTAATAAAGGCTTTTATTCCCGTTTAAAGCAAGGTTCAAAATAAGAGACAGTTTGATAATAGAAACAGTCCTTTGTTTCAAAAGGTACCAAAGTTCATTGGCTAATCAACTGTTACTTCACAGTTCAAAGCAGGCTTCTTCAAAGTAATATTCAGAATAGTTAAACAATCAAAATATATTGCATTTATTCTTCTTTGTAACATGCACAGTTTTGAGCACAGGCAGTGCACCAATTACACTCCATGTCTTCAGGTAAAGGTAAGGGAATAGTGCTTGGAAAATCCACTTCCATTAAATCATCTGCCCCATACAGATCCAATGTGCTTTCACTATCCCTGTCTATTCCAGTATGGCAATCTTCAGCTTGGGAGTTTTGCTCCACATAAGCAGGGGCTCTCAAAGCTGGCGGTAAACTGGTAAACCAGTCTTTACTCTGGCTTCTTTTAAAAGGAACGTTTCTTTTAGGATGGCTTCTAGCAGTGCAATCATTACAGTTAAACTTTACTGTCTCATACCTTGGCTCCCTGGGTAAAAACTTCAGTTGTTTGTACAACTGCTTCTCCCTCCGAGTAGGTAAAACTGGGTAGTGATCTTCTAGAGATAAGCCTCTCTCAGAACCTCCCTCTCTGGTTCTTTGCTTTCTTCTCTCTATATCACAAACAGGTAGAGTATAGGAACTAGGCGTGGCAGGGCCTCTTACCTTGGAGTAACTTCCACCAAACTCCCCTTGCACAACAGGTTTAGTTTGGGTTTTATGGCTTCCCACCTTGTAAGGTCTATTTCTGTTCCAGCTTCCAGCTTGGCTCCTTCTACAGCAATCAGGTTTGTGTCCTTGATAGCTTCCAGGCTTTACTGCTGTTTCACCTCTAACTCCAGTTCCTTCTTCCTCTTTCTCTTCCTTCCTCAGCTCCTGTTGTTGTTTCCACTGCTTATTCCTCCATTGCTCTCTTTGCAACTGCTGCCATCTCCTCTTCTCCTGCCGTTTCTGACCAGAAGCATTCTGCTCTGGTTTATAAAGAGATCCGTGGCTGCTGACTTCCTGGTTCTCTGTCAGCTGCAGGTCATCAGTGAGATTAGGTTCTTTAGGATCAGTGTGTCTGTTCCTGCTCCCTCTAGCTGTGCCAGGAGGTAACTGCACATCTAGTTCTTCTGAAACAGGATTTCTTTTCTTAAAACCAACTTTATTAGTGTCCGCATCATGACAATGGGTAGTTTGTCAAGACATGCTTGAAAATTCTTCTTTATCAAGCCTGTGGCTCCCAATACGATGGGAAATATTTCTCTATCTTTCTGCTACATTTTCTTGGTCTGATTGCATTTCTTGGTATTTCAAGATCTTCTCCCTTTCCACATGATTCACAGAATAATCACTTGGAAGCAACATTTCTATTATCAATGCCATTCTGGTATTTTTCTCCTTTACACCACTATGTCGGGTTTCCTTGCATCCAGTTTCTTATCCATCAGAATGGGGATGTCCCAGGTGATCCTAATCTCTTCATTCTCTCTTATTCTCTTAGAGCCATGATCCCAGTGCTTTTCAGGCACAGTGATGCTGTAGTGTTTACAGAGTTTCCAATGTCTCCAGTGGGCAGCAGGCTATGCCTTTTCTATCAGGAGTAGGCCCGGGTCACTGAAGATCACTGGGAGCTAGACACCATACAGCATGGCTATGTTCTAGAATGCAGGGAGCCAATCCCGGATGCCTTCATCATTTCTCCATGTGGCCAAAAGAGCTGCTGTTCAGGCTCCGCTGGAAAGATTGCTCAGTCTACAGGTGGTTGCCCTGGTCCCCTCTGCTGAGCGGGACAAGTGCTGGTATTCCATCAATTTTGTGATCTCGAAGAAAGATTGGACTTCGCGTCCAATCCTTGACTTCAAGGGGGTCAACATTCACCTGCAAACCTTGCACTTCTGTATGGAGACTCTACAGTCAGTGATCTGGGCGATGCAGCGTGGGGAGTTTCTCATGTCCCTGGATCTTGACGAGGCCTATTTCCACATTCCTGTCTGCAAGGATCAGCAGTGCTTTCTCTATTTCACCATTCTTGGCTCTCATTTTCAGTTCGCCATCACTCTGAGGGCATTCTCAAAAATCATGGTGATGGTGACCACTGTGCTGAGTAGCAAAGGGATCTTGTTCACCCATATCTGAACAACTGGCTAATTCAAGCCAGGTAACATTTGGAAGCATCTCGGATGTCGGTCTGAGTGATACAGTTCCTAGAGAGTCTTGGCTGGGTGATCAACTGAGTGAAGAATCATTTGCAGCCTTCCCAGTTGCTAGAACACCTGGTTCAATACTCATGTTGGCAGGATTTTCCTGCCCGAGGACAGAGCGAGAAGACTATTGTCTCAGCTGGCAGCCTTGTGTGTGCAGCAGGCTCCCAGAATTTGGTATTACCTACAGATTCTTGGCTTGATAGTGACTTCAATCAAAGTGGTCCCTTGGGCACAAGCCCATATGAGGGCACTGCAGAGGTCCTTGCTGTCTCTCTGGTTTCCAAGCTCTCAGGATTTCAAGGTCAGGCTCCCCCTCCCTCCGTCAATGGGTGTCCAGCTTGCGTTGGTGGGGGCAGCCTCGACATCTGAGGAAGGGCCATGTCACTGGATGATCATTCCTGGCTTCTCCTGTTGGCAGATGCCAATCCTTTTGGCTGGGAAGTCAATTGCGAGGGTCAAATGACTCAGGACCATTTCAACAGTCAGGAAGTGGCATGGTGCATCAGCTGCCTGGAGGCAAGGGCCATTTGTTTGGCCCTGCTATATCTTTGGCCCTTGGTCAGGGACTTGTGTGGTCCAGGTGTTCTTGGATAATGTTATATCAACCGGCAAGAGGGCACAAAGAGTGCCAGCGGGGTACTGGAGAGGACCCTTTTGTTCTCCTAGGCAGAGAGGAAACAACTAGCTCCAATGGCGCAACACATTGAAGGCGTCAACAATAAAGGCAGACTGTCTCAGTTGCCACTACCTGTATCCCAGAGAATGGGAATTGGGCCAGTCGTCATTTCAGCAGATTCTAACCTCTGGGGTTATCCCGAGATGGATCTGATGTTGACCCGGTCCAACATCAAAGTGCACCATTTCTTCAGTTGCCGTAAGGAGGCAGGCTCCAAAGGCATCAATGCCCTGGTTCAGCACTGGCAAAAACAGTATCTGCTATATGTGTTTCCTCCATGGCTGCTCATGGACTGTGTACTTCACCGCATAGAGCAACATCTGGGCTGGGCATCCTAGTGGCACTGGATTGGCAACAGAAACTGTAGTTCAGGGATCTGATATAGCTTCTGTGGGAATCTCTTATGTGGCTTCCTGCAGCCCAGGAGCTGTTGTGACAGGGGCCAGGGTCTTTCTGGATGATCCAGTTCCCTTCTTGCTGAGGGCTTAGCTCTTGAGAGGTGGCATGTAACATATGAGGGTAGTTCTCTGGCTGTGGTTTCCTAAAAGCAAGGAGAGGTTCTACCAGCTTTGTCTGGATGGTGTCTGGTACCTGTTTGAGCGCTGGTGCCATGAGCATCAGGTTGGTCCTGGTACGGCGGACTAGTCTACAGTGATGACCCTGTCATGCTTCAGGGAGCTGGTCATGAGGTGCCCTATAGCTTTGCACCTAGATGTGTCTCATTTCCATCAGGGGGTACAACACTTGCGTCCTCCCCGTAGTCAGTCATTCACTTTTGGGATCTCTGTTTAGATCTCCGGGCCTTGATGCTGAAACCTTTTGAGCCCCTGAAATAGACCACACTTAAAAATCTGTCCCTTAAGACTCTTCCTAGTCATGATTTGTTCGGCAAATCATATCTCTGAGTTGCAGGTATTGTCGTGTAGAGATTCTTACTTGTCATTCTCAGAGGAGGCCATATACATTTGATCTGTCCCCTCCTCCTTGCTCAAGGTGATGTCATCTTTTCATGTTAATCAGGTAATCTGTCTGCCCTCCTTTTGTAAGGATCAGTGCCAAGGGAAGGATAAGGACCTTCACCTGGTGGATGTCAGGAGAGAGCTTCTCCGGTATCTCAAGGTCACCAACTACTTTGCAAGTCAGATCATCTGTTTGTGCTGTTTGCAGGCCTGTGTAAAGATGACACGGCCACCAAGTCTACCCTGGGGTGCTGGATCAAGGAGATCATTGCCTCAGCATATCTATTGCAGAATTGGCCAGATCTGGAAGGTTTGCATGCACACTCCACTTAGGCACAGGCATCCTCTTGGGTAGAGCATAGCTCTGTCACCCCCTCAGACATTTGTCGGGTGGCAACATAGGCATCACTTTTCACTTTTGTCAAGCATTATCACTTGGATGTCCATGCTCCGGCGGACATGGCCTTTAGAACAGAAATTTTGAAGGCAGCCATAACTTCTTCCTGCCCAGTGGAGTTGTAGCTTTAAGAACATAAGATATGCCATACTGGGTCAGACCAAGGTCCATCAAGCCCAGTATCCTGTTTCCAATCTAGGTCATAAGTACCTAGAGGTTTACCCAAAAGACACAGGTTCCACAATGCTTGTACTGGGTCAAGCATTGATATCCTGGGTCCCTTCTTAATAATGGTTTATGGACCTTTCCTCCAGAAACTTGTCCAAACTTTTTTTAAACCCAGCTACACTAACAGCCTTTACTACATCCTCCGGTAAGAAATTCCAGAGTTTGATTACACGTTGAGTGAAAAAATATTTTCTTTTATTAGTCTTAAATAGTTTACCCTGTAGCTTCATTGCATGTCCCCTAGTCTTTCTATATTCTGATAACGTAAACAATCGATCTACGTACGTTTACCCGTTCCACTCCGTTCATTAATTTATAGACTTCTATCATATCTCCCCCTCAGCCGTCTCTTTTCCAGGTTAAAGAGCCCTAACCTTTTTAGCCTTTCTTCATAGGAGAATCCTTCCATCCCCTTTACCATTTTGGTGGCTCTTCTCTGAACCTTTTCTAATAACGCTATATCCTTTTTAAGATACGGAGACCAGAATTGAACACAATATTCAAGGTGCGGTCTCACCATGGAATGATATAGAGGCATTCTAATATCTTTTGTTTTATTTCCATTCCTTTCCTTATGATACCTAGCATTCTATTTGCTCTCTTGGCCGCCGCTGCACACTGGGCAGAGGGTTTTAACATGTTATCCACAATGACGCCTAAATCTTTTTCCTGGGTGGTGGTTCCTAATGTGGAACCTTGCATCGTGTAACTATAGTTTGGGTTGCTCTTCCCTAGGTGCATAACTTTGCACTTGTCCACATTAAATTTCATCTGCCATTTTGATGCCCAATCTTCCAATTTATCAATATCCTCTTGCAATTTTCCACAATCCTCTTGGTTTTTAACAAATTTAAATAGTTTTGTGTCATCTGCAAATTTGATAACCTCACTCGTTATTCCCTTTTCCAGGTCATTTATGAATATGTCAAAAAGCAGCGGACCCAGCAAAGATCCCTGGAGTACACCACTATTCACCTTTCTCCATTGGGAAAATTGGCCATTTAGCCCTACCCTCTTCTTTCTTTTAACCAGTTCCTTATCCGCAATAGTACACTGCCTCCTATCCCATGACTCTTTAGTTTTGCCAAACGTCTCTGATGAGGGACCTTGTCAAAGGCTTTCTGAAAGTCCAGATACACTATATCAATGGACTCACCTTTGTCCACCTGTTTATTCACACCTTCAAAAAAACATAACAGATTAGTAAGGCAAGATCTTCCTTCTCTAAAGACATGTTGCACTGCATGTGGACTCTGGCTTCTTGGGGTTTCAATTAAAATGTTGTCTACATTAGGCCATGACTATCTACATGCTGAGTAATTTTGTTCTTTATGATGGTTTCTACCATTTTTCCTGGTACTGACGTCAGGCTCACCGGTCTGTAGTTTCCCGGATCACCCCTGGAGCCCTTTTTAAAAATTGGCGTTACATTGGCGATCCTACAATCTTCAGGTATTACAGATGATTTTAATGAAAGTTCACAGATTACTAATAGCAGGTCT
The DNA here is from genome assembly GCA_033557465.1 of Ichthyophis bannanicus. Classification (NCBI taxonomy): domain Eukaryota; kingdom Metazoa; phylum Chordata; class Amphibia; order Gymnophiona; family Ichthyophiidae; genus Ichthyophis; species Ichthyophis bannanicus. Next base: position 220,891,556 of record CM066039.1, on the reverse strand, counting down.
GCAATCTCATATTTCTGTTCTTTCAACACCCTTGGATGTATACCATCCGGCCCAGATGATTTGCTACTCTTCAGTTTATCTAATAGTTGTAATACATCTTCCCGATGTATCGATATTTCCTTCAATTCTTCCACACCTTTAAATATCACTTCAGTCATGGGTAACATCCCTACATCTTCCTCAATAAAGACCGAAGCAAAGAATTCATTCAGTCTCTCCGCTAACACCTTGTCGCCTCTTAGTGCCCCTTTAACTCCTCTATCATCTAATGGACCAACTGACTCTCTCAGGTTTTTTGCTATGAATGTACTTAAAAAGTCTTTATTTCGCGTTTTTGCTTCCGCAGCAAGCTTCTTCTCAAATTCTCCCTTTGCCTGCCTTATCAATGCCTTGCATTTGACTTGCCGGTGCTTGTGCTGTTTCCAGGTTTCATCGTTTGGTTCTTTTTTCCATTTCCCGAAAGATGCTTTTTTTGGCAACAACAGCCTCTCTGACCTCACCTTTAAACTATGTTGGCAGTTTTTTGAACTTCCACTTTTCTTAAAGCGTGGAATACAGCTGGCCTGGGCTTCCAAGATGGTATTTTTCAACAACACCCAAGCTTGATGTAAGTCTTTAACCTTTGCAACTGCTCCTTTTAGTTTTATATTAACTATTTTCCTCATTTTATCATAGTCTCCCTTTCGAAAGTTAAAAGGTAGTACTATGGATTTCCTTACTATCCCTCCTCCACTAATTAAATCAAATGCGATCATGCTATGATCACTATTGCCAAGTGGCCCCAACACCCTTATCTCTTGCACTAGATCTGGTGTTCCACTAAGGACTAGGTCTAATATGGCTTCCCTTCTGGTCGGTTCATGAACCAGCTGCTCCAAGAAGTAGTCATTTATTTCATCTAGGATCTTTATCTCCCTAGCATGTCCTGCTGTGACACTGACCCAGTCGATACCGGGGTAATTGAAATCACCCATTATTATTACTGTGCTGTAACTTTTGTTAGCTTCCTTGATTTCTTTGAGCATTTCATCATCCATTTGTTCATTCTGGCCAGGCGGTCGATAGTACACCCCCACTGTCATGGCCTGCCCCTTTTTACATGGTATTTCAATCCATAGAGATTCTATGGCAAATTTTGTTTCCTGCAAAACTTTAATCCTTTCTGACTCAATGCCCTCTCTAACATAGAGCGCAACCCCTCCACCAATTTCATCAACTCTATCATTACGATATAGTTTGTACCCAGGTATCACAGTGTCCCACTGGTTGTCCTCCTTCCACCATGTCTCTGATATTCCAATCATATCTAACCTCTCATTTCGTGCTATATATTCTAACTCTCCAATCTTATTTTTTAGACTTCTAGCATTTGCATACAAGCATTTTAGAGACTGTATTTTATTCATACTAATCTGGCTATTGGTAGGCATGGGTAATTTAGAATGTCTCACTTATCTGGACTGATCTAGCAGGTCTCTTAGCGCGTAATCAAACTCTGCAATTCATTACCGGAGGATGTACTAAAAGCTGTTAGTGTAACTGGGTTCAAAACAGGTTTGGACAAGTTACTAGAGGAAAAGTCTATAAACCATTATTAAAGAGGCAGCATGAATTCACCAGAGGCAGGTCTTGTCAGACAAATTTCTTTGACTGGGTGACCAGGGAGTTGGACCAAGGGAGAGCCCTAGATGTGGTGTATTTAGATTTCAGTAAAGGCTTTAACACCGTTCCACACAGGTGATTTATCAACACACTGAGCAACCTAGCGATTTACCCTAAAGTTACTGATTGGGTTAGAAATTGGTTGAATGGGAGGCAACAAAGGGTACAGGTAAATGGAGCTCGCTCTGAGGAGGAGGTGGTTACCAGTGGTGTGCCGCAGTGATCTGTCCTTAGTCCGATTCTGTTTCACATCTTTGTTACTGTTATTGTAGAAGGACTGTTGTGTAAGGTTTGCTTGTTTGCAGACAATACCAAAATCTGCAATAGAGTAGACATATATGAGGAAGAATCTAGCTAAACTTGAAGAATGGTATAGAATATGGCAGCTAAAATTTAATACTAAAAAATGCAAGGTCATGCATTTAGGCCCCAAAAATCCAAAGGAGATGTACAATGTAGGGAGTGAGATACTTCTCTCCACAAAAGAAGAGCGGGACCTGGGCATAATTGTGTCTGACAGTCTTAAAGTAGCTGGACAGGTAGAAAAGTTGACTATGAAAGCTAGAAGGATGCTTGGGTGTATAGGGAGAGGAATGACCAGCAGAAAAAAGGAGGTGATAATGCCTCTGTATAAGTCTCTGGTGCAACTTCATTTGGAGTATTGCGTGCAATTCTAGAGACTGCACCTTCAGAAGGATATAGACAGGTTGGAGTCTGTGCAGAGGGTAGCTACTAAAATGGTTAGTGGTCTTTGTTATGAAGTGTTTGGGGACAGACTTGAAGATCTTAATATGTATACTTTAGAGAAAAGATGGGATCAGGGCGCAAGACAGCATAGAGCCCTGGAAGCATTTTCTACTGAGGGCATCCAGGTTCCGGGCCTCCCGGCCGGGAGGCACCAAGGACTGCATCTTTTGACTTTTCAGCTTGTGCATGGCCGATTCCACAACCATGGAGTTATGCGTTAGCTGTGCCTTTTGGAACCCAGGGCTTTTACAGACTCGATAAATGGAATCGACCCACTTGCTAAGAATCGGCGCCGAGGCCGATGCTTCCCACATACGGAAGAGCAGCCGTTCCAGCATCGGAGGAACCGGAACAGTAAAGGCTTCCTTCGGAGGAAAATCATACTGGAGGGCATCGAGTTCTTCGGCTCGAGGCTCCTCCTCGGCATCCGCTGGGAATGCCAAAGCCTTGGCCATGTCCTTGACAAAATCCGAGAACCGGGTATCCTCCGGGGGGGGGGGGGGGGGACCTTCTCCGAGGCTCGGACTCCAGGGAGTCCGACGGGATGCACCGGGTCCGGAAGGTGTCAGGAGACTCCTCGTCCTCCGTCTCCTCGGAGGAGGAGTTGAGCGGCTCCGGCCATGTGGGCCTCGATGCCACTGGCCCCGACGTCGAGGGCACCAGCGTCGACGACCTCAGCCCCACACGGGAGGTCGAGGGAGACCTTGGCTGAGGATCGACTCGAGCCTTGATGGACTCGAGGATTGGCTTGGCCTCCGGGGTCGACTTAGACGTCAAGGTCCCAGTGGTCGGGGCAGATGCACCGGTCAGACCAGCGATCAGTACCCGCTGCTGCTCCATGAAGGCAGCCAGGCAGCTCTCCAGGGCCGTCAACCTGAGACCGAGCTCAGGAGACTCTGCAGCCCCCGACTCAGGCCCTGACTGCGTCAGGCCTGATGTCAGTTCTCCTGGAGGAGAGTCAACGAGGACAACAGAAGTTACCTGACTCGGGGACTCCGGCTCCAGGCGAGGTAGTTTGGTCGGCCGCTCCGACTCCAAGAGCCCGGGACGGCGGTCAGGGCTTTGCGACCTGGCCCTTGAGGATCCAGGTGCCTCCACTGACGCCGCCCTCACGAGCTTCTTCTTCCTTTTGTGCTCCTGGGCGGGAGACCCCCTCTCAGAGGACCCACGACGGCGCTCGGGGTCAGACTCCCGAGATGTCGAGGCCTCTGACGAAGTCCGGGCCCGGCCGGATGCGAACTCTGAAAAAATTCTTTCACGTTGATGCTGACGGCTCCGAAGCGCCTTCGATGACATCTTGCTGCACAGGCCACAGACCTGCGTGTCATAGTCGGGCCCGAGGCATCGGAGGCAGCAGCCATGTGTGTCAGTGAGAGACATAAGTTTCTTACACCGATCACATTTTTTGAACCCGCTGGCAGCCATCGGGGGAAAAAGGGCCCCTGCAAGGTCAAAAGACAGGGCTGCCAGTGAAAATAACAGAAAAAGTGCAAACGCTAGTCACAAAGGACAAAAAACGAAAAAGAAGTTCTGGACTCGATACCGTTGTACAAAGCCGAGGCGGGATGGGGAACCGGTGTCGAACTGGTTAAAGAGATGCGAAAAATCGCAGAAAAAAATCTACTTTTCCCGGGTGACACGAACTACGTCCGTTGGGCTCCGTGGAAAAAGAAAGACTGAGCAAGATGGCACCCTTGGGCGGGAAGGGGACTGTGCAGGCACGCTGCATTCCCAAAGGCTTTCTTTGAAAGCTGGGGAAATGCTCCGCACGAGGGCTCCGTCGGCGCCGACATCACCCATATGTGAGGACTGACTTCCTGCTTGGTCCTGGAGAAAAATGCATTAAATGTAGGGTACACTGCTGTTAGTGCATGCATCTGCATATTGATTATGCTGCATTCTGCGCCACTAGTGCAGAAAGTTCTGCGCAAACATGGTGCTAACAGCAACACACTTCGCTGCACTGAGCCATGCACCTAAGAAAGAAAGATACTCGTATAACAGGACAAGAAAGCAGGCTTAGTAAACGACTGATTGGTGGTCCATAGGTTAGAGGGCTTTAATTGAATATAGGAGGTTGTGAGTTCTAAACTTAGCCAGAAGCTTGGTAGGCAACTGGAAAATGTCAGAAAACATTGTGTGCCAAATATTTTTGGTAAAAACAGCTTAGGCTAGCATTGTGCTACTTTTTCCTATGAAAAATGGCCAAACGTTTACTAAAACTAATGCTCTATATTCAGTGAGACTCCAAGGGGCCCTTTTTACTAAATGCTGTTGAAGAGTTTGCACTTAATGTGCGTTTCCGGCACACTTCAAGTGCAAAACCTCCACATTAGCTGCTGGGAACATACGGGTCATGCTCCCAATGGCTAATACATGTTAGTGGAGTGGAGGAGTGGCCTAGTGGTTGGGGCAAGGTACTTCAGGCCGGAAGGTCGGGGGTTCAAATCCCACTAGAGGACAGCAACCTTGGGCCAGAAGGACTGGGGTTTCTAGTCCCACAGGTGCTCCTTGTGGTCTTGGGCAAGCCACTTAACCCTCCATAGCCCATGTTCCCTGTAAAATAGTTATCTCCAAGTTATAATGCCCTGTTCAATGTAATTTCAGTTTGTTCAATGTAAACCGCACTGATGCAGAATAGTGCGATATATAAGAGAATTAAAAAAAAAAATGTTGAGGTACCCTAACGAGCAGCACAGTAATGTGGGGGCACCTAAAAGCACTTATAGAGGTATTATAGTGTGTTAGATGAACCAGCACTCCATATCACAGTAACAGCACTCATGTGCTACTTTGTTGGCCACACTCATGCTCTACCTCTACCTTCTTTACAGTCTACAGTAGCGTGTGAGTGCCAGTTAATGTGCTTTTCATCAATCGATAGCTGGCCTGCCCAAGTGTCAGGGTTCACCATGGCCAGTTATTGCTTGCTAAAAAACGCACTTTAACTGGCTAGCAACCTTCAGTAAGAGGGCCCCTGTGTCAGTTCTGATTAAGTGGGTACTGAACACAAAGCCTTAATGTTACTAACCCAGCACCCAACACTTAAGCTAGCAAAGCTTTCACACCAATAGTTCTTGGGAACTTATCTTTCCCTTTGGGTGCAGAGCTCTGCAAGCAAGAGAAGAATATCTTGACAGAGATTTCTTACTTGGAGTTGCTGGTGGTTCAGAGATAAAACTCATCAATTTGTGTGGCTGTAATGAAGGATTCAAATCCTAATTTTTATTTTAGTTAAAAAACGTTGGCTCATTCGTTCTAATAATTTTGATAAAATGCAGTCTTGCATTGAAATGTCATATTCTTCCAATTAATAATAAGTTTTATGTAGCCAGTTTCATTAAAGTATAACTCTGCTTTAATGATTTTAGCCCTAAGTAGTGACATTTATATATTTAGTTAAGTATTAAGATTTATTAACCACCTCATGAAGAGATTCACCCAAAGCGATGATGTAAGATGGAGCTGCACTTTCCCAGAACTCTTCTGATCTGATCTACTCTAGTGCAAACACTGCAGGTAGTGTTTAGCCACAGGATTTGCACGAATAATCACAGCAAAACCATGCACATAGTATTGCTTTGATTGCTGCAGTGGGAGAATTATCTACTGTTTCTGTAAATACTTTTTTTCTGTGTATACTACCACTCATAGTCCTGAAAATACCAAACTACGTGTGTCATTGCCTCCCCTGGCCCATCCTGCCTTTGGGATACCTCCGCAGATTGCAGTAACATGAATACCTTTAACTGTATACAAGGTGAGCAATACATGTAGAAATTACTGACATAACAAAGTAGGAGAAGGGTGTGTTGTGAGAGGAGGGCTGGTACAGAAATGGAGGGAAGGAAACCAAAAGAATAAGGAGAAAGGGGAGAATCAAGCATGGGGAAAAGGCATAAAAAGGAAAGAGAATAAAGTGACAACCAAATGTGGGAATAAAAATTAAAGAGACGAGACATGGGGTGAGATAGCACAGCAGAGAATAGATAAATGCAGGATCTCTGCAGATCTCTCCCGCCCTTCCTTTTTTGTTCACCCTTGTCTCTCTTCCCTCTATGTTTAGAATTTCCCTCCCCGCCTCTTGTCCCTTTTTTCTCATTTACTTGTCTTCTTCCCCACCCACTCTCTCTCTCATATTTCACCTCTTCCTTCAGTCTCACCTACTAGAAGTAACCCCTTGGCTCAGGGATTTATTTCAAGTTTTTTTAATATTATATTTTATCTTTACCTCCATGCACAGTAATTTTCCATCCAGTTACCATCTATGCATGGGTCTGGAAGATTACTATCGGAGAAATAATCATGAGAAAGTGTTTAATTCAGCATAAAAACTCCCACTCAGTTTGTTATCAGTATCCCAACTGGTACAATCATGATCCTGCCTTCTAATAATTGGGGGAAAGCTATAGAAATAAGGGGTAAAGAGATTCAAAACAGAGGGGGTTGGAAACTGCTGAATTCAACTGAAAGTAAAGAACATATCTGGAAATCTGTGTACTCAACAGTCCACCTTTCCCATTCATGTATTGATTTTTACACCACCTCCCAACCCAAAAGAGACAGCCTAAGGTAGTGTAAAACCAAATAGTAGCATAATGCATACAGCAATATAAACTAAAAAGAAAGAAAATTCAACCAAAATTATTAAAACAAGCAAAAAAGTTACTAGCTACCTGCAATCTCACAAAGGATCTTACTTATAAATCAGCATCATATAAATACTTATTTCCATGCACCATAAGTTAAAGCTCTGCTTTTTAGGGCCCATTTATTATTATCAGCCTTGATGTTTGAATCTTTTCCTATTTTGTTTCTTCTGGTTATACTTTTTCCTATACACCCTTGCATTCCACTGCCTCTGACCAAGCTTGATGTTACCAGATAATCCCTAAATCCCTTTTGTGTTGTTCACATATGCATCCTGCTCCCAAAGTGCTACTAGTAATCATACCAATGTGTAGCAGGTTGGGCAGAACTTCCCAAGCTTGTCTTGGAGATCCCCCCCTCCCCAGCCAGACAGGTTTTTAGGATATCTACAGTGAATATACATGAAAATAGTGTATACTGAATCTCCAAAGCCTGCAAATTTCTCTCTTAAATATTTACTGTAGAAACCATAAAATTGCAGCTGGGGTAGGAAGAGGTCTGTTTCAGTGAGTCTCGAGTTGCACAAGAAATGAAAAGCCATTTGATGATAATTTCAACCTCAGACTCACTCACTAGTCCCTCTTTGCCTTTATACAAAAAGACAAAGAATGCTCATTTATTAGCAGGCTTCCTCGTTAATGGTAGTGAATGATGAGACAAGCCATGGACCACAGGAATAATCTATTACTCTTGTAGGAAAACATACAACCTTCTAGTTCCCCATCAGCTAATTTCCATTGACTCATTTCCATGTCCTGGCATGGACATATTTTTCAATGATTTACAAAGTGTCCAATGGAACAGAAAGAAATTAATCTTGCACAAGATGAGTCTCTCTTATTTCCTTTACGTATTTTGGTTGGCCAACCTCCTCAGACTCCTGGGCCAATATCCCAATTCAACTTTGCTTTAACTTTACTCAATGCAGCTGATGATGGAGTAATCATGACAGAGAAGACTTTCAGTCTCAAACCTGTAGATTCTCCCCTTTCAGAAATGTGGCCTTTTTTTTTTTGCAAAACCTGAGATGCATTATCTGTGCTCTGAATGTTGATCCTGGGCAGACACTCCTGTGCCACAGAATAGGAGAAGAGCAGAAACCTCATGTGGACAAGAGGCGACTGCAACAGGGGAGCAGCTGAAGACAATGCAGCAAAGGCAGCTGATAAAGGTAAATATTTTCCGGTTCTCAAATATGAGAACACCGGCTGGGCATCATGTGGAGAGCAATTTTCAAAGCCATATGTACGCATAAATTAGCTTGTCTGAAAGTTCAAGCAGGTTTCATAGTATCCATAGATGCATTTAATTATTATATTTTGTCTATTGTAACCTGTTTTGGATCAAACTTTTATTCAAGAAAAGCAGTATGTAAGTAAAACGTAACATAACACAACTAGCTTGATGTTGCAGCACCTGTCTAACAACTACAGGTGTTAGATAATACTTCCGCTGAGAAGCTGATACACAGGTAGCCTTCAAGTGTATTGTAGCCAGGTATGATTTTCTCCCAGGCCACTGATCCTAAACCTTTTTGAACATGCTCTTTTTTCCATGATGATAATCCGCAGATCCCTTAAAGCCCTGTCCCCATCAGATACACCGAATTCCCTGCGCTCCATTTCCTTTCATTCAGCCTAATAGCTCTCAAGAAATATCAATATCATACATTTCAATTACAATGTGCATATCCGTATAGAAATGCCCTTCATTGGCATCTCAGATGCAAATTAGACATACACAGCATGAAACAATGCACCTCTAATTAGTTAACTAATGCACCCACTTATTAGGACTGAGGAGCTTAAGCACTGCATATGCAGAGTTTACTTTCCCTCCAAGGAGCATGAAATGCTTTTCCATATGAACGAGTAGCCAATAAATTGACTTAAATGCTCATCTGATGATAAAGTACAGTGCAGAGCATGCCATATTTAGATGAGATGATGGGATGGCTCTCAACAGCTGCCAACCTGTGCCTGACACAGTGTAGAGAGCCTAGAGATATAGATGCCAGCTCGCTGGGTGCTTGAGCACCCCTAATACTGAGTAAATTCCTTCATTGTGACCAGGAAAGGATAATTTGTGTTGAGTTTAGCAGCCCTGGCATTTTGAAGATTTGGTTTCTATGTTCAGTTCTTTGTAAAAAAGTGTTCATACCCTTGTTAAATGTGTTTCATTTAAGTGATATTGCCTACTGTCGGGGATCCAGCGCATCTGTGTACATACCTGTCTGTATGCATAGGTTTGTTTGAGTTCCAATAAAAATAACTTCCGCTGGCTGCAGCTAAGAACGGTGGGAGCTTGCTGGAGGGATTTCATTCCCCCATTGCAAAGGAAAGTTGAAAGGTAGCTACCAAAAGGTGCAATACTTGCCTGCAGGGACCCCATCCCCCACTGGCAGGAAAAATAACCAGAGGGTACCACTACAGCCAAAAAGTGCAGTGTCAACCAGCAGGGCCCCTTTTCACCATCACTGGGAAGAATGACTGAGGGCACCACGGTGGCCAAAGAGCTTAGTGTCCACCGGCAAGGACCCCATTCCTCATCGGTGGAAAGAATGACCCACAGCCACCACTGTGGCCTAAACTGGAGATCTCCACAGGCAGGAAAGTGGGAACTGTGGCCTAAATGCCAGCAGCAGTTCCACAGCCAGCCACATTTTAACACCAAATAAGAGCAGGCTGCTGCAAAGAAGAGAAAGGGCGGAGCATCAGGAGAAGGGGTGGGGTTAGAGGAAGGGTGATAGGCAGAGCTTGACAGAAGGGGTGGGGTTAGAGGAAGGGTAATAGGCAGAGCTTGACAGAAGGGGTGGGGTTAGAGAGAAGAGGTGGAGCACAAGACAAGAGGAAGAAGGAGGAGGACAGGAGAAGCGGATGAAGAATAAGGGGGTAGGGTTGGAGGAGAAATAGAAGAGAGGGTAGAAGGGAAGGCATGAAAGGCAGGTAAGGGAACGAGATAGCAAAGCTGGGAGGGAGGGTGACAGTGCATAGATGGATGGAAGGAAAGAAGGAATAGTGCAGAAGGGAGGGTACTGAAGAGTAGAAATGGGAAACAGTGCAAGAGGGTAGGAGGGACAGGGAGTGGGTGCAGGAGAAAGTGCAAGGGAGAGAGGAACCTACATGCTACAGCCACACATGCATAGAGTCCCTGATATGCACACATACACATACTCAAACACCCACTCTCCAACATCCCACCCTCACATCTATATAGAGAAACAACTAAGCTCTCTCATGAAATTAGATATTCACATCATAGCATTGATTCCACACACATACACACCATCAGTTGCTTCCCTACTGGGACACACTGTATCGTAGCTGTTTCAACCAAATCTCCCACACAGACATGCTTGAATCTGCAAAGGAGGAAAGGGGAACTAGGCCATTTTGTTCCACTCTATGTGTGCACTTTCCAAGTTGGACATTTTTCAAATTCTGTCAAGAAATTCAGCTCAGAATGCATTAAAGTAAGGGCAGGTACTCTACTCTTTCAATGTAAAAGGTGCACAAAAAATAATTAAGAATAAAAAAAATCTTAATGGAAAAGTCTTCACATATCCCTTGAATCAATAATTGATAGAAGCCGCTTTGCAGCAATAACAGCCCTGTGTCATTTAGGATTTTTTGCACAGCAGACGGTGCAGTTTTTGCCCATTCGTCTTGGCAGAATAGCTCAAGATCTTTCAAGTTGGCTGGGAAGTGTCCATGAAGGGCAGTCATCAAGTCTTGCCACAGATTTTCTATTGGATTCAGGCCTGGGCTCTAAATGGGCTACTTACTTTCTTCTTGCTAAGCCACTCCATTGTTTTCTACTTAGGATCTTTGTCCCACTCAAAGGCAACTCTTCCCCCCCCAGTTTCAAATCTGTAGAAGACTGAAACTGATTTAGCTCCAGAAGCCGCTTGCACTTTCCACCATTCGTCTCTCTCGATCTTCATAAGCCTTCCTTTCCCCACTGCTGCAGAACAGCTCTGTAACATTAAGCCAATGCCATGTTTTACTGAAGGGGTGGTGTTAGCAAGGTAACGTGCTGTGTTGCTTTACACCACGCCTGTCACTTAGTACTGAGATAAAAAAGTTTCACTTTGTCTCATCAGACTATAACATGCTTGTCATGCCCTTTAATTGTCTCTTTGCAATTGCTATGTGGCCCATCATACGGCTTTTCTTCAGCAGTGGCTTTTTTTCCCGTCCTCCTATAGAGGCCAATTATGTGGAATAGTCCTGAAGTTGCAACATATTCCTCTGTCTTAGCAAGCGACTTTGGTAGTTCTCTTAAAGTAAGTTTACTGCTGCTACTTATCATTTCTATAGCGCTACAAGGCATATGCAGAGCTGTACAGACACATGTAAAAAATGGTCCCTGCTCATCCAAGCTAGGTCTTGGTATCCTTCCTCAGCACAGGTGGAGCCCAAATCTGGGATGGGGATGTTTGGACCCGATTCTTTTTGTTCCCACAGGAGCCAGAATTAGACCTGAGGACAGCCCAGCATGCTCCTTCTGCCTGCAGGGACGTCCTCCCTGCAGGCACCCCAGACATCCACGGCTCCGGCTCCCCAAATCCCCGCTGTCCGACCCTCCTGCACCCGGCCATGGCCCCGGGGGTGTCTCACATGCCCCAATCCTCCCGATTGTGCTTCTTTATACCACCTCTGAGGTGGTATAAGCAGCACATCCCAACAGGCCCAGCAGCACATACAGGGTCGTGACCTGAATCGGCCCTGTACGTACTACCGGGCTGGTCCGCTCCTGCCCCCACTCTGTCCTGATCCTGCTGGATCTCCATGTCCTGATGCACAGGACATATATGGAGAGCTGGTGGGGGAATAGGGTGCAGGCAGCTTGTAGGGCTGCACATCCCAGCGGGACATGCAGCCCCACAACCTGCCTTTCAGAATGACCTCCATAGGCACTATTTAACTTATTATAGGCCTTATTGAGGCAATTTTTGGTGATGGAGTTAAGCTAAGATTGCTATGACAAAGGGTATGAAGACTTATGCGATTAAAAAGTTTTGGCTTCTTATTTATAATTACTTTTTGAATATCTCTATAATTGTTATTTTGCATTGAAAGTGTACAGTATGTTGTGTAGATGAGCAAAATGAACTTTTACTTTAATGCCCTCTGAACTGTATTTTTTAGACAGCAGAATGTGAAAAGCAGGGCACTATGGGGGTCATTTGGAAGCCCTATTCGTGCTTTGGATGTCCAAAAACAGGCATGGAGATGTCTAAAACATAGAGACATCATTTTAGAAGCCAGGTCTGAACAGGGGCATGGCTGGGCATTCCCAGAAATCTGGACATTCCTACCTGATCTCAGAAATGTCCTGGATGTCTGGTGTCACGTCTACGTTTGGGCTGAAAAACACCCAGATGGTGTAGAGAAGGCGGCCCTCCATCATCCCTTGTACTCAGAACAAATGCTTTTTTTTTTTCCAAATTTCCAAATTCTTTATTTAATAATAAAGTAAGAATATAATCAAGTCCACATCAAGAGAAAAGCTGAGAGTATTTATCAAAAGAACAAGACATAATAGTAATAAGAAATCATATATCTCGTCCAATTAACATTATAACTAAACATTATTATGGATCCCCATAAAATCAAACAAAGTATTACGCTCTTTAACATAAACAGGAAGCAAACAAAACCTCAACCATTTTCCTTCCCAGACAGAAAACCCTCCACCTGTTTGGACTCAAAGAAAACATACTTAACATCTTGATAAATTAACACACATTTACATGGGTATTTAAGAAAAAAAGAGGCCCCAATAGACAAAATCCTAGATTTCAAAACTAGAAAAGCCTTCCTTTTGGGTAAGTCTACATACATCGGGAAAAATCTGTATCGGGCTACTATAAAAAGCCTGGTCCTTTTTTGAAAAGTACAATTTCATAATCAAATTTTTATCAGCCAACATTAAAAAGGAGGCTGTTAAGGTTGCCCTCTGTGGAATCATATCCAAAGACGATTCCAAAAACACAGAAACATCCAAAGTTTTCACCGGAAGAGAAGTCCCTTTATTATTATTTGGTGAGAAGGTCTCCGTGCTAGATAACAAAGGAGCATAATAAACTGAGGAAAATTTTATAGCTTCAGAATCTTCAATTAATAAAATCTCCTGAAAATACTTATAAAGCAAAATACTAGGAGATAAATAAATTTTGCCCTAATTGAATTTTCCAAGGACTCCAATTGATGATGAATAGTAACACTACCCTGAATTGAAAAAGAGATAGCAGCCTGAACAACAGAGACCTGTCCCTCCAATTTATTCAAAGAGGAATTACAATTAGCAATATGAATGTTATAGTCAGAAATTTTCTGGACAGCTTGCTTAGAAAATTGAGATATCTGGGAAAGAGGGGACTCTCGATATGGGCCACTACCTCCCAGACATCTCGTAAAAAAACGTCTTTAGGAGGCACCAAAGTTGAAACAGAGGAAGGCAAATTCAGAAACAAAGGCATTGTAGTCTCTACTTTACCTAAATTAATATTCAATGAAGTGGAAACTGTCTGGTTACCATTAGACCATCCTTCCTCCAGTTCCAAACCCCCAAAGGGGGCAGCAGCCCCATTTACCACTTCCTTTCCAGCCAGGGTAGAACCCAGCGCAAGCGAGGAGGGATCTGAGGTAGTACTCACAGACGCTGCAGATAAGTCTTTCGACAAAAAGTCAGAAGTGACCGCCACCAGATTTATTTATTTAACAATTTTTCAATATCGTCATTTTCATTTTCAGATGACGATCCATAGGGCCCAAGATTTTCACCAACTTAGCAGCCACAGATGGAAACATCATCTTCTTACTTTTACCCACAGGTACCCCGAAAATAGCTCCTCAGGGTTCTGAAGGGACAGAACATGCCCCTTTGGTCACGCCCCTTCGGGCACGTGCCCCCGGGCCGTGTTCCATGGCAGGCCAAGCTTTTATGCCGGCCCAGGGGGGGTTGATGACATCAGCTGAAACCTCCTCCCACATGGCAGCAGAAGAATCCAAGGTAATTAGAAGTAGAACCAACAGCAAACCTCCTCAGCACAATTTCAATGATAGCATCAGTGGAATTTGAAACTTGGCTTCTCTATTCCTCGCCTTCTACTCTAACCATTAGGCTATTCTTAAACATCCAGATTCCTAAATACTATTCTGGGGATGTCTATATACACGGCACAGCAAATGCCCATATTGGGCATGTTCATGTTTGTGAAATCATGTCTGTACCTGGATGTGCCTGCTTTTTTATTTTCAGATGTTCTGGTTTAGACATCCCAGATTGCACTTGGATGTCCTTTCTAAAATCCTCTTCTATATCCGTTTATCAAACTTACATATTACCTTCCTTGGTATTTATTTATTTATTTAACAGGTTTTCTATACCGCCTTTTCCTTAAATCAAAGCGGTTACCAAGACACAAGAGGGGAGAACAGAGACAGGGGGGCATGATGGTATGATGTCCTACGTAGGAGAGACTGTTCACCTTAAGTCTACAGCGAAAGCCAATACTGTGTAATCTTTGCTATCAATCCTGGTGGTTGCAGTTAACATGCCGGTTAGTGCGATATTCAGTGGCACAAACACGGTTAGTGCCACCGGATATCCACGGGTGCCACCGCTACATGCCCCGATGCCATGCATTATCACTGGGGCGTTCCAAGGTGGAGTGGAAGCGGCACCCATTGCTAACCAGGCAGCAGCGATATTGAGCCGCTGCCCGGTTAGTGACTCACAGGTAAAGTTAGGTGCGGCAAAGACTGGCCTAACTTTACCTGCGGGAGCTAAATGGGCAGTGGCCTAATATTGTTGCTGCCCAGTTAGCTTTTGGGCTGTGGGTGAACCAGATATTCAATGCCAGTGGCCAGATATGGCCCCGGCATTGAATATCCAGGGTTAGTATTCAGCAGCAACAGCTATGCACTTTACAAGCAATAGCCGCTGCTGCTGAATATCGACTCCCTTA